>JAJQKT010000045.1:8305585-9542128 GCA_030512225.1 Rauvolfia tetraphylla | reverse complement strand
CATAGCCATAGCGTGTGTTAAAAAACTAACGATTAAATCGATCGAAAAAAGTTCTGAAGCGAAAGATCTCTTTTACGAAAGATGGATATTTTAGTTGCTAGCGTACCTCGTTTTACAACTATTAAGGAAGCACGCTTGATTTCAAAAAAGTCTTGAAATACATTCGCCACAGTTCTTAAACAATTATCACAATATGGCTCACAATAAAAGCCAAAATGGTTCTGAATTCGTTAAATTTTTGGGTACAAAAAGCGTAACCATCGCCTTTAGTGAGGCGTGTCTATATATGGGTAACCTATATATGCATATCCCAATTGAGCAGTAATTTCTTGGGTTCAAAATGGAACACGGTTTACCGTCTTTTTTTTGTATGCCCCGCTTACTTGTCTATTGTTTGCTGTATTTGATTTTTGAGGCAAAAAAGAAAACAAAAAGCACCAAAATAAGATAATTCAACGAGAGACCTTAGCGAGTCTAATTGAAATAACGAGTCACTCACTTCTTTTGCTTTTTCTTTTCTCCAGTTCTCAGTTTATATCAAACAAATTTAAATCTCAAGAAAATTTGATTTTCTTTTCTACCATATTTGACTCAATTATTTGTCACCCTACGAGTCAAGGATTTCAAGACTAATGGGGGACGATTCGGAAAAGGAATCTTGAAAGAAAGAAAACTAAACCCGAAAGTGAGAAATCAATCAGGAAAGGCTGAAGAAATTTTTGCACGTTGAATAACGTGACATTTCATTACTTCGACTTTTTTGTATTACAATTTATCAATAAAAAATGATTCCAAGAGACGTTGCTCTTGATCCCATTTTCCAAATCAAATAATGGGTTCCATCGAAGCTTTTCTGCTCTCCGGGTGTGCGATTAGCGAGTGCACCAGCCGGCGAGACAATCGCACTACTTCATTTTGCATTGTATGCGAGTTGGTATACAATCGGTATAGACATGGCATTTGACATCTCGTCACGTAACTTTGATGCGCTTCATCTTCAAACATAGTTCCTATAGCAAGAAAAAAAAGTCACGTTACCTTACTTGATTACAAAGGCTTCAAGTTTAACGAGCGAAGAAAGGAAGAAGTGCAATTATCAAAAAGTAATCATTAAAGGACTAACCAAATGCAAGAATTGCGAATATCATTGCGCAAGTGAAGCGCTTGTTGGGCCCCTTCATTACTTGGAGTTAGGGGGAGGATTGAAAGCTTACGTGTGACGAATAACAACAGTAAAAATTCCAACATATATAGGTACAAGTTTTTCCACAGAAGAAAAAGTCAAATGCTATATTTGTCTCTCGAATTTGTGGGGTATCGTTTTTCCCCCGATATCACTTTGCTAACCATCAACAACAAACATTTTCTTTTGGACGATTCAACACGCTAAATGCGGCAACATCTGGCGTCGTGAACAATTTTCCCATTTTTTGGAAATAATCAAATTTTCTATATAAGTCATTTTTATACATATGTTAGAATAAAATCGTCACCTAAAAACTAAAAGAATTACAATCTAGTTTGGCTTGAGTTATTGATTTTTGAAATATAATAGAGATTGTATTTGAGAAGTGGAAATCGCATAGTAGAAGAATATGTATGGATTGATCCTATGTATCTCATTCAGAAAATGGACAGTGAAAAATAAAATTTTTGTCGAGAGAAGCATAACCCCTAACATTTTTTTGGAAGAATCAGTGCTGACGACAACCACAAAAAAAATCGGATTATCGTATTACCATTTCACGAAGTTCCAAGCAATTCTGTTTTGGATTGATTAAGGGACGAATGATAGTTTTATAAATACATGGTGGAATGGAACTTCCAGCCGGGAGAATAAAAAAATCAAGTGCAAGGATTTGTTAAATTTTTCTTGAGTGAATTGCAAAGTACAATTTGAAAGAATTTAAGTTGTAAGATTCACGAGACAACTCTCGGCTAAGCAAGAACATTTTGGGGATTAATTATTTATACGGTTTAATTATTTAATTTCTGCCTCAAAAAATGCAAGCATTTAACGAGTCCTCAAGCTTTTCAACATGGCTGCGTACATTGTGATTTTTATAGGAGAGACTAAACTTGGTAAATTTACTGTAATATCAGGAGGCGAATTTACGTACGCCAAGTTTCTTGGATTAGCCATAGCTATGTGTTAAAAAAACTAACGATTAAATCGATCGAAAAAAGTTCTGAAGCGAAGATCTCTTTTTACGAAAGATGGATATTTTAGTTGCTAGCGTACCTCGTTTTACAACTATTAAGGAAGCACGCTTGGTTTCAAAAAGTCTTGAAATACATTCGCCACGTTCTTAAACAATTATCACAATATGGTTCACATAATAAAGCCAAAATGGTTCTGAATTCATTAAATTTTTGGGTACAAAAAGCCTTTTAACCACTGCCTTTAGTGAGGCGTGTCTATATATAGGTAACCTATATATGCATATCGAATTGAGCAGCGAATTTCTTGGGTTCAAAATGGAACAACGGTTTACCATCTTTTTTTTGTATGCCCCTTACTTGTCTATTGTTCACTGTTTTGAGGGCAAAAAAGAAAACAAAAAGCACCAAAATAAGATAATTCAACCGAGACCTTAGCGAGTCTAATTGAAATAACCGTCACTCACTTCTTTTGCTTTTTCTTTTCTCCATTCTCAGTTTATATCAAACAAATTTTAAAATCTCAAGAAAATTTGATTTTCTTTTTTACCATATTTGACTCAATTATTTGTCTGCTTTCGAGTCAAGGATTTCAAGACTAATGGGGGACGATTCGAAAAGGAATCTTGAAATGAAGACAACTAAACCCGAAAGTGAGAAATCAATCGGGAAGGCTGAAGAAATTTTTGCACGTTGAATAACGTGACAATTTCATTTACTTCGACTTTTTTGTATTACAATTTATCAATAAAAATGATTCCAAGAGGCGTTGCTCTTGATCCCATTTCCAAATCAAATAATGGGTTCCATCGAAGCTTTACTGCTCTCCGGTGTGCGGTTAGCGATTGCACTAGCCGACGAGACAATCGCACCACTTCATTTTGCATTGTATGCGGGATTGGTATACAATCAGTATAGACATGGCATTTGACATCTCGTCCACGTAACTTTGTGCGCTTCATCTTCAAACATAGTTCCTATAGCAAGAAAAAAAAGTCACGTTACCTTAACTGATTACAAAGGCTTCAAGTTTAACGAGCGAAGAAAGGAAGAAGTGCAATTATCAAAAAAGTAATCATTAAAGGACTAACCAAATGCAAGAATTGCGAATATCATTGCGCAAGTGAAAGCATGCCTTGTTGGGCCCTTCATTACTTGGAGTTAGGGGGAGGATTGAAAGGCTTACGTGTGACGAATAACAACGATAAAAATTCCAACATATATAGGTACAAGTTTTTCCCTGAAGAAAAAGTCAAATGCTATATTTGTCTCTCTGAATTTGTGGGGTATCGTTTTCCCCCCGATATCACTGCTAACCATCAACAACAAACATTTTCTTTTGGACGATTCAACCGCTAAATGCGGCAACATCTACGCGTGCGGAACAATTTTCCCATTTTTTGGAAATAATCAAATTTTCTATATAAGTCATTTTTATACATATGTTAGAATAAAATCGTCACCTAAAAACTAAAAGAATTACAATCTAGTTTGGCTTGAGTTATTGATTTTTGAAATATAATAGAGATTGTATTTGAGAAGTGGAAATCGCATAGTAGAAGAATATGTATGGATTGATCCTATGTATCTCATTCGAGAAAATGGGACAGTGAAAAATAAAATTTTTGTCGAGAGAAGCATAACCCCTAACATTTTTTTTGGAAGAATCGGTACTGACGACAACCACAAAAAAAATCGGATTATCGTATTACCATTTACGAAGTTCCAAGCAATTCTGTTTTGGATTGATTAAGGACGAATGATAGTTTTATAAATACATGGTGGAATGGAACTTCAGCCAGGAGAATAAAAAATCAAGTGCAAGGATTTGTTAAATTTTTCTTCAGGTGAATTGCAAAGTACAATTTGAAAGAATTTAAGTTGTAAGATTACGAGACAACTCTCGGCTAAGCAAGAACATTTTGGGGGATTAATTATTTATACGGTTTAATTATTTAATTTCTGCCTCAAAAAAAATGCAAGCATTTAACAGTCCTCAAGCTTTTCAACATGGCTGCGTACATTGTGATTTTTATAGGAGAGACTAAACTTGGTAAATTTACTGTAATATCAGGAGGCGAATTTCATATGCCAAGTTTCTTGGATTAGCCATAGCTGTGTGTTAAAAAAACTAACGATTAAATCGATCGAAAAAAGTTCTGAAGCGAAGATCTCTTTTTACGAAAGATGGATATTTTAGTTGCTAGCGTACCTCGTTTTACAACTATTAAGGAAGCACGCAGTTTCAAAAAGTCTTGAAATACATTACGCCACCTGTTCTTAAACAATTATCACAATATGGTTCACAATAAAGCCAAAATGGTTCTGAATTCATTAAATTTTTTGGGTACAAAAAGCCTTTTAACCACTTTGCCTTTAGTGAGGCGTGTCTATATATAGGTAACCTATATATGCATATCGAATTGAGCAGCGAATTTCTTGGGTTCAAAATGGAACAACGGTTTACCATCTTTTTTTTGTATGCCCCGCTTACTTGTCTATTGTTCCTGTTTTTTGAGGGCAAAAAAGAAAACAAAAGCACCAAAATAAGATAATTCAACCGAGCCTTAGCGAGTCTAATTGAAATAACCGTCGCTCACTTCTTTTGCTTTTTCTTTTCTCCATTCTCCGTTTATATCAAACAAATTTTAAATCTCAAGAAAATTTGATTTTCTTTTTTACCATATTTGACTCAATTATTTGTCTGCTTTCGAGTCAAGGATTTCAAGACTAATGGGGGGACGATTCGAAAAGGAATCTTGAAATGAAGACAACTAAACCCGAAAGTGAGAAATCAATCGGGAAGGCTGAAGAAATTTTTGCACGTTGAATAACGTGACAATTTCATTTACTTCGACTTTTTGTATTACAATTTATCAATAAAAAATGATTCCAAGAGGCGTTGCTCTTGATCCCATTTCCAAATCAAATAATGGGTTCCATCGAAGCTTTACTGCTCTCCGGTGTGCGGTTAGCGAGTGCACCAGCCGGCGAGACAATCGCACCACTTCATTTTGCATTGTATGCAGATTGGTATACAATCAGTATAGACATGGCATTTGACATCTCGTCCACTGACTTTGTGCGCTTCATCTTCAAACATAGTTCCTATAGCAAGAAAAAAAAGTCACGTTACCTTAAACATGATTACAAAGGCTTCAAGTTTAACGAGCGAAGAAAGGAAGAAGTGCAATTATCAAAAAAGTAATCATTAAAGGACTAACCAAATGCAAGAATTGCGAATATTATTGCGCAAGTGAAAGCGCGCTTGTTGGGCCACTTCATTACTTGGAGTTACGGGGAGGATTGAAAGCTACGTGTGACGAATAACAGCGATAAAAAATTCCAACATATATAGGTACAAGTTTTTCCCTGAAGAAAAAGTCAAATGCTATATTTGTCTCTCTGAATTTGTGGGGTATCGTTTTCCCCCGATATCACTGCTAACCATCAACAACAAACATTTTCTTTTGGACGATTCAACCGCTAAATGCGGCAACATCTAGCGTGCTGAACAATTTTCCCATTTTTTGGAAATAATCAAATTTTCTATATAAGTCATTTTTTATACATATGTTAGAATAAAATCGTCACCTAAAAACTAAAAGAATTACAATCTAGTTTGGCTTGAGTTATTGATTTTTTGAAATATAATAGAGATTGTATTTGAGAAGTGGAAATCGCATAGTAGAAGAATATGTATGGATTGATCCTATGTATCTCATTCGAGAAAATGGGACGGTGAAAAATAAAATTTTTGTCGAGAGAAGCATAACCCCTAACATTTTTTTTGGAAGAATCGGTGCTGACGACAACCACAAAAAAAATCGGATTATCGTATTACCATTTACGAAGTTCCAAGCAATTACTGTTTTGGATTGATTAAGGACGAATGATAGTTTTATAAATACATGGTGGAATGGAACTTCAGCCGGGGAGAATAAAAAAATCAAGTGCAAGGATTTGTTAAATTTTTCTTGGGTGAATTGCAAAGTACAATTTGAAAGAATTTAAGTTGTAAGATTACGAGACAACTCTCGGCTAAGCAAGAACATTTTGGGGATTAATTATTTATACGGTTTAATTATTTAATTTCTGCCTCAAAAAAATGCAAGCATTTAACAGTCCTCAAGCTTTTCAACATGGCTGCGTACATTGTGATTTTTATAGGAGAGACTAAACTTGGTAAATTTACTGTAATATCAGGAGGCGAATTTACGTACGCCAAGTTTCTTGGATTAGCCATAGCTGTGTGTTAAAAAAACTAACGATTAAATCGATCGAAAAAAGTTCTGAAAGCGAAGATCTCTTTTTACGAAAGATGGATATTTTAGTTGCTAGCGTACCTCGTTTTACAACTATTAAGGAAGCACGCGGTTTCAAAAAGTCTTGAAATACATTACGCCACTTTGTTCTTAAACAATTATCACAATATGGTTCACAATAAAGCCAAAATGGTTCTGAATTCATTAAATTTTTTGGGTACAAAAGCCTTTTAACCACTTTGCCTTTAGTGAGGCGTGTCTATATATAGGTAACCTATATATGCATATCGAATTGAACAGCGAATTTCTTGGGTTCAAAATGGAACAACAGTTTACCATCTTTTTTTTGTATGCCCCCCTTACTTGTCTATTGTTCCTGTTTTTTGAGGGCAAAAAGAAAACAAAAGCACCAAAATAAGATAATTCAACCGAGCCTTAGCAGTCTAATTGAAATAACCGTCACTCACTTCTTTTGCTTTTTCTTTTCTCCATTCTCAGTTTATATCAAACAAATTTTAAATCTCAAGAAAATTTGATTTTCTTTTTACCATATTTGACTCAATTATTTGTCTGCTTTCGAGTCAAGGATTTCAAGACTAATGGGGGACGATTCGAAAAGGAATCTTGAAATGAAGACAACTAAACCCGAAAGTGAGAAATCAATCAGGAAGCTGAAGAAATTTTTGCACGTTGAATAACGTGACAATTTCATTTACTTCGACTTTTTGTATTACAATTTATCAATAAAAATGATTCCAAGAGACGTTGCTCTTGATCCCATTTCCAAATCAAATAATGGGTTCCATCAGAAGCTTTACGCTCTCCGGTGTGCGGTTAGCGGTGCACCAGCCGGCGAGACAATCGCACCACTTCATTTTGCATTGTATGCAGATTGGTATACAATCGGTATAGACATGGCATTTGACATCTCGTCCACTAACTTTGTGCGCTTCATCTTCAAACATAGTTCCTATAGCAAGAAAAAAAAGTCACGTTACCTTAAAGCTGATTACAAAGGCTTCAAGTTTAACGAGCGAAGAAAGGAAGAAGTGCAATTATCAAAAAGTAATCATTAAAGGACTAACCAAATGCAAGAATTGCGAATATCATTGCGCAAGTGAAAGCGCCTTTGTTGGGCCCTTCATTACTTGGAGTTAAGGGGGAGGATTGAAAGGCTACGTGTGACGAATAACGGCGATAAAAAATTCCAACATATATAGGTACAAGTTTTTCCCACTGAAGAAAAAGTCAAATGCTATATTTGTCTCTCGAATTTGTGGGGTATCGTTTTCCCCCGATATCACTTGCTAACCATCAACAACAAACATTTTCTTTTGGACGATTCAACCGCTAAATGCGGCAACATCTACGCGTGCTGAACAATTTTCCCATTTTTTGGAAATAATCAAATTTTCTATATAAGTCATTTTTTATACATATGTTAGAATAAAATCGTCACCTAAAAACTAAAAGAATTACAATCTAGTTTGGCTTGAGTTATTGATTTTTGAAATATAATAGAGATTGTATTTGAGAAGTGGAAATCGCATAGTAGAAGAATATGTATGGATTGATCCTATGTATCTCATTCGAGAAAATGGGACGGTGAAAAATAAAATTTTTGTCGGAGAAGCATAACCCCTAACATTTTTTTTGGAAGAATCGGTGCTGACGACAACCACAAAAAAAATCGGATTATCGTATTACCATTTACGAAGTTCCAAGCAATTCTGTTTTGGATTGATTAAGGACGAATGATAGTTTTATAAATACATGGTGGAATGGAACTTCAGCCGGGGAGAATAAAAAAATCAAGTGCAAGGATTTGTTAAATTTTTCTTGAGTGAATTGCAAAGTACAATTTGAAAGAATTTAAGTTGTAAGATTACGAGACAACTCTCGGCTAAGCAAGAACATTTTGGGGATTAATTATTTATACGGTTTAATTATTTAATTTCTGCCTCAAAAAAAATGCAAGCATTTAACAGTCCTCAAGCTTTTCAACATGGCTGCGTACATTGTGATTTTTATAGGAGAGACTAAACTTGGTAAATTTACTGTAATATCAGGAGGCGAATTTACGTACGCCAAGTTTCTTGGATTAGCCATAGCGTGTGTTAAAAAAACTAACGATTAAATCGATCGAAAAAAGTTCTGAAAGCGAAGATCTCTTTTTACGAAAGATGGATATTTTAGTTGCTAGCGTACCTCGTTTTACAACTATTAAGGAAGCACGCGGTTTCAAAAAGTCTTGAAATACATTACGCCACTTTGTTCTTAAACAATTATCACAATATGGTTCACAATAAAGCCAAAATGGTTCTGAATTCATTAAATTTTTTGGGTACAAAAGCCTTTTAACCATTGCCTTTAGTGAGGCGTGTCTATATATAGGTAACCTATATATGCATATCCGAATTGAGCAGCGAATTTCTTGGGTTCAAAATGGAACAACGGTTTACCATCTTTTTTTTGTATGCCCCACTTACTTGTCTATTGTTCCTGTTTTTTGAGGGCAAAAAAGAAAACAAAAGCACCAAAATAAGATAATTCAACCGAGCCTTAGCAGTCTAATTGAAATAACCGTCACTCACTTCTTTTGCTTTTTCTTTTCTCCATTCTCCGTTTATATCAAACAAATTTTAAATCTCAAGAAAATTTGATTTTCTTTTTTACCATATTTGACTCAATTATTTGTCCTGCTCGAGTCAAGGATTTCAAGACTAATGGGGGACGATTCGAAAAGGAATCTTGAAATGAAGACAACTAAACCCGAAAGTGAGAAATCAATCAGGAAGCTGAAGAAATTTTTGCACGTTGAATAACGTGACAATTTCATTTACTTCGACTTTTTGTATTACAATTTATCAATAAAAATGATTCCAAGAGGCGTTGCTCTTGATCCCATTTCCAAATCAAATAATGGGTTCCATCAGAAGCTTTCTGCTCTCCCGTGTGCAGTTAGCAGTGCACCAACCGGCGAGACAATCGCACCACTTCATTTTGCATTGTATGCAGATTGGTATACAATCAGTATAGACATGGCATTTGACATCTCGTCCCGCAACTTTGTGCGCTTCATCTTCAAACATAGTTCCTATAGCAAGAAAAAAAGTCACGTTACCTTAAAGCTGATTACAAAGGCTTCAAGTTTAACGAGCGAAGAAAGGAAGAAGTGCAATTATCAAAAAGTAATCATTAAAGGACTAACCAAATGCAAGAATTGCGAATATCATTGCGCAAGTGAAAGCGCCTTTGTTGGGCCCTTCATTACTTGGAGTTACGGGGAGGATTGAAGGCTACGTGTGACGAATAACAGCGATAAAAAATTCCAACATATATAGGTACAAGTTTTTCCCACTGAAGAAAAAGTCAAATGCTATATTTGTCTCTCGAATTTGTGGGGTATCGTTTTCCCCCGATATCACTTGCTAACCATCAACAACAAACATTTTCTTTTGGACGATTCAACCGCTAAATGCGGCAACATCTACGCGTGCGGAACAATTTTCCCATTTTTTTGGAAATAATCAAATTTTCTATATAAGTCATTTTTTATACATATGTTAGAATAAAATCGTCACCTAAAAACTAAAAGAATTACAATCTAGTTTGGCTTGAGTTATTGATTTTTGAAATATAATAGAGATTGTATTTGAGAAGTGGAAATCGCATAGTAGAAGAATATGTATGGATTGATCCTATGTATCTCATTCGAGAAAATGGGACGGTGAAAAAATAAAATTTTTGTCGGAGAAGCATAACCCCTAACATTTTTTTTGGAAGAATCGGTACTGACGACAACCACAAAAAAAATCGGATTATCGTATTACCATTTACGAAGTTCCAAGCAATTCTGTTTTGGATTGATTAAGGACGAATGATAGTTTTATAAATACATGGTGGAATGGAACTTCAGCCAGGAGAATAAAAAATCAAGTGCAAGGATTTGTTAAATTTTTCTTCAGGTGAATTGCAAAGTACAATTTGAAAGAATTTAAGTTGTAAGATTCTGAGACACTCTCGGCTAAGCAAGAACATTTTGGGGATTAATTATTTATACGGTTTAATTATTTAATTTCTGCCTCAAAAAAATGCAAGCATTTAACAGTCCTCAAGCTTTTCAACATGGCTGCGTACATTGTGATTTTTATAGGAGAGACTAAACTTGGTAAATTTCTGTAATATCCGGAGCGAATTTCGTACGCCAAGTTTCTTGGATTGGCCATAAGCGTGTGTTAAAAAAACTAACGATTAAATCGATCGAAAAAAGTTCTGAAAGCGAAGATCTCTTTTTACGAAAGATGGATATTTTAGTTGCTAGCGTACCTCGTTTTACAACTATTAAGGAAGCACGCAGTTTCAAAAAGTCTTGAAATACATTACGCCACCTGTTCTTAAACAATTATCACAATATGGTTCACAATAAAGCCAAAATGGTTCCTGAATTCATTAAATTTTTGGGTACAAAAAGCCTTTTAACCATTTGCCTTTAGTGAGGCGTGTCTATATATAGGTAACCTATATATGCATATCGAATTGAACAGCGAATTTCTTGGGTTCAAAATGGAACAACAGTTTACCATCTTTTTTTGTATGCCCCCCTTACTTGTCTATTGTTCCTGTTTTTTGAGGGCAAAAAGAAAACAAAAGCACCAAAATAAGATAATTCAACCGAGCCTTAGCAGTCTAATTGAAATAACCGTCACTCACTTCTTTTGCTTTTTCTTTTCTCCATTCTCCGTTTATATCAAACAAATTTTAAATCTCAAGAAAATTTGATTTTCTTTTTTACCATATTTGACTCAATTATTTGTCCTGCTCGAGTCAAGGATTTCAAGACTAATGGGGGGACGATTCGAAAAGGAATCTTGAAATGAAGACAACTAAACCCGAAAGTGAGAAATCAATCGGGAAAGGTGAAGAAATTTTTGCACGTTGAATAACGTGACAATTTCATTTACTTCGACTTTTTGTATTACAATTTATCAATAAAAAATGATTCCAAGAGGCGTTGCTCTTGATCCCATTTCCAAATCAAATAATGGGTTCCATCGAAGCTTTACTGCTCTCCGGGTGTGCGGTTAGCGGTGCACCAGCCGGCGAGACAATCGCACCACTTCATTTTGCATTGTATGCGGGATTGGTATACAATCAGTATAGACATGGCATTTGACATCTCGTCCCATAACTTTGTGCGCTTCATCTTCAAACATAGTTCCTATAGCAAGAAAAAAAAGTCACGTTACCTTAAAGCGATTACAAAGGCTTCAAGTTTAACGAGCGAAGAAAGGAAGAAGTGCAATTATCAAAAAGTAATCATTAAAGGACTAACCAAATGCAAGAATTGCGAATATCATTGCGCAAGTGAAAGCGCCTTTGTTGGGCCCTTCATTACTTGGAGTTACGGGGGAGGATTGAAAGGCTACGTGTGACGAATAACGGCGGTAAAAAATTCCAACATATATAGGTACAAGTTTTTCCCACTGAAGAAAAAGTCAAATGCTATATTTGTCTCTACGAATTTGTGGGGTATCGTTTTCCCCCGATATCACTTGCTAACCATCAACAACAAACATTTTCTTTTGGACGATTCAACCGCTAAATGCGGCAACATCTACGCGTGCGGAACAATTTTCCCATTTTTTTGGAAATAATCAAATTTTCTATATAAGTCATTTTTTATACATATGTTAGAATAAAATCGTCACCTAAAAACTAAAAGAATTACAATCTAGTTTGGCTTGAGTTATTGATTTTTGAAATATAATAGAGATTGTATTTGAGAAGTGGAAATCGCATAGTAGAAGAATATGTATGGATTGATCCTATGTATCTCATTCAGAAAATGGGACGGTGAAAAAATAAAATTTTTGTCGGAGAAGCATAACCCCTAACATTTTTTTTGGAAGAATCGGTACTGACGACAACCACAAAAAAAATCGGATTATCGTATTACCATTTACGAAGTTCCAAGCAATTCTGTTTTGGATTGATTAAGGACGAATGATAGTTTTATAAATACATGGTGGAATGGAACTTCAGCCGGGGAGAATAAAAAAATCAAGTGCAAGGATTTGTTAAATTTTTCTTCGGGTGAATTGCAAAGTACAATTTGAAAGAATTTAAGTTGTAAGATTACGAGACAACTCTCGGCTAAGCAAGAACATTTTGGGGATTAATTATTTATACGGTTTAATTATTTAATTTCTGCCTCAAAAAAATGCAAGCATTTAACAGTCCTCAAGCTTTTCAACATGGCTGCGTACATTGTGATTTTTATAGGAGAGACTAAACTTGGTAAATTTACTGTAATATCAGGAGCGAATTTACGTACGCCAAGTTTCTTGGATTAGCCATAAGCGTGTGTTAAAAAAACTAACGATTAAATCGATCGAAAAAAGTTCTGAAAGCGAAGATCTCTTTTTACGAAAGATGGATATTTTAGTTGCTAGCGTACCTCGTTTTACAACTATTAAGGAAGCACGCGAGTTTCAAAAAGTCTTGAAATACATTACGCCACTTTGTTCTTAAACAATTATCACAATATGGTTCACAATAAAGCCAAAATGGTTCTGAATTCATTAAATTTTTTGGGTACAAAAGCCTTTTAACCATTTGCCTTTAGTGAGGCGTGTCTATATATAGGTAACCTATATATGCATATCGAATTGAACAGCGAATTTCTTGGGTTCAAAATGGAACAACAGTTTACCATCTTTTTTTGTATGCCCCCCTTACTTGTCTATTGTTCCTGTTTTTTGAGGGCAAAAAGAAAACAAAAGCACCAAAATAAGATAATTCAACCGAGCCTTAGCAGTCTAATTGAAATAACCGTCACTCACTTCTTTTGCTTTTTCTTTTCTCCATTCTCAGTTTATATCAAACAAATTTTTAAATCTCAAGAAAATTTGATTTTCTTTTTTACCATATTTGACTCAATTATTTGTCTGCTTTCGAGTCAAGGATTTCAAGACTAATGGGGGACGATTCGAAAAGGAATCTTGAAATGAAGACAACTAAACCCGAAAGTGAGAAATCAATCAGGAAGCTGAAGAAATTTTTGCACGTTGAATAACGTGACAATTTCATTTACTTCGACTTTTTGTATTACAATTTATCAATAAAAATGATTCCAAGAGACGTTGCTCTTGATCCCATTTCCAAATCAAATAATGGGTTCCATCAGAAGCTTTACTGCTCTCCCGGTGTGCGGTTAGCGGTGCACCAGCCGGCGAGACAATCGCACCACTTCATTTTGCATTGTATGCGGGATTGGTATACAATCAGTATAGACATGGCATTTGACATCTCGTCCACTAACTTTGTGCGCTTCATCTTCAAACATAGTTCCTATAGCAAGAAAAAAAAGTCACGTTACCTTAAAGCGATTACAAAGGCTTCAAGTTTAACGAGCGAAGAAAGGAAGAAGTGTAATTATCAAAAAGTAATCATTAAAGGACTAACCAAATGCAAGAATTGCGAATATCATTGCGCAAGTGAAAGCGCCTTTGTTGGGCCCTTCATTACTTGGAGTTACGGGGGAGGATTGAAAGGCTTACGTGTGACGAATAACAGCGATAAAAAATTCCAACATATATAGGTACAAGTTTTTCCCACTGAAGAAAAAGTCAAATGCTATATTTGTCTCTACGAATTTGTGGGGTATCGTTTTCCCCCGATATCACTTTGCTAACCATCAACAACAAACATTTTCTTTTGGACGATTCAACCGCTAAATGCGGCAACATCTACGCGTGCGGAACAATTTTCCCATTTTTTTGGAAATAATCAAATTTTCTATATAAGTCATTTTTTATACATATGTTAGAATAAAATCGTCACCTAAAAACTAAAAGAATTACAATCTAGTTTGGCTTGAGTTATTGATTTTTGAAATATAATAGAGATTGTATTTGAGAAGTGGAAATCGCATAGTAGAAGAATATGTATGGATTGATCCTATGTATCTCATTCGAGAAAATGGACGGTGAAAAAATAAAATTTTTGTCGAGAGAAGCATAACCCCTAACATTTTTTTTGGAAGAATCGGTACTGACGACAACCACAAAAAAAATCGGATTATCGTATTACCATTTACGAAGTTCCAAGCAATTCTGTTTTGGATTGATTAAGGACGAATGATAGTTTTATAAATACATGGTGGAATGGAACTTCAGCCGGGGAGAATAAAAAAATCAAGTGCAAGGATTTGTTAAATTTTTCTTCGGGTGAATTGCAAAGTACAATTTGAAAGAATTTAAGTTGTAAGATTACGAGACAACTCTCGGCTAAGCAAGAACATTTTGGGGATTAATTATTTATACGGTTTAATTATTTAATTTCTGCCTCAAAAAAAATGCAAGCATTTAACGAGTCCTCAAGCTTTTCAACATGGCTGCGTACATTGTGATTTTTATAGGAGAGACTAAACTTGGTAAATTTACTGTAATATCAGGAGGCGAATTTACGTACGCCAAGTTTCTTGGATTAGCCATAAGCGTGTGTTAAAAAAACTAACGATTAAATCGATCGAAAAAGTTCTGAAAGCGAAGATCTCTTTTTACGAAAGATGGATATTTTAGTTGCTAGCGTACCTCGTTTTACAACTATTAAGGAAGCACGCGAGTTTCAAAAAGTCTTGAAATACATTACGCCACTTTGTTCTTAAACAATTATCACAATATGGTTCACAATAAAGCCAAAATGGTTCTGAATTCATTAAATTTTTGGGTACAAAAGCCTTTTAACCACTGCCTTTAGTGAGGCGTGTCTATATATAGGTAACCTATATATGCATATCCGAATTGAACAGCGAATTTCTTGGGTTCAAAATGGAACAACGGTTTACCATCTTTTTTTGTATGCCCCCCTTACTTGTCTATTGTTCCTGTTTTTTGAGGGCAAAAAAGAAAACAAAAGCACCAAAATAAGATAATTCAACAGAGCCTTAGCGAGTCTAATTGAAATAACCGTCACTCAACTTCTTTTGCTTTTTCTTTTCTCCATTCTCAGTTTATATCAAACAAATTTTTAAATCTCAAGAAAATTTGATTTTCTTTTTTACCATATTTGACTCAATTATTTGTCTGCTTTCGAGTCAAGGATTTCAAGACTAATGGGGGGACGATTCGAAAAGGAATCTTGAAATGAAGACAACTAAACCCGAAAGTGAGAAATCAATCGGGAAAGTGAAGAAATTTTTGCACGTTGAATAACGTGACAATTTCATTTACTTCGACTTTTTGTATTACAATTTATCAATAAAAAATGATTCCAAGAGGCGTTGCTCTTGATCCCATTTCCAAATCAAATAATGGGTTCCATCGAAGCTTTACGCTCTCCCAGTGTGCGGTTAGCGGTGCACCAGCCGGCGAGACAATCGCACCACTTCATTTTGCATTGTATGCGGGATTGGTATACAATCGGTATAGACATGGCATTTGACATCTCGTCCCGCAACTTTGTGCGCTTCATCTTCAAACATAGTTCCTATAGCAAGAAAAAAAAGTCACGTCACCTTAAACGAGTTACAAAGGCTTCAAGTTTAACGAGCGAAGAAAGGAAGAAGTGTAATTATCAAAAAGTAATCATTAAAGGACTAACCAAATGCAAGAATTGCGAATATCATTGCGCAAGTGAAAGCGCCTTTGTTGGGCCCTTCATTACTTGGAGTTACGGGGGAGGATTGAAAGGCTTACGTGTGACGAATAACAGCAGTAAAAAATTCCAACATATATAGGTACAAGTTTTTCCCACTGAAGAAAAAAGTCAAATGCTATATTTGTCTCTACGAATTTGTGGGGTATCGTTTTCCCCCGATATCACTTTGCTAACCATCAACAACAAACATTTTCTTTTGGGACGATTCAACCGCTAAATGCGGCAACATCTACGCGTGCGGAACAATTTTCCCATTTTTTTGGAAATAATCAAATTTTCTATATAAGTCATTTTTTATACATATGTTAGAATAAAATCGTCACCTAAAAACTAAAAAGAATTACAATCTAGTTTGGCTTGAGTTATTGATTTTTGAAATATAATAGAGATTGTATTTGAGAAGTGGAAATCGCATAGTAGAAGAATATGTATGGATTGATCCTATGTATCTCATTCGAGAAAATGGACGGTGAAAAAATAAAATTTTTGTCGAGAGAAGCATAACCCCTAACATTTTTTTTGGAAGAATCGGTACGAACGACAACCACAAAAAAAAATCGGATTATCGTATTACCATTTACGAAGTTCCAAGCAATTCTGTTTTGGATTGATTAAGGACGAATGATAGTTTTATAAATACATGGTGGAATGGAACTTCAGCCAGGAGAATAAAAAATCAAGTGCAAGGATTTGTTAAATTTTTCTTCAGGTGAATTGCAAAGTACAATTTGAAAGAATTTAAGTTGTAAGATTACGAGACACTCTCGGCTAAGCAAGAACATTTTGGGGATTAATTATTTATACGGTTTAATTATTTAATTTCTGCCTCAAAAAAATGCAAGCATTTAACAGTCCTCAAGCTTTTCAACATGGCTGCGTACATTGTGATTTTTATAGGAGAGACTAAACTTGGTAAATTTACTGTAATATCAGGAGGCGAATTTACGTACGCCAAGTTTCTTGGATTGGCCATAGCGTGTGTTAAAAAAACTAACGATTAAATCGATCGAAAAAGTTCTGAAAGCGAAGATCTCTTTTTACGAAAGATGGATATTTTAGTTGCTAGCGTACCTCGTTTTACAACTATTAAGGAAGCACGCAGTTTCAAAAAGTCTTGAAATACATTACGCCACCTGTTCTTAAACAATTATCACAATATGGTTCACAATAAAGCCAAAATGGTTCCTGAATTCATTAAATTTTTGGGTACAAAAGCCTTTTAACCCTGCCTTTAGTGAGGCGTGTCTATATATAGGTAACCTATATATGCATATCGAATTGAACAGCGAATTTCTTGGGTTCAAAATGGAACAACAGTTTACCATCTTTTTTTGTATGCCCCCCTTACTTGTCTATTGTTCCTGTTTTTTGAGGGCAAAAAAGAAAACAAAAGCACCAAAATAAGATAATTCAACAGAGCCTTAGCGAGTCTAATTGAAATAACCGTCACTCAACTTCTTTTGCTTTTTCTTTTCTCCATTCTCCGTTTATATCAAACAAATTTTTAAATCTCAAGAAAATTTGATTTTCTTTTTTACCATATTTGACTCAATTATTTGTCTGCTTTCGAGTCAAGGATTTCAAGACTAATGGGGGGACGATTCGAAAAGGAATCTTGAAATGAAGACAACTAAACCCGAAAGTGAGAAATCAATCGGGAAAGGTGAAGAAATTTTTGCACGTTGAATAACGTGACAATTTCATTTACTTCGACTTTTTGTATTACAATTTATCAATAAAAAATGATTCCAAGAGGCGTTGCTCTTGATCCCATTTCCAAATCAAATAATGGGTTCCATCGAAGCTTTACGCTCTCCCGGGTGTGCGGTTAGCGGTGCACCAGCCGGCGAGACAATCGCACCACTTCATTTTGCATTGTATGCGGGATTGGTATACAATCGGTATAGACATGGCATTTGACATCTCGTCCCGCAACTTTGTGCGCTTCATCTTCAAACATAGTTCCTATAGCAAGAAAAAAAGTCACGTCACCTTAAACAGTTACAAAGGCTTCAAGTTTAACGAACGAAGAAAGGAAGAAGTGTAATTATCAAAAAGTAATCATTAAAGGACTAACCAAATGCAAGAATTGCGAATATCATTGCGCAAGTGAAAGCGCCTTTGTTGGGCCCTTCATTACTTGGAGTTACGGGGGAGGATTGAAAGGCTACATGTGTGACGAATAACAGCAGTAAAAAATTCCAACATATATAGGTACAAGTTTTTCCCACTGAAGAAAAAAGTCAAATGCTATATTTGTCTCTACGAATTTGTGGGGGTATCGTTTTCCCCCGATATCACTTTGCTAACCATCAACAACAAACATTTTCTTTTGGGACGATTCAACCGCTAAATGCGGCAACATCTACGCGTGCGGAACAATTTTCCCATTTTTTGGAAATAATCAAATTTTCTATATAAGTCATTTTTATACATATGTTAGAATAAAATCGTCACCTAAAAACTAAAAGAATTACAATCTAGTTTGGCTTGAGTTATTGATTTTTGAAATATAATAGAGATTGTATTTGAGAAGTGGAAATCGCATAGTAGAAGAATATGTATGGATTGATCCTATGTATCTCATTCGAGAAAATGGACGGTGAAAAAATAAAATTTTTGTCGAGAGAAGCATAACCCCTAACATTTTTTTTGGAAGAATCGGTACGACGACAACCACAAAAAAAAATCGGATTATCGTATTACCATTTACGAAGTTCCAAGCAATTCTGTTTTGGATTGATTAAGGACGAATGATAGTTTTATAAATACATGGTGGAATGGAACTTCAGCCGGGGAGAATAAAAAAATCAAGTGCAAGGATTTGTTAAATTTTTCTTCGGGTGAATTGCAAAGTACAATTTGAAAGAATTTAAGTTGTAAGATTACGAGACAACTCTCGGCTAAGCAAGAACATTTTGGGGATTAATTATTTATACGGTTTAATTATTTAATTTCTGCCTCAAAAAAAATGCAAGCATTTAACGAGTCCTCAAGCTTTTCAACATGGCTGCGTACATTGTGATTTTTATAGGAGAGACTAAACTTGGTAAATTTACGTAATATCAGGAGGCGAATTTACGTACGCCAAGTTTCTTGGATTGGCCATAAGCGTGTGTTAAAAAAACTAACGATTAAATCGATCGAAAAAGTTCTGAAAGCGAAGATCTCTTTTACGAAAGATGGATATTTTAGTTGCTAGCGTACCTCGTTTTACAACTATTAAGGAAGCACGCGAGTTTCAAAAAGTCTTGAAATACATTCGCCACTTTGTTCTTAAACAATTATCACAATATGGTTCACAATAAAGCCAAAATGGTTCCTGAATTCATTAAATTTTTTGGGTACAAAAGCCTTTTAACCACTGCCTTTAGTGAGGCGTGTCTATATATAGGTAACCTATATATGCATATCGAATTGAACAGCGAATTTCTTGGGTTCAAAATGGAACAACAGTTTACCATCTTTTTTTGTATGCCCCCCTTACTTGTCTATTGTTCCTGTTTTTTGAGGGCAAAAAAGAAAACAAAAGCACCAAAATAAGATAATTCAACAGAGCCTTAGCGAGTCTAATTGAAATAACCGTCACTCAACTTCTTTTGCTTTTTCTTTTCTCCATTCTCAGTTTATATCAAACAAATTTTTAAATCTCAAGAAAATTTGATTTTCTTTTTTACCATATTTGACTCAATTATTTGTCTGCTTTCGAGTCAAGGATTTCAAGACTAATGGGGGGACGATTCGAAAAGGAATCTTGAAATGAAGACAACTAAACCCGAAAGTGAGAAATCAATCGGGAAAGGTGAAGAAATTTTTGCACGTTGAATAACGTGACAATTTCATTTACTTCGACTTTTTGTATTACAATTTATCAATAAAAAATGATTCCAAGAGGCGTTGCTCTTGATCCCATTTCCAAATCAAATAATGGGTTCCATCGAAGCTTTACTGCTCTCCCAGGTGTGCGGTTAGCGGTGCACCAGCCGGCGAGACAATCGCACCACTTCATTTTGCATTGTATGCGGGATTGGTATACAATCGGTATAGACATGGCATTTGACATCTCGTCCCGCAACTTTGTGCGCTTCATCTTCAAACATAGTTCCTATAGCAAGAAAAAAAAGTCACGTCACCTTAAACGAGTTACAAAGGCTTCAAGTTTAACGAGCGAAGAAAGGAAGAAGTGTAATTATCAAAAAGTAATCATTAAAGGACTAACCAAATGCAAGAATTGCGAATATCATTGCGCAAGTGAAAGCGCCTTTGTTGGGCCCTTCATTACTTGGAGTTACGGGGGAGGATTGAAAGGCTTACGTGTGACGAATAACAGCAGTAAAAATTCCAACATATATAGGTACAAGTTTTTCCCACTGAAGAAAAAAGTCAAATGCTATATTTGTCTCTACGAATTTGTGGGGGTATCGTTTTCCCCGATATCACTTTGCTAACCATCAACAACAAACATTTTCTTTTGGGACGATTCAACCGCTAAATGCGGCAACATCTACGCGTGCGGAACAATTTTCCCATTTTTTTGGAAATAATCAAATTTTCTATATAAGTCATTTTTATACATATGTTAGAATAAAATCGTCACCTAAAAACTAAAAAGAATTACAATCTAGTTTGGCTTGAGTTATTGATTTTTGAAATATAATAGAGATTGTATTTGAGAAGTGGAAATCGCATAGTAGAAGAATATGTATGGATTGATCCTATGTATCTCATTCAGAAAATGGACGGTGAAAAAATAAAATTTTTGTCGAGAGAAGCATAACCCCTAACATTTTTTTTGGAAGAATCGGTACGACGACAACCACAAAAAAAAATCGGATTATCGTATTACCATTTACGAAGTTCCAAGCAATTCTGTTTTGGATTGATTAAGGACGAATGATAGTTTTATAAATACATGGTGGAATGGAACTTCAGCCGGGGAGAATAAAAAAATCAAGTGCAAGGATTTGTTAAATTTTTCTTCGGGTGAATTGCAAAGTACAATTTGAAAGAATTTAAGTTGTAAGATTACGAGACAACTCTCGGCTAAGCAAGAACATTTTGGGGATTAATTATTTATACGGTTTAATTATTTAATTTCTGCCTCAAAAAAAATGCAAGCATTTAACGAGTCCTCAAGCTTTTCAACATGGCTGCGTACATTGTGATTTTTATAGGAGAGACTAAACTTGGTAAATTTACGTAATATCAGGAGGCGAATTTACGTACGCCAAGTTTCTTGGATTGGCCATAGCTGTGTGTTAAAAAAACTAACGATTAAATCGATCGAAAAAGTTCTGAAAGCGAAGATCTCTTTTACGAAAGATGGATATTTTAGTTGCTAGCGTACCTCGTTTTACAACTATTAAGGAAGCACGCGAGTTTCAAAAAGTCTTGAAATACATTACGCCACTTTGTTCTTAAACAATTATCACAATATGGTTCACAATAAAGCCAAAATGGTTCTGAATTCGTTAAATTTTTTGGGTACAAAAGCCTTTTAACCCTGCCTTTAGTGAGGCGTGTCTATATATAGGTAACCTATATATGCATATCGAATTGAACAGCGAATTTCTTGGGTTCAAAATGGAACAACAGTTTACCATCTTTTTTTGTATGCCCCCCTTACTTGTCTATTGTTCCTGTTTTTTGAGGGCAAAAAAGAAAACAAAAGCACCAAAATAAGATAATTCAACAGAGCCTTAGCGAGTCTAATTGAAATAACCGTCACTCAACTTCTTTTGCTTTTTCTTTTCTCCATTCTCCGTTTATATCAAACAAATTTTAAATCTCAAGAAAATTTGATTTTCTTTTTTACCATATTTGACTCAATTATTTGTCTGCTTTCGAGTCAAGGATTTCAAGACTAATGGGGGGACGATTCGAAAAGGAATCTTGAAATGAAGACAACTAAACCCGAAAGTGAGAAATCAATCAGGAAGCTGAAGAAATTTTTGCACGTTGAATAACGTGACAATTTCATTTACTTCGACTTTTTGTATTACAATTTATCAATAAAAATGATTCCAAGAGACGTTGCTCTTGATCCCATTTCCAAATCAAATAATGGGTTCCATCGAAGCTTTACTGCTCTCCCGGGTGTGCGGTTAGCGGTGCACCAGCCGGCGAGACAATCGCACCACTTCATTTTGCATTGTATGCGGGATTGGTATACAATCGGTATAGACATGGCATTTGACATCTCGTCCCATAACTTTGTGCGCTTCATCTTCAAACATAGTTCCTATAGCAAGAAAAAAAAGTCACGTCACCTTAAACGAGTTACAAAGGCTTCAAGTTTAACGAGCGAAGAAAGGAAGAAGTGTAATTATCAAAAAGTAATCATTAAAGGACTAACCAAATGCAAGAATTGCGAATATCATTGCGCAAGTGAAAGCGCCTTTGTTGGGCCCTTCATTACTTGGAGTTACGGGGGAGGATTGAAAGGCTTACGTGTGACGAATAACAGCGATAAAAAATTCCAACATATATAGGTACAAGTTTTTCCCACTGAAGAAAAAAGTCAAATGCTATATTTGTCTCTACGAATTTGTGGGGGTATCGTTTTCCCCCGATATCACTTGCTAACCATCAACAACAAACATTTTCTTTTGGGACGATTCAACCGCTAAATGCGGCAACATCTACGCGTGCGGAACAATTTTCCCATTTTTTGGAAATAATCAAATTTTCTATATAAGTCATTTTTATACATATGTTAGAATAAAATCGTCACCTAAAAACTAAAAAGAATTACAATCTAGTTTGGCTTGAGTTATTGATTTTTGAAATATAATAGAGATTGTATTTGAGAAGTGGAAATCGCATAGTAGAAGAATATGTATGGATTGATCCTATGTATCTCATTCAGAAAATGGACAGTGAAAAATAAAATTTTGTCAGAGAAGCATAACCCCTAACATTTTTTTTGGAAGAATCGGTACGAACGACAACCACAAAAAAAAATCGGATTATCGTATTACCATTTACGAAGTTCCAAGCAATTCTGTTTTGGATTGATTAAGGACGAATGATAGTTTTATAAATACATGGTGGAATGGAACTTCAGCCAGGAGAATAAAAAATCAAGTGCAAGGATTTGTTAAATTTTTCTTCAGGTGAATTGCAAAGTACAATTTGAAAGAATTTAAGTTGTAAGATTCTGAGACACTCTCGGCTAAGCAAGAACATTTTGGGGATTAATTATTTATACGGTTTAATTATTTAATTTACTGCCTCAAAAAAAATGCAAGCATTTAACGAGTCCTCAAGCTTTTCAACATGGCTGCGTACATTGTGATTTTTATAGGAGAGACTAAACTTGGTAAATTTACTGTAATATCAGGAGGCGAATTTACGTACGCCAAGTTTCTTGGATTGGCCATAGCTGTGTGTTAAAAAAACTAACGATTAAATCGATCGAAAAAGTTCTGAAAGCGAAGATCTCTTTTACGAAAGATGGATATTTTAGTTGCTAGCGTACCTCGTTTTACAACTATTAAGGAAGCACGCGAGTTTCAAAAAGTCTTGAAATACATTACGCCACTTTGTTCTTAAACAATTATCACAATATGGTTCACAATAAAGCCAAAATGGTTCTGAATTCGTTAAATTTTTTGGGTACAAAAGCCTTTTAACCACTGCCTTTAGTGAGGCGTGTCTATATATAGGTAACCTATATATGCATATCGAATTGAACAGCGAATTTCTTGGGTTCAAAATGGAACAACGGTTTACCATCTTTTTTTTGTATGCCCCACTTACTTGTCTATTGTTCCTGTTTTTTGAGGGCAAAAAAGAAAACAAAAGCACCAAAATAAGATAATTCAACAGAGCCTTAGCGAGTCTAATTGAAATAACCGTCACTCAACTTCTTTTGCTTTTTCTTTTCTCCATTCTCAGTTTATATCAAACAAATTTTAAATCTCAAGAAAATTTGATTTTCTTTTTTACCATATTTGACTCAATTATTTGTCTGCTCGAGTCAAGGATTTCAAGACTAATGGGGGGACGATTCGAAAAGGAATCTTGAAATGAAGACAACTAAACCCGAAAGTGAGAAATCAATCGGGAAAGCTGAAGAAATTTTTGCACGTTGAATAACGTGACAATTTCATTACTTCGACTTTTTGTATTACAATTTATCAATAAAAAATGATTCCAAGAGGCGTTGCTCTTGATCCCATTTCCAAATCAAATAATGGGTTCCATCGAAGCTTTACTGCTCTCCCGTGTGCGGTTAGCGGTGCACCAGCCGGCGAGACAATCGCACCACTTCATTTTGCATTGTATGCGGGATTGGTATACAATCGGTATAGACATGGCATTTGACATCTCGTCCCATAACTTTGTGCGCTTCATCTTCAAACATAGTTCCTATAGCAAGAAAAAAAAGTCACGTCACCTTAAACGAGTTACAAAGGCTTCAAGTTTAACGAGCGAAGAAAGGAAGAAGTGTAATTATCAAAAAGTAATCATTAAAGGACTAACCAAATGCAAGAATTGCGAATATCATTGCGCAAGTGAAAGCGCCTTTGTTGGGCCCTTCATTACTTGGAGTTACGGGGGAGGATTGAAAGGCTTACGTGTGACGAATAACAGCGATAAAAAATTCCAACATATATAGGTACAAGTTTTTCCCACTGAAGAAAAAAGTCAAATGCTATATTTGTCTCTACGAATTTGTGGGGTATCGTTTTCCCCGATATCACTTGCTAACCATCAACAACAAACATTTTCTTTTGGGACGATTCAACCGCTAAATGCGGCAACATCTACGCGTGCGGGAACAATTTTCCCATTTTTTTGGAAATAATCAAATTTTCTATATAAGTCATTTTTATACATATGTTAGAATAAAATCGTCACCTAAAAACTAAAAAGAATTACAATCTAGTTTGGCTTGAGTTATTGATTTTTGAAATATAATAGAGATTGTATTTGAGAAGTGGAAATCGCATAGTAGAAGAATATGTATGGATTGATCCTATGTATCTCATTCAGAAAATGGACAGTGAAAAATAAAATTTTGTCAGAGAAGCATAACCCCTAACATTTTTTTTGGAAGAATCGGTACGAACGACAACCACAAAAAAAAATCGGATTATCGTATTACCATTTACGAAGTTCCAAGCAATTCTGTTTTGGATTGATTAAGGACGAATGATAGTTTTATAAATACATGGTGGAATGGAACTTCAGCCAGGAGAATAAAAAATCAAGTGCAAGGATTTGTTAAATTTTTCTTCAGGTGAATTGCAAAGTACAATTTGAAAGAATTTAAGTTGTAAGATTCTGAGACACTCTCGGCTAAGCAAGAACATTTTGGGGATTAATTATTTATACGGTTTAATTATTTAATTTACTGCCTCAAAAAAAATGCAAGCATTTAACAGTCCTCAAGCTTTTCAACATGGCTGCGTACATTGTGATTTTTATAGGAGAGACTAAACTTGGTAAATTTCTGTAATATCCGGAGCGAATTTCGTACGCCAAGTTTCTTGGATTGGCCATAACTGTGTGTTAAAAAACTAACGATTAAATCGATCGAAAAAGTTCTGAAAGCGAAGATCTCTTTTACGAAAGATGGATATTTTAGTTGCTAGCGTACCTCGTTTTACAACTATTAAGGAAGCACGCGAGTTTCAAAAAGTCTTGAAATACATTACGCCACTTTGTTCTTAAACAATTATCACAATATGGTTCACAATAAAGCCAAAATGGTTCTGAATTCATTAAATTTTTTGGGTACAAAAGCCTTTTAACCACTGCCTTTAGTGAGGCGTGTCTATATATAGGTAACCTATATATGCATATCGAATTGAACAGCGAATTTCTTGGGTTCAAAATGGAACAACGGTTTACCATCTTTTTTTTGTATGCCCCACTTACTTGTCTATTGTTCCTGTTTTTTGAGGGCAAAAAAGAAAACAAAAGCACCAAAATAAGATAATTCAACAGAGCCTTAGCGAGTCTAATTGAAATAACCGTCACTCAACTTCTTTTGCTTTTTCTTTTCTCCATTCTCAGTTTATATCAAACAAATTTTAAATCTCAAGAAAATTTGATTTTCTTTTTTACCATATTTGACTCAATTATTTGTCTGCTCGAGTCAAGGATTTCAAGACTAATGGGGGGACGATTCGAAAAGGAATCTTGAAATGAAGACAACTAAACCCGAAAGTGAGAAATCAATCGGGAAAGCTGAAGAAATTTTTGCACGTTGAATAACGTGACAATTTCATTTACTTCGACTTTTTGTATTACAATTTATCAATAAAAAATGATTCCAAGAGGCGTTGCTCTTGATCCCATTTCCAAATCAAATAATGGGTTCCATCGAAGCTTTACTGCTCTCCCGTGTGCGGTTAGCGGTGCACCAGCCGGCGAGACAATCGCACCACTTCATTTTGCATTGTATGCGGGATTGGTATACAATCGGTATAGACATGGCATTTGACATCTCGTCCCATAACTTTGTGCGCTTCATCTTCAAACATAGTTCCTATAGCAAGAAAAAAAAGTCACGTCACCTTAAACGAGTTACAAAGGCTTCAAGTTTAACGAGCGAAGAAAGGAAGAAGTGTAATTATCAAAAAGTAATCATTAAAGGACTAACCAAATGCAAGAATTGCGAATATCATTGCGCAAGTGAAAGCGCCTTTGTTGGGCCCTTCATTACTTGGAGTTACGGGGGAGGATTGAAAGGCTTACGTGTGACGAATAACAGCGATAAAAAATTCCAACATATATAGGTACAAGTTTTTCCCACTGAAGAAAAAAGTCAAATGCTATATTTGTCTCTACGAATTTGTGGGGTATCGTTTTCCCCCGATATCACTTGCTAACCATCAACAACAAACATTTTCTTTTGGGACGATTCAACCGCTAAATGCGGCAACATCTACGCGTGCGGGAACAATTTTCCCATTTTTTTGGAAATAATCAAATTTTCTATATAAGTCATTTTTATACATATGTTAGAATAAAATCGTCACCTAAAAACTAAAAGAATTACAATCTAGTTTGGCTTGAGTTATTGATTTTTGAAATATAATAGAGATTGTATTTGAGAAGTGGAAATCGCATAGTAGAAGAATATGTATGGATTGATCCTATGTATCTCATTCGAGAAAATGGACGGTGAAAAAATAAAATTTTTGTCGAGAGAAGCATAACCCCTAACATTTTTTTTGGAAGAATCGGTACGAGCGACAACCACAAAAAAAAATCGGATTATCGTATTACCATTTACGAAGTTCCAAGCAATTCTGTTTTGGATTGATTAAGGACGAATGATAGTTTTATAAATACATGGTGGAATGGAACTTCAGCCAGGAGAATAAAAAATCAAGTGCAAGGATTTGTTAAATTTTTCTTCAGGTGAATTGCAAAGTACAATTTGAAAGAATTTAAGTTGTAAGATTACGAGACAACTCTCGGCTAAGCAAGAACATTTTGGGGATTAATTATTTATACGGTTTAATTATTTAATTTACTGCCTCAAAAAAAATGCAAGCATTTAACGGTCCTCAAGCTTTTCAACATGGCTGCGTACATTGTGATTTTTATAGGAGAGACTAAACTTGGTAAATTTACGTAATATCAGGAGGCGAATTTCGTACGCCAAGTTTCTTGGATTGGCCATAGCTGTGTGTTAAAAAAACTAACGATTAAATCGATCGAAAAAGTTCTGAAAGCGAAGATCTCTTTTACGAAAGATGGATATTTTAGTTGCTAGCGTACCTCGTTTTACAACTATTAAGGAAGCACGCGAGTTTCAAAAAGTCTTGAAATACATTCGCCACTTTTGTTCTTAAACAATTATCACAATATGGTTCACAATAAAGCCAAAATGGTTCCTGAATTCATTAAATTTTTGGGTACAAAAGCCTTTTAACCCTGCCTTTAGTGAGGCGTGTCTATATATAGGTAACCTATATATGCATATCGAATTGAACAGCGAATTTCTTGGGTTCAAAATGGAACAACGGTTTACCATCTTTTTTTTGTATGCCCCACTTACTTGTCTATTGTTCCTGTTTTTTGAGGGCAAAAAAGAAAACAAAAGCACCAAAATAAGATAATTCAACAGAGCCTTAGCGAGTCTAATTGAAATAACCGTCACTCAACTTCTTTTGCTTTTTCTTTTCTCCATTCTCAGTTTATATCAAACAAATTTTAAATCTCAAGAAAATTTGATTTTCTTTTTTACCATATTTGACTCAATTATTTGTCTGCTCGAGTCAAGGATTTCAAGACTAATGGGGGGACGATTCGAAAAGGAATCTTGAAATGAAGACAACTAAACCCGAAAGTGAGAAATCAATCGGGAAAGTGAAGAAATTTTTGCACGTTGAATAACGTGACAATTTCATTTACTTCGACTTTTTGTATTACAATTTATCAATAAAAAATGATTCCAAGAGGCGTTGCTCTTGATCCCATTTCCAAATCAAATAATGGGTTCCATCGAAGCTTTACTGCTCTCCCGTGTGCGGTTAGCGGTGCACCAGCCGGCGAGACAATCGCACCACTTCATTTTGCATTGTATGCGGGATTGGTATACAATCGGTATAGACATGGCATTTGACATCTCGTCCCATAACTTTGTGCGCTTCATCTTCAAACATAGTTCCTATAGCAAGAAAAAAAAGTCACGTCACCTTAAACGAGTTACAAAGGCTTCAAGTTTAACGAGCGAAGAAAGGAAGAAGTGTAATTATCAAAAAGTAATCATTAAAGGACTAACCAAATGCAAGAATTGCGAATATCATTGCGCAAGTGAAAGCGCCTTTGTTGGGCCCTTCATTACTTGGAGTTACGGGGAGGATTGAAAGGCTTACGTGTGACGAATAACAGCGATAAAAAATTCCAACATATATAGGTACAAGTTTTTCCCACTGAAGAAAAAAGTCAAATGCTATATTTGTCTCTACGAATTTGTGGGGTATCGTTTTCCCCCCGATATCACTGCTAACCATCAACAACAAACATTTTCTTTTGGACGATTCAACCGCTAAATGCGGCAACATCTACGCGTGCGGAACAATTTTCCCATTTTTTGGAAATAATCAAATTTTCTATATAAGTCATTTTTATACATATGTTAGAATAAAATCGTCACCTAAAAAACTAAAAGAATTACAATCTAGTTTGGCTTGAGTTATTGATTTTTGAAATATAATAGAGATTGTATTTGAGAAGTGGAAATCGCATAGTAGAAGAATATGTATGGATTGATCCTATGTATCTCATTCAGAAAATGGACAGTGAAAAATAAAATTTTGTCAGAGAAGCATAACCCCTAACATTTTTTTTGGAAGAATCGGTACGAACGACAACCACAAAAAAAAATCGGATTATCGTATTACCATTTACGAAGTTCCAAGCAATTCTGTTTTGGATTGATTAAGGACGAATGATAGTTTTATAAATACATGGTGGAATGGAACTTCAGCCAGGAGAATAAAAAATCAAGTGCAAGGATTTGTTAAATTTTTTCTTCGGGTGAATTGCAAAGTACAATTTGAAAGAATTTAAGTTGTAAGATTACGAGACAACTCTCGGCTAAGCAAGAACATTTTGGGGATTAATTATTTATACGGTTTAATTATTTAATTTACTGCCTCAAAAAAATGCAAGCATTTAACAGTCCTCAAGCTTTTCAACATGGCTGCGTACATTGTGATTTTTATAGGAGAGACTAAACTTGGTAAATTTACGTAATATCAGGAGGCGAATTTACGTACGCCAAGTTTCTTGGATTGGCCATAGCTGTGTGTTAAAAAAACTAACGATTAAATCGATCGAAAAAGTTCTGAAAGCGAAGATCTCTTTTACGAAAGATGGATATTTTAGTTGCTAGCGTACCTCGTTTTACAACTATTAAGGAAGCACGCAGTTTCAAAAAGTCTTGAAATACATTACGCCACCTGTTCTTAAACAATTATCACAATATGGTTCACAATAAAGCCAAAATGGTTCCTGAATTCATTAAATTTTTGGGTACAAAAGCCTTTTAACCCTGCCTTTAGTGAGGCGTGTCTATATATAGGTAACCTATATATGCATATCGAATTGAACAGCGAATTTCTTGGGTTCAAAATGGAACAACAGTTTACCATCTTTTTTTTGTATGCCCCCCTTACTTGTCTATTGTTCCTGTTTTTTGAGGGCAAAAAGAAAACAAAAGCACCAAAATAAGATAATTCAACCGAGCCTTAGCAGTCTAATTGAAATAACCGTCACTCAACTTCTTTTGCTTTTTCTTTTCTCCATTCTCAGTTTATATCAAACAAATTTTAAATCTCAAGAAAATTTGATTTTCTTTTTTACCATATTTGACTCAATTATTTGTCCTGCTCGAGTCAAGGATTTCAAGACTAATGGGGGACGATTCGAAAAGGAATCTTGAAATGAAGACAACTAAACCCGAAAGTGAGAAATCAATCAGGAAGCTGAAGAAATTTTTGCACGTTGAATAACGTGACAATTTCATTTACTTCGACTTTTTGTATTACAATTTATCAATAAAAATGATTCCAAGAGACGTTGCTCTTGATCCCATTTCCAAATCAAATAATGGGTTCCATCAGAAGCTTTCTGCTCTCCCGTGTGCAGTTAGCAGTGCACCAACCGGCGAGACAATCGCACCACTTCATTTTGCATTGTATGCGGGATTGGTATACAATCGGTATAGACATGGCATTTGACATCTCGTCCCATAACTTTGTGCGCTTCATCTTCAAACATAGTTCCTATAGCAAGAAAAAAAAGTCACGTCACCTTAAACGAGTTACAAAGGCTTCAAGTTTAACGAGCGAAGAAAGGAAGAAGTGTAATTATCAAAAAGTAATCATTAAAGGACTAACCAAATGCAAGAATTGCGAATATCATTGCGCAAGTGAAACGCCTTTGTTGGGCCCTTCATTACTTGGAGTTACGGGGAGGATTGAAAGGCTTACGTGTGACGAATAACAGCGATAAAAAATTCCAACATATATAGGTACAAGTTTTTCCCACTGAAGAAAAAAGTCAAATGCTATATTTGTCTCTACGAATTTGTGGGGTATCGTTTTCCCCCCGATATCACTGCTAACCATCAACAACAAACATTTTCTTTTGGACGATTCAACCGCTAAATGCGGCAACATCTACGCGTGCGGAACAATTTTCCCATTTTTTGGAAATAATCAAATTTTCTATATAAGTCATTTTTATACATATGTTAGAATAAAATCGTCACCTAAAAACTAAAAAAGAATTACAATCTAGTTTGGCTTGAGTTATTGATTTTTTGAAATATAATAGAGATTGTATTTGAGAAGTGGAAATCGCATAGTAGAAGAATATGTATGGATTGATCCTATGTATCTCATTCAGAAAATGGACAGTGAAAAATAAAATTTTGTCAGAGAAGCATAACCCCTAACAATTTTTTTGGAAGAATCGGTACGAACGACAACCACAAAAAAAAATCGGATTATCGTATTACCATTTACGAAGTTCCAAGCAATTCTGTTTTGGATTGATTAAGGACGAATGATAGTTTTATAAATACATGGTGGAATGGAACTTCAGCCAGGAGAATAAAAAATCAAGTGCAAGGATTTGTTAAATTTTTCTTCAGGTGAATTGCAAAGTACAATTTGAAAGAATTTAAGTTGTAAGATTCTGAGACACTCTCGGCTAAGCAAGAACATTTTGGGGATTAATTATTTATACGGTTTAATTATTTAATTTATGCCTCAAAAAATGCAAGCATTTAACAGTCCTCAAGCTTTTCAACATGGCTGCGTACATTGTGATTTTTATAGGAGAGACTAAACTTGGTAAATTTACTGTAATATCAGGAGCGAATTTACGTACGCCAAGTTTCTTGGATTGGCCATAGCTGTGTGTTAAAAAAACTAACGATTAAATCGATCGAAAAAGTTCTGAAAGCGAAGATCTCTTTTACGAAAGATGGATATTTTAGTTGCTAGCGTACCTCGTTTTACAACTATTAAGGAAGCACGCGAGTTTCAAAAAAGTCTTGAAATACATTACGCCACCTGTTCTTAAACAATTATCACAATATGGTTCACAATAAAGCCAAAATGGTTCCTGAATTCATTAAATTTTTGGGTACAAAAGCCTTTTAACCCTGCCTTTAGTGAGGCGTGTCTATATATAGGTAACCTATATATGCATATCGAATTGAACAGCGAATTTCTTGGGTTCAAAATGGAACAACAGTTTACCATCTTTTTTTGTATGCCCCCCTTACTTGTCTATTGTTCCTGTTTTTTGAGGGCAAAAAGAAAACAAAAGCACCAAAATAAGATAATTCAACCGAGCCTTAGCGAGTCTAATTGAAATAACCGTCACTCAACTTCTTTTGCTTTTTCTTTTCTCCATTCTCCGTTTATATCAAACAAATTTTAAATCTCAAGAAAATTTGATTTTCTTTTTACCATATTTGACTCAATTATTTGTCTGCTCGAGTCAAGGATTTCAAGACTAATGGGGGACGATTCGAAAAGGAATCTTGAAATGAAGACAACTAAACCCGAAAGTGAGAAATCAATCAGGAAGATGAAGAAATTTTTGCACGTTGAATAACGTGACAATTTCATTTACTTCGACTTTTTGTATTACAATTTATCAATAAAAATGATTCCAAGAGACGTTGCTCTTGATCCCATTTCCAAATCAAATAATGGGTTCCATCAGAAGCTTTCTGCTCTCCCGTGTGCAGTTAGCAGTGCACCAACCGGCGAGACAATCGCACCACTTCATTTTGCATTGTATGCAGATTGGTATACAATCGGTATAGACATGGCATTTGACATCTCGTCCATAACTTTGTGCGCTTCATCTTCAAACATAGTTCCTATAGCAAGAAAAAAAAGTCACGTCACCTTAAACGAGTTACAAAGGCTTCAAGTTTAACGAGCGAAGAAAGGAAGAAGTGTAATTATCAAAAAGTAATCATTAAAGGACTAACCAAATGCAAGAATTGCGAATATCATTGCGCAAGTGAAACGCCTTTGTTGGGCCCTTCATTACTTGGAGTTACGGGGAGGATTGAAAGGCTTACGTGTGACGAATAACAGCGATAAAAAATTCCAACATATATAGGTACAAGTTTTTCCCACTGAAGAAAAAAGTCAAATGCTATATTTGTCTCTCACGAATTTGTGGGGTATCGTTTTCCCCCGATATCACTTGCTAACCATCAACAACAAACATTTTCTTTTGGACGATTCAACCGCTAAATGCGGCAACATCTACGCGTGCGGAACAATTTTCCCATTTTTTGGAAATAATCAAATTTTCTATATAAGTCATTTTTATACATATGTTAGAATAAAATCGTCACCTAAAAACTAAAAGAATTACAATCTAGTTTGGCTTGAGTTATTGATTTTTTGAAATATAATAGAGATTGTATTTGAGAAGTGGAAATCGCATAGTAGAAGAATATGTATGGATTGATCCTATGTATCTCATTCGAGAAAATGGACGAGTGAAAAAATAAAATTTTTGTCGAGAGAAGCATAACCCCTAACATTTTTTTTGGAAGAATCGGTACGAACGACAACCACAAAAAAAAATCGGATTATCGTATTACCATTTACGAAGTTCCAAGCAATTCTGTTTTGGATTGATTAAGGACGAATGATAGTTTTATAAATACATGGTGGAATGGAACTTCAGCCAGGAGAATAAAAAAATCAAGTGCAAGGATTTGTTAAATTTTTTCTTCGGGTGAATTGCAAAGTACAATTTGAAAGAATTTAAGTTGTAAGATTACGAGACAACTCTCGGCTAAGCAAGAACATTTTGGGGGATTAATTATTTATACGGTTTAATTATTTAATTTACTGCCTCAAAAAAAATGCAAGCATTTAACGGTCCTCAAGCTTTTCAACATGGCTGCGTACATTGTGATTTTTTATAGGAGAGACTAAACTTGGTAAATTTACTGTAATATCAGGAGCGAATTTACGTACGCCAAGTTTCTTGGATTGGCCATAGCTGTGTGTTAAAAAAACTAACGATTAAATCGATCGAAAAAGTTCTGAAAGCGAAGATCTCTTTTACGAAAGATGGATATTTTAGTTGCTAGCGTACCTCGTTTTACAACTATTAAGGAAGCACGCAGTTTCAAAAAGTCTTGAAATACATTACGCCACCTGTTCTTAAACAATTATCACAATATGGTTCACAATAAAGCCAAAATGGTTCCTGAATTCATTAAATTTTTGGGTACAAAAGCCTTTTAACCCTGCCTTTAGTGAGGCGTGTCTATATATAGGTAACCTATATATGCATATCGAATTGAACAGCGAATTTCTTGGGTTCAAAATGGAACAACAGTTTACCATCTTTTTTTGTATGCCCCCCTTACTTGTCTATTGTTCCTGTTTTTTGAGGGCAAAAAGAAAACAAAAGCACCAAAATAAGATAATTCAACCGAGCCTTAGCAGTCTAATTGAAATAACCGTCACTCACTTCTTTTGCTTTTTCTTTTCTCCATTCTCCGTTTATATCAAACAAATTTTAAATCTCAAGAAAATTTGATTTTCTTTTTTACCATATTTGACTCAATTATTTGTCCTGCTCGAGTCAAGGATTTCAAGACTAATGGGGGACGATTCGAAAAGGAATCTTGAAATGAAGACAACTAAACCCGAAAGTGAGAAATCAATCGGGAAAAGTTTGAAGAAATTTTTGCACGTTGAATAACGTGACAATTTCATTTACTTCGACTTTTTGTATTACAATTTATCAATAAAAAATGATTCCAAGAGGCGTTGCTCTTGATCCCATTTCCAAATCAAATAATGGGTTCCATCGAAGCTTTACTGCTCTCCCAGTGTGCGGTTAGCGGTGCACCAGCCGGCGAGACAATCGCACCACTTCATTTTGCATTGTATGCAGATTGGTATACAATCAGTATAGACATGGCATTTGACATCTCGTCCCGCAACTTTGTGCGCTTCATCTTCAAACATAGTTCCTATAGCAAGAAAAAAAGTCACGTCACCTTAAACAGTTACAAAGGCTTCAAGTTTAACGAACGAAGAAAGGAAGAAGTGTAATTATCAAAAAGTAATCATTAAAGGACTAACCAAATGCAAGAATTGCGAATATCATTGCGCAAGTGAAACGCCTTTGTTGGGCCCTTCATTACTTGGAGTTACGGGGAGGATTGAAAGGCTTACGTGTGACGAATAACAGCGATAAAAAATTCCAACATATATAGGTACAAGTTTTTCCCACTGAAGAAAAAAGTCAAATGCTATATTTGTCTCTACGAATTTGTGGGGTATCGTTTTCCCCCCGATATCACTGCTAACCATCAACAACAAACATTTTCTTTTGGACGATTCAACCGCTAAATGCGGCAACATCTACGCGTGCGGAACAATTTTCCCATTTTTTGGAAATAATCAAATTTTCTATATAAGTCATTTTTATACATATGTTAGAATAAAATCGTCACCTAAAAACTAAAAGAATTACAATCTAGTTTGGCTTGAGTTATTGATTTTTTGAAATATAATAGAGATTGTATTTGAGAAGTGGAAATCGCATAGTAGAAGAATATGTATGGATTGATCCTATGTATCTCATTCAGAAAATGGACAGTGAAAAATAAAATTTTGTCAGAGAAGCATAACCCCTAACATTTTTTTTGGAAGAATCGGTACGAACGACAACCACAAAAAAAATCGGATTATCGTATTACCATTTACGAAGTTCCAAGCAATTCTGTTTTGGATTGATTAAGGACGAATGATAGTTTTATAAATACATGGTGGAATGGAACTTCAGCCAGGAGAATAAAAAATCAAGTGCAAGGATTTGTTAAATTTTTCTTCAGGTGAATTGCAAAGTACAATTTGAAAGAATTTAAGTTGTAAGATTCTGAGACACTCTCGGCTAAGCAAGAACATTTTGGGGATTAATTATTTATACGGTTTAATTATTTAATTTACTGCCTCAAAAAAAATGCAAGCATTTAACGGTCCTCAAGCTTTTCAACATGGCTGCGTACATTGTGATTTTTTATAGGAGAGACTAAACTTGGTAAATTTACTGTAATATCAGGAGCGAATTTACGTACGCCAAGTTTCTTGGATTGGCCATAGCGTGTGTTAAAAAACTAACGATTAAATCGATCGAAAAAGTTCTGAAAGCGAAGATCTCTTTTACGAAAGATGGATATTTTAGTTGCTAGCGTACCTCGTTTTACAACTATTAAGGAAGCACGCAGTTTCAAAAAGTCTTGAAATACATTACGCCACCTGTTCTTAAACAATTATCACAATATGGTTCACAATAAAGCCAAAATGGTTCCTGAATTCATTAAATTTTTGGGTACAAAAGCCTTTTAACCCTGCCTTTAGTGAGGCGTGTCTATATATAGGTAACCTATATATGCATATCGAATTGAACAGCGAATTTCTTGGGTTCAAAATGGAACAACGAGTTTACCATCTTTTTTTGTATGCCCCCCTTACTTGTCTATTGTTCCTGTTTTTTGAGGGCAAAAAAGAAAACAAAAGCACCAAAATAAGATAATTCAACAGAGCCTTAGCGAGTCTAATTGAAATAACCGTCACTCACTTCTTTTGCTTTTTTCTTTTCTCCATTCTCCGTTTATATCAAACAAATTTTAAATCTCAAGAAAATTTGATTTTCTTTTTACCATATTTGACTCAATTATTTGTCTGCTCGAGTCAAGGATTTCAAGACTAATGGGGGACGATTCGAAAAGGAATCTTGAAATGAAGACAACTAAACCCGAAAGTGAGAAATCAATCGGGAAAAGTTTGAAGAAATTTTTGCACGTTGAATAACGTGACAATTTCATTTACTTCGACTTTTTGTATTACAATTTATCAATAAAAAATGATTCCAAGAGGCGTTGCTCTTGATCCCATTTCCAAATCAAATAATGGGTTCCATCGAAGCTTTACTGCTCTCCCAGTGTGCGGTTAGCGGTGCACCAGCCGGCGAGACAATCGCACCACTTCATTTTGCATTGTATGCGGATTGGTATACAATCGAGTATAGACATGGCATTTGACATCTCGTCCCATAACTTTGTGCGCTTCATCTTCAAACATAGTTCCTATAGCAAGAAAAAAAAGTCACGTCACCTTAAACAGTTACAAAGGCTTCAAGTTTAACGAACGAAGAAAGGAAGAAGTGTAATTATCAAAAAGTAATCATTAAAGGACTAACCAAATGCAAGAATTGCGAATATCATTGCGCAAGTGAAACGCCTTTGTTGGGCCCTTCATTACTTGGAGTTACGGGGGAGGATTGAAAGGCTTACGTGTGACGAATAACAGCGGTAAAAAATTCCAACATATATAGGTACAAGTTTTTCCACTGAAGAAAAAGTCAAATGCTATATTTGTCTCTACGAATTTGTGGGGTATCGTTTTCCCCCCGATATCACTTGCTAACCATCAACAACAAACATTTTCTTTTGGACGATTCAACCGCTAAATGCGGCAACATCTACGCGTGCGGGAACAATTTTCCCATTTTTTTGGAAATAATCAAATTTTCTATATAAGTCATTTTTTATACATATGTTAGAATAAAATCGTCACCTAAAAACTAAAAGAATTACAATCTAGTTTGGCTTGAGTTATTGATTTTTGAAATATAATAGAGATTGTATTTGAGAAGTGGAAATCGCATAGTAGAAGAATATGTATGGATTGATCCTATGTATCTCATTCGAGAAAATGGACGAGTGAAAAAATAAAATTTTGTCGAGAGAAGCATAACCCCTAACATTTTTTTTGGAAGAATCGAGTACGAACGACAACCACAAAAAAAAATCGGATTATCGTATTACCATTTACGAAGTTCCAAGCAATTCGTTTTGGATTGATTAAGGACGAATGATAGTTTTATAAATACATGGTGGAATGGAACTTCAGCCGGGAGAATAAAAAAATCAAGTGCAAGGATTTGTTAAATTTTTCTTCGGGTGAATTGCAAAGTACAATTTGAAAGAATTTAAGTTGTAAGATTACGAGACAACTCTCGGCTAAGCAAGAACATTTTGGGGATTAATTATTTATACGGTTTAATTATTTAATTTACTGCCTCAAAAAAAATGCAAGCATTTAACGGTCCTCAAGCTTTTCAACATGGCTGCGTACATTGTGATTTTTTATAGGAGAGACTAAACTTGGTAAATTTACTGTAATATCAGGAGCGAATTTACGTACGCCAAGTTTCTTGGATTGGCCATAAGCGTGTGTTAAAAAACTAACGATTAAATCGATCGAAAAAGTTCTGAAAGCGAAGATCTCTTTTACGAAAGATGGATATTTTAGTTGCTAGCGTACCTCGTTTTACAACTATTAAGGAAGCACGCGGTTTCAAAAAAGTCTTGAAATACATTACGCCACTTTTGTTCTTAAACAATTATCACAATATGGTTCACAATAAAGCCAAAATGGTTCTGAATTCATTAAATTTTTGGGTACAAAAGCCTTTTAACCCTGCCTTTAGTGAGGCGTGTCTATATATAGGTAACCTATATATGCATATCGAATTGAACAGCGAATTTCTTGGGTTCAAAATGGAACAACAGTTTACCATCTTTTTTTGTATGCCCCCCTTACTTGTCTATTGTTCCTGTTTTTTGAGGGCAAAAAGAAAACAAAAGCACCAAAATAAGATAATTCAACAGAGCCTTAGCGAGTCTAATTGAAATAACCGTCACTCACTTCTTTTGCTTTTTCTTTTCTCCATTCTCCGTTTATATCAAACAAATTTTAAATCTCAAGAAAATTTGATTTTCTTTTTACCATATTTGACTCAATTATTTGTCCTGCTCGAGTCAAGGATTTCAAGACTAATGGGGGACGATTCGAAAAGGAATCTTGAAATGAAGACAACTAAACCCGAAAGTGAGAAATCAATCAGGAAGCTGAAGAAATTTTTGCACGTTGAATAACGTGACAATTTCATTTACTTCGACTTTTTGTATTACAATTTATCAATAAAAAATGATTCCAAGAGGCGTTGCTCTTGATCCCATTTCCAAATCAAATAATGGGTTCCATCGAAGCTTTACTGCTCTCCCAGTGTGCGGTTAGCGGTGCACCAGCCGGCGAGACAATCGCACCACTTCATTTTGCATTGTATGCGGGATTGGTATACAATCGGTATAGACATGGCATTTGACATCTCGTCCATAACTTTGTGCGCTTCATCTTCAAACATAGTTCCTATAGCAAGAAAAAAAAGTCACGTTACCTTAAACGGTTACAAAGGCTTCAAGTTTAACGAACGAAGAAAGGAAGAAGTGCAATTATCAAAAAGTAATCATTAAAGGACTAACCAAATGCAAGAATTGCGAATATCATTGCGCAAGTGAAACGCCTTTGTTGGGCCCTTCATTACTTGGAGTTACGGGGAGGATTGAAAGGCTTACGTGTGACGAATAACAGCGATAAAAAATTCCAACATATATAGGTACAAGTTTTTCCCTGAAGAAAAAGTCAAATGCTATATTTGTCTCTCTGAATTTGTGGGGTATCGTTTTCCCCCCGATATCACTGCTAACCATCAACAACAAACATTTTCTTTTGGACGATTCAACCGCTAAATGCGGCAACATCTACGCGTGCGGAACAATTTTCCCATTTTTTGGAAATAATCAAATTTTCTATATAAGTCATTTTTATACATATGTTAGAATAAAATCGTCACCTAAAAACTAAAAGAATTACAATCTAGTTTGGCTTGAGTTATTGATTTTTTGAAATATAATAGAGATTGTATTTGAGAAGTGGAAATCGCATAGTAGAAGAATATGTATGGATTGATCCTATGTATCTCATTCGAGAAAATGGACGAGTGAAAAAATAAAATTTTTGTCGAGAGAAGCATAACCCCTAACATTTTTTTTGGAAGAATCGGTACGAACGACAACCACAAAAAAAATCGGATTATCGTATTACCATTTACGAAGTTCCAAGCAATTCTGTTTTGGATTGATTAAGGACGAATGATAGTTTTATAAATACATGGTGGAATGGAACTTCAGCCAGGAGAATAAAAAATCAAGTGCAAGGATTTGTTAAATTTTTCTTCAGGTGAATTGCAAAGTACAATTTGAAAGAATTTAAGTTGTAAGATTACGAGACAACTCTCGGCTAAGCAAGAACATTTTGGGGATTAATTATTTATACGGTTTAATTATTTAATTTACTGCCTCAAAAAAAATGCAAGCATTTAACGGTCCTCAAGCTTTTCAACATGGCTGCGTACATTGTGATTTTTATAGGAGAGACTAAACTTGGTAAATTTACTGTAATATCAGGAGCGAATTTACGTACGCCAAGTTTCTTGGATTGGCCATAAGCGTGTGTTAAAAAAACTAACGATTAAATCGATCGAAAAAGTTCCTGAAACGAAGATCTCTTTTACGAAAGATGGATATTTTAGTTGCTAGCGTACCTCGTTTTACAACTATTAAGGAAGCACGCAGTTTCAAAAAGTCTTGAAATACATTACGCCACCTGTTCTTAAACAATTATCACAATATGGTTCACAATAAAGCCAAAATGGTTCCTGAATTCATTAAATTTTTGGGTACAAAAGCCTTTTAACCCTGCCTTTAGTGAGGCGTGTCTATATATAGGTAACCTATATATGCATATCGAATTGAACAGCGAATTTCTTGGGTTCAAAATGGAACAACAGTTTACCATCTTTTTTTGTATGCCCCCCTTACTTGTCTATTGTTCCTGTTTTTTGAGGGCAAAAAGAAAACAAAAGCACCAAAATAAGATAATTCAACAGAGCCTTAGCGAGTCTAATTGAAATAACCGTCACTCACTTCTTTTGCTTTTTCTTTTCTCCATTCTCCGTTTATATCAAACAAATTTTAAATCTCAAGAAAATTTGATTTTCTTTTTTACCATATTTGACTCAATTATTTGTCCTGCTCGAGTCAAGGATTTCAAGACTAATGGGGGACGATTCGAAAAGGAATCTTGAAATGAAGACAACTAAACCCGAAAGTGAGAAATCAATCGGGAAAGGTGAAGAAATTTTTTGCACGTTGAATAACGTGACAATTTCATTTACTTCGACTTTTTGTATTACAATTTATCAATAAAAATGATTCCAAGAGGCGTTGCTCTTGATCCCATTTCCAAATCAAATAATGGGTTCCATCGAAGCTTTACTGCTCTCCCAGTGTGCGGTTAGCGGTGCACCAGCCGGCGAGACAATCGCACCACTTCATTTTGCATTGTATGCGGGATTGGTATACAATCGGTATAGACATGGCATTTGACATCTCGTCCATAACTTTGTGCGCTTCATCTTCAAACATAGTTCCTATAGCAAGAAAAAAAAGTCACGTTACCTTAAACGGTTACAAAGGCTTCAAGTTTAACGAGCGAAGAAAGGAAGAAGTGCAATTATCAAAAAGTAATCATTAAAGGACTAACCAAATGCAAGAATTGCGAATATCATTGCGCAAGTGAAACGCCTTTGTTGGGCCCTTCATTACTTGGAGTTCCGGGGAGGATTGAAAGGCTTCTGTGTGACGAATAACAGCAGTAAAAATTCCAACATATATAGGTACAAGTTTTTCCCTGAAGAAAAAGTCAAATGCTATATTTGTCTCTCTGAATTTGTGGGGTATCGTTTTCCCCCCATATCACTGCTAACCATCAACAACAAACATTTTCTTTTGGACGATTCAACCGCTAAATGCGGCAACATCTACGCGTGCGGAACAATTTTCCCATTTTTTGGAAATAATCAAATTTTCTATATAAGTCATTTTTATACATATGTTAGAATAAAATCGTCACCTAAAAACTAAAAGAATTACAATCTAGTTTGGCTTGAGTTATTGATTTTTTGAAATATAATAGAGATTGTATTTGAGAAGTGGAAATCGCATAGTAGAAGAATATGTATGGATTGATCCTATGTATCTCATTCGAGAAAATGGACGAGTGAAAAAATAAAATTTTTGTCGAGAGAAGCATAACCCCTAACATTTTTTTTGGAAGAATCGGTACGAACGACAACCACAAAAAAAAATCGGATTATCGTATTACCATTTACGAAGTTCCAAGCAATTCTGTTTTGGATTGATTAAGGACGAATGATAGTTTTATAAATACATGGTGGAATGGAACTTCAGCCAGGAGAATAAAAAATCAAGTGCAAGGATTTGTTAAATTTTTCTTCAGGTGAATTGCAAAGTACAATTTGAAAGAATTTAAGTTGTAAGATTCTGAGACACTCTCGGCTAAGCAAGAACATTTTGGGGATTAATTATTTATACGGTTTAATTATTTAATTTACTGCCTCAAAAAAAATGCAAGCATTTAACGGTCCTCAAGCTTTTCAACATGGCTGCGTACATTGTGATTTTTTATAGGAGAGACTAAACTTGGTAAATTTACTGTAATATCAGGAGCGAATTTACGTACGCCAAGTTTCTTGGATTGGCCATAAGCGTGTGTTAAAAAACTAACGATTAAATCGATCGAAAAAGTTCTGAAAGCGAAGATCTCTTTTACGAAAGATGGATATTTTAGTTGCTAGCGTACCTCGTTTTACAACTATTAAGGAAGCACGCGAGTTTCAAAAAAGTCTTGAAATACATTACGCCACTTGTTCTTAAACAATTATCACAATATGGTTCACAATAAAGCCAAAATGGTTCCTGAATTCATTAAATTTTTGGGTACAAAAGCCTTTTAACCCTGCCTTTAGTGAGGCGTGTCTATATATAGGTAACCTATATATGCATATCGAATTGAGCAGCGAATTTCTTGGGTTCAAAATGGAACAACGGTTTACCATCTTTTTTTGTATGCCCCCCTTACTTGTCTATTGTTCCTGTTTTTTGAGGGCAAAAAAGAAAACAAAAGCACCAAAATAAGATAATTCAACAGAGCCTTAGCGAGTCTAATTGAAATAACCGTCACTCACTTCTTTTGCTTTTTCTTTTCTCCATTCTCAGTTTATATCAAACAAATTTTAAATCTCAAGAAAATTTGATTTTCTTTTTACCATATTTGACTCAATTATTTGTCTGCTCGAGTCAAGGATTTCAAGACTAATGGGGGACGATTCGAAAAGGAATCTTGAAATGAAGACAACTAAACCCGAAAGTGAGAAATCAATCGGGAAAGGTGAAGAAATTTTTGCACGTTGAATAACGTGACAATTTCATTTACTTCGACTTTTTGTATTACAATTTATCAATAAAAAATGATTCCAAGAGGCGTTGCTCTTGATCCCATTTCCAAATCAAATAATGGGTTCCATCGAAGCTTTACTGCTCTCCCAGTGTGCGATTAGCGGTGCACCAGCCGGCGAGACAATCGCACCACTTCATTTTGCATTGTATGCGGATTGGTATACAATCGGTATAGACATGGCATTTGACATCTCGTCCATAACTTTGTGCGCTTCATCTTCAAACATAGTTCCTATAGCAAGAAAAAAAAGTCACGTTACCTTAAACGGTTACAAAGGCTTCAAGTTTAACGAGCGAAGAAAGGAAGAAGTGTAATTATCAAAAAGTAATCATTAAAGGACTAACCAAATGCAAGAATTGCGAATATTATTGCGCAAGTGAAACGCCTTTGTTGGGCCCTTCATTACTTGGAGTTACGGGGAGGATTGAAAGGCTTACGTGTGACGAATAACAGCGGTAAAAAATTCCAACATATATAGGTACAAGTTTTTCCACTGAAGAAAAAAGTCAAATGCTATATTTGTCTCTCTGAATTTGTGGGGTATCGTTTTCCCCCGATATCACTTGCTAACCATCAACAACAAACATTTTCTTTTGGACGATTCAACAGCTAAATGCGGCAACATCTACGCGTGCGGGAACAATTTTCCCATTTTTTTGGAAATAATCAAATTTTCTATATAAGTCATTTTTATACATATGTTAGAATAAAATCGTCACCTAAAAACTAAAAGAATTACAATCTAGTTTGGCTTGAGTTATTGATTTTTTGAAATATAATAGAGATTGTATTTGAGAAGTGGAAATCGCATAGTAGAAGAATATGTATGGATTGATCCTATGTATCTCATTCGAGAAAATGGACGAGTGAAAAAATAAAATTTTGTCGAGAGAAGCATAACCCCTAACATTTTTTTTGGAAGAATCGGTACGAACGACAACCACAAAAAAAAATCGGATTATCGTATTACCATTTACGAAGTTCCAAGCAATTCTGTTTTGGATTGATTAAGGACGAATGATAGTTTTATAAATACATGGTGGAATGGAACTTCAGCCAGGAGAATAAAAAATCAAGTGCAAGGATTTGTTAAATTTTTCTTCAGGTGAATTGCAAAGTACAATTTGAAAGAATTTAAGTTGTAAGATTCTGAGACACTCTCGGCTAAGCAAGAACATTTTGGGGATTAATTATTTATACGGTTTAATTATTTAATTTACTGCCTCAAAAAAAATGCAAGCATTTAACGGTCCTCAAGCTTTTCAACATGGCTGCGTACATTGTGATTTTTTATAGGAGAGACTAAACTTGGTAAATTTACTGTAATATCCCAGGAGCGAATTTCGTACGCCAAGTTTCTTGGATTGGCCATAAGCGTGTGTTAAAAAACTAACGATTAAATCGATCGAAAAAGTTCTGAAAGCGAAGATCTCTTTTACGAAAGATGGATATTTTAGTTGCTAGCGTACCTCGTTTTACAACTATTAAGGAAGCACGCAGTTTCAAAAAGTCTTGAAATACATTACGCCACCTGTTCTTAAACAATTATCACAATATGGTTCACAATAAAGCCAAAATGGTTCCTGAATTCATTAAATTTTTGGGTACAAAAGCCTTTTAACCCTGCCTTTAGTGAGGCGTGTCTATATATAGGTAACCTATATATGCATATCGAATTGAACAGCGAATTTCTTGGGTTCAAAATGGAACAACAGTTTACCATCTTTTTTTGTATGCCCCCCTTACTTGTCTATTGTTCCTGTTTTTTGAGGGCAAAAAGAAAACAAAAGCACCAAAATAAGATAATTCAACCGAGCCTTAGCAGTCTAATTGAAATAACCGTCACTCACTTCTTTTGCTTTTTCTTTTCTCCATTCTCCGTTTATATCAAACAAATTTTAAATCTCAAGAAAATTTGATTTTCTTTTTTACCATATTTGACTCAATTATTTGTCTGCTTTCGAGTCAAGGATTTCAAGACTAATGGGGGGACGATTCGAAAAGGAATCTTGAAATGAAGACAACTAAACCCGAAAGTGAGAAATCAATCGGGAAAGGTGAAGAAATTTTTGCACGTTGAATAACGTGACAATTTCATTTACTTCGACTTTTTGTATTACAATTTATCAATAAAAAATGATTCCAAGAGGCGTTGCTCTTGATCCCATTTCCAAATCAAATAATGGGTTCCATCGAAGCTTTACTGCTCTCCCAGTGTGCGGTTAGCGGTGCACCAGCCGGCGAGACAATCGCACCACTTCATTTTGCATTGTATGCGGATTGGTATACAATCGGTATAGACATGGCATTTGACATCTCGTCCATAACTTTGTGCGCTTCATCTTCAAACATAGTTCCTATAGCAAGAAAAAAAGTCACGTCACCTTAAACAGTTACAAAGGCTTCAAGTTTAACGAACGAAGAAAGGAAGAAGTGTAATTATCAAAAAGTAATCATTAAAGGACTAACCAAATGCAAGAATTGCGAATATCATTGCGCAAGTGAAACGCACTGTTGGGCCCTTCATTACTTGGAGTTACGGGGGAGGATTGAAAGGCTTACGTGTGACGAATAACAGCGATAAAAAATTCCAACATATATAGGTACAAGTTTTTCCCTGAAGAAAAAGTCAAATGCTATATTTGTCTCTCTGAATTTGTGGGGTATCGTTTTCCCCCCGATATCACTGCTAACCATCAACAACAAACATTTTCTTTTGGACGATTCAACCGCTAAATGCGGCAACATCTACGCGTGCGGAACAATTTTCCCATTTTTTGGAAATAATCAAATTTTCTATATAAGTCATTTTTATACATATGTTAGAATAAAATCGTCACCTAAAAACTAAAAGAATTACAATCTAGTTTGGCTTGAGTTATTGATTTTTTGAAATATAATAGAGATTGTATTTGAGAAGTGGAAATCGCATAGTAGAAGAATATGTATGGATTGATCCTATGTATCTCATTCAGAAAATGGACAGTGAAAAATAAAATTTTGTCAGAGAAGCATAACCCCTAACATTTTTTTTGGAAGAATCGGTACGAACGACAACCACAAAAAAAAATCGGATTATCGTATTACCATTTACGAAGTTCCAAGCAATTCTGTTTTGGATTGATTAAGGACGAATGATAGTTTTATAAATACATGGTGGAATGGAACTTCAGCCGAGGGAGAATAAAAAAATCAAGTGCAAGGATTTGTTAAATTTTTCTTCGGGTGAATTGCAAAGTACAATTTGAAAGAATTTAAGTTGTAAGATTACGAGACAACTCTCGGCTAAGCAAGAACATTTTGGGGATTAATTATTTATACGGTTTAATTATTTAATTTCTGCCTCAAAAAGAATGCAAGCATTTAACGGTCCTCAAGCTTTTCAACATGGCTGCGTACATTGTGATTTTTTATAGGAGAGACTAAACTTGGTAAATTTACTGTAATATCCAGGAGCGAATTTCGTACGCCAAGTTTCTTGGATTGGCCATAAGCGTGTGTTAAAAAACTAACGATTAAATCGATCGAAAAAGTTCTGAAACGAAGATCTCTTTTACGAAAGATGGATATTTTAGTTGCTAGCGTACCTCGTTTTACAACTATTAAGGAAGCACGCGATTTCAAAAAAGTCTTGAAATACATTACGCCACCTGTTCTTAAACAATTATCACAATATGGTTCACAATAAAGCCAAAATGGTTCCTGAATTCATTAAATTTTTGGGTACAAAAGCCTTTTAACCCTGCCTTTAGTGAGGCGTGTCTATATATAGGTAACCTATATATGCATATCGAATTGAACAGCGAATTTCTTGGGTTCAAAATGGAACAACGGTTTACCATCTTTTTTTGTATGCCCCCTTACTTGTCTATTGTTCCTGTTTTTTGAGGGCAAAAAGAAAACAAAAGCACCAAAATAAGATAATTCAACCGAGCCTTAGCAGTCTAATTGAAATAACCGTCACTCACTTCTTTTGCTTTTTCTTTTCTCCATTCTCCGTTTATATCAAACAAATTTTAAATCTCAAGAAAATTTGATTTTCTTTTTACCATATTTGACTCAATTATTTGTCCTGCTCGAGTCAAGGATTTCAAGACTAATGGGGGACGATTCGAAAAGGAATCTTGAAATGAAGACAACTAAACCCGAAAGTGAGAAATCAATCAGGAAGCTGAAGAAATTTTTGCACGTTGAATAACGTGACAATTTCATTTACTTCGACTTTTTGTATTACAATTTATCAATAAAAAATGATTCCAAGAGGCGTTGCTCTTGATCCCATTTCCAAATCAAATAATGGGTTCCATCGAAGCTTTACTGCTCTCCCAGTGTGCGGTTAGCGGTGCACCAGCCGGGCGAGACAATCGCACCACTTCATTTTGCATTGTATGCGGATTGGTATACAGTCGGTATAGACATGGCATTTGACATCTCGTCCCATAACTTTGTGCGCTTCATCTTCAAACATAGTTCCTATAGCAAGAAAAAAAGTCACGTTACCTTAAACAGTTACAAAGGCTTCAAGTTTAACGAACGAAGAAAGGAAGAAGTGCAATTATCAAAAAGTAATCATTAAAGGACTAACCAAATGCAAGAATTGCGAATATTATTGCGCAAGTGAAACGCACTGTTGGGCCCTTCATTACTTGGAGTTCCGGGGAGGATTGAAAGGCTTCTGTGTGACGAATAACAGCAGTAAAAATTCCAACATATATAGGTACAAGTTTTTCCCTGAAGAAAAAGTCAAATGCTATATTTGTCTCTCTGAATTTGTGGGGTATTCGTTTCCCCCCCGATATCACTGCTAACCATCAACAACAAACATTTTCTTTTGGACGATTCAACCGCTAAATGCGGCAACATCTACGCGTGCGGAACAATTTTCCCATTTTTTGGAAATAATCAAATTTTCTATATAAGTCATTTTTATACATATGTTAGAATAAAATCGTCACCTAAAAGCTAAAAGAATTACAATCTAGTTTGGCTTGAGTTATTGATTTTTTGAAATATAATAGAGATTGTATTTGAGAAGTGGAAATCGCATAGTAGAAGAATATGTATGGATTGATCCTATGTATCTCATTCGAGAAAATGGACGAGTGAAAAAATAAAATTTTGTCAGAGAAGCATAACCCCTAACATTTTTTTTGAAGAATCGGTACGAACGACAACCACAAAAAAAAATCGGATTATCGTATTACCATTTACGAAGTTCCAAGCAATTCTGTTTTGGATTGATTAAGGACGAATGATAGTTTTATAAATACATGGTGGAATGGAACTTCAGCCCAGGGAGAATAAAAAAATCAAGTGCAAGGATTTGTTAAATTTTTTCTTCGGGTGAATTGCAAAGTACAATTTGAAAGAATTTAAGTTGTAAGATTCTGAGACACTCTCGGCTAAGCAAGAACATTTTGGGGATTAATTATTTATACGGTTTAATTATTTAATTTCTGCCTCAAAAGAATGCAAGCATTTAACAGTCCTCAAGCTTTTCAACATGGCTGCGTACATTGTGATTTTTTATAGGAGAGACTAAACTTGGTAAATTTACTGTAATATCCAGGAGCGAATTTCGTACGCCAAGTTTCTTGGATTGGCCATAAGCGTGTGTTAAAAAACTAACGATTAAATCGATCGAAAAAAGTTCTGAAAGCGAAGATCTCTTTTACGAAAGATGGATATTTTAGTTGCTAGCGTACCTCGTTTTACAACTATTAAGGAAGCACGCGAGTTTCAAAAAAGTCTTGAAATACATTACGCCACTTTGTTCTTAAACAATTATCACAATATGGTTCACAATAAAGCCAAAATGGTTCTGAATTCATTAAATTTTTGGGTACAAAAGCCTTTTAACCACTGCCTTTAGTGAGGCGTGTCTATATATAGGTAACCTATATATGCATATCGAATTGAGCAGCGAATTTCTTGGGTTCAAAATGGAACAACGAGTTTACCATCTTTTTTTGTATGCCCCCCTTACTTGTCTATTGTTCCTGTTTTTTGAGGGCAAAAAAGAAAACAAAAGCACCAAAATAAGATAATTCAACAGAGCCTTAGCAGTCTAATTGAAATAACCGTCACTCCACTTCTTTTGCTTTTTCTTTTCTCCATTCTCAGTTTATATCAAACAAATTTTAAATCTCAAGAAAATTTGATTTTCTTTTTTACCATATTTGACTCAATTATTTGTCTGCTTTCGAGTCAAGGATTTCAAGACTAATGGGGGACGATTCGAAAAGGAATCTTGAAATGAAGACAACTAAACCCGAAAGTGAGAAATCAATCGGGAAAGATGAAGAAATTTTTGCACGTTGAATAACGTGACAATTTCATTTACTTCGACTTTTTGTATTACAATTTATCAATAAAAATGATTCCAAGAGGCGTTGCTCTTGATCCCATTTCCAAATCAAATAATGGGTTCCATCGAAGCTTTACTGCTCTCCGTGTGCGGTTAGCGGTGCACCAGCCGGCGAGACAATCGCACCACTTCATTTTGCATTGTATGCGGATTGGTATACAATCAGTATAGACATGGCATTTGACATCTCGTCCATAACTTTGTGCGCTTCATCTTCAAACATAGTTCCTATAGCAAGAAAAAAAAGTCACGTTACCTTAAACGGTTACAAAGGCTTCAAGTTTAACGAACGAAGAAAGGAAGAAGTGTAATTATCAAAAAGTAATCATTAAAGGACTAACCAAATGCAAGAATTGCGAATATCATTGCGCAAGTGAAACGCACTGTTGGGCCCTTCATTACTTGGAGTTCTGGGGAGGATTGAAAGGCTTCTGTGTGACGAATAACAGCAGTAAAAATTCCAACATATATAGGTACAAGTTTTTCCCTGAAGAAAAAGTCAAATGCTATATTTGTCTCTCTGAATTTGTGGGGTATTCGTTTTCCCCCCGATATCACTGCTAACCATCAACAACAAACATTTTCTTTTGGACGATTCAACCGCTAAATGCGGCAACATCTACGCGTGCGGAACAATTTTCCCATTTTTTGGAAATAATCAAATTTTCTATATAAGTCATTTTTATACATATGTTAGAATAAAATCGTCACCTAAAAACTAAAAGAATTACAATCTAGTTTGGCTTGAGTTATTGATTTTTTGAAATATAATAGAGATTGTATTTGAGAAGTGGAAATCGCATAGTAGAAGAATATGTATGGATTGATCCTATGTATCTCATTCAGAAAATGGACAGTGAAAAATAAAATTTTGTCAGAGAAGCATAACCCCTAACATTTTTTTTGGAAGAATCGGTACGAACGACAACCACAAAAAAAATCGGATTATCGTATTACCATTTACGAAGTTCCAAGCAATTCTGTTTTGGATTGATTAAGGACGAATGATAGTTTTATAAATACATGGTGGAATGGAACTTCGGCCGGGGAGAATAAAAAAATCAAGTGCAAGGATTTGTTAAATTTTTTCTTCGGGTGAATTGCAAAGTACAATTTGAAAGAATTTAAGTTGTAAGATTCTGAGACACTCTCGGCTAAGCAAGAACATTTTGGGGATTAATTATTTATACGGTTTAATTATTTAATTTCTGCCTCAAAAAAATGCAAGCATTTAACAGTCCTCAAGCTTTTCAACATGGCTGCGTACATTGTGATTTTTATAGGAGAGACTAAACTTGGTAAATTTACTGTAATATCCAGGAGCGAATTTCGTACGCCAAGTTTCTTGGATTGGCCATAAGCGTGTGTTAAAAAACTAACGATTAAATCGATCGAAAAAGTTCTGAAACGAAGATCTCTTTTACGAAAGATGGATATTTTTAGTTGCTAGCGTACCTCGTTTTACAACTATTAAGGAAGCACGCGGTTTCAAAAAGTCTTGAAATACATTACGCCACTTTGTTCTTAAACAATTATCACAATATGGTTCACAATAAAGCCAAAATGGTTCTGAATTCATTAAATTTTTGGGTACAAAAGCCTTTTAACCCCTGCCTTTAGTGAGGCGTGTCTATATATAGGTAACCTATATATGCATGCTCGAATTGAGCAGCGAATTTCTTGGGTTCAAAATGGAACAACGAGTTTACCATCTTTTTTGTATGCCCCCCTTACTTGTCTATTGTTCCTGTTTTTTGAGGGCAAAAAAGAAAACAAAAGCACCAAAATAAGATAATTCAACAGAGCCTTAGCGAGTCTAATTGAAATAACCGTCACTCACTTCTTTTGCTTTTTCTTTTCTCCATTCTCAGTTTATATCAAACAAATTTTAAATCTCAAGAAAATTTGATTTTCTTTTTTACCATATTTGACTCAATTATTTGTCTGCTCGAGTCAAGGATTTCAAGACTAATGGGGGACGATTCGAAAAGGAATCTTGAAATGAAGACAACTAAACCCGAAAGTGAGAAATCAATCGGGAAGGGTGAAGAAATTTTTGCACGTTGAATAACGTGACAATTTCATTTACTTCGACTTTTTGTATTACAATTTATCAATAAAAATGATTCCAAGAGGCGTTGCTCTTGATCCCATTTCCAAATCAAATAATGGGTTCCATCGAAGCTTTACTGCTCTCCCAGTGTGCGATTAGCGGTGCACCAGCCGGGCGAGACAATCGCACCACTTCATTTTGCATTGTATGCGGATTGGTATACAATCGAGTATAGACATGGCATTTGACATCTCGTCCATAACTTTGTGCGCTTCATCTTCAAACATAGTTCCTATAGCAAGAAAAAAAAAGTCACGTTACCTTAAACGATTACAAAGGCTTCAAGTTTAACGAGCGAAGAAAGGAAAGAAGTGCAATTATCAAAAAGTAATCATTAAAGGACTAACCAAATGCAAGAATTGCGAATATTATTGCGCAAGTGAAACGCCTTTGTTGGGCCCTTCATTACTTGGAGTTCTGGGGAGGATTGAAAGGCTTATGTGTGACGAATAACAGCAGTAAAAATTCCAACATATATAGGTACAAGTTTTTCCCTGAAGAAAAAGTCAAATGCTATATTTGTCTCTCTGAATTTGTGGGGTATCGTTTTCCCCCCGATATCACTGCTAACCATCAACAACAAACATTTTCTTTTGGACGATTCAACCGCTAAATGCGGCAACATCTACGCGTGCGGAACAATTTTCCCATTTTTTGGAAATAATCAAATTTTCTATATAAGTCATTTTTATACATATGTTAGAATAAAATCGTCACCTAAAAGCTAAAAGAATTACAATCTAGTTTGGCTTGAGTTATTGATTTTTTGAAATATAATAGAGATTGTATTTGAGAAGTGGAAATCGCATAGTAGAAGAATATGTATGGATTGATCCTATGTATCTCATTCAGAAAATGGACAGTGAAAAATAAAATTTTGTCAGAGAAGCATAACCCCTAACATTTTTTTTGGAAGAATCGGTACGAACGACAACCACAAAAAAAAATCGGATTATCGTATTACCATTTACGAAGTTCCAAGCAATTATGTTTTGGATTGATTAAGGACGAATGATAGTTTTATAAATACATGGTGGAATGGAACTTCAGCCAGGAGAATAAAAAATCAAGTGCAAGGATTTGTTAAATTTTTCTTCAGGTGAATTGCAAAGTACAATTTGAAAGAATTTAAGTTGTAAGATTCTGAGACACTCTCGGCTAAGCAAGAACATTTTGGGGATTAATTATTTATACGGTTTAATTATTTAATTTCTGCCTCAAAAGAATGCAAGCATTTAACAGTCCTCAAGCTTTTCAACATGGCTGCGTACATTGTGATTTTTATAGGAGAGACTAAACTTGGTAAATTTCTGTAATATCCGGAGCGAATTTCGTACGCCAAGTTTCTTGGATTGGCCATAAAGCGTGTGTTAAAAAACTAACGATTAAATCGATCGAAAAAGTTCCTGAAACGAAGATCTCTTTTTACGAAAGATGGATATTTTAGTTGCTAGCGTACCTCGTTTTACAACTATTAAGGAAGCACGCGGTTTCAAAAAAGTCTTGAAATACATTACGCCACTTTGTTCTTAAACAATTATCACAATATGGTTCACAATAAAGCCAAAATGGTTCTGAATTCATTAAATTTTTGGGTACAAAAGCCTTTTAACCCCTGCCTTTAGTGAGGCGTGTCTATATATAGGTAACCTATATATGCATATCGAATTGAGCAGCGAATTTCTTGGGTTCAAAATGGAACAACGGTTTACCATCTTTTTTTTGTATGCCCCCCTTACTTGTCTATTGTTCCTGTTTTTTGAGGGCAAAAAGAAAACAAAAGCACCAAAATAAGATAATTCAACCGAGCCTTAGCAGTCTAATTGAAATAACCGTCACTCACTTCTTTTGCTTTTTCTTTTTCTCCATTCTCCGTTTATATCAAACAAATTTTAAATCTCAAGAAAATTTGATTTTCTTTTTTACCATATTTGACTCAATTATTTGTCCTGCTCGAGTCAAGGATTTCAAGACTAATGGGGGACGATTCGAAAAGGAATCTTGAAATGAAGACAACTAAACCCGAAAGTGAGAAATCAATCGGGAAGATGAAGAAATTTTTTGCACGTTGAATAACGTGACAATTTCATTTACTTCGACTTTTTGTATTACAATTTATCAATAAAAAATGATTCCAAGAGGCGTTGCTCTTGATCGCATTTCCAAATCAAATAATGGGTTCCATCGAAGCTTTACGCTCTCCCGGGTGTGCGAGTTAGCGGTGCACCAGCCGGGCGAGACAATCGCACCACTTCATTTTGCATTGTATGCGGATTGGTATACAATCGGTATAGACATGGCATTTGACATCTCGTCCATAACTTTGTGCGCTTCATCTTCAAACATAGTTCCTATAGCAAGAAAAAAAAGTCACGTTACCTTAAACGGTTACAAAGGCTTCAAGTTTAACGAGCGAAGAAAGGAAAAAGTGCAATTATCAAAAAGTAATCATTAAAGGACTAACCAAATGCAAGAATTGCGAATATTATTGCGCAAGTGAAAGCGCACTTGTTGGGCCCTTCATTACTTGGAGTTACGGGGGAGGATTGAAAGGCTTACGTGTGACCAATAACGACAGTAAAAATTCCAACATATATAGGTACAAGTTTTTCCCCTGAAGAAAAAAGTCAAATGCTATATTTGTCTCTCTCGAATTTGTGGGGTATCGTTTTCCCCCCGATATCACTGCTAACCATCAACAACAAACATTTTCTTTTGGACGATTCAACCGCTAAATGCGGCAACATCTACGCGTGCGGAACAATTTTCCCATTTTTTGGAAATAATCAAATTTTCTATATAAGTCATTTTTATACATATGTTAGAATAAAATCGTCACCTAAAAAGCTAAAAGAATTACAATCTAGTTTGGCTTGAGTTATTGATTTTTTTGAAATATAATAGAGATTGTATTTGAGAAGTGGAAATCGCATAGTAGAAGAATATGTATGGATTGATCCTATGTATCTCATTCAGAAAATGGACAGTGAAAAATAAAATTTTGTCAGAGAAGCATAACCCCTAACATTTTTTTTGGAAGAATCGGTACGAACGACAACCACAAAAAAAATCGGATTATCGTATTACCATTTACGAAGTTCCAAGCAATTCGTTTTGGATTGATTAAGGGACGAATGATAGTTTTATAAATACATGGTGGAATGGAACTTCAGCCAGGGAGAATAAAAAAATCAAGTGCAAGGATTTGTTAAATTTTTTCTTCGGGTGAATTGCAAAGTACAATTTGAAAGAATTTAAGTTGTAAGATTACGAGACACTCTCGGCTAAGCAAGAACATTTTGGGGATTAATTATTTATACGGTTTAATTATTTAATTTTCGCCTCAAAAAGAATGCAAGCATTTAACGGTCCTCAAGCTTTTTCAACATGGCTGCGTACATTGTGATTTTTATAGGAGAGACTAAACTTGGTAAATTTCTGTAATATCCGGAGCGAATTTCGTACGCCAAGTTTCTTGGATTGGCCATAACTGTGTGTTAAAAAACTAACGATTAAATCGATCGAAAAAGTTCTGAAACGAAGATCTCTTTTACGAAAGATGGATATTTTAGTTGCTAGCGTACCTCGTTTTACAACTATTAAGGAAAGCACGCGGTTTCAAAAAGTCTTGAAATACATTACGCCACTTTGTTCTTAAACAATTATCACAATATGGTTCACAATAAAGCCAAAAATGGTTCTGAATTCATTAAATTTTCTGGGTACAAAAGCCTTTTAACCCTGCCTTTAGTGAGGCGTGTCTATATATAGGTAACCTATATATGCATATCGAATTGAGCAGTAATTTCTTGGGTTCAAAATGGAACAACGAGTTTACCATCTTTTTTTGTATGCCCCCCTTACTTGTCTATTGTTCCTGTTTTTTGAGGGCAAAAAGAAAACAAAAGCACCAAAATAAGATAATTCAACCGAGCCTTAGCAGTCTAATTGAAATAACCGTCACTCACTTCTTTTGCTTTTTCTTTTCTCCATTCTCCGTTTATATCAAACAAATTTTAAATCTCAAGAAAATTTGATTTTCTTTTTTACCATATTTGACTCAATTATTTGTCCTGCTCGAGTCAAGGATTTCAAGACTAATGGGGGACGATTCGAAAAGGAATCTTGAAATGAAGACAACTAAACCCGAAAGTGAGAAATCAATCAGGAAGCTGAAGAAATTTTTGCACGTTGAATAACGTGACAATTTCATTTACTTCGACTTTTTGTATTACAATTTATCAATAAAAATGATTCCAAGAGACGTTGCTCTTGATCCCATTTCCAAATCAAATAATGGGTTCCATCAGAAGCTTTCTGCTCTCCCGTGTGCAGTTAGCAGTGCACCAGCCGTGAGACAATCGCACCACTTCATTTTGCATTGTATGCGGATTGGTATACAATCGGTATAGACATGGCATTTGACATCTCGTCCCGCAACTGTGTGCGCTTCATCTTCAAACATAGTTCCTATAGCAAGAAAAAAAGTCACGTTACCTTAAACAGTTACAAAGGCTTCAAGTTTAACGAACGAAGAAAGGAAGACGTGCAATTATCAAAAAGTAATCATTAAAGGACTAACCAAATGCAAGAATTGCGAATATTATTGCGCAAGTGAAACGCCTTTGTTGGGCCCCTTCATTACTTGGAGTTACGGGGGAGGATTGAAAGGCTTCTGTGTGACGAATAACAGCAGTAAAAATTCCAACATATATAGGTACAAGTATTTCCCTGAAGAAAAAGTCAAATGCTATATTTGTCTCTCTGAATTTGTGGGGTATTCGTTTTCCCCCCGATATCACTGCTAACCATCAACAACAAACATTTTCTTTTGGACGATTCAACCGCTAAATGCGGCAACATCTACGCGTGCGGAACAATTTTCCCATTTTTTGGAAATAATCAAATTTTCTATATAAGTCATTTTTATACATATGTTAGAATAAAATCGTCACCTAAAAACTAAAAGAATTACAATCTAGTTTGGCTTGAGTTATTGATTTTTTGAAATATAATAGAGATTGTATTTGAGAAGTGGAAATCGCATAGTAGAAGAATATGTATGGATTGATCCTATGTATCTCATTCAGAAAATGGACAGTGAAAAATAAAATTTTGTCAGAGAAGCATAACCCCTAACATTTTTTTTGGAAGAATCGGTACGAACGACAACCACAAAAAAAAATCGGATTATCGTATTACCATTTACGAAGTTCCAAGCAATTCTGTTTTGGATTGATTAAGGACGAATGATAGTTTTATAAATACATGGTGGAATGGAACTTCGACCGGAGAATAAAAAAATCAAGTGCAAGGATTTGTTAAATTTTTCTTCAGGTGAATTGCAAAGTACAATTTGAAAGAATTTAAGTTGTAAGATTCTGAGACACTCTCGGCTAAGCAAGAACATTTTGGGGATTAATTATTTATACGGTTTAATTATTTAATTTCTGCCTCAAAAAAATGCAAGCATTTAACAGTCCTCAAGCTTTTCAACATGGCTGCGTACATTGTGATTTTTATAGGAGAGACTAAACTTGGTAAATTTCTGTAATATCCGGAGCGAATTTCGTACGCCAAGTTTCTTGGATTGGCCATAACTGTGTGTTAAAAAACTAACGATTAAATCGATCGAAAAAGTTCCTGAAACGAAGATCTCTTTTACGAAAGATGGATATTTTAGTTGCTAGCGTACCTCGTTTTACAACTATTAAGGAAGCACGCAGTTTCAAAAAGTCTTGAAATACATTACGCCACCTGTTCTTAAACAATTATCACAATATGGTTCACAATAAAGCCAAAATGGTTCCTGAATTCATTAAATTTCTGGGTACAAAAGCCTTTTAACCCTGCCTTTAGTGAGGCGTGTCTATATATAGGTAACCTATATATGCATATCGAATTGAGCAGATAATTTCTTGGGTTCAAAATGGAACAACAGTTTACCATCTTTTTTTGTATGCCCCCCTTACTTGTCTATTGTTCCTGTTTTTTGAGGGCAAAAAGAAAACAAAAGCACCAAAATAAGATAATTCAACCGAGCCTTAGCAGTCTAATTGAAATAACCGCCACTCACTTCTTTTGCTTTTTCTTTTCTCCATTCTCCGTTTATATCAAACAAATTTTAAATCTCAAGAAAATTTGATTTTCTTTTTTACCATATTTGACTCAATTATTTGTCCTGCTCGAGTCAAGGATTTCAAGACTAATGGGGGACGATTCGAAAAGGAATCTTGAAATGAAGACAACTAAACCCGAAAGTGAGAAATCAATCAGGAAGCTGAAGAAATTTTTGCACGTTGAATAACGTGACAATTTCATTTACTTCGACTTTTTGTATTACAATTTATCAATAAAAATGATTCCAAGAGACGTTGCTCTTGATCCCATTTCCAAATCAAATAATGGGTTCCATCAGAAGCTTTCTGCTCTCCCGTGTGCAGTTAGCGGTGCACTAGCCGTGAGACAATCGCACCACTTCATTTTGCATTGTATGCAGATTGGTATACAATCAGTATAGACATGGCATTTGACATCTCGTCCCGCAACTGTGTGCGCTTCATCTTCAAACATAGTTCCTATAGCAAGAAAAAAAGTCACGTTACCTTAAACAGTTACAAAGGCTTCAAGTTTAACGAACGAAGAAAGGAAGAAGTGCAATTATCAAAAAGTAATCATTAAAGGACTAACCAAATGCAAGAATTGCGAATATTATTGCGCAAGTGAAACGCACTGTTGGGCCCTTCATTACTTGGAGTTCTGGGGAGGATTGAAAGGCTTCTGTGTGACGAATAACAGCAGTAAAAATTCCAACATATATAGGTACAAGTTTTTCCCTGAAGAAAAAGTCAAATGCTATATTTGTCTCTCTGAATTTGTGGGGTATCGTTTTCCCCCCGATATCACTGCTAACCATCAACAACAAACATTTTCTTTTGGACGATTCAACCGCTAAATGCGGCAACATCTACGCGTGCGGAACAATTTTCCCATTTTTTGGAAATAATCAAATTTTCTATATAAGTCATTTTTATACATATGTTAGAATAAAATCGTCACCTAAAAACTAAAAGAATTACAATCTAGTTTGGCTTGAGTTATTGATTTTTTGAAATATAATAGAGATTGTATTTGAGAAGTGGAAATCGCATAGTAGAAGAATATGTATGGATCCTATGTATCTCATTCAAAAAATGGACAGTGAAAAATAAAATTTTGTCAGAGAAACATAACCCCTAACATTTTTTTTTGGAAGAATCGGTACGAACGACAACCACAAAAAAAAATCGGATTATCGTATTACCATTTACGAAGTTCCAAGCAATTCTGTTTTGGATTGATTAAGGACGAATGATAGTTTTATAAATACATGGTGGAATGGAACTTCAGCCAGGAGAATAAAAAATCAAGTGCAAGGATTTGTTAAATTTTTCTTCAGGTGAATTGCAAAGTACAATTTGAAAGAATTTATGTTGTAAGATTATGAGACACTCTCGGCTAAGCAAGAACATTTTGGGGATTAATTATTTATACGGTTTAATTATTTAATTTCTGCCTCAAAAAAATGCAAGCATTTAACAGTCCTCAAGCTTTTCAACATGGCTGCGTACATTGTGATTTTTATAGGAGAGACTAAACTTGGTAAATTTCTGTAATATCCGGAGCGAATTTCGTACGCCAAGTTTCTTGGATTGGCCATAACTGTGTGTTAAAAAACTAACGATTAAATCGATCGAAAAAGTTCCTGAAACGAAGATCTCTTTTACGAAAGATGGATATTTTAGTTGCTAGCGTACCTCGTTTTACAACTATTAAGGAAGCACGCAGTTTCAAAAAGTCTTGAAATACATTACGCCACCTGTTCTTAAACAATTATCACAATATGGCTCACAATAAAGCCAAAATGGTTCTTGAATTCATTTAATTTTTGGGTACAAAAGCCTTTTAACCCTTCCTTTAGTGAGGCGTGTCTATATATAGGTAACCTATATATGCATATCGAATTGAACAGCGAATTTCTTGGGTTCAAAATGGAACAACAGTTTACCATCTTTTTTTGTATGCCCCCCTTACTTGTCTATTGTTCCTGTTTTTTGAGGGCAAAAAGAAAACAAAAGCACCAAAATAAGATAATTCAACCGAGCCTTAGCAGTCTAATTGAAATAACCGTCACTCACTTCTTTTGCTTTTTCTTTTCTCCATTCTCCGTTTATATCAAACAAATTTTAAATCTCAAGAAAATTTGATTTTCTTTTTTACCATATTTGACTCAATTATTTGTCCTGCTCGAGTCAAGGATTTCAAGACTAATGGGGGACGATTCGAAAAGGAATCTTGAAATGAAGACAACTAAACCCGAAAGTGAGAAATCAATCAGGAAGCTGAAGAAATTTTTGCACGTTGAATAACGTGACAATTTCATTTACTTTGACTTTTTGTATTACAATAAAAATAATTCCAAGAGACATTGCTCTTGATCCCATTTCCAAATCAAATAATGGGTTCCATCAGAAGCTTTCTGCTCTCCCGTGTGCAGTTAGCAGTGCACCAACTGGCGAGACAATCGCACCACTTCATTTTGCATTGCATGCAGATTGGTATACAATCAGTATAGACATGGCATTTGACATCTCGTCCCGCAACTGTGTGCGCTTCATCTTCAAACATAGTTCCTATAGCAAGAAAAAAAGTCACGTTACCTTAAACAGTTACAAAGGCTTCAAGTTTAACGAACGAAGAAAGGAAGAAGTGCAATTATCAAAAAGTAATCATTAAAGGACTAACCAAATGCAAGAATTGCGAATATCATTGCGCAAGTGAAACGCACTGTTGGGCCCTTCATTACTTGGAGTTCTGGGGAGGATTGAAAGGCTTCTGTGTGACGAATAACAGCAGTAAAAATTCCAACATATATAGGTACAAGTTTTTCCCTGAAGAAAAAGTCAAATGCTATATTTGGCTCCCTGAATTTTTGGGGTATCGTTTTCCTCCCGATATCGTTGCTAACCATCAACAATAAACATTTTCTTTTGGACGATTCAACCGCTAAATGCGGCAACATCTACGCGTTCGGAACAATTTTCCCATTTTTTGGAAATAATTAAATTTTCTATATAAGTCATTTTTATACATATGTTAGAATAAAATCGTCACCTAAAAATTAAAAGAATTACAATCTAGTTTGGCTTGAGTTATTGATTTTTTGAAATATAATAGAGATTGTATTTGAGAAGTGGAAATCGCATAGTAGAAGAATATGTATGGATTGATCCTATGTATCTCATTCAGAAAATGGACAGTGAAAAATAAAATTTTGTCAGAGAAGCATAACCCCTAACATTTTTTTTGGAAGAATCGGTACGAACGACAACCACAAAAAAAATCGGATTATCGTATTACCATTTACGAAGTTCCAAGCAATTCTGTTTTGGATTGATTAAGGACGAATGATAGTTTTATAAATACATGGTGGAATGGAACTTCAGCCAGGAGAATAAAAAATCAAGTGCAAGGATTTGTTAAATTTTTCTTCAGGTGAATTGCAAAGTACAATTTGAAAGAATTTAAGTTGTAAGATTCTGAGACACTCTCGGCTAAGCAAGAACATTTTGGGGATTAATTATTTATACGGTTTAATTATTTAATTTCTGCCTCAAAAAAATGCAAGCATTTAACAGTCCTCAAGCTTTTCAACATGGCTGCGTACATTGTGATTTTTATAGGAGAGACTAAACTTGGTAAATTTCTGTAATATCCGGAGCGAATTTCGCACGCCAAGTTTCTTGAATTGGCCATAACTGTGTGTTAAAAAACTAATGATTAAATCAATCGAAAAAGTTCCTGAAACGAAGTTCTCTTTTTCGAAAGATGGATATTTTAGTTGCTAGCGTACCTCGTTATACAACTATTAAGGAAGCACGCAGTTTCAAAAAGTCTTGAAATACATTACGCCACCTGTTCTTAAACAATTATCATAATATGGCTCACAATAAAACCAAAATGGGCCTTGAATTCATTAAATTTTTGGATACAAAAGCCTTTTAACCCTTCCTTTAGTGAGGCGTGTCTATATATAGGTAACCTATATATGCATATCGAATTGAACAGCGAATTTCTTGGGTTCAAAATGGAACAACAGTTTACCATCTTTTTTTGTATGCCCCCCTTACTTGTATATTGTTCCAGTTTTCGCTGGCTTTTTGAGGGCAAAAAGAAAACAAAAGCACCAAAATAAGATAATTCAACCGGGCCTTAGCAGTCTAATTGAAATAACCGTCACTCACTTCTTTTGCTTTTTCTTTTCTCCATTCTCCGTTTATATCAAACAAATTTTAAATCTCAAGAAAATTTGATTTTCTTTTCTTCCATATTTGACTCAATTATTTGTCCTGCTCGAGTCAAGGATTTCAAGACTAATGGGGGATGATTCGGAAAGGAATCTTGAAATGAAGAAAACTAAACCCGAAAGTGAGAAATCAATCAGGAAGCTGAAGAAATTTTTGCACGTTGAATAACGTGACAATTTCATTTACTTTGACTTTTTGTATTACAATAAAAATAATTCCAAGAGACATTGCTCTTGATCCCATTTCCAAATCAAGTAATGGGTTCCATCAGAAGCTTTCTGCTCTCCCGTGTGCAGTTAGCAGTGCACCAACCGGCGAGACAATCGCACCACTTCATTTTGCATTGTATGCAGATTGGTATACAATCAGTATAGACATGGCATTTGACATCTCGTCCCGTAACTGTGTGCGCTTCATCTTCAAACATAGTTCCTATAGCAAGAAAAAAAGTCATGTTACCTTAAACAGTTACAAAGGCTTCAAGTTTAACGAACGAAGAAAGGAAGAAGTGCAATTATCAAAAAGTAATCATTAAAGGACTAACCAAATGCAAGAATTGCGAAGATTATTGCGCAAGTGAAACGCACTGTTGGGCCCTTCATTACTTGGAGTTACGGGGAGGATTGAAAGGCTTCGTGGTGACGAATAACAACGATAGAAAAATTTCAACATATATAGGTACAAGTTTTTCCCTGAAGAAAAAGTCAAATGCTATATTTGGCTCCCTGAATTTTTGGGGTATCGTTTTCCTCCCGATATCGTTGCTAACCATCAACAACAAACATTTTCTTTTGGACGATTCAACCGCTAAATGCGGAAACATCTACGCGTGCGGAACAATTTTCCATTTTTTTTGAAATAATCAAATTTTCTATATAAGTCATTTTTATTATGTTAGAATAAAATCGTCACCTAAAACTAAAAGTATTACAATCTAGTTTGGCTTGAGTTATGGATTTTTTAATATACAATAGAGATTGTATTTGAGAAGTGGAAATCGCATAGTAGAAGAAAATGTTTGGACTGATCCTATGTATCTCCTTCAGAAAATGGACAGTGAAAAATTAAATTTTGTCAGAAAAGCATAACCCTCTAACTTTTTTGGAAGAATCGGTACGAACGACAAATACAAAAAAAAAACGGATTATCGTAATACCATTTACGAAGCTCCCAGCAATTCTGTTTTGGATTGATTAAGGACGAAAGAGAGTTGTATAAATATCTGATGGAATGGAACTTCACCCAAGAGAATAAAAAATCAAGTGCAAGGATTTGTTAAATTTTTCTTCAGGTGAATTGCAAAGTACAATTTGAAAAAATTTAAGTTGTAAGATTCTGAGACACTCTCGCCTAAGCAAGAACATTTTGGAATTAATAATTTATACGGCTTAATTATTTAATTTCTGCCTCAAAAGAATGCAAGCATTTAACAGTTCTCAAGCTTTTCAACATGGCTGCGTACATTGTGATTTTTATAGGAGAGACTAAACTTGGTAAATTACTGTAATATCCGGAGCGAATTTCGCACGCCAAGTTTCTTGAATTGGCCATAACTGTGTGTTAAAAAACTAACGATTAAATCGATCGAAAAAGTTCCTGAAACGAAGATCTCTTTTTCGAAAGATGGATATTTTAGTTGCTAGCGTACCTCGTTATACAACTATTAAGGAAGCACGCAGTTTCAAAAAGTCTTGAAATACATTACGCCACCTGTTCTTAAACAATTATCATAATATGGCTCACAATAAAACCAAAATGGGCCTTGAATTCATTAAATTTTTGGATACAAAAGCCTTTTAACCCTTCCTTTAGTGAGGCGTGTCTATATATAGGCAACCTATATATGCATATCGAATTGAACAGCGAATTTCTTGGGTTCAAAATGGAACAACAGTTTACCATCTTTTTTTGTATGCCCCCCTTACTTGTATATTGTTCCAGTTTTCGCTGGCTTTTTGAGGGCAAAAAGAAAACAAAAGCACCAAAATAAGATAATTCAACCGGGCCTTAGCAGTCTAATTGAAATAACCGTCACTCACTTCTTTTGCTTTTTCTTTTCTCCCTTCTCCGTTTATATCAAACAAATTTTAAATCTCAAGAAAATTTGATTTTCTTTTTCTTCCATATTTGACTCAATTATTTGTCCCTGCTTTCGAGTCAAGGATTTCAAGACTAATGGGGGATGATTCGGAAAGGAATCTTGAAATGAAGAAAACTAAACCCGAAAGTGAGAAATCAATCAGGAAGCTGAAGAAATTTTTGCACGTTGAATAACGTGACATTTTCATTTCCTTCGCCTTTTTGTATTACAATTTATCAATAAAAATGATTACAAGAGACATTGCTCTTGATCCCATTTCCAAATCAAGTAATGGGTTCCATCAGAAGCTTTCTGCTCTCCGCGTGTGCGATTAGCGATGCACCAACCCAGCGAGACAATCGCACCACTTCATTTTGCATTGTATGCAGATTGGTATACAATCGAGTATAGACATGGCATTTGACATCTCGTCCACGCAATCAGTAGCGCTTCATCTTCAAACATAGTTCCTATAGCAAGAAAAAAAGTCATGTTACCTTAAACAGTTACAAAGGCTTCAAGTTTAACGAACGAAGAAAGGAAGAAGTGCAATTATCAAAAAGTAATCATTAAAGGACTAACCAAATGCAAGAATTGCGAAGATTATTGCGCAAGTGAAACGCACTGTTGGGCCCTTCATTACTTGGAGTTCTGGGGAGGATTGAAAGGCTTCTGTGTGACGAATAACAACAGTAAAAATTTCAACATATATAGGTACAAGTTTTTCCCTGAAGAAAAAGTCAAATGCTATATTTGGCTCCCTGAATTTTTGGGGTATCGTTTTCCTCCCGATATCGTTGCTAACCATCAACAACAAACATTTTCTTTTGGACGATTCAACCGCTAAATGCGGAAACATCTACGCGTCATGGAACAATTTTTCCATTTTTTTTGAAATAATCAAATTTTCTATATAAGTCATTTTTATACATATGTTAGAATAAAATCGTCACCTAAAACTAAAAGAATTACAATCTAGTTTGGCTTGAGTTATGGATTTTTTAATATACAATAGAGATTGTATTTGAGAAGTGGAAATCGCATAGTAGAAGAAAATGTTTGGACTGATCCTATGTATCTCCTTCAGAAAATGGACAGTGAAAAATTAAATTTTGTCAGAAAAGCATAACCCTCTAACTTTTTTGGAAGAATCGGTACGAACGACAAATACAAAAAAAAAACGGATTATCGTAATACCATTTACGAAGCTCCCAGCAATTCTGTTTTGGATTGATTAAGGACGAAAGAGAGTTGTATAAATATCTGATGGAATGGAACTTCACCCAAGAGAATAAAAAATCAAGTGCAAGGATTTGTTAAATTTTTCTTCAGGTGAATTGCAAAGTACAATTTGAAAAAATTTAAGTTGTAAGATTCTGAGACACTCTCGCCTAAGCAAGAACATTTTGGAATTAATAATTTATACGGCTTAATTATTTAATTTCTGCCTCAAAAGAATGCAAGCATTTAACAGTTCTCAAGCTTTTCAACATGGCTGCGTACATTGTGATTTTTATAGGAGAGAGACTAAACTTGGTAAATTACTGTAATATCCGGAGCGAATTTCGCACGCCAAGTTTCTTGAATTGGCCATAACTGTGTGTTAAAAAACTAACGATTAAATCGATCGAAAAAGTTCCTGAAACGAAGATCTCTTTTTCGAAAAATGGATATTTTAGTTGCTAGCGTACCTCGTTATACAACTATTAAGGAAGCACGCAGTTTCAAAAAGTCTTGAAATACATTACGCCACCTGTTCTTAAACAATTATCATAATATGGCTCACAATAAAACCAAAATGGGCCTTGAATTCATTAAATTTTTGGATACAAAAGCCTTTTAACCCTTCCTTTAGTGAGGCGTGTCTATATATAGGTAACCTATATATGCATATCGAATTGAACAGCGAATTTCTTGGGTTCAAAATGGAACAACAGTTTACCATCTTTTTTTGTATGCCCCCCTTACTTGTATATTGTTCCAGTTTTCGCTGGCTTTTTGAGGGCAAAAAGAAAACAAAAGCACCAAAATAAGATAATTCAACCGGGCCTTAGCAGTCTAATTGAAATAACCGTCACTCACTTCTTTTGCTTTTTCTTTTCTCCATTCTCCGTTTATATCAAACAAATTTTAAATCTCAAGAAAATTTGATTTTCTTTTCTTCCATATTTGACTCAATTATTTGTCCTGCTCGAGTCAAGGATTTCAAGACTAATGGGGGATGATTCGGAAAGGAATCTTGAAATGAAGAAAACTAAACCCGAAAGTGAGAAATCAATCAGGAAGCTGAAGAAATTTTTGCACGTTGAATAACGTGACATTTTCATTTACTTCGCCTTTTTGTATTACAATTTATCAATAAAAATGATTCCAAGAGACATTGCTCTTGATCCCATTTCCAAATCAAGTAATGGGTTCCATCAGAAGCTTTCTGCTCTCCCGTGTGCAGTTAGCAATGCACCAACCGTGCAGACAATCGCACCACTTCATTTTGCATTGTATGCAGATTGGTATACAATCAGTATAGACATGGCATTTGACATCTCGTCCCGCAACTGTGTGCGCTTCATCTTCAAACATAGTTCCTATAGCAAGAAAAAAAGTCATGTTACCTTAAACAGTTACAAAGGCTTCAAGTTTAACGAACGAAGAAAGGAAGAAGTGCAATTATCAAAAAGTAATCATTAAAGGACTAACCAAATGCAAGAATTGCGAAGATTATTGCGCAAGTGAAACGCACTGTTGGGCCCTTCATTACTTGGAGTTCTGGGGAGGATTGAAAGGCTTCTGTGTGACGAATAACAACAGTAAAAATTTCAACATATATAGGTACAAGTTTTTCCCTGAAGAAAAAGTCAAATGCTATATTTGGCTCCCTGAATTTTTGGGGTATCGTTTTCCTCCCGATATCGTTGCTAACCATCAACAACAAACATTTTCTTTTGGACGATTCAACCGCTAAATGCGGAAACATCTACGCGTGCGGAACAATTTTCCATTTTTTTTGAAATAATCAAATTTTCTATATAAGTCATTTTTATACATATGTTAGAATAAAATTGTCACCTAAAACTAAAAGAATTACAATCTAGTTTGGCTTGAGTTATTGATTTTTTAATATATAATAGAGATTGTATTTGAGAAGTGGAAATCGCATAGTAGAAGAAAATGTTTGGACTGATCCTATGTATCTCCTTCAGAAAATGGACAGTGAAAAATTAAATTTTGTCAGAAAAGCATAACCCTCTAACTTTTTTGGAAGAATCGGTACGAACGACAAATACAAAAAAAAAATGGATTATCGTAATACCATTTACGAAGCTCCCAGCAATTCTGTTTTGGATTGATTAAGGACGAAAGAGAGTTGTATAAATATCTGATGGAATGGAACTTCACCCAAGAGAATAAAAAATCAAGTGCAAGGATTTGTTAAATTTTTCTTCAGGTGAATTGCAAAGTACAATTTGAAAAAATTTAAGTTGTAAGATTCTGAGACACTCTCGCCTAAGCAAGAACATTTTGGAATTAATAATTTATACGGCTTAATTATTTAATTTCTGCCTCAAAAGAATGCAAGCATTTAACAGTTCTCAAGCTTTTCAACATGGCTGCGTACATTGTGATTTTTATAGGAGAGAGACTAAACTTGGTAAATTACTGTAATATCCGGAGCGAATTTCGCATGCCAAGTTTCTTGAATTGGCCATAACTCTTTGTTAAAAAGCTAACGATTAAATCGATTGAAAAAGTTCCTGAAACGAAGATCTCTTTTACGAAAGATGCATATTTTAGTTGCTAGCGTACCTCGTTTTAGAACTATTAAGGAAGCACGCAGTTTCAAAAAGTCTTGAAATACATTACGCCACCTGTTCTTAAACAATTATCACAATATGGCTCACAATAAAGCCAAAGTGGTTCTTGAATTCATTAAATTTTAGGGTACAAAAGCATTTTAACCCTTACTTTAGCGAGGCGTGTCTATGTATAGGTAACCTATATATGCATATCGAATTGAACAGCGAATTTCTTGGGTTCAAAATGGAACAACAGTTTACCATCTTTTTTTGTATGCCCCCTTTACTTGTCTATTGTTCCAGTTTTTCGCTGGCTTTTTGAGGGCAAAAAGAAAACAAAAGCACCAAAAAAAGATAATTCAACCGGGCCTTAGCAGTCTAATTGAAATAACCGTCACTCACTTCTTTTGCTTTTTCTTTTCTCCATTCTCCATTTATATCAAACAAATTTTCAGTCTCAAGAGAATTTGATTTTCTTTTCTGCCATATTTGACTCAATTATTTGTCCTGCTCGAGTGAAGGATTTCAAGACTAATGGGGGATGATTCGACAAGGAATCTTGAATTGAAGAAAACTAAACCCGAAAGTGAGAAATCAATCAGGAAGCTGAAGAAATTTTTGCACGTTAAATAACGTGACATTTTCATTTACTTCGACTTTTTGTGTAACAGTTTATCAATAAAAATGATTCCAAGAGGCATTGCTCTTGATCCCATTTCCAAATCAAATAATTGGTTCCATCAGAAGCTTTCTGCTCTCCCGTGTGCAGTTAGCAGTGCACCAACGGGCGAGACAATCGCACCACTTCATTTTGCATTGTATGCAGATTGGTATACAATCAGTATAGACATGGCATTTGACATCTCGTCCCGCAACTTTGTGTGCTTCATCTTCAAACATAGTTCCTATAGCAAGAATAATAGTCAAGTTACCTTAAACATTTACAAAGGCTTCAAGTTTAACGAACGAAGAAAGGAAGAAGTGCAATTATCAGAAAAGTAATCATTAATGGACTAACCAAATGCAAGAATTGCGAAGATTATTGAGCAAGTGAAACGCACTGTTGGGCCCTTCATTACTTGGAGTTCTGGGGAGGATTGAAAGGCTTCTGTGTGACGAATAACAACAGCAAAAATTCCAACATATATAGGTACAAGTTTTTCCCTGAAGACAAAGTCAAATGCTATATTTGGCTCTCTGAATTTGTGGGGTATCGTTATCCCCCGATATCGTTGCTAACCATCAACAACAAACATTTTCTTTTGGACGATTCAACCGCTAAATGCGAAAACATCTACGCGTGCGGAACAATTTTCCCATTTTTTTGGAAATAATCAAATTTTCTATATAAGTCATTTTTATACATATGTTAGAATAAAATTGTCACCTAAAACTAAAAGAATTACAATCTAGTTTGGCTTGAGTTATTGATTTTTTAATATATAATAGAGATTGTATTTGAGAAGTGGAAATCGCATAGTAGAAGAAAATGTATGGATTGATCCTATGTATCTCCTTCATAAAATGGACAGTGAAAAATTAAATTTTTTCAGAGAAGCAAAATCCTCTAACTTTTTTTGGAAGATTCGGTACGAACGACAAACACAAAAAAAAAAATCAGATTATCATATTACCATTTACGAAGCTCCCAACAATTTTGTTTTGGATTGATTAAGGACGAAAGAGAGTTGTATAAATATCTGATGGAATGGAACTTCACCCAAGAGAATAAAAAATCAAGTGCAAGGATTTGTTAAATTTTTCTTCAGGTGAATTGCAAAGTACAATTTGAAAGAATTTAAGTTGTAAGATTCTGAGACACTCACGGCTAAGCAAGAAAATTTTGGGGATTAATTATTTATACGGTTTAATTATTTAATTTCTGCCTCAAAAAAATGCAAGCATTTAACAGTCCTCAAGCTTTTCAACATGGCTGCGTACATTGTGATTTTTATAGGAGAGACTAAACTTGGTAAATTTCTGTAATATCCGGAGCGAATTTCGTACGCCAAGTTTCTTGGATTGGCCATAAATGTGTGTTAAAAAACTAACGATTAAATCGATCAAAAAAGTTCCTGAAACGAAGATCTCTTTTACGAAAGATGGATATTTTAGTTGCTAGCGTACCTCGTTTTACAACTATTAAGGAAGCACGCAGTTTCAAAAAGTCATGAAATACATTACGCCACCTGTTCTTAAACAATTATCACAATATGGCTCACAATAAAGCCAAAGTGGTTCTTGAATTCATTAAATTTTAGGGTACAAAAGCATTTTAACCCTTACTTTAACGAGGCGTGTCTATGTATAGGTAACCTATATATGCATATCGAATTGAACAGCGAATTTCTTGGGTTCAAAATGGAACAACAGTTTACCATCTTTTTTTGTATGCCCCCTTTACTTGTCTCTTGTTCCAGTTTTTCGCTGGCCTTTTGAGGGGAAAAAAAAAAAACAAAAGCACCAAAATAAGATAATTCAACCTGGCCTTAGCAGTCTAATTGAAAGAACCGTCGCTCACTTCTTTTGCTTTTTCTTTTCTCCATTCTCCATTAATATCAAACGAATTTTCAGCCTCAAGAAATTTAATTTCCTTTTCTACCATATTTGACTCAATTATTTGTCCTGCTCGAGTCAAGGATTTCATGACTAATGGGGGATGATTCGGCAAGGAATCTTGAAATGAAGAAAACTAAACCCGAAATTGAGAAATCAATCAGGAAGCTAAAGACATTTTTGCACGTTAAATAACGTGACATTTTCATTTACTTCGACTTTTTGTGTTACAGTTTATCAATAAAAATGATTCCAAGAGGCATTGCTCTTGATCCCATTTCCAAATCAAATAATTGGTTCCATCAGAAGCTTTCTGCTCTCCCGTGTGCAGTTAGCAGTGCACCAACCGGCGAGACAATCGCACCACTTCATTTTGCATTGTATGCAAATTGGTATACAATCAGTATAGACATGGCATTTGGCATCTCGTCCCGCAACTTTGTGTGCTTCATCTTCAAACATAGTTCCTATAGCAAGAAAAATAGTCAAGTTACCTTAAACAGTTACAAAGGCTTCAAGTTTAACGAACGAAGAAAGGAAGAAGTGCAATTATCAGAAAAGTAATCATTAATGGACTAACCAAATGCAAGAATTGCGAAGATTGTTGAGCAAGTGAAACGCACTGTTGGGCCCTTCATTACTTGGAGTTCTGGGGAGGATTGAAAGGCTTCTATGTGACGAATAACAATAGTAAAAATTCCAACATTTATAGGTACAAGTTTTTCCCTGAAGAAAAAGTCAAATGCTATATTTGGCTCTCTGAATTTGTGGGGTATCGTTTTCCCCCGATATCGTTGCTAACCATCAACAACAAACATTTTCTTTTGGACGATTCAACCGCTAAATGGGAAAACATCTACGCGTGCGGAACAATTTTCCCATTTTTTTGGAAATAATCAAATTTTCTATATAAGTCATTTTTATACATATGTTAGAATAAAATTGTCACCTAAAACTAAAAGAATTACAATCTAGTTTGGCTTGAGTTATTGATTTTTTAATATATAATAGAGATTGTATTTGAGAAGTGGAAATCGCATAGTAGAAGAAAATGTATGGATTGATCCTATGTATCTCCTTCATAAAATGGACAGTGAAAAATTAAATTTTTTCAGAGAAGCATAACCCTCTAACGTTTTTTGGAAGATTCGGTACGAACGACAAACACAAAAAAAAAAAAAATCGGATTATCGTATTACCATTTACGAAGCTCCCAACAATTTTGTTTTGGATTGATTAAGGACGAAAGAGAGTTGTATAAATATCTGATGGAATGGAACTTCACCCAAGAGAATAAAAAATCAAGTGCAAGGATTTGTTAAATTTTTCTTCAGGTGAATTGCAAAGTACAATTTGAAAGAATTTAAGTTGTAAGATTCTGAGACACTCTCGCCTAAGCAAAAACATTTTGGAATTAATAATTTATACGGTTTAATTATTTAATTTCTGCCTCAAAAAAATGCAAGCATTTAACAGTCCTCAAGCTTTTCATCATGGTTGCGTACATTGTGATTTTTATAGGAGAGAGACTAAACTTAGTAAATTACTGTAATATCCAGAGCGAATTTTGCACGCCAAGTATCTTGAATTGGCCATAACTCTTTGTTAAAAAGCTAACGATTAAATCGACTGAAAAAGTTCCTGAAACGAAGATCTCTTTTACGAAAGATGGATATTTTAGTTGCTAGCGTACCTCGTTTTACAACTATTAAGGAAGCAAGCAGTTTCAAAAAGTCTTGAAATACATTACGCCACCTGTTCTTAAACAATTATCACAATATGGCTCACAATAAAGCCAAAATGGTGCTTGAATTCATTAAATTTTAGGTTACAAAAGCCTTTTAACCCTTCCTTTAGTGAGACGTGTCTATATATAGGTAACCTATATATGCATATCGAATTGAGCAGCGAATTTCTTGGGTTCAAAATGGAACAACAGTTTACCATCTTCGTTGTATGCCCCCTTACTTGTCTGTTGTTCCTGTTTTTTGCTGGATTTTTTAGGGCAAAATAAAATCAAAAGCACCAAAATAAGATAATTCAACCGGGCCTTAGCAGTCTAATTGAAAGAACCGACGCTCACTTCTTTTGCTTTTTCTTTTCTCCATTCTCCGTTTATATCAAACGAATTTTCAGCCTCAAGAAAATTTGATTTCCTTTTCTACCATATTTGACTCAATTATTTGTCCTGCTCGAGTGAAGGATTTCATGACTAATGGGGGATGATTCGGCAAGGAATCTTGAATTGAAGAAAACTAAACCAGAAAGTGAGAAATCAATAAGGAAGCTGAAGAAATATTTTCACGTTGAATAACGTGACATTTTCATTTACTTCGACTTTTTGTGTTACAATTTATCAATAAAAATGATTCCAAGAGGCATTTCTCTTGATCCCATTTCCAAATCAAATAATTGGTTCCATCAGAAGCTTTCTGCTCTCCCGTGTGCAGTTAGCAGTGCACCAACGGGCGAGACAATCGCACCACTTCATTTTGCATTGTATGCAGATTGGTATACAATCAGTATAGACATGGCATTTGACATCTCGTCCCGCAACTGTGTGCGCTTCATCTTCAAACATAGTTCCTATAGCAAGAAAAAAAGTCATGTTACCTTAAACAGTTACAAAGGCTTCAAGTTTAACGAACGAAGAAAGGAAGAAGTGCAATTATCAAAAAAGTAATCATTAAAGGACTAACCAAATGCAAGAATTGCGATGATTATTGCGTAAGTGAAACACACTGTTGGGCCCTTCATTACTTGGAGTTCTGGGGAGGATTGAAAGGCTTCTGTGTGACGAATAACAACAGTAAAAATTTCAACATATATAGGTACAAGTTTTTCCCTGAAGAAAAAGTCAAATGCTATATTTGGCTCTCTGAATTTGTGGGGTATCGTTTTCCCCCGATATCGTTGCTAACCATCAACAACAAACATTTTCTTTTGGATGATTCAACCGCTAAATGGGGAAACATCTACGCGTGCGGAACAATTTTCCCATTTTTTGGAAATAATCAAATTTTATATATAAGTCATTTTTATACATATGTTAGAATAAAATCGTCACCTAAAAACAAAATGAATTACAATCTAGTTTGGCTTGAGTTATTGATTTTTAAAAATATAATAGAGATTGTATTTGAGAAGTGGAAATCGAATAGTAGAAGAAAATGTATGGGTTGTTCCTATGTAGCTCATTCAGAAAATGGACAGTGAAAAATTAAATTTTGTCAGAGAAGCATAACCCTCTAACTTCTTTTGGAAGAATCGGTACGAACGACAACCACAAAAAAAAACCGGATTATCATATTACCATTTACGAAGCTCCCAGCAATTCTGTTTTGGATTGATTAAGGACGAAAGAGAGTTGTATAAATATATGATGGAATAGAACTTCACCCAAAAGAATAAAAAATCAAGTGCAAGGATTTATTAAAATTTTCTTCAGGTGAATTGCAATGTACAATTTGGAATAATTTAAGTTGTAAGATTCTGAGACACATTCCGCTAAGCAGTAACATTTGGGGAATTCATTATTTATATTGTTTAATTATTCAATTTTTTCCTCAAAAAATGCAATCATTTAACAGCCCTCCAACGTTTCTACATGGTTGCGTACATTGTGATTTTTATGGGAGAGAGACTAAACTGGGCAAATTGCTACAATGTCTGGAGCGAATTTCCCATGCCAAGTTTCTTGAATTGGCCATAACTGTATGTTAAAAAACCTAACGATTAAATCGATCGTAAACGTTCCCAAAACAACGATTTCTTTTACGAAAGATGGATATTTTAGTTGCTAGCATACCTCGTTTTATGTAAAATTATGAAATATCTTTAAAAAGGGATTAATGATTTATAAAGTATTAATTTTATGTTGATAAGTCACATTTACTTATCTTTTTCTTTTTGTTGAATCTTATCAAATTCTTTTGTGTTTCCCAAGCCCATCCCCTCAAAGAAAAATTTTAAATTAAAAAAAAAGTCATTAATATTAAAGACTCAAAGTAAGTTTATTTTAATTGTGATATTTTTACACAAATTTTTAATGAAAGCCTCTGCTAAGATAAAATATAATATATTTGCAATAAAATCAGGATGAATATTAAAATCTCCCTCCCCTTCCTTGTCTCTCTACTCTTAAAAAATAAATAACTTACAAAATAAAATATATTAGTATTTTATATTAAAAATCTCGAAGAAATGTTTTTTCAAAATAAAAAATTTCTCAAAACATTGCTCAAACATTTTCCAAAAAATAGTGTTTTTTATCCATCAAAAAGAAATCATAGTGTTATTATACTTATTATACTTTACAAAAACAAATTTTCTTTTAATCCACTTGATGAAAAGTCCAAAAAAGAAACTATCCAAAAACCATCAACCATTGCATTTCATGTTCAATGTACTACAAAGTCAAATATGTTCTGATGTAAAATATTTTAGTAGACAATTAGACACTCTTGCCCTTAAATTTTAGTATATGAAGGTTCAAATTAGAATAATAGATACGAAGGACTGAAAAGATAAATATTTCTAAATTATCCACTTAAAGAAAAAAAAATTTGTAATCAAAATGAAGTTATTGGAATATATGAATCTTCAAAACCTGTCAAAGAAAATAAAAACTTGTTAATTTTCTATTAAAAGAACTGAAACTATATTTGAGTGTACATAATCCACTTAAAACAAAAAAAAAGAAAATACTTGAAAGATGTATAAAGAGAAAACAATAAAGTAAATATGAAAAACACAAATTAAGGAATTTAATGGGAAAAGTAGGGTTAAGAATTGACATTTTTAAATTTAAAAGTTTAAATTTAATCAATAATAACTTTTCTATCTACTAAAAAATTTTAAAATTCTAAAAAATAAGGATGAAGGCTCCAAAGCTTTTAGAAAAAGAGAGAGAGAGTAAAAGTTTTATATATATATATATATATATATATATATATATATATATATATATATAAGTATAGATGAGATTTTATTTGAGAAGAGGAAATTAGAAAGTTGAAGGGAACTTGAGACTTGACCTTAGGAATTAATCTCTTTCAGAAAATGAGTAGTGAAAAAAGAAAGTTTGTCTAAGAAATATAATAAACCTCTAACTTCTTTTGTAAGAATTAGGCAAAGAACGATAGAATTAAGAAAGCCGGTTATCACAATACCAATTTGCTAAGCTTCTTACAATTTTTTTTTTTTTTTGGTTGAGAAAGAAAAGAAAGTGATAGAAATATATGATGGAATGGAACTTCACATTAAAAAAAAAAAATGCCAAGTGGCTGAATTAAATTACTACGGTGGATCTAGATTATTTTATTTTTTCGTCTTACATAAGTACTGTGACGTACTATCTGTCACAAATTGTAACTATATTTTGCCAGAAAAATTTTGGTGCAATATTTGCGATGAATTTGTGGCGAATTTTTTGTTTATAACTAATCTGTTACAAAACTGTGGAAAATTTTCAAGAGATCCGCAATGTTGTTTTTTCTATAGCAATTCATTCTTATTTTTTTTTCAGCCGTCAGAATTCTGCATTTCTATTACTCATTTGCAATGGTTGTATTTTAGGTCGCAAATTTGTTGCTATTTTGTGATGGTCATTTATTCGTCACAAATTTCCCTCTTCAGACTTGTCCTTGTGGTGTTTCTCTATTCGCTGTACCCTTGTTTGTCTCTTGCTCTTTTTTTTCTTCTGGCCTTTTTACGACAAAATTCACTCAAATCTTCAGTTTTGTATAGCACAACAGCTGAAAAGCAGCCAGAAGCACCAGAAGAAGATAATTCAACTCGGCCTTAGTAGTTTTGTTGAAGGAACCTCCCTTTACGTCTTTTGTTTTTTCTTTTCTCTTCTTCATTTATGTCAAAAGAACTTTATAAATGCTAAATATATGACGATTTTATTGATACTGGATAATTTTAAATATTTTATATGATCTTTAAATTTACTACATAATATTTATTTCATTTGTTTTCTAAATTGTAGTTGATTGTAGTCAAATTTCCAATTGATTTGGAGTGATTATATTTGGATTGTGATTTTAAATCCAAAAATAAAATTGAAAAAAATTGCAAATAGTAACTACGAATTTAAAGATAATAATAATAAATAATATTTATTATACAATAAACTATTATTTTTTCCAAATATAAAAAAAATAAACAAAAACAGAAAAAAAAAGAAAAAGTGGGGCTGGTGCCCAACATTGGCAGCGAGCCAAATCGTACTTAAATTTTAAAAAGATAAAAAAATTTATGAAAGAATAAAATTATTAAAAATTATCTTATATTAGTAAAACTAACTTACACTTAACAATCCTGTCTGGGCAATTTTTTTTAATACTATATTTGACTACAAGTTATTCATCCTACTCGAGTAAAAGATTCTTGACTAATGGGGAATGATTTAGCAAGGAAGGTTGAATTGCACAAAAACCAAAAATGAAAAAGAGAAATAAATTAGGACGATGAAGAAATTTGTCAGTTGAATAACTTTCAATTTTCTTCCATTTTGCATAGTAAATTTATTAATAAAAAGGGTTCAAAGAGACTTCGCTCTTTCTTCCATTTCAAGATCAAATAATAGTTCCATCAAAAGCTTTCTATTTTTCCCCTGTGCAGTTAGAAGTGCACCAATCAGTAAGACAATCTCACCACTTTATTTTGCATTTTTGGTATATTGGTATATTATCAGTATAGGCATGGCACTTGACACAAAATCCCTAATTAGTTGATAAGGCTATTATTTGCTATATAAACTTTACTCTTTTTATTTAGTTTTGTATAAGAATAATTTAATTGCTAACTTTGAGAGTCAAATTAGTTTTAATTTCTCGAATTATTTATTTTAACTCTATTATATGTCATGTGGGTTTAATGTTACTTAATTTTAATGACATTTTATTTGGGAGTATATTACATTCTTTCCAATAGATTCTTGCAGGAAATTGGAAGACGAAATAATAGAAGATTTTCTAAATATCAAGATCTGATTACGGAAGATTGATTCTTTTTGGAAAAGATTTTAAAAAATAAAAAAGAAGAAAAGGCAAAGAAGATTGTGAAGGAATAATTCTGCCATGGAAAGAATTGAAACGAAACAAAAGAAAGAAAACAGAAGAAAACAAGATAAATATCAAAGTGGCAACAAGAGGCGGCGGCAAGGAAAGGAAAAAAACGAAAGAAGATAAGAAAAGGGCACATGGGGTGTTGCAATCAAAAAAGACTTGGATTCCAAAATTGAATCATTCTCCACATGAAATATTAAATGGCGGTGGAAACCTATATGTATGTTCGTGCTTTTCGGCCAGAAAGAGGGTTTTGTTATAAAATTAATATAAATGTGGATGTCCATTATCTGATATCAAAAAAATTTTTAATATCAGAGATATATATATCCTATCTTACCAGAAGATAGATAATAGATATGTCATATCCTAGCAGAAGATAGATGATATAGTCCTATCATATCTTTAAATATTGATTAGATTTATCTTCTTATTTCTCCCCTTCTCTTCTTATTGATATGTATTCATGAGCCTTATAAATAGAGTTTTAGATTGATGTATTTGATACACTCATTAATTCATTCATTTACTCTCAGAGAATCAATATATACTCGTGAGTTCTCTCTCTATTTTTCTTTCTATGGTTTCTCTATTTCTTTTCATTATAGTTTTCTTATTCAATTCTTTATATCACTATTACGATTTTATTTTGCTAATGACTACTCCGCGCCAACGAATTCATAACACATTATCAACGCGAGACTCTACCACTGAATCTCTGAGGTTTACATGAAGGCAAGAAAGTACGAGACTCTGCCACCAAATTTTTTAACTTTATAACCAAGCAACAAAGGTACTTCTTGTACTTAGCTTTGAATTTGCATAACAAACCTCAACACTTGAATTTTTTATTCTGGATATTTGTGAATATATATATATATATATATATATATATATATATATATATATATACGCTAACATTCATCTAGATATAATAGGTCCTGAAGACACCATTTAAGAAATACTAAAGCATCAAAGCCACTCGATTACTAACAAATTTTGAAAGAAATATACAAGCACTAGAAGATTGTTATTATATTAATGCTAGTTATGATTTGTTATATGTATACCTAAAAGATTTTATGTCTATCAGTATGTAAAATTTTATCACGTTTAAAATTTTTCCTCTATCAAAGTTGTAAGGAGAAATATTACTAGTTGTGTGACGAATAAAAGATTTTTCCTTTCTCATATCTCGAAGATGATCCTGTAGTAACAATATCGAGAAGAAGTTTTTCAGACGTATTTTGAATTTATATCTTTTGACACTACCAACTGATTTTATGTCATCCCCTGAAATAAATGACATTAGAACTTATGATATATTTATGAAAGAGATTTGGTGGCTAGTAGAAATGCACTTTGTTGATGTATTAGTAAGAATGGCCCATTCAATTCTCAATATATATATACTCACCAGAAGTGAGAAAATAATGAGAAAGGAAAAAAGAAAAGTAATAATTCCAACATATTATAGATGCGATATGAGAGAATTTTTGTCTCATGTCTGTAGTACGTTAAACATGTTGTGAATCTCTATTAAGTGTCGATTTAAAAGGAAATCAAAATATTGTTTCACTTCCCTAAATTATGTTACTGATAGTAATGATGCTTGTATCGATAATATTAATATGGCACACGTGAGTGTAGCCAACTCTTTTGAATATTCAGAGAAAGTTTTTTTAGCATTTCTAATGTTGATAAAATTTTTTGAATTATCGAATTATTGTTTTTCTATTTTCTATCATTTTGTGATTATTATTTGAAATTTTTCATATTATATACTTATATTCTAGTATTTGTATATCATTTTAGTTTGTTTTGGATCAAGAATGGTGAATATACAATTTGTCTAAACAATATTGGTAATTTATTTGGACAAATTTAAAATATATATCTAAAGTATTATTAGTAGTACGAAGTTCTTGAGGAACTAGTTAATCAAGAACTCAAAAAAAGTTAATTAATTAAAAGCACCAGAAGAGCTACCAAATCTTCACCATAATGGTCAATTTTTGTAATGCATCATTCTCCATATAGTCTCACAAAAACATTTAAGCCTTGATGATATTTTTATTATATCGAGACATTGGATGAATGGACTTTTAAGACATATGCATTACTATTATGACCTAGAATAAATGTCAATTCTAAATACTGCCATTATTCTCTTTGTTAGCCCTAAGGGCAAATCATGTAGTTTTGATTAATGACAAATATTGATGAGGACTAATATGCTTGTATGTTGTGTGATAGGTTTTGTGAACTAAGAAGTATGAAGTCTCATTATTTTGAAGCCAAAGTGCAAGAACAACTTCAGTAAAGCAAAGTGATTGAAGTTTGAAGAAGGTTGTTCTTAGATGATCTAAAGGCATTGAATACTTGAAGTGTAGAGTGTATATACTTAGTAGGTAAATCTCTATGTAAACTCTACACTTGTATGTCTTGGTTATCATTGAATGCATAAGAGAGTATAAAATGAGTCTTATGATCTTAAAAGGTTTTGAATGAACTTTTTGATGAATGTGGTGTTGTGTCCTAAAAATTTTTAAGTAAACTTTATATGATCAAAGGAATTTGATTTTTGGTTTTCAAACTTATATATGTCTAAATAAGTTTTCTATACATATCAAATGTTTTTCAAACTTATTGAAGTTAAATCTCAAATGATTTTACAAAGTTTGAATATGCTTCCAAAAAACTTGGTCGTCCGAATTTTGTAGCAAAAGTTTGCTACTGTTCTTCCAGAGAAATTCGAAGAAGATTCTGACGCATGAAGAAAAATTCGGTCGTCCGAATTTTGGCCTTCAGCATGGTCACTGTTTTTCCAGAGAAATTCGAACGAAGATTCGGACGCAGCAGGCAGAATTTGGTTGTCCGAATTTCCTAAAAATAGCTGTTAACTAGCCGTTTTATAGCCGTTAAAACTGATTTTCAAATTCTATAAAAGATATAAACGTGTAATCTTTTGCAAGTTTTGAACTCTTGAAAACTCTAAGCATTCAAAAGCCTTTAGCAAACATTTCTTAAGATCTCTTATGTCTTGTGCATTCAATTGATCAATCCAAAGACATCAAAGTGTGAAGGTGCAACTTTGTGTAATATCTACCAACAAGTTGTAACATCTACACACTCTCCTTTATTTATCAAATTGTGTTGTTCTACTAGCTCTAGCAAGGTTATCTTGATATCATAAAACCCTTTAGATAAGGGTGATCCTTGCAGTTGTGATTCAAGGTTGTTTGAGATATAAAACTATTGTGTTTGGTGAGCCTTGTATTGTAAAAGTTACTAGAAGAGGTTGTGTGTGCAAAACCATAGTGTGGTAAGCCTCTCTTGTAACTTGTAAACCTGAGCAAATAGTAGATTGTTTGAAATCCTTAAGTGCGAGCTTAAGGTAATGGACGTAGATCTTGAGGATCGAACCACTATAAATTGTTTGAGTTTTTTGCTATTGCTTTCTTCCATTGCTTTGCTATAAATTGTCTCTATTTTGCTCATATAATCTGTTTTTGGTCTAAACGCATAAAAGGTTTGTTTTTGTAAAAATTAGCCAAATATCTAATTCACCCCCCCCCCCTTCTTAGGTATTTCACTCTTCTAGTTTATATACATAGAAGTTATAAAATTAAGATGCAATATTAAATAAACCTGAAGTTTACAAATTTAAATAATTGTCAGTTGACCCGACCGGTTAGACCATCTCAGATCATTAAAATACGAAGAATGATTAGGAATTTGTAAAAAAAATATTATGGAACTAGAAGTTTCTTAATATCACAAATTTGTATGTGCTATTTGTTTTGCATTATTTGAATGTTACTAGTATTACTTCGGGTTGAATGTATTATTTTGGGATAAATAATGAGAAACTATTAGTTGATGCATCAACAGAATAGTAATATGCATATTGTTAATTTTTGCAACTTATAGTTTGTAATTCATTGATAATGAGCTCATATTTTACATTCACCCAACGACACAATTTGTCCTAATAACATTGGTTGTATTAAGATAAATATTTGAACATCCTACAGAATGTTCATGACTACGATGTATGAGCACTTATTTCGAATTTTGCCAACACATTATAAATTCTCCTCATAGTAGTTGGTTTGTGGTCAAAAACTAAATATTTTTCATCCAAGATTTAGAAATGTTCTATGTATATTTCTCCACAACAAGATAATCAAATGGGTCCTCAAAGAAATTATCTAATGTGTTGGGATTGAATCTCAAGGGGGAGTTTCATAGTTTGTTAATTTTGAATATGTTGTCCCAACATAAAGAGGAGAAAATATGAGATCATATAAAGATATTAGTTTGTGTCTTATCTTGATCTTCTATTTTGATCCTCATAAAAGATAACTTGAACCAAAAGTTCAAAGGATAATTTATATAGTTATGTATATTAACTAACCAACATCTTACGAAGAATGCTCCTATTATATTTGATGTCTTTGAAGAGCAATCTACCACTATAAATAAATTTGAGACACAGCTGAAACGTGGTAGATAAGTCAATTCCAAGGATACGAACTCCTCACTATAGCAAAGACTTAAGATGGTCATATATGTTAAGTCAAGAATATTTAAATTCCAACAGGATTTTTTTTCAAACATGATTGACATATTATTTTCAGAAGAAATTCAGCTACCAGAAAACTTTGACAATAATAAAATCTCAACATGATTGGGAACTACTAGAACTGCACAAGTCTATGACATCAATGATATTTGCGACGGAAAAAAGTTTGGATATTGTGGCACTTTTACGACAAATTTGCGACGATAATTTTAATTTTTTAATATATATATATATATATATATATATATATATATATATATATATATTCTTGGAAAATTCGTCACAAAATTGCGACAAGTTTGCGATGAATTTTTAATTTTTTTAATATATATATATATATATATATATATATATATATATATTCGTTTCAAATCCATTGCAAAATTACAACACTATTGCGATGGAAATTATCATTTTTTAAAAAAATATTCTGCGACAAATTTGGAAATTGTTTGAAAATGTTTGGAAATTGTCGCACTTTTGCGACAAATTTGCGATGGAAGTTTTAATTTTTTAAAATATATATATATAGTCGTTGCAAATCAGTCGCCAAATTGTGACAATTTTGCAACGGAGTTTTAAATTTTTTTAAAAAAACATATATTGTCGTTGCAAATTTGTCGCAAAATTGCGACAATTTTGCAATGGAGTTTTAAATTTTTTTTTAAAAAAAAACATATATAGTCATTGCAAATTTGTCGCCAAATTGCGATAATTTTGCGACGAATTTTTAAATTTTTTTAAAAAAACATATATAGTCGTTGCAAATCCGTCGCAAAATTGCGACAATGTTGCGACTGATTTTTAATTTTTTTAAAATATATATATATATATATATATATTCGTTGCAAATCTGTCGCAAAATTGCGACTATTTTTATTGTGAATATTAATTATTAATTATTAAAAATAATTATTAATTATAAATACAATTTAATTTTGAAATTTTAATTTTTAATTAAATTTTTTAAGTTTTCTTAAATAATAGTTTTCAATAATTTTAAATAATTATACAATAATTAAAAATAAAAAATTAAATTAAAATAAATATAATAAATCCATTAAATGTCTATATTTTATGCGTACAACACTAGAAAATAGTATACAAAATTTATGTAACTATAGAAGGTGGCGCTACAGACGGTGGAGGGGCGGAGGTGGATTGGGAGGGCCAGTCGTTAGAGGCTGGTCATCAGGCGGATCGATCGTGTAATCATCATCAGCTTCGTCTACTCGCTCTTCAGAATCTTGTGTCGGAAAAGGAGGTGGAGGTGGAGGTGGAGGTGGAGGTGGAGGTGGAGAAGGCGGCGGAGGCAGATGTAATGCCTCGGACACTACTCGCAAATATTGGTCCAAACTAGTAAAGCGCTGCTGGAAATAATTGTGCATCGACCTCTCTCTCTGCAACTGACTATGAAGAGATTCGTATTCTGGGTGTGATGTAATCGAGCAAGCTGTTGGAACAGAGGGAGACGTGGACTGACATAACCTCCGTCGCATGTGAGCTGCCTCAGAACCCAATCCAAAAATCCGACTCTTCGAAACACCGACAACAACCTCCACAAATAGGGACTTCTCATCCGGTGGATGCTGAGAAGTCACTGAATCCTGAGACTCCATCTGCGAGTAGTGCTCCTTCAAAGCGTTGACGCTATCCTATAAATTATATGCATCATATATGAAATACCTAAGAGGGGGGGTGAATTAGGTATTTGGCTAATTTTCGCAAACTTACACCTTTTATGCGTTTAGACTAAGAACAAGTTATATAAGCTAATTATAGATAATTGATAGCAAGGCAATAATGAAAGCAATAGCAAAGAACTCAAACAATTTATAGTGATTCGATCCTCAAGATCTACATCCACTACCTTAAGCTTCACACTTAAGGATTTCAACAAATCTACTAATTGCTCAGGTTTACAAGTTACAAGAGAGGTTCACCAAACTATGGTTTTACACTCACAACCTCTTCTAGTAATGTTTACAATACAAGGCTCACCACACACAATGGTTTTATATCTCAAACAACCTTGAATCACAATTTCAAGGATCACCCTTATCTAAAGGGTTTTATGTTATCAAGATAACCTTGCTAGAGCAAGTAGATCAACACAATTGAATAAGTAAAGAAGAGTGTGTAGAGGTTACCACTTGATGGTAGATATTACACAAATTTGCACCTTCACACTTTGATGTCTTTGGATTGATCAATTGAATGCACAAGACATAAGAGAGCTTAAGAAATGTTTGCTAAATGCTTTTGAATGCTTGGAGTTTTTAAGATTTCAAGAGTTACAAAAATTTGCATGTTTCTAGCTTTTATAGAATTTAAAAATCTGTTAAAACGTTCACAAAACGGCTAGTAACGGCTAGTTTCAGAAAATTCGGACGACCGAATTTCTTGGCTGCGTCCGAATCTTCGTCCGAATTTCTCTGGATGAATAGTAACCATGCTGAGAACAAAAATTCGGACGACCGAATTTTTTTGCTGCGTCCGAATCTTCTTCCGAATTTCTCTGGAAGAACAGTGACCATGCTGAAGGCCAAAAATTCGGACGACCGAATTTTTTGGCTGCGTCCGAATCTTCTTCCGAATTTCTCTGGAAGAATAGTAGCAAACTTTTGCTACAAAATTCGGACGACCGAATTTTTTGAAAGCATTTTCAAACTTTGTAAAATCATTTGAGATATAACTTCAATGAGTTTGAAAAACATTTGATATGTATAGAAAACTTATTTAACCATATATAAGTTTGAAAAACAAGAACATATGAAGTTTAAAAACATATCTCATAAAAAGATTAATTCAAAGCCTTTTAAGATCATAAGATTATTTTTATGCTCTCTTATGCATTCAATGATAACCAAGACATGCAAGTGTAGAGTTTACATAGAAATTTACCTAAAAGTTAAATGCACTCTACACTTCAAGTCTTCAATGCCTTTTGATCATCTTTAGAACAACATTCTTCAAACTTCAAATACTTGCTTAAATGAAGTTGTTCTTGAACTTTTGCTTCAAAGCAATGAGACTTCAAACTTCTCAATTTACAGAACCTATCACACAATAATCAAACATTTTAGTCCTCATCAATATTTGTCATTAAATCAAAACTACATAATTTGCCCTTAGGGCTAACAATCTCCCCCTTTTTGATGATGACAAATTTTGATGCAAAATGTGATAGATTAAAACAATGTAGTACATAGAAGTATTAATGTCAATGATAGAAAATAACCAATTTAACACATTGACATACAAAAGGCTCAATATGAGCCTATGACCCAACCAACCTCTATTTGCCTCCTTCCTTCCAACTACTAGGATAGAAGATATAGCATTTTAGGCATTAAGAAAACTTCTAAGAGATGTTTTAAAGGTTGTAAAATTTTAGCAAAGCTCCCCCTTAGATTGTGCTCATTTTTCAACAAGTTTGGACTTGAGATGCTATGCATCCGAATTTTGACATACCAAGTCCGAATTTTAAAATAGGTTAAATGATAGCTTCAATTTTTGAAAACAAGCTTTCCTAATGTTGTTCAAACTTAGTGGAAGAGATTAAAACAAGTTTGAATCAATTTGACCAACAATAGAGCACTTTTTGACAGCAAAATGTGCATGCATCCGAATTTCAGAACATGCATCCGAATTTTTTTTGATCTTGCATCCGAATTTTTAAATCTTAAGTCCAGACTGTAACAACTTTAATATAATGAATGCCTAAGGTTTTTCAAACATAATAGAAGAGATTAAAACAGATTTAGATCAATTTGAACAACAATAGAATACTTTTTGGCAACAAGTTATAACTCATGTATTTATGCATTCAAATGTTTTCATAGTGTTTCCATAGAGTAAACATTCAAGAGCAAGTTATTCATTTACAGAAAACACAAAGAAAGCATCTATAGGATTGAGACATAAGACTCAGAAAACATGCATACAAAAAAAAATTCATATGCAGAAAAATTCATTATCTCATCCCATAGAGCAGTTTTTCACACATTTTGTCATCCTCATTTCTTCTCCCCCTTTTGTCATCAGTCAAAGATGGGGTCAATGAAAATGAGATTAACAATTTAACACATAAAGGAAGCTCTCATCACTGAGATTTCATCATTGAGCTTCACTATTACATAAGATGCATGAAAAATACTGAAGAAGATTATAGCATTAGATGCATAACTAAAAATTTAAATAACTTAAAGCAGTAAATAGTATGGAAGAGATGCTTAGTCTTGTGATGTTGATGAAGAGGCTCTGCTAATCCCTTTCTTGATTGCCAAGTGCTTCACTCTTCCTTGGCTGAATGAAATGTGTGATGGTGAGACAATTTCAGCTTGAGCTACTTGGCTTCCTGCCTTTTGTGGTTGTACATGTTCTTCTTCTTCTTCTTGTTCTGCCACTGTCTCATCATCTCCTCCTTGATCATCCCTGTTAGCCCTAAGGGCAAATCATGTAGTTTTGATTAATGACAAATATTGATGAGGACTAATATACTTGTATGTTGTGATAGGATTTTTGGATTGAGAAGGAAGCTAGTCTCATTGCCTTGGAGCTAGCAATGCATGAACAACTCAAATATGTCAAAGTGATTAAAGATTGAAGAGTTTGTTCAAGATTAATGAAGGCTTTGAAGACATGAAGTGTAGGTGACATGTGGTTAATAGGTAAACTTTGTAAACCCTACACTCTTAAGCCTTGGAATCTATGAGTTGCAATTGAGAGCACAAAACTTGATTTAAATATTTTCAATGGTTTTGAACTTACCTAAATTATCAAGTTTTCATAAATGGTTTTGGCACATAAAATGTCTTTAATGACTTATCTTTAAGGCTAGAATGTTTTCCAACTTGTTTGAATTGATTTGAACATGTTTTGACAAAGTTTGAAAAATTCGGATGCAAGATTCGGACGCAGATCCAAAAAATTCGATCGTCCGAATTTTGTAGCAAAAAGTTTGCTACTATTCTTCCAGAGAAATTCGGAAGAAGATTCGGACGCAGCAGAAAAAATTCGGTCGTCCGAATTTTGGCCTTCAGCATGGTCACTGTTCTTCCAGAGAAATTCGGAAGAAGATTCGGACGCAGCAGAAAAAATTCGGTCGTCCGAAAAATTCGGACGCAGAATTCGGTCGTCCGAATTTCCTGAAAGTAGCCGTTAACTAGCCGTTTTATAGCTGTTTGAACTGATTTTTGAATTCTATAAAAGCCATAAACTCCAGATTTTTTAGTAGAACTTTGAACAAAAGAAATCCTTGAAGCTCTAACTTGTTTTACATCAAAATTATATCAAAAGCTCTCAAATTGCCTTGTGCTCAAAGATTGAAATTCAAGATTCCAAAGGCAAGAAGTGAAGTGGTGCTAGCAATTGTATTCATCCACCAAGAACTGTTGGTAACATTCAAATTCTCTCTTTATAATTGTTGTGATTGATACAAGGTTGTCAAGAGACATAAAACCCTTGTGGAGGGTGAGCCATAGACTAGATTAATCAAGGTTGTTTGTGTAAAACCCATTGGTGAGGGTGAGCCTTGGATTAGATTGGTCTAGGTTGTCTAGTGACATAAAACTCTTAGTGATAAGAGTGAACCTTGTTTATTATATTGAAAAGAGGTTGTTGTGGTAAAACCCATTGAAGGGTGAGCCTCTTGTGTAATTGCTTGGATTAAGCTCATAGTGAATTGGTTGAAATCCTTGAGTGTGGGCTCAAGGTAGTGGATGTAGATCTTGGAGAGATCGAACCACTATAAATCGTGTGTTCAATTCTTTATAGCTTTGCTTGTTTACATACTTGTGTTATTATTATTTGTTCATAGTTGGTGATTGATTGGTTGTGATATTATAATTTGATAATCTTGTCTTAACCATCAAATCACATATAAACTTGAAGTTTGTGATTTTAAAGAAGAACTTTTATTAAGGCAAAGGATTTGCAAAAAGAGAAAAGATTTTCGATAATTAGCCAAGGACCTAATTCACCCCCCCTCTTAGGTCCTTCAATTGGTATCAGAGCAAGGTCTTCTTTTTAAGGTTTAACAACCTAGAAGTAAAGATTCTATGGCTAGTTTATCAAATTTGCCTTATATGGAAGGTTCCTCTACAAATAGACCTCCTTTGTTTGATGGTTCTAATTTTACATTTTGGAAATCTAGAATTAGAATTTTTATTTGTTCTATTAACTTTGAATTGTGGAGTATCATTGAGAAAGGTCCCTATGTTCCTATGAGAATAAAAGCTGATGGAATTACAAGGGAACAAAAGTCTATGGAGGAACTTGATGAGAACGACTCGAGAAAGATAACCTTAAACTACCAAGCAATGAACATCTTGAGTTGTGCATTGGATGTGAATGAATACAATAGAGTGAGTGAATGTGACACCGCTCACGATATGTGGAGACTTCTACAAGCAACACACGAGGAAAGAGCCAATATGTGTTTTATGTCAATAAATGATGAGGTACAATCCACTCCTTCTACCTCTACTTATTGTGATGATGTTGTTGATGATATTGATGATCCTAATGAATTACTTGTTGAGATGTATGGAGAATTAAAGAAGGCTTCAAAAAGGAATAAGGAAATGAAAACCAAAATTAATGATTTATTGAATGAAAATTCAAAATTATATTGTGAAAACAAAAAGCTTCTTGAATCTATTGATTGTTTGAATATTGAAAAAGAAGTTTTAAATGTCTCTTTACAAAACATGTCCCTTGAAAAATAAGATTCTTTGTGAAAAGATTTTGTCTCTTGAAAGAATGCTTGTTGATTATGAGACTTTGAAAAAAGAAGGTTGATGAGCTTACATTATGTATAGAAAAATTTACAAAAGGAAGGGACAATCTTGATAAAATTCTTGGAGCTCAAAGATCTCCTCTTTTTAAAAATGGTCTTGGCTATAATTATGTAAACAATGTGCCTAAATATAAAAATTTCTTTGTTAAAGCTACTTCTAGTTCAATGCCTCATACTTGTTGTACATATTGTGGAAAACATGGACACAAAGCCATTAGGTTCTTCGTTAAAAGAAAAATAGAAAATGGTTTTAAAACTATTTGGAGAGTTAAAGGAATTATTACTAACCCCCATGGACCCAAGAAAGTATGGGTACCAAAGGATACTTCTTCTCCTTATTGCAGTACGCTTCAATTCAAACTCAAGCACTACTAAAGGGGTATATTGATGATGTTGGCTTAAAGAATAACAGACAACATCTCATTCATAATCAAGGTCAAAGCAACCGATGAAGGATTTATTTTTGAAACAAGAAGAAAGGAAGAATTCTTGGAGTAACCAATGTTGGTAAATGTTCCTCTTTTTAAACAAATGTGGCTTATTGCTGATTTGAACTATAACTTGATTAGCATTAGTCAATTGTGTGACAATGAATAAGAAGTTAAAATTCTAACATGCAAAGTTTCAGTTGAGAATCCATTTTGTTTAGCTTTGAAAATTTGCCAACCATAACTTGTCAATTGCTTTTATGAAGTTGATTAGGTAACATTGATGATATGAGATTGAATTCATGGTAGATATGTTCTTGAAATTGATTATATGTCATGATAAAATGATAAATATAGCTATGATTAAATATCTATGCATATGCTTGGCCAAAAACATATTTATGAAACTTTACAAAATGTTTGGACATGAAGTTTGGATGTAGACCATAAGTTCGATCGCCCGAACTTATATGACAAAATGATATTTTGTGATTTTCATCAATCACTTACAAATTTTTGAATATGTGTTTTATCTTGATAAGCTTGAATGTCTTGCTGCTTATGATAATGATTTTCTTGGCATAAAAGATTTGGTCATGTGAACATGGATTTGTTGAACAAACTTTTCTATCAAGATTTAGTTAGAGGATTGCTAAAAATGTGTTTTGAGAAAATTGTCTTTGAGATACTTGTCCATATGGAAAACAAACAAAAGAATCTTTCAAACCCATGAAAATGATTTTAGACCTCAAAACATCTTGAGCTTCTTCAAATGGATTGTTTTGGACTTATATGGAACTCTAGTATTGATGACTTGAAGTATGCCTTACTAGTAGTTGATGATTTCTAAATATTCATTTTAGCATTATTCATTGTTCAAAAAGATTAAGTGTTTCATAAGTTTGTAAAATTATTCAAAAAGGTTCAAACCTCCCTTGAAAATTGGAGAAGTGTTTCACAAGTGACAATGGGAGAATTTTACAACAAAGTCTTTACAAAATTTGCTTTGAAAATTGAATTTCATATAATTGTTTCAACTGCAAAAGCTCCACAATAAAATGGTGTTATTGAAAGAAAATTTTGAACTTTGCAAAAATTGGCTAGGGTCTATGCTTTGTGAAAATTCTTCTTCAAAAATATTTTTTGGGCCAAAGCCTTAAACCTCACATGCTATGATAAATAGAATTCTTTTAAGATCATTTTGAAGAAAAACATCTTTGGAATTTCTCTTTTATATAACTCCTCAAGCTGCATATTTTAAATGTTTTGGTTATAAATGTCTTATTCTGAATACTTGTGAAAACTTATTTAAATTTGATAGAAAATTGGATGTAGATATATCTCTTAACTATTCTTCTAACAAAAAAAAAGGCCTATAGAGTTTATAATGAAAAGAATCTTATATGATGAGGAAACCATTCATGTTTATTTTTGATGAATCTTACATTCACTTGGGAAAGAAAAGATGAAGATGATGTAGGTACATCTATGAATGAATATCAAGCTCATCTTCAAGCACCAACTTTGGAGAATCATACCAATGAGGAAGAAATGATAGAACAAAATCAAGATGACCAACCTAGTGGTGACCAAGAGCTTTCAAAGAACTTATGATATCCACAAAGGCCACCCTAAGGAGCAAATCATTGGTGATATCTCCCAAGGAGTAAAAATAAGGCGGTATTTTATCAATAACTTTATTCTTTTATTTCATATGAGCCTAAAAGTATTGATGATGCCTTGTGTGATGATTTTTGGATTATTGCTATGCAAGAGGAATTAAATAAATTTGAAAGATACAATATTTTGGATATTCCTAAATCTCATGATTATTCTATTATTGGAACTAAATGGTTTTTAGAAATAAACTTATTGAATCCGGAGAAGTTGTTAGAAACAAGGTTAGACTTGTTGCCTAAGGATTCAATCAAGAAGAGGAAATTGATTATGATATGAAACCTTTGTTCCGAATGCTAGACTTGAGTCCATAAGAATGCTTTTGACTTGTACTTGTTTTAAGTTATTTCAAATGAATGTCAAAAGTGCTTTTCTAAATGGTTCTATTGAGGAAGTTGTTTATATGGAACAATCACCCGGTTTTGCTCATGATAAGTTTCCTAACCATATTTTCAAACTATCCTAAGTTTTGAATGGTTTAAAACCAGCCCCTAGTTTCCTTGAGTAGTTTCCTTCTTTCAAAAGATTTTCAAGAGGAAAACTGAAACTACCCTTTTATAAAATCCTCATGCAACAATGATCTATAACTTGTCCGAATACATGATACAATTTTTTGTGCTTCTAATACTTCACTTTGTGATGTGTTTTCCAAGTTGATGCAAAGTAAATTTGAAATAAGCATGATAGGAAAAATCAATTTATTTCTTGGCCTACAAATCAAGCAAACCAAGGATGGCACTTTTATGAATCAAGTTAAGGTATAAGCATCCATAAGTTTATCAAATATGCTTAACAAGAATAAAATGGTTTCATAGGAGTAGTCAACTCTATTTGACAGCAAGTAGAGCCAATATTATGTTTGCCATGTGTTTGTGTGCTAGATTTCATCTTGTCCTATAGAATCTCATTTGATTACTATTAAACACATTCTTTATTACCTTATTAATACTCTAAGTGATTATAGTCTATATTTAAAATGTGTGACTATGCTGTGTGATAACACTAATGCAATAAATTTGACCATCATACTATTCAACAAACTAGGACAAAGCATATAGAGATCAAACTTCATTTCATTAGAGATCATTCTACTAAGGGTAATACTTGTTTAACGCATGCTTGCATAAATGAACAAATTAATGATATCATTACTAAGCCATTGGCCGAAGAAAGGTTTGGCCAATCTTAGAAGAAGCTTAGGAATTTCAAAATCCAATAACTAAAGTGTATTCAAGTGTTGTAGCATCCAAGTGAGGACACTAAAGCCAAGCATGGGAAAAGGAATGGGAAAAGCCAAAGAAAATGATAGATGACCAGTGATCAATGAACCAAGGAAGGTTCATTTTCCTCAAAGCATGTCAAGGCTTGAAAGATTTGTCACAGTGGAGGCTGCTACTGAATTTGATGATTGGACAAAAAGGAATCATAAGAAAAATCCCAGCTACAAGGTGGATGTCATCAAACTATCCGAAATGGGTAATATACTCTCATTTTTAAATGATATGAGTTGAACTAGTTTGCTTATGTTTGATGAATGCTATTACCTTTCTTAGTTTATGAAGTTTAAGCAAATATTAAGGAAGAAAGAGTTGAGCAAGTTGATAATAAAGCTATGCAGTGGTTTTCTTCAAGAATATCACAAGTTGATTTTTGAGATTGATAATGCATTGCTCAATAGAATTTGTGATGTTGAGGATGTTGGGTTTAGGCATTATTCTTCCGGGGGACATTGTTTTATAAGTGAGTTATACTCACATGAAAGAATTGAGAATGCCTATATATAAATGATAAGAAGCCTCAAGACTAGAAAGGAGAGAGAGATAAAAGCTTTTTTATGCTAGTGAAAGAATTTTGCATCACATGCTTACTACCTTGATTATTGCATACTTTGGGAACAAATCTTATGTTGATAATATGTATGCTGTAATTATGCTAGCCATGCATAAGAAAAGAAAAATGAATTTTGGATATATAGTGCTGAAGAATATAATGGCAGCTAGAAGAACCGAACGTAAGGCTTTGCCACATAGCAAATTGTTTACCAAGGTTTTCAAGTATCTCCAAGTGCAATTGTCTTGTAGTAAGTTGACCAATAAAGAGTGAAGAAGTCTACACCAACAACTCACTAAAGAGAATTCCTTGGATACTTGATGATGATAATGTATGAATGGCTAGAAGAGAAAATCCTCTAAGGGTGATAAAAGAGATGCTAGCAATGATGAAGAAAAGAAGGAAGAAGAAAATGAAGAAGAAGAAGAGGATAAAAAGGAAATCCTTGCTGGAGAAAGGAAACCTAAAATGAGGCATGACTCATCTAGTGAGGGGAAGCAACCCCACAAAAAGAAGTCTATTTGAAGAGTACTCTCTATTGAAGGAAAAGAAGTTGAAGATGAAAATCTCACTAGAGGTGATACCATAGTTGCCAAGGTGTTTCAAGAGACATTGAACAACCATGTAGAGAAAAATGAAGAAGATGGACAAATTCTTCAAGTCTTTTGCTCTGATGATTCTTGGCAAATTTGATGATTTAGAAGCTAAACTCAAGAATATGGAAGAAGACTTGAGAAAGTTTTCTCAAGTGATTTTAAATGGTGCAAGTTCCTATAAAGCCAAAGAAGAAGAAAAGAGATGGCAGCAATAAGTATGATAGTAATGACAGTAAAAAATTGAGATGGCTATCAATTTATTGCTAAAGAATAATACAAAAGATGAAGGAAAAGGCAGTGAAGCATCCCAAGAAAAAGAAGAGCATGAGAATGAAGAACAAAGGGGTAAAGCTCAATAGAAAAAGCAAGAAGAAGGAGGTGAAGGGAGTTTAACAAAGTAAAATCACAAATCCATCACCAATTTCCTTCAGCCAATGGAGGAGGAAAATGTGGTTCAAAGGAAGAAGATCCAAAGATCCTCTCAATTGGTAACTTTCCAAAGCACAACTACACGAGCAAGGAGTCAACAAATGAAGGACCCCATCATATAGAGCTCAAGGGAGACATGGCCATCATAACAAACGAATTTGGAAGTGAAGATCATGAAGCACATCCAAGACTAAGCCTTTCTATCCCTAAACTCTATTTTGTTGTCTATTTTAGTTTATGCCTTGATGCACATATTATGCTTTAACATTGAAATTTACTTGTGCCTTTCTAGTCATTATAATGATTTGAAGCTCAATATGTGAAATCTCTGTGATAAGAGCTTCTTTTGTTTCACTTTTGTTGTCCAAGTACTCTCACCCCAAGTTTAAATTGCTGATAAAAAGGGAGAGAAGAAGTCAATTCATTATTGTTGAGATGCTACATAATGATTATTGCTGTTAGGATGATAATTATTTGACTAGAACTATACTGTTTATAAGAGTTGGTCAATACATTGCTAAATTGCCAAATGAGAGTTGATCAATATACTGCTTATATGTGATACATGTTGTCTCATTTTCATTAACCCCATCTTTGAGTGATGACAAAAGGGGGGAGAAGAAATGTGATGACAAAATGTGTGAAAATGTGAAATAGCAGTGGAATTCCTCATGCATGAATAGAAAATGTGCGAATTTTCTAAAAATCCATGCATATGTCAAGGGGAAGAAAGAATGTTGACTGCAAGATGTGCTATATACTATGTGCTTGCTGTAAATGTGCTATGTATATGTGCTATAGGTTGAAATGTAAAATGAATGTGTTTTGTGAAAATATATGGCTGCAATTGAAATTTAAATTGACTATGTTATACTATGTGAGGTTTTGGTTATTTTCTGAGTTTCTGGAATATGGTTAAATTGAGATTAAAATCTTGAACTTGGTTCTTGACTTGACCTACAATTGAATGCATTAGTTTTGTGGTTTTGCAAAGCTAAAATGAGTGCTATTGTAGCTATACATATTTGAGTACTTCTATAGTTCATTTGAGAATGCAAAATCACCTTTTCAAACTTGCTACCAAAAATTTGGACTTGCAATTCGGATGCAGACTAAAAATTCGGACGCATCAAGATCTTCTTGTAAAAAATATCTTTTCTGTTGTTCAAATTGTTTGAAAACTGTTTTAATCCTTCCTATCATATTTGAACAATCTTAGAAAAGCTTATTTTCAAAAATCAAAGTTGTTATCTCACATATTTTACATTTTGGACTTGAAATCAAAAAATTCGGATGCATGAGTTTAAAAATTCGGATGCATGTTCTAAAATTCGGATGCATCCATATTTCATTGTCAAAATGTGCTCTTTTGTTGTTCGAATTGATTCAAATATGTTTTAATCTCTTACTATACGTTTGAACAACCTTAGAAAAGCTTTATTTCAATTTAAACATTCATAATATTGAATTTATTGCAGTTTGGACTTGAATTGTCAAAAATTCGGATGCATGTTCTGAAATTCGGATGCATTCATATTTTGTTACCAAAATGTGCTCTATTGTTGTTCAAATTGATTCAAACTTGTTTTAATCTCTTCCACTATGTTTGAACATCCTTAAGAAAGCTTATTTTCAAAAATTGAAGCTTTCATTTCACTTATTTTACAATTCGAACTTGATATGTCAAAATTCGGATGCATAGCATCTCAAGTCCAAACTTGTTGAAAAATGAGCACAATCTAAGGGGGAGTAATGTTAATCTTTTCTGACCTTTAAAACCTCTCTTAGAAGTTTCCTAAATACTTTAAATGCTATATCTTCTATATGTTGTTGGAAGGAAGGAGGCAAATGGAGGTTGGTTGGGTCATAGGCTCATATTGAGCCTTTTGCATGTCAATGTGCTAAATTGGTTATTATCCATTATTGACATTAATGCTTCTTTGTACTACATTGTTTAAATCCATCACATTTTGCATCAAAGTTTGTCATCATCAAAAAGGGGGAGATTGTTAGCCCTAAGGGCAAATCATGTAGTTTTGATTAATGACAAATATTGATGAGGACTAATATACTTGTATGTTGTGATAGGATTTTTGGATTGAGAAGGAAGCTAGTCTCATTGCCTTGGAGCTAGCAATGCATGAACAACTCAAATATGTCAAAGTGATTAAAGATTGAAGAGTTTGTTCAAGATTAATGAAGGCTTTGAAGACATGAAGTGTAGGTGACATGTGGTTAATAGGTAAACTTTGTAAACCCTACACTCTTAAGCCTTGGAATCTATGAGTTGCAATTGAGAGCACAAAACTTGATTTAAATGTTTTCAATGGTTTTGAACTTACCTAAATTATCAAGTTTTCATAAATGGTTTTGGCACATAAAAGGTCTTTAATGACTTATCTTTAAGGCTAGAATGTTTTCCAACTTGTTTGAATTGATTTGAACATGTTTTGACAAAGTTTGAAAAATTCGGATGCAAGATTCGGACGCAGTCCAAAAATTCGGTCGTCCGAATTTTGTAGCAAAAGTTTGCTACTATTCTTCCAGAGAAATTCGGAAGAAGATTCGGACGCAGCAGAAAAAATTCGGTCGTCCGAATTTTGGCCTTCAGCATGGTCACTGTTCTTCCAGAGAAATTCGGAAGAAGATTCGGACGCAGCAGAAAAAATTCGGTCGTCCGAAAAATTCGGACGCAGAATTCGGTCGTCCGAATTTCCTGAAAGTAGCCGTTAACTAGCCGTTTTATAGCTGTTTGAACTGATTTTTGAATTCTATAAAAGCCATAAACTCCAGATTTTTTAGTAGAACTTTGAACAAAAGAAATCCTTGAATCTCTAACTTGTTTTACATCAAAATTATATCAAAAGCTCTCAAATTGCCTTGTGCTCAAAGATTGAAATTCAAGATTCCAAAGGCAAGAAGTGAAGTGGTGCTAGCAATTGTATTCATCCACCAAGAACTGTTGGTAACATTCAAATTCTCTCTTTATAATTGTTGTGATTGATACAAGGTTGTCAAGAGACATAAAACCCTTGTGGAGGGTGAGCCATAGACTAGATTAATCAAGGTTGTTTGTGTAAAACCCATTGGTGAGGGTGAGCCTTGGATTAGATTGGTCTAGGTTGTCTAGTGACATAAAACTCTTAGTGATAAGAGTGAACCTTGTTTATTATATTGAAAAGAGGTTGTTGTGGTAAAACCCATTGAAGGGTGAGCCTCTTGTGTAATTGCTTGGATTAAGCTCATAGTGAATTGGTTGAAATCCTTGAGTGTGGACTCAAGGTAGTGGATGTAGATCTTGGAGAGATCGAACCACTATAAATCGTGTGTTCAATTCTTTATAGCTTTGCTTGTTTACATACTTGTGTTATTATTATTTGTTCATAGTTGGTGATTGATTGGTTGTGATATTATAATTTGATAATCTTGTCTTAACCATCAAATCACATATAAACTTGAAGTTTGTGATTTTAAAGAAGAACTTTTATTAAGGCAAAGGATTTGCAAAAAGAGAAAAGATTTTCGATAATTAGCCAAGGACCTAATTCACCCCCCCCCCCCCCTCTTAGGTCCTTCAATCCCCATCATCACTGTCATCGTCTTTGTCCTTCTTATCTTCCTCTTTATCATCATCTTCCTCATTTCTATCTTGAGGCCTAGAGGGTCCTTCACCATTTTGAGTATTTCTTATTAGAATTTCCTCAATGTGTTTCAATCTACTCTCTAGTCCATCTAATTTTTCTAGAATCATTGGAGCAAATGATTCAAAGAACTTATACATCTTCTCCATTTCCTTGACTTGATTGTTCAAGGCTTCTTGTAATGCTTTGGCTATTATGGTGTCCCCTCTAGTTATTCTTTCACCACTTGACTCAACTTCAGTTTCTTCTTCAACTACTCTTCTTTTTGTTGGTGGTTGCTCCCCCTCACTTGAAGTGTCATGCTTTCTTTTTGTCTTCATTTCTCTTGCAAGAGTCTCTTCCTCATCTTCCTCATCTTCATCTTCCTCCTTTTCCTCCTCTACACTTTCTGTCCTTTCCTTTCTTCCTAATCTTTTTGGAGAGGAACCTCTTTTTGTTTTCCATACTCCATCATCATCAAGGATAAGCTGCATTCTCTTAAATGATTCATCAGTGTATATTTATCCACTTTTAAAGGCTTGTCCTCTTCCTGGAAGTTTAATCTTAAAGTGCTTAAAAATCTTTGTTAGCAACCTTCCAAAGGGGAATGCCTTGGTTACTGTTTTTCTAGCAGTAATCATGTGTCTTAAAGCTATATATCCAAAGTTGAATTTCCTCTGTTCATGCAGGGCCAACATTAATACCATATGCATATTACCTACTGATGATTTATGTCCAAAATTAGGAACAATCATAGTGGTTATCATGTGATGCAATACTCTACCTCTAGCATCCAAATTCTTGATTTCCCTCTCTTTTATAGATCTAAACTCTCTTCCATTTGTAAATGCTTGCTCAAATCTATCATATGTAAAGAGTTGACGATCATAACAATGCATTGAGGGTGCATAATACTTAGCCCCACTATCACTTACCCCACAAATTCTGTTAATCAGGTCTTCACTCAATTCAATATCAACTTGGGATACTCTAGTTGAATACCATTGTATCCTATCATCCCCAACAATCTCAGTTCTTTCTTCCTTTAGGTTTGCATAGAATTCATATACCAAGGTGGGATAAAAATCTTCATTAATAAACAACAAACTACTCCATCCAATATCATGGAAACAAGACAAAACCATATCCATACTAGATAGTTTATCAACATCCACCTTATATCCAGGAATAATTTTTCTACTATTCTTGTTCCATTCATCAAATTCATGAGTATATTTGATAGAGATAAACCTGTCAACTCCAGATTGTGTTTGAGGAATGCGAATCCTTCTTGGTTGATTGAGGATTGGGTCTCCATCTCCTTCCTTAGCCTTTCCTTTTCCTTTCTCAACATTGGGCTTCTTTGTTCTCACCATTATGTTTTCTCTTGAAAAGGATTTGTTTTCTGTACGAAATTAGGGCTTAGAAGTTTCAAAATGAAAGAAAATCGGAATGAGAGTGTGTGGATTTGAAGAGATTTTGATTCGGACGTGAATGGGTTTGAGAGGTTTTGAAAGGATGTAAAATTCGGAAGTTGTAATGTTTGGAAGAAACCGTCCGATTTTTATTTAAAGAGACGCATCCGCAAAATTCGGACGACCGAATTTTAGGTTTGCGTCCGAATTTTCGGTCGAAAGTTTCTGTCTCTTTGATTCAGAAAATTCGGTCGACCGAATTTTCTGTCCTGCGTCCGAATTTTTTGATCAATAAATCTCTGTTTTCATCACAACATTAATACACACATTAGTCATTGAATTTTAAAATTCCTAAGAGTCTTCTTAGGTGATTAAACCTTTCCTCAGCCAAAGGCTTGTAAATATGTCAGTAATTTGATCATTTGTATTTACATGTTCTAAGCATATATCTTTCTTAATCACATGATCACGAATGAAATGATGTTTTATCTCTATATGCTTTGTCCTAGAGTGTTGAATGGGATTGATGCTCAAATTGATAGCACTAGTATTATCACATAATATAGACACACATTTAAATTTAAGACCATAATCAAGTAAAGTATGCTGCATCCATAATAATTGTGCACAACAACTTCCTGCAGCTATGTATTCAGCTTCTGCTGTGGATAAAGATACACAAGCCTGCTTTTTACTAAACCAAGACACTAGACAACTACCAAGAAATTGACAATGACCACTTGTACTTTTACGCTCAACTTTACATCCAGCATAGTCAGCATCAGAATATCCAATAAGTTCAAAAGATGAAGTTTTAGAAAACCAAAGACCATAGTCATGTGTGTCAATCAAATAACGAAATATTCGTTTGACAGAAATTAGATGAGATTCTTTAGGACATGATTGGAATCTAGCACACAAGCAAACAGCAAACATAATATCTGGTCTACTAGCAGTGAGATAGAGTAAACTTCCAATCATACCTCTATACAATTTCTCATTAATACTTTTACCTTTTTCATCTTTGTCAAGTTTAGTTGATGAACTCATAGGAGTACTTATTCCTTTTGCTTGATCCATTCCAAACCTTTTCAATAGCTCCTTAGTATATTTTTCTTGATTGATGAAGACTCCATCCTTGGTTTGCTTAATTTGTAGTCCAAGGAAGAAACTTAATTCTCCCATCATGCTCATCTCAAATTCATTTTGCATGGTTTTAGCAAACTCTTCACAAAGAGAAATATTAGTAGAACCAAAAATGATATCATCAACATAGATTTGTACAAGTAAAATATCATTTTTAGAAGATGTTTTAATAAAAAGAGTTGTGTCTACTTTTCCTTTAGTAAAACCTTTTGAGAGAAGAAAACCACTTAATCTTTCATACCAAGATCTTGGAGCTTGTTTCAGTCCATATAGAGCTTTGGTTAGCTTATACACATAATTTGGAAATTTTTCATGGATAAAACCAGGAGGTTGTTCTACATAAACCTCTTCTTCAATAAAACCATTTAGGAAAGCACTTTTAACATCCATTTGAAAAAGTTTAAAACCTTTAAAGCAAGCAAATGCTAAAAGTATTCTTATAGATTCTAATCTGGCTACTGGAGCAAAGGTCTCATCATAGTCAATGCCTTCTTCTTGGTTGAAACCTTGAGCAACAAGTCTAGCTTTATTTATAACTACTTCTCCTAGTTCATTTAACTTATTTCTAAACACCCATTTTGTACCAATAACAGAATGATCATGAGGTCTAGGAACAAGAGACCAAACTTTATTTCTTTCAAATTGATTTAGTTCTTCTTCCATAGCAATAATCCCCTTGAGAGACATCACCAATAATTTGCTCCTTAGGGTGGCCTTTTGCATATGTGATATCTTTTGGAAGTTCTTGATTATTTCTTGATTGACCATCTTGTTCTTGCTCCATTATTTCTTCTTCTTTGGCATGATCTTCCATTGTTGGTGATTGGTGTTGAGTATGATCTTAAACCATTGATGTGTCTGTGTCATCTTCATTTCCTCTTTGAAGATAAATGTTAGACTCATCAAAGGTTACATGAATAGTTTCTTCAACACACAATGTCTTTTATTATAAACTCTATATGCCTTTTTATTTGATGAATAACCAAGAAAAATTCCTTCATCTGATTTTCTATCAAACTTACCAAGATAGTTGCTAGTGTTTAAAATGAAGCATTTACAACCAAAAACTTTGAAATAGACAATTGATGGAGTTTTGTCAAATAAAAGTTCAAAAGGTATTTTTCTTATAAAAGGTCTTAGTAAAACTCTGTTCATGATATAACAAGCTGTATTAACAGCTTCAGCCCAAAAATACTTTGGTAATGAGTTTTCACAAAGCATTGATCTAGCCATTTCTTGTAAGGTTCTGTTTTTCCTTTCGACAATACCATTTTGTTGAGGTGTTTTGGCAGCTGAAAAATTGTGAGTAATACCATATTCATCACAAAATTTTGTAAAGTCTTGATTACAAAATTCTCTTCCATTATCACTTCTAATAGAAATCAGTTTGCAATCAAGAGAGGTTTGAACCTTTTTGAAGAGTTTTGAAAATTCATGAAATGTTTCATCTTTTTGTGCTAAGAAGATTACCCATGTAAATCTTGAAAAATCATCAACAATCACATAAGCATAGCTTTTACCACCAAGACTAGTAGTCCTCATAGGTCCAAATAAATCCATATGAATTAGTTCAAGAGGTTTTGTGGTAGAAACCATTTTCTTTGGTTTAAAAGATGTTTTTGATTGTTTTCCATATTGACAAGCATCACAGAGGTGAGTTTTATCAAAATGCAATTTAGGTAATCCTCTCACCAGCTCTTGTGTAGAAAGTTTGTTTAATAAATCCATGCTTACATGTCCTAATCTTCTATGCCATAAAAATCCATCATTGTCATGAATGGCAAGACATTTAATATCATTTGTAATAAGCTCATCAAGATACAACACATATACATTACCAACTCTTTTAGCAACAAAGATAGTTTTGTTACTTGCATTGTCAAGAATAGTACAAGTATCACATTTAAACTCTACTTTGTATCCATTATCATATAATTGACTAATACTCAGTAAGTTATACTTTAAGTCTTCAATAAGTAATACTTTCTTGATAAGAGGGAAAGAACCTTTACCAATGTTACCTATTCCAAGTATTTTCCCTTTCTTCTTGTCTCCAAATGTGACAAAACCTTCGCTTGTAGTTTGAAGTTCACTTACAAGTGATGCATTTCCAGTCATGTGCCTTGAGCATCCACTGTCAAGGAACCATTTTGTGGCACTTGATCTTGAGGCAAATTGTACCTATACCAAATTTGAAAGAGTGATTTTTGGTACCCATATTTTCTTGGGTCCAAGGGAGTTAGTGAAAGTTTCTTTGACTTTCCAAATGGTTTTAACACCACTTTCTACTTTTCTTTTAACAAAACATCTAGAAACCTTGTGTCCATGTTTACCACAATAAGTGCAGCAAATATGTGATCTAGAATGATAAGATTCTTTAACAAAATATTTTCTTTGTTTTGGAGCAGAATAATCATGAGTAAAACCAAGACCATGTTTTACAAATGAAGGTCTTTGATAGCCAAGTAATTTATTCAAATTTTCCCTTCCATTTGTAAATCTCTCAATGCATAAAGTTAGATCATTAACTTTCCTTTTTAGAAGCTCATGATCTTTTATCATTGATTCAAGAGAAATAATTCTAGTGCAGAGCTTTTTGTTTTCAAAAGATATGTTTTGTATGGTTGTATTCAAAACTTCTTTTTCAATAGCAATGCAACTAATGGTTTCAAGAAGTTTTCCATTTTCAACACATAATTTTGAATTCTCATTAGATAAATCATTTATTTTGAGTTTCATTTCTTTATTTCTTTTTGAAGCCTTTTTTAATTCTTCATATAACTCAACAATAAGATCACTTGAATCAATATCATTATCATATACATTTGAAATAGAGGGTGAAGATTGTACCTCATCATCAATGGCCATAAAGCATATGTTGGCCTTTCCTTCACTTTCATCCTCACTTTCCTGTTGATCCCATGTTCCAGCTAGTCCTTTTCCTTTCTTGGCAGATTTATTTCTGTTTTTGCTTTCTCTATCCCTTTGCAACACTCTGGGACAGTCAGCTATAAGATGCTCAGTACTCTTGCATTCAAAGAATTGAGGTTTATATGATGAAGATTGTCCACTCTTCTTGACTGGCTTTCTTCCTTTCTTGAGAAATTCCTTTTTGTAGAATCTCTTGAATTTCTTCACAACCATTGCAATTTCTTCTTCTCCACTGTTTCCTCCTTCTTCTTCACTTGAAGATTGTTCTTGTTCACTCAAGTTGTTTGAGGCATTAAGCACTACTCCTTTTCTTCCCTTTTCTTCATCCTCTTTGTCATTTAGCCGTTTCATCTTCATTTCATGAGTCAGTAGAGATCCAATGAGCTCTTCAAGTGGAAGAGTCTTCAAATCCTTGGATTCCTCAATGGCAAGTGTTTTAGGCTGCCAGGATTTTGGTAGAGCATCTAAAATCTTTCTGTTTTGCTCTCCCATAGTATAGCTTTTACCATAAGCTTTTAAGCCATTGAAAATGTTAGTAAATCTTGTAAACATATCACTAATATTTTCACCTTGTTTCATGGTAAACAGTTCATAATCTCTAACTTGCATGGCAAGTTTAGATTCTTTAACTTGATTAGTTCCTTTATGTGTAATTTGAAGTAATCTCCACATGTCATGAGCAGAATCACATCCACTAACTCTATTATATTCAGTAACATCTAAAGCACAACTTAATATATTCATGGCTTGATAATTTAAAGTCATTTTCTTAGAATCATGCTCATCAAATTCATCTGTGGACTTGGGTACTGAGATTATTCCATCAGCACTCATTTTCATTGGGACATAGGGCCTTTCTCAATTATGTTCCACAAATCAAAATTAATAGAACAAATATAAATTTTAACTCTAGATTTCCAGAAAGTGTAATTTGTTCCATTAAACAAAGGTGGTCTATTTGTGGAAGATCCTTCTAGGTAAGGTAGGTTTGACATATTAGCCATAGGATCTTTGTCTTCTAGGTTGTTAAACCACACACAGAAGTTCTGGCTCTGATACCAATTGAAATACCTAAAAGGGGGGGTGAATTAGGTATTTAGCTAATTTTCGCAAACTTACACCTTTTATGCGTTTAGACTAAGAACAAGTTATATAAGCTAATTATAGATAATTGATAGCAAGGCAATAATGAAAGCAATAGCAAAGAACTCAAACAATTTATAGTGGTTCGATCCTCAAGATCTACATCCACTACCTTAAGCTTCACACTTAAGGATTTCAACAAATCTACTAATTGCTCAGGTTTACAAGTTACAAGAGAGGTTCACCAAACTATGGTTTTACACTCACAACCTCTTCTAGTAATGTTTACAATACAAGGCTCACCACACACAATGGTTTTATATCTCAAACAACCTTGAATCACAATTTCAAGGATCACCCTTATCTAAAGGGTTTTATGTTATCAAGATAACCTTGCTAGAGCTAGTAGATCAACACAATTGAATAAGTAAAGAATAGTGTGTAGAGGTTACCACTTGATGGTAGATATTACACAAATTTGCACCTTCACACTTTGATGTCTTTGGATTGATCAATTGAATGCACAAGACATAAGAGAGCTTAAGAAATGTTTGCTAAATGCTTTTGAATGCTTGGAGTTTTTAAGATTTCAAGAGTTACAAAAATTTGCATGTTTCTAGCTTTTATAGAATTTGAAAATCTGTTAAAACGTTCACAAAACGGCTAGTAACGGCTAGTTTCAGAAAATTCGGACGACCGAATTTCTTGGTTGCGTCCGAATCTTTGTCCGAATTTCTCTGGATGAATAGTAACCATGCTTTGAGAACAAAAAATTCGGACGACCGAATTTTTTTGTTGCGTCCCGAATCTTCTTCCGAATTTCTCCGGAAGAACAAAGTGACCATGCTTTGAAGGCCAAAAATTCGGACGATCGAATTTTTTTGGTTTACGACCGAATCTTCTTCCGAATTTCTCTGGAAGAATAGTAGCAAACTTTTGCTACAAAATTTGGACGACCGAATTTTTTGAAAGCATTTTCAAACTTTGTAAAATCATTTGAGATATAACTTCAATGAGTTTGAAAAACATTTGATATGTATAGAAAACTTATTTAACCATATATAAGTTTGAAAAACAAGAACATATGAAGTTTAAAAACATATCTCATAAAAAGATTCATTCAAAGCCTTTTAAGATCATAAGATTATTTTTATGCTCTCTTATGCATTCAATGATAACCAAGACATGCAAGTGTAGAGTTTACATAGAAATTTACCTAAAAGTTAAATGCACTCTACACTTCAAGTCTTCAATGCCTTTTGATCATCTTTAGAACAACATTCTTCAAACTTCAAATACTTCCTTAAATGAAGTTGTTCTTGAACTTTTGCTTCAAAGCAATGAGACTTCAAACTTCTCAATTTACAGAACCTATCACACAATAATCAAACATTTTAGTCCTCATCAATATTTGTCATTAAATCAAAACTACATAATTTGCCCTTAGGGCTAACAATATACTTATGACATTGTCTAATAATAAAACAATTATTATAAAATATTCTTAATATAATCTGTAAACGTACCAGCGTATGTTGTGATTTCTCACTGAAAAATGTGCCCTTTTTTGAGCCATTCTTATATGTGTGCATCGCCTCATACATATCGGTGAAGTGGAAGTCATCTCCGTACTCCTTACGCTACAATTATATTAATATGAATATTGTGTAATTATATTATATTTAAATAATAATGAAATGAATAATAATTACTATACGACGCTCGTGCTCGCTGAAGGAGATGCATCCTCCTATAACGTCTCTACAAAGTCATAAAAAAATACCATATATAATATATATATTTGTTACTTACACTCCACATTATATATATTATATTATATATATAATATAATGTATATATAATTTTATAATTTGCTACTTACACTCCACATTTTCAACCACATGTCCCGAAGCTCCAATGGGACCGTCTCAAAATTAGGATACGGTCCAGTGAAATTTAAGTCTCCCAAATATTAATTGCATGTAGATATACCCAAAATTCATATAACCCCCTAAAAAATACTACAACCATCTTCACAAAATTAAAAAACATTAAAATCATTCTAAAAATAGCAAGTACTCTAAAACATTAGTCTTATCAATTTATAAAAATATCAAGTACTCTAACCGTTTTTCTCTTATAAAATAATATAGATTTACTACTATTTTACTTATGAATTAAATGTTTCTATTTCAATCTTCTACGCAAATGATTAATTGACATTTAATGTTATTGTCTTAGATGAAAAAGAATGATATTTATTTTACGCAAATAAGCAATTAATTTGAAATGTCTTGAAATAAATATCAGAATGCAATAAATATCATCTTCAGAATATCATCTTGAAATAAATATCGGAATGCAATAAATATCGATAACTCATCTTCAAAATGTAATAAATATCAGAAAAACAGATATTTTTTGTAGAAAAACATAAAAAAATTAACTAAGTAAAACAACAAGAACAATCAAAATCAGAAAAAAAACAGAACAACAATTAAAACAATTAAAAAATTATAATATGAAAAGCTCAAAAAATAAGAAAAAAATCCTTCTTCATCCTGCAATGAACATCACAAAAAACAGAAATTTTTGGCAAAAAAAACAAAAAGAAAGTAAAACAACAAGAACAACGGTGATAATCGAACTTACCTCTGTGACGTGCGTCGCACGGTCGGCGAGGGACGGGCGGCTCTGGGTCGGCAGTGACAACCGACGCGAGAGCAGTGACGGTGAGGGGTGGCACGCAAGCAGCGGCGGCACTGGTGAGGGGCGGCTCTAGGTCGGCAGCGACTGGCGGCACGCGAGCAGTCAAGGTGAGGGGCCGCAAGCGAGCAGCTGTGGCACCGGTGAGGGAGCGACGGCCGGACACAAACAGTGACGGGCCGCACGAGGTCGGCAGAGATAAGAGGGAGAAAGGGTGAGGGAGCTAGGGAGAAAGGGTGAGAGAGAGAAGTGAGTGAGGAAAAAAAGCTGAAGTCTTTTTTGTTAAGAAGCATATTTTGCGATAGCAAATTCGTTGTTGTTTTGCGAAGGAAATTATTTCTTATTTTATTTAATAATGGTAAAAAATCCATCGCAAATCTATTGCAAATAAGTCGCTATTTTGCGACAGATTTGAGACAGAAAATATTTCTAATTTTATTTAATAACAGTAAAAAATCCATCGCAAATCCATCGCAAATACATTGCTATTTTGCAATAGATTTGCGACGGAAATTAATTCTAATTTTATTTCATAACGGTAAAAATTAGTTGCAAATCCGTCGCAATGCCGTTGCAATTTTGCAACAGATTTGCGATAAAAATTATTTCTAATTTTATTTAATAACGGTAAAAAAAATAGTTGCAAATCCATCGCAAAAAAGTCACCATTTTGCAATAGATTTGCGACGAAAATTAATTCTAATTTTATTTTATAATGGTAAAAAAAATAGCTGCAAATTCGTCACAATGCCGTTGCAATTTTGCAACAGATTTGCGATAAAAATTATTTCTAATTTTATTTAATAACGGTAAAAAATCGTTGCAAATCCGTCGCAAAGACGTCGCCATTTTGCAATAGATTTGCGACGGAAAATACTCCTAATTGTATTTGATAATGGTTGAAATACGGTCGCAAATCCGTCGCTTTTTTTTCTACGGATTGTATCGATTCTGCGACAGAATTAATTTCAATGTAGCGCCTTTGTTTGGCGGGGTGAAAAATTCAAAATTCTTCGCAAATTTGCGACGGATTTACGACGAAAATTAAATTATAATGTGTTTCTTAAGTATTTTTTTAGATATTCACTCCTGCAATAAGTTTATGGTTAAGAATTGTTAATAATCATTATTTATGAAATATATGTATGCAATTATCATATGTCTAGTGCTGGTTTATGTATTAACCTCATCAACACTATATGTTGTATAACATTACATATTATAAATTGGTCATACTCAAAGCTATAACTATTAATATCATACACATATGTAATATAATTTAATTAGTTTGTATAATGTATTATTATAGTCAATAGATATGTTATATCAAAATAAATTACGAAATACATATTCATATGTGTCTTTATATAAAGATTATTAACTACAAAGTAGTAATATTTCATAATATACATATTACAAGCATACTGCATGCTATATATGATTAATTAACTAGTAAATTTATGAACACCGCGAGGTGTGGCTCACAAAAAACAAATAAGGATGCAAGAATAGGAGGGAAAAAAGTATTCTGTTGCAAATCAGTTGCAAATCCATCGCAAACAATGTGTCGCCGCAAATCCGTAGCAGTATTGCCACAGATTTGCGACGGCTTATATTTTCATTTTATTTTTTTTAAACCATCGCAAATCTGTAGCAATAATGCGATGGATTTGCGACGCAAATTTATAAAACTTTTAATTACTGACAGATTTGCGGCGGAATTTATGTAAACTTTTTAAATTATTTATTTTTCTCTTTCCGTCACAAATCCGTCGCCGTCACAATTTGCCTACGAATTTGTGATGGAAAATTAAAATAATTTTTTAATATTTTCTTTTTCTTTCCATCGCAAATATGTGGCAAATTATCGACGGATTTGTGACGGAATTATGTAAACTTTTTTAAATATTTATTTTTCAATTGCCATCGCAATTTACCTACTGATTTGTGACGGAAAAATAAAATATTTTTTTAATATTTTCTTTTTCTTTCCATCGCAAATCCATGGCAAATTACCGATGGAATTATGTAAAATTTTTTAAATATTTATTTTTCTATTACCGTCGCAAATCCTTCGCAATTTGCCTATGGATTTGTGACTGAAAAATAAAATATTTTTTTAATATTTTCTTTTTCTTTCCATCGCAAATCCATCGCAATTTGCCTATGGATTTGTGACCGGAAAATAAATTATTTTTTTAATATTTTCTTTTTCTTTCCGTCGCAAATCCGTGGCAAATTACCGACGGATTTGCGACGGAATTATGTAAACTTTTTTAAATATTTATTTTTCTATTGACACCGCAAATCCGTCACAATTTGCTATGGATTTGTGACGGAAATTTTTCCGTCGCTATTTCTGCCAACTTATTTGCGTTGTAGCAGTTCTGTTGCAAAGCCGTCGCAAAATGGCGATGAACTTTGCCGTCGCAAATATCATTTTTTCTTGTAGTGATGGTTTCTCTATATTTTCTTCATTATAGTTTTCTTATTTAATTCTCTATATTACTATTATGATTTCATTGTGCTACTCCGCACCAACGAATTCATAACAGGTTTAGTTTTAAGGGAACTTTTTGACAAAATTAAGGGCTTTTTGTGGAGAGTTTTTCAGCTGCTAAACTTGGAAGATCAATGGAAAATCGCATCGCCGGAAGCATAACAAGGGAAAAGCTGAATTTTTTTTAGTTGATTAGGATTTGTGAAGAGATGATTTGAACAATGTCTTAATTCAATATTTTAGCCCTTTTTTATTGTGCTCAATATTGTCTTGTTCTCTAATTTCATTAATTATTGTCATGTTATTCTTAAAGCTTGTGTAGAGTTGATCACTAAATGTATGATCACATAATTAATTGTGAAGAACAAGTAATCAATTAGAAGCTAAATAGCAATAACTCATAGTAAAATTAGGGGGGTTTACACCAAAGGATTGGGTAAAACTTAATTTAGGGAATTCTATCGTTAATGAATTAAGTCTAATCTAAGGGAATTTGACACATTAAAAAGGGATAATTTGGATTAATCATTATGAGAACAAGTTAGATAAAAATCCTAGTCAACACTTTTCTCATTATCTGCTTGGTTTTAAGTTTTAAATATTGTATTAGTTTATTTTAGTTTTTTAATCATTTTTAATTAAAGTTTAATCTTTGATAATTAAAATTATTTATTTCAGTCTAAATTAGGAAACTTTTGTAATTTTGGTTCTTAATTATAATCCGTGCGGGAACGACACTGAGCACACCTAATTACTCAACTGGACACTAGTTCACTTGTCAGGGTGTTTGTACACCATTCGTCCCTCCATTTAATTCCTATAGCACGAAAAATCGCCATGTTAACTCAAACAATTACGAAGGATCAAATTTGAATGAGATAGAAAGAAAGAGATACAATTATCTAAAATTGAACCATTAAAAAATTAACTAAATGCAAGAACTTGGAAGATTATTGCACAAGTAAAATGCACTGTAGGATTGAAAGGCTTCTGTGGTGAGGAATAACATACGTGAAAAATATCCATATATATATATATAGCTGAATTTTTTTCCCTTGTGGAAATAAGCAAGTGCTATAAATGGCTCTTTGAATTTGTGCCTTTTTTTTGCCCCCCTCGAGTTTCTCGGCAAACCATCAATGTCGAAAATTTTCGGATGGAACGAGTCAAACGCTATATATGGCAATAAAAAACCAGCACAAGATCAGAAAAGATAAATCCTGATTCCTAATGTCTAATGCTGTTTAGGGTCAACAATAAAATTTTGACATAAAATAAAGTGGAATAAATTTTTAAATAACTTACAATGTTATAAATTTTGAGGCACTTGTTAAAAAAATTATAATAAAATGTATCATTTTGATATAAATGTCATGAATCAATTAGATATATAATCAGCGTCACAATTCTTGTGCCGCGAAAGTCCAATTTTGTTATTTTATCTAAAAATAACAAAATTTTTAACTGAATGCTGATTTTAACTGAACTTAGAATATTGTCATTTTTACTTGCTTATCCTTTTTCCTTGTTCTTTAAAATATATAAGGTTTTTTAAGGATGAATAACATTTACCTATTTAATTAATGTCTTAGCATGTTATTTGAAATGCAGAAGAGCAGAAGTACTTCATTATTTGGATGGAACTAGTCATCAATCTAAATGTGCAACCCATTTCAGTGGATCATTGAAAATTCTCATCAAATTTAACGTTAAAATTATTGAAAGCAACCCAGCAGCTCCTAAGTTCTAAGGAAGCTTCCCCTTAAGGCTGTGGAATTCTTGTTATGTACATTATTGCAAATTATACATGCCATATTTAGTCAGCCATGTAAAACCCTATCTACAGATTGAAAGTGATTCTGTCACCTTAGATTGCATGCTTAACTCGATCTACAGATTTATCAGAAATTAGGCACTTTGCTTATCAGCATTATGTCTTTGCGTGGGTTTTTACCCTCAATGGCTTTATTTTTCAAAAATCCCACTAAAATGGTCCAATTTTGGAGTGGAGTTTTGTATATGGTCATGATGCCTTTTGAGGTGTTATTGGAGGTTAATGATCATCTTGAAAGAAACATCTTCATGGGCCACTCAAATATGAACCACCAAAGCAAATGGAATCACAATTTAATTCTACCACTAATAATATTTATTAGATTCAAGAAATAATTCAACTATTTGATAGATAAAAGTTCATTTTACGAGTAAAGAAAATGAAAATGACAGAAAGATGACCCTCTTTGTGTTCATCTTTTCTTTCTATTTCCTTTCTTCATGCTCGCCAGCAAGGGGATATCCTTGCTTATTTACTTGTGAAATTAACATGCTAGGCTATTTCCTTCTCTTGTTTGGTTTTGGGGCTTTCTGAGTGATGTAGTTGCAGCTGTTTATGTCGGTTTCACTTAATAAAAAATTATTTTGTTTCCTCAAAAAAAATAATTAAATAGGAAAGTATAAAAACATTTATCTCATTAAAATATCACCAGGAATCCTCAATTTATTAATTTCATAAAATATAAGATTAATTAAAAAACCCACTTAATGAATGTTATTTATATACTAAAAATGTTCAAATACCATTAATATATTTATTTAACTTCTAAATCGCGCATTACATGTGCAAAGCTAATGAATTTTAAATGAGTAACAATATTGAATGAAATTCAATTCCTGTATATGTGTGTCTGCACGCGTACGCTTAAGTACACGTGTGTATTTTCTTTCTTTAGTGCATGGAAGGATTTCTCACGTCTTGGAAATTACTTCCTATAATTGTTTGTGACATCCTTTGAAATATTCCTATTATAGAAACTATATATATAAATCATAATAGATAAATATAAACTATAAAATACAAACCTTAAGTAAGAGATGCTATATTAAAAATGTTAAGGGAGAATATTACAAAGGATGTTACTAAACATCCTGAATGATAAATTCTCTCCTCCACCCACCTCTCAGAGTTTGTCAATTTGCAACACAGACCTTACCATATCGACCTCCCAAAGCCATTTCCTCCCTCCTTCCTTGACCCACGGGTGTGGTCTTACCCAAGGGAGTAAGCTAACAGCCTAACTCCAATACAATTCTACAATACCCAAGTAATCCTCAAAACCCATGACTTAACCACTTTCAATCTTCTGCCCTTTCTTGGCAAAATGAATCTCGAGTTGAGCTAAGGCCAAGAATATCAGACCGCTTTTGGTACATTAAAACTGAATTTCTTGCTTAAGATGCTTTCATGTCAGATTCTACTGTAGTAAGGTTGACGATCGTACGTACGAAGTCTTCCACTGTTGATGCATGCCCCACCTACTTGATAATTTGGAGGCTGCTTTCAGTTCATGCAGTTGTTGGCTGCACTACCTGCACCGGACAGTGTCCATTTACCCTAGTAAGACAGTGCCATTCAGTATCTAATTCTCCTACTAATTATCTGTTTCATTTTTTGGCAATAAAACTGTTAGACGGTGATGGAGATCAGCTAAGCACAAAAGACGCAATTCCAAATAACAGAGGTCCAAATGTCAGATGACCCAAAACAAATAATAAATCAGCTCGGAAAAGAAGGGCGCAATCCCACCATTTACAGAGTCAAGGAAGTCAAATAAACAAGTGAAAGAATCTCACATGAGAACTTAAGCGAACTAGTTGGTCTATTCTAAGAAATATATGGTATCTCTTTTACCTCAAACAAGAATTAGTTGACCTCTTCATTAACTTCTCTATCTTTTTATCTCAAATCTCTTTCTAACTCAAACATCATTGTGTCTTTGGGCTATAAAGCCCTCCCTCCTCAATCCAAATCTATTTTGTTTACAGGTTAAGGTCAACCGGACTCGGTCAACTCGGAACCCCCAGATTGGCATGATGTCCAGATTCAAAATTCATGACATATGCACCCAAATGTAGTTATATAGCTAATTTGGCAGCCATTTTCTTAATCTGGTTAGCTGTAGGCTATATCAGTATAATACTTGAAATATAAAAGTGATGGTCACTAATAATAATCAGTTGCCTAGATCCTAAATCAAAATTGGGAGAAAGACGTGTCAAAATTTTAAGCTTGATTGGCATATCTAGATAGAATATAATATGCCTATGTTGTTCTTGTAGCTAAAATATCTGCAATTGTTTGTTGAATTAGTAGATATTCATTATATTTTTTGTTTTGGTCTTGCTTTTTTACCCTGCACTTGAATTGCACACTGAGTGCACTCACGTAGAGCTGCAGGAAACTGAAATCCAAATAAACCTGCATTGGTTAATTTTGCTTTATACAATATTACAGCATTAAAGAAGGAGAATAGGTGACAAAAAAAAATTGGTAAAGCACTAAAGTTGGTTGCCTCTTCACCTTCAACTGTCTCTATGATGGTAATGCTCTTCAATCTCATTGATGAATTTCCATGGAATTCTAGAGGCGATGTTTTCATAAACGTTAGGAGAATTAGGATTAAGTTCAGCCAAAGCCTTGTCAAAATGTGCATTTTCTTCAGAAGTCTTTTGGAAAAGAATTATCTAAGCATATGTTTTCGCGGTTCATGGTTTTAACCTAACCTACTTGAAGAACATAAATGTTAGATGGGAGTGGAGAATACTAAAGCATTCTTCCCCCACTGATTAAAAATAGGTGCTTTAATCTTTTGTTTAAAGTAAACTAATTTATTTCCAAGTATGTACTTTATATTAATTAATAATAAAAGTAACTGATTTTAAGCAATTAAAAAAGAAATTTTTAAGAATCTTGAAAATAATTCTTAGTGTCTAACCATTCAGGTAGGAGCTTTGGGGAAAAAAATTCATCTCAATATTACTTGCTTTTGTGACCAGTGCAATATAAGTGCACATCTTTCGGTGCAATGCATGTGCATGTGCATATGCTGTTAATTTATTTTTAATTTTAGTTTGTACATATACACACATACACATGTCGATCAGCGCATTGAAATATATTTGATTTTTAAATTTTTAAATTTATATGATAAATGATAAAATAATTGATAAGTTAAATTCAACGAATCAATTATTTCAATTTTTTTCATGAAAACATTTTTCATCAGTAAAAATCTTTTAGTGGCAAAGTTTTTTTCCATTACGAGAAGTTCGCATCAATTCCTTGAATCCATCACCAACTCTTTTCTTGACAAACACATGGGAGGAAGTTTATGAATGTTTCTTTGCTAAAGCAGTTGTGACGAATTTGGATTTTGAGTGCTGAAAAAAGTTCTGCACAAAAAGTCATTCTTTTATTGTGTTTATGTTATAAATTTAAGTGTTGGTAATATAGAATTAAAGCAAAAGCGTCACTTAATATGTTTAGAGAATAACAATATAAAACTAAGGAAAAGAGAAGATAATATATAGAAAGAGAAAGTAGAACTCAAGAATCAAGACTAATATTTATATCTTATTAATGTCATCATATGACCCTATATATAGGCTCATAATATAAGAGTGTATGAAAAATCAAAATCTAATAGGGAAAGAAAATCAAATCTGATTAGGAGTCATATTTTGGGAGTTTAGTTCTCTTTAGAAAACTGACTAATATGAACATACATATTATTTCATAACACTCTCACTTGGATATTCATAACATAAAGAATATGTCTTGTTAAAACCTTACTAGATAAAAACTCAGTGAAAAAAAACTTTAGTGAAGGAAAAATGGTATATTATTCTTTATGTCATTATTACTCCCGTTGATGAGAAAATATTTTGAGATTTCTTAACCAATGTTTTCCAATCAAATGTTACTATCGGTAAGGTCTTAGTAAATAGAGTTGTCAAATGATCAAATTCATTGCACATCAATATCACATCTCTTTTGAAATTCGTGACTAAAAATATACTTTATCGTATCTTCTTAGAAATATTCCAAACTTTATTATCATCTAATAATACAGTTAGAATTCCTTCTTAGAGGATATAGATTTATCTTGAATACATTAATCATGATCACACGATCAACATCATAAATTTCTATTTCTTCAACATGAGTTGAAGATATAACTGTTATAATCAACACATACCTATAAATATATGGTTTATGTGGATCATATAAGTAATTTATACCTTGCATATCTATCTCAACAGGAGTTCAATTTTTTCAATATTCGAGATAAACTATCTCAAGGGGATATCAAAAGGCAACCTTAATGTCGTCTCAAAATTCATTGAGTAGAGAAGAACTAAAATAGATATCTACTCGCACGTGGACAAGTGTATTCATGTACTCAATTACAGAATTGTGGTACTTCAAGACTAAATAATTATTCACTATCCTTTAATAGATATAAAGGATCTCACTATAATAATCCATTGACCATTGATGTGCTATGTCTATGTGAAACATCTTCAAGATGTTCAATCAAAAAAAATGTTGACTTTTCAAAACGTTGATCACAATATTTGTTCATCTAAATTTTTCAGAAAAAATATCTTGATCATCAAATCCTTTTCTCTTTTGAGGATTTTATTTTCAAAATGAAGAGATCAATCATGCTTCAGGCGTGTATTAAAATCATATGACTATAGAATTCATATATTTGTCCTGCTTGGACATCTATCCAAATAAGAATATCTATAGATAGAATATTATATTGACTAACTCTACAGAAGCCAGTCAAATAATCAATTTGTAATTTTATGCAAATAAACAACATTTTAAACTTCCAGTTCATTAATCTTGTGCATAGATCAAGATAATGAAAGTCATAAATGATACCTCTTTTAATTGATGATTTTCTTCTCCTAATGTAGAGAACACTATGTCAATCAATAGATTGTACAATGTAGATATCTTCTGATAAAAAAATACATATAGCAATTGCAGCTACATATAGTATTTCTACATATATGAATATACTCGATCATTCTTTCAATAAGAATTCACTAAGACAATCTTATTATGTTCTATATGAACAATTATATGCTTCAAGCATATCGAGTCTATCAGAGATTTCAAATATAAGTACTATTATCAAATGATAACAAAAATAAATACATACTAAGTGTTATCATGCACTATTATATCCATCACTAGAAATATATTTCTTCGTTATCAACGCCAAGTCTTACGAAAATCATACGCAATAACTCATGTAAAATATTCAATTTTGTAATTCGTATTTTATAAGCAAATATTAATTACTATCTCTTTGAGATTACATTTCAGGTGTATAATTCCTGCTGAGAATACATGTACACTTCAAATGTACTTGTAAATAGTTAAACTTTTCATATTTCTTATGCGAACTTTATCATTTCGAGTCTATAGACCTCGATTTAGAAATTCTCATTCTGAATCAATATATTATGCGCATTAGTATTTTTAACGTTATATACTTGTGCAGTTTCAGTATTTTGTCAATCATATTGAGATCTCATCATTATCAAAGTTTTTAGGTACCTGAATTTCTTCTGAAAATAATATATCAATGATGTTTGGAGAAAAATTCTGCTAAAATTTAAATCTCCTCAACTTAACATACATGACCATCTTAAGTCTTTGCTCCAGTGAGGAGTTTGTATCTTTGGAACCTACTTATCTACCACATTTTAATTGTATCACAAATTTATTTATAATGACAGATTGTCCTTCAGGGAAATCAATTATAATATGAGCATTATTTGCCAGATATTAGTCAGTTAATATATCTGACTATATAAATTATCTTTTGAACTTCTGGTTCAAGGTATCTTCTATGAGGATCAAAATAGAAGATCAAGATGAGACACATAATAATATCTTTATCTGGTCTCATATTTTCTCATCTTTATGTTGGGGCAATATATTCAAAATTAACAAAATATGAACACATCTCATTGAGAACCCATCTCATTACCTTTGATATTCACTCTCAATATATTTGATAATCTCTTTGAGAACCCATCTCATTACCTTTGTGGTGGAGCAATATACATAGTGCATCTCTAACTTTAGGATAGGAAATATTTAGTTTCTGACAACAAACCAACTACTATAGGAGAATCAAAATGTGTTGGCAAAATATAAAATAAATGCTAATATATCATAGTCATGAACATTCTGTAGGATGTTTAATATTTATCTCAACACAACCAGTATTATTAAGATAAATTACGTCTTTGTGAAAATATTAAAACATGATCTCATTATCAATGAATTGTGCAAACTACACGTGTGGTTTCAGCCGATCCCTTGTTGGTAAACATAGAAGGAATTCTTGCGATCTCTTCTTTCAGCTTCCGAGCAATTCTCTCTTCCTCTTCACGAACTTTCAGATCAGGGTCAGCATCAAAAGCAGTTCGCTCTCTCTGTTCAGCATCATTTTCCTCCGTTTGGAATCTCCTTGAATTCGCGGTCAATCTTATAAATTTTTTGTCCGGATCCGATCATCAAACAACTTCCTAGCTTGTTCATCCTTTAGAATCTCATAGGATGTCTTTAGTTTCTGGAATTTAATTTGTGCATTCGGGTCATCAGGTCTCTTCTCTGGGTGCAACTCCAATGCTTTCAACCGATATGCTTTAGAGATTTCTTTCACTGAAAGCCTGACTCCTTCTACACCAGAATGCAAACCTAAAATAGCATAATGAGCGGACTCAAGATCCATTAATCTTTTCAAATACTTTCTGGAACTGCATTAGCAAAATGATAGAAAAATCAGGATGCAAACTACAGCGATTAGATCAATATTTATAGCTGCAAGCAAAATTTCTGACGAGCTGACTCTCGGGTTGATACGAGGAGGGAACAACAATGTTATTAATAGACTCTTAACTCTACCTAATAGGACTCCAACTCTAACTCACGAAAAGGAAAAGGAAAACCTTCCCAAATGCAGTATCACAAACACTGCAATTTACTAAACCTAGTCAACAAATCCAAACAAAACTCGAAATAGAATCCAGAAATTTCTGAACTATAAAAATCTAAGGGAAAATAAGCAACTTACATCCCTAAAAACCTCAAAAGGCTCTTAACATCAACTTGATTGGTGGCAAGTGACTAAAGAATCTCAAGAAACTCTTTTCCTTTGGTAAATAATTTATTTTACGAAATTCAAGAAATAATTCAATCTAAGAAATTCGGCTTCAAATTTGTGCCAAATAAGGTAAGATTCTTTCTATATACTTGTTATCTTGTAAGATATATTTTTTGCTAATATTAGAGAGAACGAAATAATTATATCTATAGTTGAATGTAACTTTAAAAAAATAATTTTTAAAATTAATAAAAAGCTAAATATTTTTGAAAAAAATAAAATAGTTAAAAAGCCGTATCTTTAGAATGTAAACATGACTCAATATTAATTTTAAAAAAATGACATATACAAGTTTTCTTTTCTCTTTTTTTTTTTTTTTTTTGAAATTTTTCTCTACAACTACTAGAGGAGTCAACATCACTTTTTGTTAGCTTCTACTTCCCCACATGAACACCTAAATCCTTCTTCCTTCCGTCATCATATTTCTTGCCAGGTCCAATCCACTTGCCAAACAATTTAATCCCTTGTCTTGGAATTATATCATTTTGATTTGCTTCTTGATCATCTTTTTTGCCAGCTCCAATCATCACTCCGAACAATTCAATCCCCTTTATTGAAATTATATCGATGACATTATTATCTTGATTTGTTTCTCCTTTATCACTTTTCTTGCCAAACAATTGAATCCCATTTCTTGAAACTATATCAGTGACTTTGTCCTCATGGTTTTTTTCTTCTTCATCATTTTTCTTGGCATTTCCAATCCACTTCCCAAACAATTTAATCCCTTTTCTTGAAACACTATCCACGACTTCCCCATCTTGATTAACTTTTTCTTCATGGCTTTTCTTGCTGGGTCCAATCCGATTCCCTAACAAATGAATTCGTTTCCCAGATGTTGCACGGCTGACTTTAATATCTTGATTCTTGTTTTGCACAACTAAGTCCTCTACCGAGCAAGAGGAAGAAGAGGATGCGGGTTGAACTTCCATGCTTGAACAAGATCCGGAAAGAATGAGAATACTGACTAGTACTCTTTAGCCTCAAGTCCAAATATATACTGGCTGAGGATTCAAGAAAGCTTATCTATACAGAGGGATGCAACGATTGAGTTTGGGGCATTTTGGGTAATATATAATCTATATCACTTGTTAGTACTTAGAGAAATGGAATCAAGATGGCTTCAAGGTGCGTTACAATGTTGTTTTGCTTTAGGCTTATTTCACCCCATTTATAAGAAAGTGTGCAACTGGATTCTGCAAAATATCTTCTAGGATACAATAAACCTTATTTTTGACAGCATCTAGCACTAATGATATTAAGCCTATAATATTTACCGATTTTTACATATAAATGACAGCCAATTCATGGAGATTTTATAAGAATTTGTAAGAGGTTAGAGGACTCATCTATATCTCAACTCTCATTTCTTGTCCATTTATAGATAAGTTTACACCTTTATTTTAAAAATATAACTCTTTAACTTAGAATCGAGTTTAATAGACTTAATGATAGCTTCTTCTGAACAATCATAACTCCAATGAAGATTCATGATCATTCATCATAAGCTACAAATTTCATATGCTCATATCTTTAGCTCAGTTCCAAGAACCCTGATAAACTACTAGATTAATAGTATTTTGAAAATCTCCAAAACCACTTCCATATAATTTTTGTGGAAATTTCTAACGTAATTAGTTTTTACCTTTTGGGGCGTTTACGTTTCTCTTCACGGATCCTTGGAGCTGCAATGCTTGCAGTATACAATATATATACAAATTCAAAGTCTCCACTCAAGAATAGGCATTAAGATCTATCTATATCAATATCAATATTGTGCTATAAAAGTGTGGATAAATGTCATGGGAATTTAATCTTTAGTGGTTCTTCTTTTGTTGAATGGACAAATTCAGCCTTTGTGTCAAAAATAAATAATTAGACTACAAGGATAAAGTGGTAAATTTAATATGATTTCTTTTAATAATTACTATTAAATGTGCTCTAATAATTAAAATATAATAGCTACATCCTTAAATAAGAAGAGTTAGGAAGGTTTGTAACCATCAAACATTAAATACATTTGAATTCATTAGTGATTCATGATTGCAACTTTTTTTATTTCAAAATATAATGTCATGCGTAATAATAAACTATAAACCTTCAAGAAATAGTTAATATAATCAATAAAACAAATAATTTAAAAAAATGGTCATGAGGATTTAAACATTAGTATTCTTCCCTTTTTAAATGAACAAATTTATCTTTGGTGTCAAAACCAAATAATTAGACGACAAGGATAAAATGGCAAATTTAATATAATTTCTTTTAATAATTATTAAATGTGCCCTAATAATTATAAAATAATAAAATAATAATAGTTACGTCCTTAAATAGAGTTAGAAAGGTTTGTAACTACTAAATATTAAATATTTTAATTCATGATTGTAATTGTTTTTATTCTAAAATATAATGCCATATGTAATTATAAAATATAAACCTTCAAGAAACACTTAATATAATCAATAAAATAAATAATTTCAAAAAAATAATAAGAAAAATAGATTATTAATCTATAAATAATTAAAACAAATAAACAACATAACTTCACTAAATAAACTAAAAAATATTTTTCTTTTTTAGCAAAATTTAATTATGAGGATGGACGTGATAGTGCTAGTTACAATAAAAGTAGGCAATGTCCCAAGATCCAATGAATAAAGATGACCCTAATTGGCATATAAGGATCAAACCTTGATTAGCCAACCATTGCAATTTTTTTTCGGAATTTGTTTCTAAATTCTATATTCCTGACCCGATTTCTAAGAATGTCCATCATCTCTGTCTCAATATCTCATTTCTCTCAAATTTTTTTTATAAATAAAAGGTTATTGATTAATAGTAAAATGATCAGGACTATTACAATAAAAAAAAATGTCCTCAATTTCCTACTCCAATACATCAAAAGAGGAGAATTGAGAAATTATGCTAACTCAATAATAAGAACAATAAAAATTATATAATTGTTCGAAAATCATGCTAACAGAAAATATCCACACTATAGATACCCAAGATAGTTAAAATTTAATAATAGTAATACTAGTAAGATAATAAGTAAACACACTTCGTAGCATCTTTAACGCCATCCTGAAAGTATAAAGGTAAGCAAAATTCAGTTTCGATATCTTTCTTAAAAGAGAACAATTTTTAAAAAAAATAGGTGGATCAACAGTTTTAAAAATTGCCTAGAAAAAAGACAAAACACTGAAAAGGGGCCCATATCAAGCCCGAGTAGATAGATTCCTCCAAGTAAGAGGAGAGAAATAGCAAGATCTATAATGACTTGTAAGATATTTTACCTTTGCATCTTGAATTTTGATAAAACTTGTATAGAAAAAGATCAACCGTGATTTGTAATCAAGAGTGAAATACCAAAAAAAAAAAAATGATCCGGCCAAGATTTTGCTTCAAACTAAGGCCGGTGGCCCAGATCAACCGGGTAGATAGATTCCCCTTTTTTCTAATTTACTAATTAACCTTATAAAAACAAAAAAAAATTAAGCGTTAGTAATTTTTTTATAAATTTGTTTCAAATTTATAAATTTAATTATCTTATCTTCTTTATTCTTATTTTTTGAAACTATTTAGCCTTGTCCTTAGCTAAAGTAGTGTCTTCAATGATCAGCTCCTGGCGCAACAGCAAGCACCATTTTAACTTGGGGAGGTGGTGATCTAGTAGTAGTGCATCGCAAGGTAAGTTTATTACCTATTCTATTAGGAATTATAGATTTTTTGGACATCATAGTCATGCATTTACAGTTCATGTGATGGTATTGATAATCCTTAAAGGTGTTTTATTTGCTCGTAACTCCCGTTTGATACTGGATAAAGCAAATCTTAGTTTTCGTTTTCGTTATGATGGGCCTGGAAGAGGGGGTACATGCCAAGTATTGACTTGGGATCATGTCTTTTTAGGACTACTCTAGATGTACAATGCAATTTCAGTAGTAATATTCTATTTCAATTGGAAATGCAGTTAGATGTTTGGGGCAGTATAAGCGATCAAGGGGGTAGTAACTCATATCATAGGAGGATAGTTTTATTTTTGAACTTCCATTTGTGCCTCTTTAGTTTTGATTTAAGTTGATATCACTCTAATAGATATATATCTAATATGTTGTTAAAATTTCTATTCTTCCATTGAATGTCAAGATTAGAGTAACATTAATCTTAAAAAATCCTAAAAATGAGATATTTATTTGAGAAAATATAAGTATATTTTTAGAGAATCTATCAATACAATGTGCAACAGAAGAAATAGGTTAGTTCTTGATAATATAAATAACAATAATGTTTTAGCTAAACAAATTCAAAATAGAGTAGATGAATTGTTTAAAACTCATATTTTGTAAAATGTAAATACTTGTTATGAATATATCAATTATGTGGATGTTCATTATCCCAAGTATTATTCATATTTGAGGTTATGGAATATGAAAAGTTAGTAGTTACAACAAAAGATGTAACATCAATCTTTCATAAACCACTACCCTCATTACCTCTATTATCTTAGAAAATATAGGAGATCATGTGAGGTAAGTTATGTAAGTTATAGAGTAGTCTACTAATGACTTATGATGGGAAGTGTCACTTCTAACTTTATAAATAGGATGGACCACATGGAGTAGCTTGTTAGTTTGATGTATGGTGAAAACTCTCAACAAAATTTTAGCTTTTACATTTCTTGAGTTCTCTCTTTCTCTCGTTTGCTATAATTCAAAATCTTATTCATTGTTATTTTATAGTTGATTTTGTGTTGTGACTGAATTTTATAATATATTATCAGCACAAAACTCTGCCATTGAATTTTTTAGGTTTCTATGAAGGCAAGAAACATGAGACTCTGCCGCCAAATATTTGAGATTTATAATCGAGCAAGAAAGGTATTTCTCTTACTTAACTTTGAATTTTTATAGTAAACCTCAAAACTTGAATCTTTGACTTTTGATATTTCTGAAAAGAGATCATTTTTTTATATACATGATGCAAAGATCCATTTGGATATATTGGATCTCAAAGATACCATTAAAAAAATATTAAAGTATCAAAGCTACTTGATTACTAGTGAATTTTTAAGGAATTATATAACTACTAGAAGGTGATTGTTATATAAATTCTAGTTATGGTTTATTATAAGTTTGGTTGTAAGATATTATGTCTAGTCTAATGCAAAATTTTATCAATTTTAGAATTTCTACTCCATCAAAGTTGTAAGGAAAAATATACTGGTGACGTGATATTGAAAATTTTTTCCTTTTGCATATCTCGAACATGCTCCTGTAGCAGTAATATCGAGAATAATATTTTTAAAAATTTTTTTGAATTTATATCTTTTGAGACTAAATGAGTTATTGATAAAACTCTTCGACACCCGAGCAACTGATTTTATGTTATTCCCTGAAGTGAATGTCATTAGAACATATAATTTATTTATGAAAGGTATTTTGGTCACCGCCATAATTGTAGTAGAAATGTATTTTGTTCTTATGTTATAAGAATAACTCATTAAATTATCAATGTATAGATACTCATCAGAAGTAAGAAAATAATAAGAAGGGAATAGGAAAATAATAATTCTAACATGTTATTGATGCGATATAAAATGATTTTTGTCATGTACATATCGTACGCCAAACATATTGTGAATCTCTAGTAAGTATTGATTTAAAAGGAAATCAAAATATTGTCTTACTTCCCTAAATTATACTACTGATAATAACGATGCTAGTATCGAGGATATTGATATGGCACATGCGAGTGTAGCCAATTTCTTTTAATATCCAGAGGGAACTTTTGGTGTTTCAAATGTTGATAGAAATTTTCAAAGCATTGAATTATTTCCTTTCTACTTTCTATTATTTTGTGATTATTTTTTGAAACTTGCATGTTATGTATTTATATTATAATATTAGTATACTACTTTAATGTTTTTTTTTACATTCAAGAACGGTATAGATACAATATACCAAATCAATAGTGGTTGATTAGGACATATTTGAAATATATGCCCAAAGTTCTTGAAGAACTAATAATCAAGAACTCTAGAAGAGTTAATTGATTAAAAACTCCAAAACAGCTAGCAGATCTTTATCTAATAGTTAATTTTGTAATGCATTATTCTCCATATAGTCTCATTTGTTTAGCCTTAATGATATTCTTATTATATCGAGACATTAGATGAATTGACTTTTGAGGCATATGCATTACTATTATGACCTAAAATAAATGACAATTGTAGATACTATCATTACTCTCTTCTAGTTTATATTACATAAAATTTATAAAATTGAAATGTAATATTAAGCAAGCTTGAAGTTTACTGATTTAAATAATTTATTAGTTGGCATGAGACATTGGAATATCCCAAATCATTGAAAATGACTAATGATTAGAAATCTGTGAAAATATTATGGAAACAAAAGTTTCCTAAAATGATGAATTATCATGTGTTATTTATTTTACATGTAAATGTTATCAGTATTACTTGGGGTTGAATGTGTTACTTGGCGATGAATACGAGAAATTTTTAGTTGATGCATCAACAAATAGTCACGTATATATTGTTGATTTTTGCAACCTATAGTTTACAATTCATTAATAATGGGCTCATACTTTACAATCTTCCTATGATACAATTTGTCCTAATAATACTGGTTATAGGAAGATAAATATTGAACATTCTCTAGAATATGTTCATTATTGTGATTTATTCTGTACACAGTAGCACTTATTTTGCATTTTGCCAACATATTATAAATACTCATCTTTATACTTCTCTGTATAAATATTCTTTTTTAGAAACCAAATGTGATCTCTATCTAAGAATTCTCATTTAAGATTTAGAAGTGTACTATGGACATTGTTCTAGTACAATGTAATGAGATGGGGGGTTCTCAAAGAGATTATCAAATATGTTGGGTGTGAATCTCAATGGGGAGATTCATAATTGTTAATTTTGAATATGTTGCCCTAACATAAAGAGGAGAAAACATGAGTCCGAATAAAGATGTTGGTTTCTGTCTCATTTTCATCCTCATAGAAAATACCTTGAACCAAAAGTTCAAAGCATAATTTATACAGTCAGGCATATGAACTGACCAATCTCCAACAAAGAACGCTCCAATTGTATTTAATGTCATTGAAGGATAATCTACCACTGACAATAAAATTGAGACACAACTAAAGTGTGGTAGATAAGTCAGGTCCAGAGAAACAAATTCCTCACATATAAAAGGAGTAAAGATTAAGATGATCATATATGTTATGTCAACGAGAAGTAAATTCCAGCCCACTTTCTTCCCAAACATGACTAGTGAATTATTTCTAAAAGAAATTCAGGTACCTAAAAACTATGACTATGATAAGATGTTAACATGATTGGGAACTATTCAAACCGTACAAGTATAAGACGTCAATGATATTAATATGCATAATATATTAATTTAGAATGAAAATTTTTCAAATCGAAATCTGCATGCTAGAAATGATAAAGTTTGCATGAGAAATTACACATGAAGTGTACATGAATTCCTGGTAAGAATTATGCACCTGAAGTGTAATTTCAAAAGATGACAATGGATATTTGCTTATAAATTGATAACTATAAAAGGTAAGTATTTGCTATAACTAGAGCATAAAATTCTTTGTAGAATTTTGGTATTGATTACGAAGAAATATATTTTTAGTGGTAGATATAATTAATAGCACACGATATATTTAATTTTTATTTATCATTAATGTCATTTGATAATGAAATTTATATTGAAGTCCCTGATAGACTAGATATGCTTGAAGCATATGAGTAGATTGTTCTCGTAGAACATAATAGACTATCTTAGTGAATTCTTATTAATGAATGATATAGTATGTCCATGTATAAGAAAGTCTAGGCATAGCTATACTTGCTTTATGTGTTTCTTTGTCAAAAAAATATCCTTATTGCACAACTTGTTGATTGAAATAGTGTTCTCCATATTAGGAGGAGAATATCATCAATAGAAAAAATGATATTATTTATGACTTTCATTATCTTGATCTATGCACAAACATTAATGAACTAGAAGTTCAAAAGATTATCATTAGCATAGAATTACAAATTGATTGTTATATGTGAATTCCTATTTGAATAGATTTCCTAACAGGACAAATAAATAAATTTTATAGCTATATGGTTTGAAATACGCTTGAAGCATAACTAATCTCTTGTTTTTTAAAATAAATTCCTCAAAAGAAAATAGGATTTGATGATCAAGATATTCTTCCTGAAGAATTTAGAAAAGTAAGTATTGTGATCAAAGTTGTAAAAAATTAATATTTTGTTCTGATGTATAAATTGACCATCTTGAAGATGTCTCACATGGACATGACACATCAATGGTCATTAGATTATTACACAATATCTATAAAAAGATATTGAAAAACTCTTTGGTCTTGAAGTACCATAGTTGTGCATCATTAGTGCATATACTTGCCTACATGCAAGTAGATATTATTCTAATTCTTCTCTAATCAATGATTTTTTAGATAACCTTGAACTTATCATTTGATATCTCTATTAGATATTTTATTTCAAATATTAAGAAAATCCAACTTCTATTGAGATGGATTTATTGTGATGCTTATTTATTTTGATCCATACAAATCATGTCATGAATAAATATGTGGTAATTTTGTGATTCATTGTAGCCACTTCTTTGACTTATGTCGAAGAGAATAACAATCTATGAAGTTGGCTAAAAGAATGTGTATGATCATAATTAATAACTAAGTATATCCAAGATAATTAGATTGTATCCTCTAAGAAAAGAATTTCATTTTGTTGGATGATAATAAAGTTTGAAAATATAAGGAGATAGAATTCATTGTTCCTTCTATAAGAAAGTGAATTTGATGTGTCACAGGTTTGATCAACAGTGAAAATCCAAAAGATTTATTCACTAAGATATTACCGATTGTAATATTTGAGATTTAAATTTTTACATGCATCGGTTCAATGATGTTCACAACAAGGGAAAAAGCATCAAGAATAGTGTATTCTTTTTCATTCACTATAGTTTTTTTTTGCATTAGATTTTTTTATATAGTAAGATTTTAACAAAACATATTCTTTATATAATGGACATCCAAGGGAAAGTGTTATGAATATATTAATTATGTGGATGTTCATTATCTCAAGTATTACTCCATATTTGAGGTTCTAGAATATGAAAGGTTATGGGTTGCAACAAAAGTTATAATATCTATCTTTTATAAACTACTATCTCCATTACCTTCGTTATCTTAAAGAAAATGAGAGATCATGAGAGGTAAGTTATACAAGTTATAAAAATATTTACTAATGACCTATAATATGAAGGGTCACTTTCTAATCTATCAATAGGATCATACAAAATAGATTGTTAGTTTGATGTATGGTGAAAACTTTCAATAAAATTTTAATTTTCACATTTCTTGAGTTCTCTCTTTTTCTCTTTTGCTAAAATTCAAAGTCTCATTTATTGTTATTTTATAGTTGTTTTTGTGTTTCGATTGAATTTTACAACAATACTTTTATATTTTTACTCTTTCAATATACACATGTATATGTTGTTCCAAGCAAAAAATAAAAAATAAAAACAATTAGTCTCGCTCTCATGAATTTTATAATCTGAATTGGTTCATAATAAATTCGTCCCGCCAGATGGGGCAGACTAGCATAGCTATCCCCTTCCAGGGAGAGCCGGGAAGCTCCATAGCCGCCACAAGCTAATGAATTGACCGTAGCAGATTTTGTCTTGGCGCAACAATTGAATTAGCCAACTATTGCAATCTTTTTCTGTTTATTCTTTTCTAAATCTTTACCTATTGTACCTTCCTCCCAGCTTCCATTATCCTCACCCTAATTTTTTAGAATTTTCATTATCTGTTTAACTGTCTTGTTTCTTTCTAATTATCCTAATTATGTCTTATCTCTCAATTCTATCGATGTGATTAAGAAAAATGTTTAATTAGGAATATGCTCCGACTTGCAATCTTCATTTAGCTACATTACGGATGAATAAATTATGCTTTGCAAAGTGTCATTTTTAGCTTTATGAACCGTTGTGATAGTTATAGACATAACCTGAATATATTTTTTTTAGGAAAAGTAAAATCAGAATATTAACTTTGAAGAGATAAGAATTATATATAAAAAATTTGTAAAAAATTTGTTAATGTGAATTTATATATATATATATATATATATATATATATATATATATATATATATATATATATATATATATATATATATATATATATATATATATATATATATATATATATATATATATATATATATATATATATATATATAGCCAAAAACCTAAACGTTTAATATATATAGTCCCCGCCCGCCCCCTTCCTCCTTGGTTCTATCATTGGTTAGAGCTATAACCAAGGCAGAAATTCAAAAAATTGCCTTCTAATAATTGAATTTGTTTCTTCTTTTATCTCTTTTGTTGCGAGGTCCAATCCATTCAATCTCCCAACAATTGAATACCATTATCTCTTTTGAAGAAATAAAGGCTAGATAGGGTACATAGGGGTATAATTACAATGAAAAAAAAAAGACTCATTGAAGCGTGCAAAATGTCTTTTAGTGGAAAAGTATCTCCATTCTAAAACGACTAATAATGTGAAACAGACCCCAGAGGGAATGGTAAATGGAAGTATGATTCTTGCCCTTCTTACTAACTCAAGGATAAAAAGTAACGATTTATACATGACCGATTACATGTTTAAATTGTTGTGTCAAAGCTCAATACAGACATTTAATGTATGACTAATTATAAGGAAGAATTATCTTGTAGTATATTACTAAAGAGTAAAAACCAAACTCGTTGAAAGAATATAATGTGAAGTGCAATACAGAGTACAGATAGTAGTCCCTTTCTTCTCTGTGTGCCCTAATCAACTTTTGTGAACAAAAATCTGCTGAGAGAGACATGTATAAACATCTATTCAAAGGTTACGAAGTCTCTCAAATCACTGCAATAGAGTGCACATATGTATACACAATGGTTCCAGCATTATCATCTCACAGCCTCTGGTGCAGAATTGCAATAAGGCGTGTGCAAACAGACCAGCTTAGTGAAAGTTAAGCATATGCTAGCAAATCCTACCCCCACTACCATTCCAGAAATGCTCTTCTTCTTATCTAGTTTCACTGCCCTTTTTACGATGCTCCCGAAACATGGTAGCAGTCCTCCACATGCAAACACCATCAAGTGATCCAGACCACTATAGTCAATTCCCGCAAGGATTGCAGCGATGGCGGACATTGGACCTACGAAGCCAACGAGTGCAGAAGCTAGAAGTGACCCATGCCAGCTGTCAGTTGCGCCAAAAATGCAGCTAGCAACAGCTGCACCTCGGGGTAGACCATGTAGCGAAACAGGGAGGACCATGTGCTGACCAAGGCCATAGGCTTTAGGTGCAGCAACTCCTAAGGCAAGCCCCTCAGATAAACCATGGAGAGCAACAGCCATGCAACATAAGATTGACTGGACAGTAAGAGCACTTAGTTGGAAGCTAGATACGGAGGTTAATGTGTCTCCTGAAGTGCGCTTACGACTTCCGAGCTTCGTAGCATTAGTAATAGAAATATGAACAAATGCAAATCCCACTAGAAGAAGTAACACAAGGGGGAAAAACTCCATTTTTGAAGAAAGAAGTAGTTGAAGAGGCCGCCAGGCACCAAGGACAAAGGCAACTCCAGAGGCTACCCCAGTGAGGACAGCATGCTGCAGATGAAAAGCAACAGCAAAGGATACAAGAGCGAGTCCACCAAGCAAAGGGCCAAGACCAAACAGCAGGGAGACCAAAAAGCCAGAGGCATCCTCAGAACTGCAGAATAAAGAGTTATATTACAACTTTGGAAATCAAAAGCAACAAGATATGACTGATTGCTCACATTGGTTGATCAAGCATTAAACAATTAGCAACAGTATGGTATTTGACTATTACTCCCTCAGTCCCAAAATATTAACTCTATTTGTCTTTCTCATCTGTCCCATAATATCTTCTCCCTTTGTAATACCAATAAAAATTTAATGAGTTTTTTCCATTCTTACCCCTCTTTAACTACTACCAACCCCAAATTCCAAGTACTCTAATTAATGAATTATAGTAAAATTCAAAGGGCACCTAGATCTTTTTGTTTTGAATATTATAGATTTTAGCGATTTCTTAATCTCTATGAAAGAGTCAAATGGAGCTCATATTTTGGGACAGAGGGAGTACTGGTTTACCTTGGATTCAACAGTAGGAAAAAGCAACATAGCATCTGAGGGAATTCTAATTTTGACTTTTTTTACTGATTCTGACCAAAATCAAGTTCTCTGATCATAATACAGTATTCATATCTTTCATTGCCATTATTAACTCGAATAATGCAAGGTTCCTTAACTAATTCCATATGCATTTGGTTTTCTTTTTAAATTCACCTGTATAGAACAAGTTAGCACTACTCAAGGCATAAAGTTTTGAGAAACTGCAAATATTGGGCTTCAATATCATGAAAATAGAAACTGAAGACGCTCTAGCAGGAGCCTTTACTGCAATAATAAAGATAAGCTGCTTTCATTTTTAAAGCTAAATACTATTTTCAGTTTTTCCCGTTACTAGTAGTGTCAAAACGGGCCAAGGCCCACAAACTGGCCTGTTTAGCTTGCAATATTGACGGGCTTCGATTTAATTTCCCAAGCACGTTTAAATGCGGGCCAAATTGGCCAGTCCGTTTATCCGGCTAGCCAATCCTTTTTTTTCTTTTTTCCCTATGTATTAAAAACGTTATAGAAAAAGGAATGTATGACAATCTTGGCATCAAATTTGCTTCAATTACATATTCTAATCACGCCCATAATTAAGGTTACTTAATTTTATTTTATTTTAAATATCTACCTTATATAAATTTATTCATATTAGGAATAATTATATATATATATATATATATATATATATATATATATATAATGATCATTTTCTATTTTGAAAACATTGGCGATTGACCAAAGACCCTATCTATTCCAATAGTGGATTTATATACCATATATGATAGAGAGAGAAAAAGAAAGACAAAAAAGAATAGAGCAAAAAAAAAGGCCTAAGCCCGCAAGCTGGCCCATTTATCCACGGGCCTAGTAGCAAAGGATATGGGCTAGGAAAGCCTGTGGAAAAACGAGCCCAGCCACAATGGGCCGGCCTGTTTGACAGCGCTACCCATTAGCTCTTCTTAATCTCATTTTGGCTTAAAAACAGGAAAAATATTTTTAAAAAGTGACCCTAGAGTACCTTAATCAAAACTGCTTTTTTTTTAAAGCTTTTAATATTAAAATGCTATAAAAAAATACTTCTTTTAGCAAGTGATATCAATATTTATATCTCTTATCTTCCATATATAAGTGCACACACATCTATCTGGTCTAGTACACACAAAGGAAAGAAAGCAAACTGAGCTCACCTGTACTTTTCACTGAAATTCTGAAATACAGCACTGAGAGCTTCCATAAATGCTACAGAAATAGTAGCTGCAGATGCAACATGGGCTGAGGAGGATTCCTAAAATGCAAAGCAAGAAACATTTTTAATTGAATATGCAAGCAAATAATCACAGACAGATGCCACTAGTAAGAACAAAGTAACAGACAGGTAAGACCCCAAATCTTGACCTCAGTTTCAGAAAAAAGGTTGTGGTAGTAGAAGACAGAGAGATAATATTAAAAGCAGTACCAGAAGAGAGATTTCACATGGAAATTAAGCAGAAGTCATTTGATTAGAGGAATTTCACAAGCCATTGCCAGGAAACATACGCAAAACCAGGCAGGGAAAAGAAATAAAAACATCATGCTAACTAACATTGACAGGACGAAATACATTGAACATTTTACTTAGACCGAAAGCCGTAAGAATCTAACAGCAACTGAAATTTTCAAGGGTTCATTCTTTGAAATTCCCACCTGACCACCAAACCAACCACACCTACAGAACAGAAAATAAATGTGCCTCTGTGGGTGTGTCTGTGTGGAAAGAGAGAAAAGAACAAATTACCTTAAATGCATCTGGCAGGACCTCTGCAACAACCATCCAGATCATACACCCCGCAGCAAAGCCAGTAGCAAATGGCAAGAACTTGTTAAATGCATCAGCACATATAAATGATGGCACCGCTACAATGGGCTGTATCAACATGTCATTAAGCGCTAAAAGAAAAGGGAGACTCTTAAATCCCCAATTCAACAATCTCCAGTTACTCATGAATATAGAATATCATTTCACATAATAAAAACTTTCTAACATCTAAGGCAAGACTACTATGTTACTTAACATTCAATTCTTAGAAAAAAGGAAACCAAGAAGTACTTCCGGAGAATAACTAATAACCTGGGGCAGTGAAGTGATAATACTCCAAAGCATAGCATTTTGGGGAGAGACTCCTCTTGATGCAAGCACCATACTCACAGCTAATCCTTCTGGAATGTTGTGCACAGCAATGGCCAAAGTTACCAAAATCCCTTGTGATAGTCCTTTGGATCCAGCAAAGGATACTCCAACACCAGAGCCTTCCCCAAAAGAATGAAGAGTCATAATTCCAACAACAAGAATGACTTTAGCTGCCTCTGCTCCTTTGATGTCCAGCATACTCACTTCACCATATTGCTCAAGAAACTAATCATCATAAGAGATACTAGAATGAACATCGGCAATGAAAAATGATAACAAAAATTTGTTTAATCATTTCCTAAGCTTTCCAACTAGTTTAGAAACAAGACACTGAAACCTTCCATCTTATAAATTTATTTGAAAGTGATTGTGAATCCAAATATAAATAATATTAGTTCAAGAATTTGTATCATGGTTTTGAGCTAAAAGAATTCATCAAACAACATCAGTTACCCATAATAGCTGTTTTTACAATAAAATGGAACACAAGAAGCAGCCAACTCAGACGTTGGAATGGACACGGTGGAGTGTCGCCAATTTGACAGGGAATCCAGATATAGAGATACATGCATGCATGCATGTATATCACAGATTTCAAAGTATCTTATTGAAATTTCAGGCACCATAAAAGAAAACAAGGAAACACTAAAGTTACAACATGAAAAATCCAAAAGAACAGAATATCAGAGAATTGCTTGAACTAATCAGATTGTATTAGAGGTTAATGCTTCCTAAATTAATCACCCCTGCCACCCCGGCAGGAGAGAAAAAGAAGAGAAATAATATATTCACTTTGTGATGTACCTTAAACTTTGAACAGTGAACGCAACAAGAGAAAACAGCATAATTCTTCACAAGATATACATATTGACCGAACTTGCACCAATAGTATAATTACTTAAGGAACAGCTTAGCATTCCATTCTGCAGCAAAAAGGTTGAAACCTACTTAAATTGCATATTTTACTTAAGGGACAGCTTAGCATTCCATTCTGCAGCAAAAAGGTTGAAACCTACTTAAATTGCATATTTTACAAACTGATCTATTTTTGGCCCAAGAAAGCATTGATTATAAAGTCCACAATCCATCGAGAAACATATAAAAAAGGATGATACAAAATTATTGAGCTTCCCAGAGGAAGGAAGGAATTAGAGTTCAAGCCTAGTCAATTAGATGAGCAGTAATACGAAAGGATTAACCTTGACAGTTAAGCAAAAATGCTCACGTTCCTCAGGCTAAAAAGCATGAGAAATCAAAATTGTTACCTTCTTACAGAGCCAAATGAAAAACCCACCAGCCAAAATGCCAGCCACAACCCAACTACCGCTGCCATGATTCTCTCCTTCTTGAATAAGATCAAAACTTGCAGCCAACATCACTCCGGCCGCCATCCCATTGCATATTCCTGACCACTGTGGATCAAGCTCCACAAAGAAGAACGGAAGAGCACCTAAACCAGTAGCAGCAGCCATTGCCAATGTGAAAATTGCAACTGTTGAAACAGAAACTCTATTGTAGCCACCCTTCCATTCCCCTGCTTTAGTTTTAGTATTATCAGAACCCACAACATGCTCTGTACCTGACCCATCGATGACACTACTATCCTTATTCCTCAATGGAGCAGTTCTTATATTCTGAGCAATTTCTTCTTGGGGATCTGCTCTAGTAAAACTACTGAAAACGGCTATAAATAGGAGAAGTAACAAGAGATTTTGGACTCTCAAAGCCATTCTGATCCTGCACATGCTATAATTTCATTCCACCAAGAAATAGTTTCATGGAAGCATTAAAGAGTCATGGCAGGCCAGCAGAATGTTATTCCTGTTATCTTATTTAACCTCATTACACCCACCATTCCCTAATTAGCAGGGGTGTGGGGATAGTTCTTCAGATGACCAGCATGATGCTAGATAAAGCTTGTAGACTGTGAGTTGAGTTGAAGCCACAAGATTGAGATATCAGCTAATAGTAGAAAGTTTCTCGGAAGGCAGCCCTCCTGCAATAAAATATGATACCACATTAGAAAATGGTTTAATATGTAAGATATGCGTGGATCACAGAAAGAGACACAAAATATGCACCAGACACTAATTATTCATCATTGGATGCTAATTGATATCACATACTTTTGAACAGGTAACAACCTTCATCTTTTCAGCCTGTCTTTACATCTTTCATCAACATTTAACAGCTTCTTTGGGAGAAGAAAAAGGAAAGCAAAGAAGTGAAATGCAAGTTGTTCATTTTCCTTCCTTTGAGAGAATTTGTAGGCAAAACAGGGAGGGCACGGGGAGGACAAGACCTAAAAATCCATTCTCCAACTCCACGTCTTTAGAGAAATAAGTGTCAAAATAGAAACATGAAAGAAAATTTTTTGGAGCTGAAACTACTCACAAAAGGTTAAATTAAAATACTGACAAAACAGAAACATCTTAAAACGAAAATAGTATCTTTTGTAATTTGATTTCTATAACACCATTTCTTTCTACTTCTCTTTGAATCATCAAAGAAGAAAAAACAAAACCACTTCTTTCAAGATGAAACCCAAATGCACAACAGGAAAAAGGAAACAGTTATTTCCCTCAAAAAATGGAAAAGAAAAAGGAGAGGAAACAGTTATGAATTATATTGCAACATAAAACGAGGCACAAATTGTAGTCCTACGTTGCCATCAAAGTTTCTTCTTTTAAAGTGGTAAACATACACAATCGCGCGGGTAATGTTAGTAAAACAGCTAATATGTTTACTCTTGCCTCCTCCTAGTACACTGCTACAAAAATCAGATGAACCTTCTCCATTACAAAATGAGACAACAGTAACATCCGGATAATAGATATTAAGAGATAATGATTAAAAACCTATTCCATGATCACCGTTGAGAACCTGTTGGCACATTCATCCACTCAGAAAACTATTACTTATGAGACAACCAATTGAATCTTTTACCAAAAAAGCAAATAGCTCTTGGTAACATAAAAATTTTTAAAATAAAAATAAAAATGAAATCAGCCGCTAAAAGAAAACATTATCCAGCTAATACAACTAGAAATAAGAGAAATCACTAATTACATAACTCCATCATTGTAGTGAATAATCACTTCTCAAGAGGCTATTTAATTGGACTTGACTGAATATCCATAGAATCTAAAAGGTCCTAACAAACAATACAAAAGATGATAGTCTTCAATTAGCATAATCTTAGAAGGTAATTTTGTAAATTAATGTCAGTCAGCGAAACGAACAACTGCACTAGGCATCTTTACAGAAATAAGAATTTCTCCTATATGCAAAGAAAAAAAATACTTTTTTAATAAAATTAACTAAGTCCAAATTCGTTTAAATTAGCCGCAAGAACCCATTTTCCTTATAAAGCCTAAATCCCAAAAGTAAAACTACATAATCAAGAACAAAACTATATAATCAAGAATGCCTTCACGATAAAATTCTCAAAAATCAAAAGAAGAAAAAGAAGCAAAACCCTGAACTCAACATTCAAAGAGCTTATTCTGGACATCCACATACAACGACCTTGGACCAAAATAAAACCCAATTCAATAAAGGAATTGAATCACAACCAAAACAACCCAGAAACAGAATTTTCTAGAAAATGCAGATAATCAACTATAAACATAAAGTTACCTCCTTTTTGCGTCCCTGCAATCAGAGGACTAATGGGGTCAAAACTTGAATCAAGAACAATAAGTTCAAAAGCAATTGGGATTTTCCCCCCTATTTTCTTCGTTTTTTTTTTTTATTTTTTGGGGGATGTGTAAGTTTGAAAGGAAGGTGTAAAAGATTTAGAAGAAGAGAGTAAAGAAGATGACCTTGACCTACCTCCCTTTTACAGTTGGTGCATTTGCGTAATTCCCTTACCCTTCCAAATGGGCAATATTCTCCCTCTTTGTCCACACCAACTTCCACGGTTCCACCGCGGGTTGGGATTACAAAACAATGTTCGCTGGAGGGGGCTGACAAAACCGCGGTCTTCTATAGCGCTATCCACTGTTTTTTGTGGAGTCTGTTACGTGTGCAGGCCGTCAGAGACATTATTCATATTAGACTACACATTAAAATGTATATATATTATAAAAATATAATTATTTTTTATGGCTTTAAACTTTTCATTTTAATTTTTTAAAGTTTTTAATTTTTAATTAATCTTTAAAAATTATATTGGTTACGATTATTTTTAATTCATTAAAATAACTTTAAACTAATTTATATATTAATTTTAAATTTTAAATTCTGTATATTAAGTTATATTATAAAAATAATAAACTTTAATTATTACTTTAAAAAACTTTTGTTTGTTAGAATCATTTCTAATCTATTAAAATAATTTTAAACTAACTTATACATTAATTTTAATTTTAAATTTTGTATATTAAGTTACTTTATAAAATTAGTATGAGACTTTAATTATTACTTTAAAAATTTTAGATTAGTTAGAATCATTTTTTATCTATTAAAATAATTTTAAATCATTTATAGACATATGTTGATTATAAGAGTCACATCTTCGACTCATGTTAAAGAAATAAAAATTTATGATATTGACTAAAATATGTGTGATCGTGATTAATGTATTATTATATTTAAGATACATATATATTCTCTAAGAATAAATTCTAACTTTATTATTAGATGGTTATAAGGTTTGGAAATATATTAAAGGAGATAAGATAAAGTATATTTTTATGAGATTTTTTTACTCATGAAATCTAGAAGAGATCTAATATTAATGTGCAATAAATTCGATCATTTGATGATTTGATAAATATATTCACTAAAATCTTACAAACAACAATATTTTGATTAGAATGTGTTGGTAAGAAATCTCAAATGGTTATCTAATCAGAAGAAATAATAATGATATAAAGAATAATGTACTCTTTTTCCTTCAGTAGAGTTTTTTTCTCACTGAATTTTTTTTAGTAATGTTTTAATGAGACATATTATTCATGTAATGTACATCCAAGGGGGGAATGTTATGAAATTAATATAATTATGAATGTCTATTATCTTATATCAAAAAGATAATTCAGTATAAAAAATAGAGATATTCTATCTTACCAGAAGATAGATGATAGAGTTATATTATATCTTTAATTATTGATAGGATTTATCTTCTAATTTCTCACTATCTCTTTTTACTGATATGTACCCTTGAACCTTATAAATAGGGATTTAGACTAATGTGTTGTAATGTATTGTATTGATGAACTAATTCATTCATTCACTCTTAAAAAATATCAATAAAAGCTCTTATGTTTTTCTCTCTATTTTATTTATATAGTTTCTCTCTATTCTTTTCATTATAGTTTTATTATTTAGTTCTTTGTATTGTTATTACGATTTCATTGTGCTTACAACGACTGTGCACCACCAAATTCATAGCATTATATACTTAAGAATACATAAGATAAGTGGAATTTACACGTCGTCGTCGTGGTTGTATTCCTTCAATTCACAATTAAATGTTCACATTTTTTTAGGATATCTACAATTGATTGTCTACTTTTCTAAAATAGTTACATATTTTGTCTAAACTTCCACTATAAATTTCTTTAATTTAAGTAAAGTAATATCCACTAACACATGACCCCATTACTAATCTCTTGAACCTCTTAATTTAAGATATTTAAACTCCACTAATTTGTAAGTCCTACCACTAACATCTTTAACTAATAAAGATATCATAATATTAATGAGAAAAATTTTGGTAAATTGAATAAGTAAAAAATCTTCCTTAAATTTTACACCTAATCAAAATGGGACATTCAATTGTTAACAAAGAGAGTATTTAGTATGTTGAATTGTGATATATTATATGAATTTCATCAAATGCAATAATAAAAAACTAGTTTTTAGAAGAGTTAAATATCATTTTATGTATTTTCTTGTGTAAAGTATTTACAAAAAGTACAAGAAAGTAATCTTCTTAGACATAAAACAATAATAACTATTAACTTTATGTTCAACTAAAAATATCTAATCTAAAGATTGAATTCAATCTATAAAAAATATTTAAAAGAATATAAAGCAAAATATAAGGTTTTAAGGCTAGACACTCAAAATAGAGATTCTAATCTAAGTATCTATATACTAAAAGTGATTGAGAGTTTGAGTTGTTGTTCAATATATTGTCGTTATGATTATTGTTTATTTTTCTTGTAAACACTCTTATTTTTAAAAGATAAGTGGATGATATATTACTTAATATAGTAGTTATTTATAGCAAAAATAGATTTTATTAACAAAATACTGAATTTGTTGATATATATGATTAAATTTCTTAGTTGATAATTAATATCAATTTTTAATTAGAAGTAATAGTATATGAACCTTCAAATGCATCAAATAGACTCCTCTAATTTAATAGATTTAACATTCAATTAAGTCAGAGGGGCTTATTTGACTTATCTGATGCACCCTAAAGTCCAAGAAAGATAGGCAGTATTAACTCGTTTCCTTATTGTTCTTCCCGTGTTTAATTTGGCAATTCAAAAATTATTGCTGTGGTTTGGTTGTTATATACTTTTTATTTTTTTATTTTTTATCTATTATTGTCAATCCCTCGTATTGTCATATTGATATCCTTATCATCTTGTTTATGTTTCTTTTAATACATTGAAAAACGAATGTGTGTTTATTAAGCCAAAATATAAGAGATACAACTTATATCTAATCAACTTGTCAACTTTAATTTTCAATAATGTTTAAATAAATATTTATTTTCTTATCACATTTGAGTGAAGAAAAAGAAGTTGAAGAAATTGTTGGAAAGAGTTTTTCCTCTCTACATGTGTTTTTTTTTTTCTTTCGATTTTGGTTTTGTTTAAATATTTGAGTTAGGATAATACAATTACTCCCTCTGTTTAGGTTTTCCTTCCTTCTCGATATTCACATTAAGCAAGAGATGGAAATTCTTATGTAGATTATTTTTTAAAAAATTAAAAGTTCTTTTTCCCCTAAATTTGGACCATTTGCTCTTCTTTTGGTTTCTTTTGTGAAAAGTCAAAAGAAATAAAATATGGTCTCATTGTTAATTTTATATATTGTAGAGATTCAATTTACATATATGAAATGGTCTTTGCAAAGGAAGCTCATTTCATTTACACATTTTATCAATTTTTTTTTCTTTTTTCTCATTTCTTTTGGAAATGGTATTCACTCGATTGTTAATGTTCAATAATCGAAACCAATCAATGAGTATTAAATTCAAGACCTGTGAGTGTTGTTTACTAATTGAGCAATTGCTTGGCTCAACTAAAGAACATATTGCATAATCTAATCAATTAACCAAACAAGTGGCCAAGAACAGCTTTGAGGTCAACAAACAGCTCACACACAAAACAAGAAAGGAGCCAATTTGACCAAGCATCATCAAGATAAAGTACCAAACAAATTGAACATGATTGGATGCTCTTGGCAACACCATCTCCTAATATTTAATTAATAGTTTGATTAGTGCTATGAATCCATATCCAAACATAATTTTTGAAGAATTTACTCATCAATTTATTTTTCTACGTATTTAAAATGGTGTTTCATTTCGAAATTAAATATAAATTTTTATTTTAAATCTTACATTTTTTACAAATAATTATTTTTTATTAAATTTAAGATAGAAATTTATTCAATATCACCGTTAGTGATTGACCTTATAAAGCTAATTGCTAGAGCTCATGTGAGCACATTGACCTTCAAAGTCTTTAAGAATAATAAGTGGAAGAATAATAGGTAGAGATGTGCATACGAGTTGATGAATTTTTGGTAATTATAATTTTTAAATTTGATAATAAGATATTACTTTGTTACCCAAAAACAAATACGAAAAGCTAATAGTAAAATACTTAATTCACTGTGTTAAATAAAATTTATATCTTAGTTTTTAGTAAAATTTCAAATTTCAAATTTCAAATAATATGCTTCTCTTGTTATACCACCTTCTTTTACAAGTTTGACAACTCTAAAAAAGAGCTTTCTCTCCCGAGATGTGAGCACAGTTCAGAGCCTGTAGAAGATTGATTCGCGAATTGCCCTTAATCACTCTTCCTGTAGCCAGAAGACAACTAACTATACCTTCAATAATATGCCACCCTCACAAATTTTATTTTCATTTTTTCAATAAGTATTCTAGTCTAGATTGAGCATAATACACTTCGACACTTAAATCTCAAAAGTCATAAAAGAGATGGTATAAGCTAAATTGAGGGTAACCCCCTAATGGAGACCCAATATATGCAAATGGAAGTACAGCTGGAAAACTGGAAAGTGATATTGGGTAGAAGTTTTCGATTTGACCTCGTGTGCCAGCTTAGCACCGATGCCACTCACCAGACTAACCGAAAGGACACTGCATTAGCAGAAAATACAAGAAAACCACTTGAAATACTGGCAAGCGAACCTAATAAGATAAGGAAGAACTGGAAAATGGGAGGAGAGCCTTGGATGGTAATGTAGGGCATGCTGGTGGTCTTTGTGGAGATGGAGTATGGTAGGAGGGGCCAAGAAGAGGTTAAAAGGGGGTAGACAACTAAGAGGTTTTATGCTGAAGAGAGATGCAACGACTTTAGTTATAACCCAACATTGGCTCATTAGAAAAGGAATTCAACTTGCACGAAAGAGAGGATTCAACAGGTTGGTTGAGTCAGTATCTGAAGCCATAACCCAAAAAATCCAAGAAGCAATTCCAAATCACTAAGAGTTCGGCATATAACCTGAAGTCAATATCAAATCCAGAAACTATAAACCTGCTATATACACCATCAACAATGCGATGATAAATTGTTCACCAACCTGCAGAAAGATAAGTCTCCAACAACATTAAGAGCCAACTGTGCTAGGGAGCAGCTGAGAATAGGGATGAATCTCAAAATCAATATCTTAGACAAAACGACAGGGAAGAATGAAGGAGGATAGTTGTCAAAGCTGCTTCCACAGAATTTTTTCTAGGGAAGAGAGAAGCAATGGCAATCGGTCAGACTCACTAAATTTCTTATTCATAAACAAGCTCATGACTCGCGCTACACCACACATTGAAGTTGAAAAAGAGAATTAACTTTGCTTCTCCGTTTTCCCTAATCCTACTTATAATGAATGGACCTATTTGTAAATGTAAATAATCCAGTCTCGTTAAAACAAAAGAGAGTATTTAACACCTTCACCTTCAATACAAAGCGGAAAATGGTAACTAATAATGCACACATGAAAAATGCTACTGCAACAAAAGAACACATCAATGATGATGGGATCAACATCAGGCGTCCCTGGCTCTGTTGGGATTATGTCTTGGATCTTGTGCTGTAAAACTCTAGGTCTTGGAAGAGTTTCTTAGACATTTCTTGAGTCCTGGGTTTTTGGGACAAAGTAAGAAGGTCAAAGACATATATGTCCTCAATTTTATAGCTAAAATTACTCAAATACCCTTCTTACTGCTAAAGATTGCCCCCAGCATCAGAGTATGAATCCAATTCCATAACATCATGTTGCAGCTGCATCACCAGCATAACCAGAAGATATATAAAAAGACCAGAGGAGATGAGTGAAAGAATGGTGGTTTATCGGTGCACGCACACACAAAAATGTGATATGAATTGGTGCCTCAAACTTTAAACTGCAAATCTCCACAAATAAGAAGCACCTTTCTATTGGAACTTGAAATTCAGGCTAAGAACACCATAATTTCTAAATGATGAATGCATAAGGCACGCTGTCCGGACATAATTCTTAATACCCATTCATCCCCCAGCATAAAAGCATCAATCCAATTCCATAACATCCTGTTGCAGCTGCATCACCAGCATAACCAGAAGATATATAGAAAGGCCAGAGGAGATGAGTGAAAGAATAGTGGTTTATCGGTGCACACAAACACACAAAAATGTGCAGATATGAATGGGTGCCTCAACCCTTTAAATGCAAATCTCAACAAATAAGAAACACCTTTCTACCGGGACTTGAAATTCAGGCTAAGAACACCATAATTTCTAAATAATGAAAGCATAAGGTATGCTGTCCGAACATGATTCTTGGTATTCAGGTATCAAAATTGACTTTTGAGGCACAATCTAAACCCCCCCCCCCCCTCACAGAGCCCCGCAACACAATTCATACCCAAGAATGATAAAAATCTGAAAATAGCTCAGAAGCCAAATCAACTACAGATTTAATTATATGTCCTATTGGCTCACCATGGACCAAATAACCAAAAAGTAATTGCTACAATGATTAGGGAGTTCAGACTTAACTTCACTGCTTCACCTTGTCAAGAAAATTACTTTGATACATATATTTCTTATAAAGGAAAAATGTAGAATCGCAAAGCTAATGAGTTCAAAGAATGGGGCGGATTACACACACATTTTTCCTTTCAGATAAGCAAAAAAAATTCTACAAATGAAAAGAAAAATGCAAGAAAGAGAATGAGGAATCCTCATAAAACAACAGAACAACAATCTCAAGATCGAACGACAGGGGCTGATAAGAAGTGCTTCGAATCATTGCTATTTGACTCGGACCTGTTCTAAAAAAAGTCGAGGTATTTCGAATTGTTTGTTGACACGGACAAAGTCAGGGAAAACCTCTGAAATTATTTCAATATTGAACCTTGGACATATAAGAGTTCCGAATCGAATCTCTTTAGAAAGAAGATTTTGTGTCTCATGGTAGCCTGCTCCAGTCCCCTTACGAAACTTTCGTTATTGGGTTAGCCATACACTTCACATTTATTCACTAGAGCAATTATGATCTGGAAGTCGATCCGGGGCAAGTGTTCAGATCTATTATGACATAGCCGCGAGGCGCTCAACGGACCTTTTTCATCTTATAAAACCCTTTTTAGATTTTGGAGGAAAAGGAAATACAAAGAACATTCCGGGCAGAAACAATTAATAAAATGAATTTCTAATCAACAGACATGATTCTGTCCATTCAGTTCCAATATAGATGGAAATAAAGCTCTCTACAGGATTAAACAGAGACTAGGCTGCATATAAAAAGGAATGACTATCCTGTTCTACCAGAGAAGAGGCTATTCAACTACTACAACAGGGAGCCGAAGTATGTAACTTTTTTTTTATATTCAAAAGACAAGGTACATATGAGGAAATAAATTCCTAGCTCTAAAAATTAGAATGTACATTACATTTCATTTCTAAATTTTATTTTTATCTTTAAGTTTAGAATCCAATTTTCAAGAAATGAAAGAAGACTAAAGATACCATGGTCCAAGAGATTTTCTCATTCAATGGTATGTAGCCCAAACAAAATAGTATAGCTATGTACATAACTCAAATACTTCTTACATCATTTGACTGAACAAGATAGTTACTCTATGGGAAGTATTATAGTTCTTACAAAATTTCTAGGAAGTCTATATTTTTCTGGTTTCTTCAAGACAGGAAGTTGATGAATCGTGATTTTCTTAAAATATTTTTTAAAAATAGAAAATTTAGAATAAGACAGCTTGGCAATAACCTGCAAGATTCCAAAAATCTAATACATCCCAAGCCACTAAAACAACACCTATATGCTTGCAGCATGATTACTATGTAATACCAAGACCCTTGTAGACCTCAGGAACTTGATCAATGTACTATAAGCTGAAATTTTCCCGTAACAAGAAAGTTAATATTCATCTCTATTATAGAATACCAGTCTAGTAATATAGCTGACTTTCAAGACTAATAACAATGAGAGAAAACGGAAAAGAAACGATCAAGTATTACCAACATGTCATCATTTCACTACAAGTATGGATGAGTAGAACATATAACATCTCCCACAACCAATAGAAAGCATAGGCTATCTGAAGAGCTTGGAACTAAAAGCATAGAGAGAAACCCCCCAAAAAAATTATAGATCAAAATCCTTTTTACAATGTTATACGCACTTGGCTCGAATTCTTTTATCTTCTTTATTTTGGTTCTCTCTGCTTTTCATAGTGTTGGCCTTTCTTCTCACCCATCTCCCCAATTCATTGGAGTACTGGCCTAAACACTTCCTCAGAAGGGGAGCAAAAGTTGCAATGAATATCTGTTGTTTTCTTTTTTGGTGCGGTGGGCTGTGGGAGTGGGGTTAAGGGAACAAAAAATCGCTGCATATTTTAAAGAGGACAGTTTTAGTTTCTCTTTGATTAAGTCACATATTTGATTAAGTCAACAATGAACCAAAAACCAAACAGGCAGATGTAGGATAACCTTCCTGTAGAATCAGAACTCAGAAATAACAATGGGAAGGACAAGAGTCTTAGTCCAGATCTACATGTCATGATAATTTCGAATTTCATCACAAGGACAGCAAGCGTATATAATATAACAATCCTCCTCCTCAAAAGTTTATTCCTGCTACCTTGATTCCTCGTAAGTCCAGATTTTCTATATCTTCCTTATGCAAATTTTTTTGTCCAGTCTCATAACTTTTGACCAGTCATCAACACATTGTTGGAATGTGAAATAATTTGTTGAGAGCCTAATTCAAGTACTTCCAAGAAAGGAAATAAACAACTTAGACATTTAGACAGAAGTTTAAATATCATTTTCGTTTAGTTCAGTAACAGACAGAGTTCAGAGCCTTTCCATAAATCAATTAAGCAGGTGCATAAACATTGAACCAGAGAACTTTTTCATTATGTTGCAGGATAAAACCCTTAAATTGGACTTCAGACAGGGGAAAGATTTGCTGAACCATATTAGTATAAGCCAACTTATATACCAGGTAATTGATCATGCCTCTTCCTTTTGAGTTATACATACATGCAAGTTTAAGATAATAATAAGCTAAAACAGGAAGAGAACCAATTACCAGAGCATATAAGAATAAATGTGGTGGCAAACCTCCAATGGTTACACCAGCAGTCAAGACCTAGTACTCTGCCATTTAGACCTCTCAAAACTACCCAAACGCTGGTGTGCTTCAGAGCATTAAATTCCACGGCCATGATAATTGCTATAAACTGCTATGTGGTGCCAGATCTATCAACCATATAACTTGTTTACAATCTCTTTAGAGATACTTGCATGTCTGTGCATGGGTATGAGATCATGGACAAGTATGATATCAACGTGCTTACACACATATATCTATCAATCATGAACTACAAGCGTGCATTCTTAGTACATTACATCTACAAGAAGGAACCAAAGAATGCTTAAAGTGTCAAGATATGCATCAAATCCTAGTCTTGTAATTCTTACTGTGGATTACACTTTCCATTCAAGTAATAAGGCACACAGAGTGTAAGGCATAAACTAATAAAAATTAGTAGTAAGCAACTGCCAGAGCCAGTATGAAAAACTAGTATTGAAATGAAAAGATTTAAATCTGAGAGGAAATGCACTGTAGATTTCAATTAATATTCAAGTAATAAAATGCACTGTAAAACATAGAGAAAATGAACATAGTTACAAACATTAGAAGTAGCAATCCAAAGAAACAGTATGAAAGACAATCACTGAAATAAATAAGCTTACTATCTAAATAAGACAAAGAACTTCCTATAGTTTAAGTCCGTGTCATGAAGACCGCTAGCATCAACCACTAAATACGTCAGAATAATCTGCCAGTACCAGTATTCTACCTTTCTCACCTCTCAATTCTATTCAAGACACTGAAAGCTATGGGAATGGAAGATTAACACAAAGAAGTTATTTGTTGAAAACTTAAAAGGGCCTTCTTGTACTAAAAACATGGAAAGAGCTCAGTGAACTCCCAATCTTGAAATAAACACCATCTCGACTTCGAGCTCTTGCTATCTCCCAGTCAATATATAACCCATGTCAACTAGGAGTCATTTGATTACATGGAATCATTTGATTACATAGAAATTATTGTTATACGCCAACAGTTCAAAACAAAATATCCGTTTTCGTTTTCGGAGAGCAATAAATCCATGTTTTACTTGGAATATAGCTAATAGAAACCAATTCCATATCTCTAAAAAGTTAAAGCAAAACTTCAAAGAACTACCCAATCAACTATAATGTGATTCTCCATCGTACTGAATTCTCTGATTTTAGGACATTCTTCCTATTTGAGACCAGAAGCATTCAGTCAATGATCAAAAATAAAACTATCTACAATGATACATCAAACAGTAGTTGTACAAAAAAATTATTCTACATAGTAAGTATCAGAATTTCACTTTAACAAAAGCTTCAGCTGAATATATTACCAAAACTCAACAATTCCATTAGTCAAGATACTCAAACTCATCCTCTTTTAAATGGGCAGAGAACTTTAGCGGCCCTTTTCTCCCTTCAATATTGTCTACCACAAACTCCACTTTGTACGGCAAATTAGCAGAAATGATCTTGCCTTTGTGCACCGCAACATACTGCTTCAAGGTTCCAACTTTCCCGTTCAATTCCAACTCCGGCACTTTAGGAACATGGTAAACTTTTAGTGGGACCTTGACTCTAACTCTTGCCCCGAGTTTCCTTTGCGCCTCTGCTGCTTTTTCATCCTCCTCATCATAAATTCCACCTGAATTTGAGGGTGTTTCTGCAGGGAGATTGTCCTCCACAATCATTGCGGAATCAGCCGAGGATTTTACAGGCTGAAAAGAAATAGCAAAAGTTCTACATTTTGTTGGTGGGATTTTGATCTTGGGAAAAGGGTTTTCTAAAGATGAGACTTTGGGTGCTGGGTTTATCACAGAAGGGGTTTTTGAAGTTGGAACGTTGAGGATTGATGAAGAGAGAAAATATGAAGAACTCATGATGGTATTTTCTTTTCTGGGTTCAATTTCTGATTGTGGGAATTGCTCTCTGGGATATTTTTGCTGAATTTGTGGGGTTAAATACATTTGTGAATTTCTGATGGGGTTATTACAATAGCATATATCAACAGCTGAGGTGGAGGTGATGGAACAAACATCGGGGGATTTTTATTATCCAGTTTATATGGTTTTTTATTATCCAGTTTATATGGTTGAGGATTTGTTTTTTCTTTTTTTTTTTTTGGATGGGTGGTTTAGGAATTGACTTGTGTGTATAAAAACGTAATTTCTATATACAGTTTTTTTTTTGACTATATGTAGTGTTACAAATTTTTATTTTCAAACTTCTCTTTCTCTCTCTTCCAACAATTCTCTCTAACATTTCTTTTAAAAGTCCACACTTTTCATGCAAAAACACTCAAATTTTATCGCAATATAGCAATGAGCAAAGATTCTACGAAGAATTCTCTCGAATTTGAGGTAAAAATCTATTACATTGTCTTTAAATTCATATTTTCTTAGTTTGTTTAATTTTTGCACAGTTTTGCCACTGAGTGGCGGAAGTATCCGACAAATTTCGCCAGCTTCTGGCGAAATTCTTAGATTAATCTCAGTGAGGATCTCAGCGAAATTTATGGAATAATTTCGCTGGGATTCTAGCGAAATTAATGGCTGAATTTCGCGGATTCAGCGACATTATTCCACGAGTTTCGCTGAATCCGCAAAATTCAAGGAATAATTTCGCCAGAATCTGGCGAAAGTCATCAATGAATTTTGCCAGAATCTGGCGAAATTATTCCAAGAATTTCGCCAGAAGCTGGCGAAATTCATCACAGTTTCGCCAGATTCTTATGATATAGTTTCAATCTTGTTTAATTTTTTTGTGTAGTTAGTTGTATTGTTGTATAATTTTTATACTTGATAATTATATCATATGTTAGGTTACACATCGTAGATAACTTGATTATTACTGGTTCTTGATGTCTTAAAAATAATCAAGAGTCACGTAATGTAATGAATCGACATTGGGACTAGTGTGTTTTATGTATTGCAGGGAAAGCTGAGAGGCGGAAGGCAAGATTTCATCGAGCACTCTACGAGAGACGGTGAAGCGCCCTCCTCATCGTCATCGATTCGTTTGAAGAATTTTTTTGATCTTGACCAAATGGAAGATTTAAGTCGAGTTTTTAGGCACGCGAGATATGTTTTCAAGTAAAGAGGAGTTAGTAAAGTGGGCGAAGCGCGGCGATTACGAGTGAGGGACGTTGTTGATAATTGCTTTCAGTCGCGAAAAGGTGACTGAGGCAGATACGGCTTTGTCGAGCTTAGATGTGAGAGGCGGAGCGTACAGAAAATTCATATCTTGCTCGGAAGGACGGAGCGAGAATCGGGGTCGACTGCTGCACATCGCATATCCCGCATGACAATGACGGTGTAGCATATCCCATCGCTGCAAGGTAGCAAGTCAAACGATTAATATGAGCACCAAATGAGGGAAAAAAAACCTATATTTCATCAACATAGGGTAGGAGCGGATCGATGCAGCTGCGTCGGTGATGGGAGCGGGCCGAGCCTACTAACTCCCGCAGCGGCATACCGAGATTCCGAATGGAGGGATGCGTCCCTAGCAAGGTACCGGGGTAGGTACTCGGGAGTGCATGCTTGACGGTGGGGACGGCGTGTGCGCTGAGCCGAGTCCTACCAAGGGATGTGGTTCTCGGGCCGTTCCCGAATTCATCCGGGCACTCGTACTGGGACGACATATCTCCGGTTGTTCGCCGACTGTAATCCCTCTTTCGGCGAGATCGGTGTGGTAGGAATCTGCTGCACCCTGCTCGAAGCTGGCGTAGGGACACGATCGGGCATATCGACTCCACAGCGTCACAAAACCGAAGACACCCGTGGAAAGCCGAAATCCAGTGCTCTCTAAGCGGGTTCGGCCCGAAGGGAGTCCAGCAAACCTGTAAAATGTATGTATACGATAAAAGCAGTGAGGTACAACTAAAAGCGGTAGTGACGAAAAAACTTACCTCGCGCAGATCATATCGTCTAAGTGTAGGCGTATAGAGCGCGAGATCATCGGATTTCGCGGAGCGCCCCTACTGCGCTAGAAGCAGTAGGATGTGAGGGCAGTGACTCACGCCCGATCTAGCGGCTCGCTGAGGGGCGAAGGGACGGAAAATACAGGGTATATCCATGCCTCTAGTAGCGCCGTGGGCCCACTCAGTTGTCTCTGATCGGCCCTAGACGCCGTCCCAGAGAGACCCAGTGCAGAATACGCAAGACAGGGCGAGCACCCGGGCATATCACGTGGATATCATCAGCTGAGCTAAAGGAGCGGCCGGTGGTTGTAGGGCATCCGATCCTTACCCTTATCTATGAAAAGGGTGGCGCCTACTGAATACTTCAAATATCCACGCGCATATGCAGACGACTCAAGTGATCCCTCGGTCACGTACTCGCTCGAGGGACGTTAAATCGCATCCCGCCGTTATCCAGCTGGCTCGAGCGTGTGCTGCTGGGTATGTTCATGTCGCTGATAAATCTCGACAATGTCTTCCTTGCTCAAGTCATGCCGGGAGAATGTAACCGATCCACAGGGAATAGCAAGGATATGCGCCACATCGTGGAGGGTGATGGTCATCTCCCGAACGGCATATGAAATGTGTTAGTGTCACTACGCCACGCTCTCAACAAAAGCGGAAATAAGTGCACTATTAGGTCGAGAGAAAATGCAATGCCTCAATCGCTCCAGACCACTGCAGGCCACAATTGCAGCAACTGCCTCATCTCGCATCGGCCATTTATCGATGTACCCCTGTCTCAAATGGACCGTCAGCATCGGTCGCTCCTGCCCAAGGAAAAACCAAATTTCAACGATTACGCGGGGACAAAAAAAGGTATGAAATTTTTTCGCGAATGACAATTAATTGTAAGAATGCACTACTAACCTCGCCATGCCAGATAAGGCTGGTAATGTGGCCGGAAAAGGATGGAATGAGGGACGGATCTTGCGGGCCCCCAAGTGTCGGTCCCGTCAAACGCCACTCCTCGGTGCTCCCGCATCGGCAAGTTCGACGTCGAGTGGGCTGTGACTGTCGCTCGGCAGCGGCCGGCTGTCGCCCTGCACTGGGACCGGGTCTCTCCACATCGTCGACTGAAACTCTACTCGCGGTAGAAGGTACTCCTGGAGCGTCCCCGGAATGATCTGGCGAGCGCGTGGCGCGCCCGATGAATCGACACCGTATGGAACAGGACCCGGGGGACCTATCCCTGCGGGCAGAAACTCCAGAACCGGATACCGAAAGAGCGAGGCTGCCTACCCCCGCCGCAACGCGCCGTAGAAAACCTCTCCGCGGTCGTGCGGAAGATGTCGTCGGAGCTGTGTGCGGGATGTCCTGCTCATATGTCTCATCCTCATGCATCATTGCGTCGGTCAGCCGGGTCATGAATATCCTCACCCGCATCCATATCATAGTCACGCGTCGATCGCAGCTCTTCCCCATCTTCCACGTCATCTGCAGCGCCTGATCCCTCGTCGTAATCCTCCGGATGTCTGTACGGCGTAACCGGGACCGATGGTGGCCGGTAGTATCTTTGGGAGCCACATCTTCGGCGTGGCCAGCTGTGTGTCTGAGCCCAGGGTAGGGAGGGTCTCTGATAATAGTCCCGGTGCGGCCGAGGCTGGCGACGTCATCGGGGCCAAGGATACGGTACATATCCCGATATGGCGCGTACATCCCGGGAATCAACGGCATATGTGGGGGCGACCTTCGTCGAATCAATACCCGGTGTGGCGTCAGCCAGTTTCGGCGGGGATGTCGCATCTGTACTGCGCCTCGCCGCACTTCAGCTCTCTGTCTGGCGAGATGCAGTAATAGGATGACGACCGTGCAATCGACCCAGCTGCTGATGCAAAGCTGGTCCCCAAGTCTTGCGATACACCGCGTCAGCGGCTGAGAAGGATCCAGTCATCTGCAACACTTATTTAACAAAAAATATCATCGGTGATAATTAAATTAAACAATAATCAATCCGAGTAAATAAATAAACGTATTTAAACTAATATTATTTAATACTAACTTAAGATAAATTAAATTATTAAAACTACGATAAATTAAAATTCACGGCAAAAAATTCTACCCGATTCATGGCGGAATTATTGCTGGAATTTCGCCGAGTGCATGGCGGAATTCAGCGAGAATTCGCCATGCACCGTGCGAATTCTGCCGTGAATTCGCCCGGAATCCTGGCGGAATCCCGCATAGGAATTCCGCCAGAAATCTGGCGAAATTCAGCGGTAAATTCGCTGAAATCGGCGGAATTTACCGTCGAATTGTACCGCTTTTGGGTACAATTGGCGAAAAATTCCGCCGATATCGGCGGAATTTTTCTACTGGAGTTCCGCCAATTGATGGCGGAATTCTCTGAAGAATTCCGCCACTCAGTTGGCGGAACTCTTGCAGGAAGAATTTAACATCAAAATCGGTCGTTTTTTGGCCGATTTTGATGTTTTTTTAACATTAAACAATGTAAATTAATGAATAGTTCGAAAAACTAACCTTTTTACGCTAAAAATTCGATGTCGTTTTTCAGTAGATCCGAATTTTTCTCACCAAATGCTTGAGAGGATTTTGAAAATTTTTTCGAAATTCAAATGAAATTATGAAAATTTTTCGCACTACATATAGTCCAAAAATAAACTACATATAGTAGTGGCCTATAAAAATGACTGGGTTGTTTGGGAATCACATAATATGTGACACGTGATGAGCTTTGGGATCACAGGAGGTTTTGTTTTGTTTTGTTTTGTTTTGTTTTATAATTAACTTCCATTAATAACTAAATCAAATATAGGTAGAAGATTAGAAACTCATCACTCATATAGTAATGAGAAATAAAAGTATACATTAGAATTCTTAAATAGATAAGCTATAATAGATAAAAATAAAAATAAATACATAAATACTCTTTTCTCTCGATATTATGAAATCATTTTTTAACATTGTTAATATGAAAAACTTAACTTTATATCGATCTTTGTAAAACAACAATCTACAAACGTCTGGGCAAATTAGAGGTTTCAAAAATAGCCAAAAAAGGAGATTAAGATATGAGAAAATGCTTAAATCAGATTTAGGTATTAAAGGAATTTCAATCTTATTTAAGATGAACTGTGAATGTAAGAAGTGGAGATAGGTCAATATGGATATAAATTGTATATCTATATTGCTTTTTAGATAATAGTGAAATATTCTTCTATTTAATCCCTGAACTATTTATATTTCGTTATAAATTCTTATTATTTTTTATAACATCAAGAATCTTCATGGTAAAATCTAATAAAAAATAAACATGTACCTTGCACGTATCATATTAGTAAGTATATATTTGGTATTTAATATAAATTACCTTTTACTCCCTATTTTTTCTTTTCCTTCCTTTTTCTCTTTTTTAAATTTTTCTCTTTTTTTTAACCATCCTCACAATTCGAGTCGGCTAGGGTGCATAATGGGTTTTTTTCTGTACGTGTTGAATCAAATCTGGACCGTTCGATCGATCCAGATTTGATCCAATGGCTGAGGTCTTCTAAGGGTAATATGGGCATGGAGGGGTCAAAAATTTTCAAATATTGCACAGTTTTCATGGGCATCCCGTCACTCAACCATCATTTCAGTCACTCTCATTCAAATATAAGTTTAGAGATGAAGCCTCTCACTCTCTGCTTCTTATTTTTCATCTCTCTCTCTCCTCTTTCTTCTCTCATTCTTCCTTCCCGAATGCCTCTTCCCTTTCTTGTCACTCCTCGCCAGAAATCGCCACCATTACGACGGAAGCTTTTGAAACCATGCACCAAGTAATACATTCGAAACCATTTTCTAACGTCCATCATATCTTTATTTTGAAGAGATGATTTTAAGACTTGCTTCTCTCTTTTTTTTCTCCCCAAGTTACACAGTCATTTGGGTTGGATAATTGAGATGCCTTGTATTTCCTATATTGAATGTTGTATCCGAAAATGCAGAAGCACAATGCATCCAGCCTCAACCTTCTGTGTGCGTAGATCTTGGTAACTGCCACAATGAAAATTGTAACTCTCATTATGGGTAATAAGCATGAGAATAATTGTTCCATACGTACAGAATAATTATTACAAAAGAACCAATTTGCTAGAGCAATACCTCACTGCAAGAGGAATAATTATTATTAGTATTATTAATTATTATTATTTATTGTCGCAGCAAGTATTGAAGAAATTAAAAAAATATAGTTCTCAACAGTGAACGATGCTCATGATGATTATTCAAAAAAAGGTGAACTGAAGGCATTGGTGGTGAATTAATTTGTGTTGATTCTTATGACTTGAAAAATAATTTTGATGATAGAGGATTTCAATGTTGGGCATTCTTTTGTTATTTTAGAAAAATTCATAAATATATTGTTTCTCTCTCTTGTAATGCTTCAACACTTTGACCAAAAGAGATCCCTTCTCAGAGGCCCTTTGCGCGTCAATGCTTGCATCATCAGGGATTTCTGCTTCCCTTGAGCTAGCAAGGGGCAATGTGGCGCAAGCCTCAACAATCCTGCTTCCATTCCACCAAGAGCAGGGAAGCTCACCATCTGCTATTCCCTGCACTTCCTCAGCAAACCGCACCTACAAATGCACATAGTTGGTTATAAGAATAATTATTATTGATGAACATCATAATTATTCCCGACGTCCTCAACAACCGTTTTAAACTAAACAATGCATATAGATAGTTGAAAGAATAATTATTATTGCTTAACTTCATAATTATTCTTGTGCCCCAAGAAGAATAAAGTTATTTACATAAAGTTCGTGTGTAATAAGAAAGGATTTCAAAAGGGGCAGTAAACTTGATTTGAATATTGTGCTCATCAATAGAGCCCCATGTAATGCTTGTGACTAGATGTGGCCTTTGTTAGCAGTTGAAAGGTGTTCTTACAATGCTTGTTAATGTACCCTCACAATTGTTATTAATGTGAAGAATAATTATTATCCACGACTAAATGATGGCACACTGTCATGTATAAAATACACTAATTGAGAACAATTGTTATTGAAAGTTTTACTGACAGAATAATTATTATTAGACAATACAATGCACAAAGTTTTACTGAAAGAATAATTATCAACGTCCTCAGTAATTGTTTTGGACAATACAATGCACAAGTTTTCTTGAAAGAATAATTATTATTGTTTAAATGCATAATTATTCTTACCAGCAAAGGTGCAAATTGCCCTATGGACAATAGGCATGTTTCTTTTTTATTTTCTTTGCAAAGGCCGGCTTAGATCATCATACGAAGTGATGACTTTGGGCGCATGAGGTAAAGCTGGCCTTGGTTTCCTTTTCACGGATCTAAAGAATCACTTAGCCAAAAGAAGACAAAGGGCAATGATTTTTGGGAAGGCAACAACATTGCAAGAATACTTTCATAACGAAGCGTATCGCAGCCCCGACTTTTACTACAATGTCGAAGAAGATAACGAAGAAAGGATTGTGAACATATTTTGGGTAAATGCTAGAATGGAGATGGATTATGGTTACTTTGGAGACTCAATAACTTTCGACATCACTTATAGAACAAATAAAAATTATCGTCCCGTTGGTAGGTCTAGAATAATTATGCTATTCGTTGTGAATAATTATTACTTTTGGTATGTATAAACTTATTTTATGAGTTAGTAATAATTATTACTTCAGTCACCTCGACACCACTTATAGAACAAATAAAAATTATCGTCCTGTTGGTAAGTCTAGAATAATTATTCTATTCGTTGATGCATATGTAGGATTTTAGACTATGTGCATTTTGTAGGATTTTAGAACAGTTGTTGAGGGGCACAAGAATAATTATGAAGTTAAGCAATAATAATTATTCTTTCAACTATCTATATGCATTGTTTAGTTTAAAACGGTTGTTGAGGACGTCGGGAATAATTATGATGTTCATCAATAATAATTATTCTTATAACCAACTATGTGCATTTGTAGGTGCGGTTTGCTGAGGAAGTGCAGGGAATAGCAGATGGTGAGCTTCCCTGCTCTTGGTGGAATGGAAGCAGGATTGTTGAGGCTTGCGCCACATTGCCCCTTGCTAGCTCAAGGGAAGCAGAAATCCCTGATGATGCAAGCATTGACGCGCAAAGGGCCTCTGAGAAGGGATCTCTTTTGGTCAAAGTGTTGAAGCATTACAAGAGAGAGAAACAATATATTTATGAATTTTTCTAAAATAACAAAAGAATGCCCAACATTGAAATCCTCTATCATCAAAATTATTTTTCAAGTCATAAGAATCAACACAAATTAATTCACCACCAATGCCTTCAGTTCACCTTTTTTTGAATAATCATCATGAGCATCGTTCACTGTTGAGAACTATATTTTTTTAATTTCTTCAATACTTGCTGCGACAATAAATAATAATAATTAATAATACTAATAATAATTATTCCTCTTGCAGTGAGGTATTGCTCTAGCAAATTGGTTCTTTTGTAATAATTATTCTGTACGTATGGAACAATTATTCTCATGCTTATTACCCATAATGAGAGTTACAATTTTCATTGTGGCAGTTACCAAGATCTACGCACACAGAAGGTTGAGGCTGGATGCATTGTGCTTCTGCATTTTCGGATACAACATTCAATATAGGAAATACTCGTTAGAAGGCATCTCAATTATCCAACCCAAATGGCTGTGTAACTTGGGGAGAAAAAAAGTGAGAAGTAAGCCTTAAAATCATCACTTCAAAATAAAGATATGATGGACGTTAGAAAATTGTTTCGAATGTATTACCTGGTGCATGGTTTCAAAAGCTTCTATCGTAATGGTGGTCATTTCCGGCGAGGAGTGACAAGAAAGGGAAGAGGCATTCGGGAAGGAAGAATGAGAGAAGAAAGAGGAGAGAGAGGGATGAAAAATGAGAAGCAGAGAGTTAGAGGCTTCCTCTCTAAGCTTATAATTAAATGAGAGTGACTGAAATGATGGTTGAGTGACGGGATGCCCATGAAAACTGTGCAAAAATTGAAAATTTTTGACCCTTCCATGCCCATATTACCCTTAGAAGACCTCAGCCATTGGATCAAATCTGGACCGATTGAACGGTTCAGATTTAATTCAGCACGTACAGAAAAAAAACTCATTATGTACCCTAGCCGACTCGCTCACCATTGCTACTGGCGGTGGTGGGGCTGCTATAACTAGTCGATGTTGTCCCCTCTCCTTGCTAAGTTCTTTTTCCATATCTCTGCTATCTTCTCTGCCTTCTGCTTCACAATGGGCACAAACATCCTCCATTTCCCAAAACAAAATCCTGAGAATGATGAAAAATTCCAATCATCGGATGAATCAAAACCTGTTATCAACAACTAATGTGATGGATATTGATGAATCCATCCAGATGCAAATTCACTAAACCTAATGACTACATCTCCACCTATATTAGCCTCTTGAATCATCTCCATTAGCTCATTGATTTTTTAAATTGTTAAACTAAACCAAGATCAGAATCATATACGACAATGGTGGGTTTTGAAATCGGAACGGTATTGTTTAACCCTGATGATTGGAGACCTACGGAGTCTACTTCCTCCCTATCTGTGCCAAACCACCCTTCTAATGTCCTCTTTGCCTATGGGAAGAACAATAATGTTCTTTCTTCTAGATCTGTGAAATTCAACTGCAAGGTTGGATAAAGTAGTTTTGGGGGTTTCGTTTAAATTGTGAGGTGGGAGCGTTGTTTGCCAATCATTTTCTGTAACAAAATTTGTGCATCGGTGGATCTTGTTATTGATGCCTTTGGCGCAGGGGAAAAAGGCAGGGGAGTAGCAGAGATATGGAAGAACTTGGCAAGAAGAGACCATGATGGCGACGACAGCAATGGTGAAGAGGGTCAGTGGTGTAGAGAAGGCCAAAGAAGAAGAAGAAATGGAGAAAGAAAAAAAGAAAAGGAAGGAAAATAAAAAGATAATTTATTAAATACTAAATTTACCCTTTCTAATATGTCATTTGTAGGTTTAAGACTATTCGCACGTCTTTTTTGCAGTATATGCTGGACTCATTTATGATTGTCCGATTGTGATCTAACGATTGAAATTCAAGTCCTGAACAATTGTTTAGAGAATAATTGTTCAGATAAGAATTGTTCAAAATAATTATTACAACCGTTGGATCAAGATCAGACGGTCATAAATGTGTCCAGTACATATTGTAAAAAAGACGTGAAGCACTGGAACTAAATCGGGTTTAAGATTTAATATTAGCCACTGAAAAAATTAAAATATTAGGGAGTAAAAATAGATTTTGATTAGTTAACATTGTAAAAAAGAAAATTATGCTAAAAAAGACATTTTACAAAATTATTTAATATTTTAAAAAAATAGAAGAAAAGATTGTCACACACCAATAGAAGTTCCACATATTACACAAGGACAAGGTTAAGTACAACGAACCCCTCTCTTTTTTTTTTTCTTTAGAGTACAAGTCCAACAAAACCCCCTTGAAGTTGCAGGGTTTGTTAGGTGAGGATGTGATGGGGTTTGAAAAAAGAGGAGAGAATCATGTCTTTTTAAAATATGTTTAGGTGACATTTTTAGAATTTCATTTAAAAAAAGATTAAAAACATATCCTACGACAAATTTTTGAAGCTGGCACTTGAGCCTACATGTTCCCTCCATCATTTTTATTTTTCAATTTTGTTAATAGTGAATTTTGTTTTGTAAAAATAAAAATATTTATGTCCTAGTTGACAAATCTCTCTAATTTTAGAAATTTTTTGAATTTAACCCTATATATACAAAGAAATTAATACTACGCTAAGATTTTAGATTTTTTGATAACTTTTTTAATATTTTTTCTAATATAAATATAATGATGGACATAAAATTTTAAACCATGCATATAAATATACTGTAAATCTAACATGAAATAGGGAGAACTTCTTCTCTCAATTTAGTTTCGACCCTTTTTACAATCTAAAGAAAATTTACCTATTTAGTCCCTCAACTATTTATGTTTTGCCAAAAGACTCTCAATTGTTTTTTTTTTTTCAACATTAAGAATCCTTAAACAATTTATGAACAACACAAAGAATCTTTACCACCCATTTTTTTAGCACATGATGACTCCATTACAGCCATTAGATTGGCATCTTTTTGATCTAGTGGTTGAGACTTATTTGGGGTGTTTTTTAGACTTAAAAATTTTTGTTTTCTGCCCAATGAGTGTTTCAAGCCAAAAGCAATTCAAAATCATAATTTTTTCAACCTCTTACACCAAATTCTGTCTTCTCTCTTTTTCCTACTATTGTTTTAAAACTCTTCAACTATTAAAGAATAAAATAATTCATTCTCTTTAAATTATTCACTTTGTATTTGATGGTTTTAAGGAGCCTTATATTTTTCTATTAAGATCAAAACCCATTTTCTCAGATTCACTTATCTAAAACAAAGTTAGATTTTTTAAGTTTTTACTGGGTTGTTCAATGACTTTGAAGTTTTAGAAACATTCGTTTAAAAACAAGACTTATTTGCACATTCAATTGTCAACTTGCAGAGGTAAAGGAAGCGTTGTGTTAATTTTCATGATTTGAGAATGATTTCAGTAATGGAGTATGATCATGACTTGAGAAAACGATTTTGATTGTGGAGAATTTTTTGATCGATATTTTTAATAAAACTTTAAAAATTGATATATATTTTGACTTCTTATGTAATGTTTCTCATTGTTTTGAGTAATGACTGTTAACAATTTTAAAGATTAATTATTCAAAAAAATATGTGAAGTAAATAACTATTCATTTCAAACAGCAGTAAATAATTATTCAATACTGCATGAATAATTATTCAATAATTATTCAAGACTTTATAAATAATTATTTAAATATCTACGAATCATTATTAAAAGTCAAATAAAATAAAGGAAAAATTAAAGTAAAGAGAAACAAAGGAGAAACTAATAATATTTTCATTTTTTCAAATTTCTCATTAAATACTTACACACTATAGAGATTTGAATAGTAATTTTCATTATTTTAAAGATTAGTTATTTAAGAGAGAACATTGTGCAAAGAATAATTATGTTTATGAGCACTTTTTTCAGTATATGCAAGAATCACTCTCAGAGCCATTGGATCGAAATATTTTAATCTAATGACTGAAAGAGAATAAGGATATTTTAGACTCCTGCCCAAAGATTAATTTCAGTTTAAAAGTATCTCAACTCATTAAATCACAATTTGAATCCAAATCTACTACAATTATTAGATCGACTCTTTCTCCTCTTTGCTATTTTTCTTCCACCATCAAGGTTAGTATCAACGAAGAAGAAAGATGATTTCTCAACCAATCTTCATAGAATTCATCCGTTATAGTTACAATTATTATGGATGGAGTTCATAATATTTCTAGAGGTTGTGCGGTCAAGAAGAGTAGGTTGTCGAGAATAGTAGTGGTTTGTTGGATTGGAATGGTAACAACAAAAAACTTACTACTATTATTAGATAAATATTATTATATTAGGCATTATCTTTTCTTGATCTTTTTTATTTAACCTCAAAAGGTGTATTTTTTATAGTAAAAATAATTATGGTGACAGTTTATGTTGAATGTACATGTGTAAGGATGGCATTATGTTGAGAAGAAAACTAGCAATCGTGCTAATAGTGGTGATGAAAATGACAAAAGAATGAATAAATATCTATTTTTGTTAAAAACTTTATGTACAGATTAGAGTTCTATATAATAGAAAGTAGAATTTAAATTTATGTAACTAGTATGTATCATTTCTTTCACCTATACTATGCTAGAGTTTGTTCAATACAAAAATTTATATTAACTTTCTCATCTATTAATGGATGGAAAATTATATAAAAAGTAAATAATTTACTACATTGGAGGTAATTACTATTTCAAATTATCACGATAGAATGACATTATGTTCATTTACCATGGAGGTGTGAATAATTATTTATGCAGTGTTGAATAATTATTCACTATACATATACATGCCCTGTTATCTTTTTTCTGAACGTAGTTAAGATTATAAATACAAAAGAAATTGTAACAAAAGAAAAATTATACTGCAATAAAGGAAAATTTTACTTCAGATTATCATGGTGGAATGACATTATATTATTTACCATAGAAGTTTGAATAATTATTTACGCAGTGGTAAATAATTATTCATTACACAATGATATCTTTTGAATAATTAATTTTTAAAATAATGAGAATTTCTATTTAGATATGTATAGTGGATAAGTATTCAACGAAGAATTTGAAAAAATTATTATTTTCTTCATTGTTTCCCTTTACGTTAATTTTCCCTTTATTTTATTTGGCTTTGAATAACAATTCCTGGGAATTTAAATAATTATTTACATAGTCTTGAATAGTTATGTACAAAGAATTGAATAATTATTCATATATTTTTTAATAATGATTTATGTATGTTTGAATAATTATTCATGTATTTTTGAAATCAATTCTCTTGAATAATTAATCGTTAAAGCCGTGTGAATTGATTTCTCTTTGAAATAATTAATTTTTAAAACTGTTAGAGTTATTAATAAAAAAACAATGAGAATTCTTACAGAAAAAAGTCAAAATAGACATGAGTTTTTCTTAATTAAAAAAAAGATTCATCATTGAAATTTTTCACTATCAAAATCATTCTCTTAAGCAATGAGAATACTCTACTACCGAAATTGTTTCTCAAACTATAATAATCAACATAACATTTTATTTACCTCTGCAAGTTGATCATTGAATATCTATATAAATCTTGTTTTTAAGTGAAGATTTCTATAACTTTGAAGCCACCGAACAATCCAACAAAAACTCATAATATCTCACTTCGTAAGTGAATCCAAAGAGAGAGAGAGAGAGAGAGAGAGAGAGAGAGAATTTGGTGGAAGAGATTGAAGAAAATTATGATTTTGAATTGCTTTTGAACTAAAACATGGAAAACAAAAATTTTTAGGTCTAAAAAATGCCCTTAAGAAGTTTGAACCATTAGATAAAAAATGTGTCAATGTCAAAAATGCCCTTAAGAAGTTTGAACCATTAGATAAAAAATGTGTCAATCTAATGACTGTAATAGAGTCAACATGTACTGAAAAAAATGACCATCAACAACGTAATCGAATCGTAGAATTTCCGATACTTTTCATTAGATTTTATTTTCATTCAATTACTGATCAAATATATTCTTTAGGGAAACTCTTCAAAGGGCTGGGAAATGAAAAGGCATAACTTTTACTATTATCTACAGGCGGCCTTAATAAACTTTTGTATCTTCATGAAAAATCTGGTAAATCTAATCGAAGTTGCAAGTCAAATTATCACTTTCAGGAGAGCTGTAGTTTGATTTGGATTTCGTTGGGACAGAGTAATGTGCAATGGAAGAGAAGGAACAGAATACCACAAATATGGTAGTTCAATGGTAAGTCATTAATCTTTTTTATATTGAATATTCTAAATTTAAGCTTAATCTATGAGGTTAAAGGCTTGCTCATTAATGTGCTAGTTTCAACGAACCTCTTATCTTTTTTGGCGAAGAAAAGGAACAAAATGTGTTGGGAAAACAATTGGAGAGCATTATCAAAGTTAAAAAAAAAAAGAATTAAAACAAAAACCAATCCAAGTAAAGAACCGGTTGCAGAAGAACTGTTTCCTTCATCTGGCATGTGGGGAATCCTATGCACTGGTTTCTCCATAATTCATGTAGTTCAAAAAGGATTTCAAAAGTGAACTTCGAGAAAAACTTGTGCATTTGCTTTATCGATTTTTTTAAAGAGAAAAGAAGAGATTTTATTATTAAAAAGAGATAAATGTTGCAATTGTAAGGAAAATTTTCAGTTGAAATCACCGGACAATACTTTTCTACTTTTCGGCGTACAAAAGATACTTCCACGCAGCGGCGACCCAAAGCTATAAAGGCCCCCAATATTTTTTTTTTTTGACAAAGAGATAATTATTGATAGTGCTTTAAGTAAAAGAATAGAAAATAAATAGACACACATAATCCCCCTAAAAAAAGTAACAAATATATTTTGCTACTTTTCTCTCTTTTCAAATAAATATATTATCAAAAATATTTGTTATCTAAATACACATTGATATCTCACATGTTCAATAGCAGAGCAAATCCTACGTGTAATTGCTTCTACAGTTGGCATTCAAAATTTAAATAATTTTTTTTCTATTTTAACACACACACACACACCCCTAACCCCCTAGTTTGGTTGAGAGGCAAAGAGAGAGGAAAAGTGGAAGGGAAGTAAAAGAAAAAGTAAATGGATGTTTTATTTTGTTTGGTTAGAGGGGGAGAAGGGATGAGAGTAAATGTGGAGGGAGAGAGCTCCCTCTCCATATCAATAAAACCAGTCCACCTAGAAGTAGATGAATTGGGAGGTATTTGGTCTTAAAAAGACTGTTTTGCTCTTACAAAATATCTCATATTACAACATTACCGCATTTGATTATTTTGTTCTTGAGCTTTTTGATTTGTGGAAGAAATACTGAAACCAGAGACTCCTCATCATCCTCTCTCCAAATCTGACCCTTTTCTTGCTGAAGCTCACCATCTTATGATTGAAATGGACGTCGGTGAGGTCTAAATAGGCAAGGTCACAATAAGCAAGGTATTTCTAGCGTTCTTGGTTGAATTTGATGTCTTCTTCCTTCATCTCAAAGCTTCTCTAGTGTTTCCTTTTCTGGCTATTACTTCTAAAAATTTCTTTCGTTGCTTTCTTTATTGGCTATGACTGATTAAAGCCAACAAAAAAAAAGTCGTGGTTTAGCTCTCCTAGCTGCTCAAGAGCAACGAACCAGAGAAAATGCGAACGGAGAGTAGAGTAGGGTTTAGAGTCACTCACTCGTGGTAGAGCTATTAATGGAAGCTAATGTAATGTGAAACTTGCTTCTATTGTAGAGTATGATTTATGTCTGATGAATTCAGTTTTTCTCATCTGTATGAGATACTTTAAGGTACCGATATATTACATGATAATAGGAATTCATTTGTTGAGAAACAAGTGGCTAAATTCTTGTGAATAATGGGACATCATACTAAGAACAAAACTATTAGAGTGTTCTTCTGCGATCATCGAAGACCATAAGTCTTCATTTTCATAGTGTTTTAAGGTAATCATTTCTCTAAAGGGTATTTTATTTTAGACAACCTATTTGAACAGAAGTTCCTTGTCAAATACATAATAGTGGAAGGTTCGTTCCATACTTCGAGATAAACAAGATGTACTTATGAATAGCTTGTGTCATTTTACGTCTCCGAAATTTCTGTCAATCACAGAATTGTGTAGGTACAATTGACAGGGCTCATATAAATGTAAAAGTATCTAGGAATGATGCACAAGATACCATGGCAGAAAGGATTGACCAACTCAAAATGTTTTAGCAGCTTGTGACTTTCATATGAAATCCACATATGTAATGCCGGGATGTGAGGGTATTGCATCTGACTCAAGAATTTTGAGGAATGCATTGAGTATGAGAAGATAGTCTTAAGATACCTCGACGTAAACTCATAGATATATTAGTTATTTTAAGTGGTTTTAATGTTATGAACACATTATCTTACTTCTTTATACTTCATCATATTATAGGAAAATACTATTTGCTAGATATGGGATTTATGTTAAGAAGTTGACTCATTACACCCTTTAGAGGAGTTCGCTATCACCTAAAAGAATACTTTGCTCAACATCCTGAAAATGTTGAGTAGTTATTTAACCTATCACATATCACTTCGTAATGCTATTGAGAAAGCATTTGGAGTACTCAAAAAACTTTTTCCTATTATTACTGGGAAGAAGCTGCTACGTACCATGTCAAAAATGTCACAAATATTGTACTAGTATACTGCATTTTGCATAATTATTTATTGGGAGTTAATCTCAATCATAATTCTTAGCTGAAAGTTGATCGAGAACTTATAGAGCATGCATGTGATATAGTGCACAATATCGAAAACCAACATGAAGTTAACTATAGCTAAAACAAGTTTTGGATTAGATGGTAGCATGATTGAAGCTGTGCAGAGTAAAATTATCTACTTCATGTTTTGACAGATGGATCAGAATAGAGCAAATGATATTAAAATTAGTTTGACAGATTCAGAAAGTGGCTTTCAATAAGTTCCATCTTGATAAATTATGTTTTTTTGTCCTTCTTTATCTTGCATTCAAGTGCCTCCAAAATATTTGGTTAGTATTAGACAGAAAACGTTATTCTTTAATAAAAATTAGTACTATCAAATGATCCGGTCCGACTCATTATGGGCTATTCCTTAAACGGATAGGAGCGGGCTAGCCCGTTTTTTGACCTGCACTAGGCCCGCAAGCTAAATGAGCCAGTCACTTTTTTATATATAAATTAAATTTTATACTATGCATTCCCGCAAGCTAAATGAGCCAGTCACTTTTTTATATATAAATTAAATTTTATACTATGCATTTTTTTCTTTTTTTCTCTCTATCATATATGAGAATATAAATTTATGATTGGAAAAAAAATCTTGACTAATCACCAACGTTTTTAAAATAGAAAATGATCATTAATTATATATATCATACATAATATGATTAAATTTATATAAATAAAATATTTAAAATTAAATTAAATTAATTAACTTTAATTGTAGATAAAATTATAATGTGTGATGTAAGAAAATTTGGTATCAAGATTGCTATATATTCTATTTTTTAATAATGTTTCTATTATAAAAGTTAAAAAAATGAATTTGGCCGGCTCGCTAAATTCTGTAAATGAATAATTTCCTGATCTTTCCACGAAATTATCAAAATTATGTACCCTCCTAAGATTTGAGAGCGCTAGGATCCCTTAATAGAGGGTTCAGATGCTTATCCGACCCGAAGACTGACCCATTTCAATTCCCTCCTTAACTCGATTCAAATTTCAAAACTCAACTTACCAGTCGACCGTTGGCCAACCCTAAGCCCTCCTTTGTTTTATACCCGAATTTCCCCCAGTGTACGCTCCATTTCGCAAAGACACCATCTCTGTGTCTCTCTCTTTCTCCTTTCTCGACAATGGCTGCCACAGCTTCTGCAAAACTACCCTTGCAATCTAGCAACAATGCCAACATTATCGTCACTGGAAAAACCATAGAAGAAACCTACCAGAAAAAGACCCAACTCGAGCACATCCTACTCCGACCCGACACCTACATCGGATCAATCGAGAAGCACACCCAGTCTCTCTGGGTTTTCGAGAACAATTCCATGGTTTTCCGTCCAATTTCGTACGTTCCTGGCCTTTACAAGATCTTTGATGAGATCCTTGTCAATGCCGCGGATAATAAACAGAGGGATCCGAAAATGGATTCTCTTAAAGTTGTTATTGATGCGGAGCAGAACTTGATTACTGTCTACAATAATGGGGATGGTGTCCCTGTGGAAATTCATCAAGAGGAGGGAGTTTATGTGCCGGAGCTGATTTTTGGGCATCTGTTGACGAGCAGCAATTATGATGATACCGTAAAGAAAACCACTGGTGGGAGAAATGGGTATGGGGCAAAGCTTACCAACATTTTTTCTACCGAGTTTGTTATTGAGACTGCTGATTGCAAGAGGCAGAGAAAGTATAAGCAGGTATAATTTACTTATGGATGCTATCTCTTCTCTTGACCTTGAAATTATTGATCTTACATGTGTATTAGTTCACCCATCAAAAAGAAAAAAAAAAAGTTTCACAAAGTTTTGTGTTATTGATACTAATTATACAAGGGTTAAGGATTCTGCATATGAATGGCTATCTTTGGATGTTATGAAATGGTTCAGTCTGGATATCTTAATTTTAAGGGTTTACTAAGTGTAGACCTTAGTTTAATTTTTGGTAAATTTTGCTGCCGCATGAGCTCTTGTTTCAAGGTTTCTTCACTTCTGTTTCTATTGACTTTTGGAATGAATTTTCAGGTTCTCTTGATAAGTAATGGCATATTATACAAATTGTTGAAGAAGATTTTGGACGTTTAGCATATTTTTAGGATTAATTTTTATGTAAAGTTCTTAATTGATGGGTACTTGTTATGATTTTGACATGGGGTTTGCTACTCGTTTTGTGATTCATATTTTTCTGGTGATAGTTAATGCTAAGATTTCTTTATGCTGGTGATCTACATCATCTCCTTCGATTTTTTTTTTGTTTCTTATTCTGTCGTTCTTTTTTGTATTTTCACTTGGAAAATTGGGATATTCAAATCTCCTATTCTTTCCTCTTGAAATTACTTGCTAGTTTTGAAGATTTTATAGGATTATCATTGCAGAGTTGGTTATGACCCATGAATTCCATATCTAGATTTGGTTGTAAATTTGTTCAGTTCACTTGTCTTTTGCAGTTTCTAAGCAGTTTTCTATTATGTTTCTTCAGCTTTTCAGGACCTAGTTAATTGAAATGCTTCTGGTAGGCTTAACTTCACTTCACTATGGATGACTATTTCTGCCTTGTGATTTTGTACTGTGCTAGGCACGCATAGGACGATATGTTTTCCTGCAATTTAACTTACTACATGCAAATAATGGTTGATGCTTTTGCATTTTCAGCAATCTTTTGGTGCTTGAAATTGGTTTTGAAGAAAAATTGACCTATCTATTTCAGTAGTGAGTGTGATTATACTTTGTTGTTTTTCATACTATGTAATGTTCTATCGATCTATCCGTCTCTCAAGTTCTTAGTTTTCTTGTTATCTGAGTTAAGAAAAATGGCTTTCCGGTGCCAAATCTATGAATTCATGTCCTTCTATGCCAATTCAGTTTATTCTGGGATATAAATATTTGGTTTATTGTAGAACCAACTGTTTGTCAATTGTGTTTCTTCCATGGATACTGATCCGTGCATGCATTTTGCTTTATCTAGGTATTTTCTGAGAACATGGGGAAGAAATCTCAACCAGCCATATCCAAATGCAAAGAGGGTGAGAATTGGACGAAGGTTACCTTTAAGCCTGACCTGGCAAAGTTTAACATGACTCATCTAGAAGATGATGTTGTTGCTTTGATGAAAAAGCGGGTGGTTGACTTAGCAGGATGCCTGGGAAAGACCGTAAAGGTTGAATTAAATGGACAGAAGGTTCCAGTTAAATCATTTTCCGATTATTGCGACCTTTATCTACAATCTGCCTCGAAGAACAGACCAGATCCTCTCCCAAGGTTTCTATTTCTCTTTTTGTACTACTTGATTTTGGCTTGACTCAGTTCTAAAAGTAATTTCATTTCCTTATTTAACAGGATCACAGAGAAGGTTAATGAAAGGTGGGAGATTTGTGTGAGTTTGAGTGAGGGACAATTTCAACAGGTAATAAAAATGAATTTATATGAGGATTATTTTAGTGATAAACATCGGGAGCTGTTTGTTGATGTACGGGTATGAATAAACCTCTTTTAACATAAATCTCTTCTCCCTTTTCCAGGTTAGCTTTGTAAATTCAATTGCAACAATCAAGGGTGGCACTCATGTTGATTACGTTACCAACCAGATAACTAATCATGTTATCAATATCGTGAATAAGAAGAACAAGAATGCTAATCTCAAAGCCCATACGGTTAAAAATCATTTATGGGTATTTGTCAATGCTCTTATTGACAACCCTGCTTTTGATTCCCAAACCAAGGAAACCTTGACACTTAGACAAAGCAGTTTTGGCTCTAAATGTGAACTCTCGCAAGAGTTCCTGAAGAAGGGTTGGTTCCTTTTCCATCAATGAGTTCTCTATGATCATCTGAATTACTTAGTAAACTTAAAGAGTGTTGGTATCACGCCATTGGTCTTATTTCTTGCAGTAGCAAAGTCAGGTGTCGTAGAAAATCTGCTGTCTTGGGCTGACTTCAAACAAAGTAAAGACCTTAAGAAGACTGATGGAACCAAAAGGCAAAGGATTACAGGCATTAGTAAGCTAGAAGATGCTAATGATGCTGGAGGGAGGAATTCTGAAAAGTGCACCTTGATTTTGACAGAAGGAGATTCTGCCAAGGCTCTTGCTGTAAGTTGCTGAGCTCTGTGCTCTGTTTACATTTTTTTCTTTTCCTTTCCCTTGGATTGGTGAAGTTAGCTTGTATACACTGCAGATGGCTGGAATTTCTGTTGTGGGGAGAAACTACTATGGTGTTTTCCCTTTAAGAGGTAAATTGCTCAATGTAAGGGAAGCAAGCCATAAACAGATCATGGAGAATGCTGAAATTCAGAATATAAAACAAATTCTTGGTCTCCAGCATGGAAAAGTATATGACAGTGTTAAATCTCTGAGATATGGTCACTTGATGATTATGACCGATCAGGTGGCTTCTTCTTTCCTTGTTTTTCTCCAACTTTCACTTCCTTCTTGTGAAGTCCAAAATCATGGGCTTTTGTGCTTCTTGACCAAGGTTTAATTTCTTTTGGTTACACAGGATCATGATGGTTCACACATCAAGGGGCTATTGATTAATTTCATCCATTCATTCTGGCCATCACTGCTGAAAGTTCCATCTTTCATGGTGGAGTTCATAACACCTATTGTGAAGGTTCTAGCTGTTTATCACTCTGGATGTTTTATTTAGCAATTCTATGTAAACATTCATAATTAAATTTCCTTAAATATTTTCAGGCTACTAATAAAAATGGTAGAGTTTTATCATTTTATACCATGCCCGAGTATGAGGCGTGGAAGGAAAATTTGGGTGGCAATGCCAGTGGTTGGTCTATTAAGTATTATAAGGTTTGTCTACTAAAAGTCATTGATGCTACGGTTTTCAGGCTCATAAATAAATTCGTGGACTTGACAATCTTCCAAATCATGGCAGGGGTTGGGAACAAGCACCTCGAAGGAAGGGAAGGAATACTTCCAAGCTCTTGAAAAGCACAAGAAAGATTTCGTCTGGGTGAATGAACAAGATGGGGAGGCAATAGAGCTTGCCTTTAGTAAGAAGAAGATTGAAGCAAGGAAGAATTGGCTTCGGCAATTTGAGGTCTGTGATGACATGTTTTCATGGTTTTGAAACTGAAGTAACCATGTCTTTATGATTTTACTAGTTTCTACTATTTCTGGTCATGCAGCCTGGTACTTACTTGGATCAGAAAGAGAAACTCATCAAGTACAGTGACTTTGTTAATAAGGAACTGATACTGTTTTCAATGGCGGATCTTCAAAGGTCGATTCCATCAATGGTCGATGGCCTCAAGCCAGGACAAAGAAAAATTCTTTTCTGTTCTTTCAAGAGAAATTTCGTCAAGGAAGCCAAAATAGCGCAGTTCTCCGGTTATGTCTCTGAGCACTCAGCTTACCATCATGGTGAGCAGAGCCTTGCCAGCACAATAATTGGTATGGCTCAGGATTTTGTGGGCAGTAACAACATCAATCTTCTTCAACCAAATGGTCAGTTTGGTACCAGAAACCAGGTGAGTAATCTAATAGATTTTTCCCCTAGAAGAATCGGGATAAATCCTTTTGGATTAGTGGTGTTTCTATTTCCCTGGAAAACACTTCAATTCATTGGTTAGCAATTATAAGATTGTGATGATTGATTTTGCAAACAGGGAGGCAAAGATCATGCCAGTGCTAGGTATATTTACACTAAACTTTCTCCTATCACAAGATACCTTTTCCCAAAGGATGATGACGGCCTACTGGATTACTTGAATGAAGATGGTCAATCCATTGAACCTACTTGGTAAGTCTTGATATTTGGTTTGACATTCAAACAACATTTTGAATACTTTGCCAAGCAATGAGGAGCTGATTCCTTTGTGATTATAGGTACATCCCCATAATTCCTATGGTTCTAGTTAATGGGAGTGAAGGTATTGGAACAGGATGGAGTTCATACATCCCAAATTACAATCCAAGGGATATTATTGCCAACATTAGGTGTTTGTTGAACAATGAGGCAATGGAACCTATGGATCCTTGGTATAAGGGATTCAGAGGGACCATTGAGAAAACAGCAACAAAGGAAGCAGGGGTTACCTATACAATCAGTGGAGTTATAGAGGAAGTGGATGAGACAACACTTAGGATAACAGAGCTGCCAATTCGCAGGTGGACCCAGGATTACAAAGAGTTTCTGGAATCAGTCATGACTGGCAATGAAAAAGTCAAGGATCCATTCATCAAGGTGTATATATCGTCCTTTTTATGTCATTATAGATTGAGAGTAATGTATATGAGCTGCAAAACTGATGGGAGTTTCCTTGTACAGGAATTCAGGGATCATACTGATGACACGACTGTTTACTTGGAAGTCATATTATCTGAGGAGAATTTACTAATTGCCAAGCAAGAGGGTTTGCTTAAGAAGTTTAAGCTAACCACTACAATTAGCACAAGCAACATGCACCTGTTTGACCCAAAAGGTGCTATCAAGAAATATGACACCCCAGAACAAAGTAAGTACTACAATGACAATGAAATGTTAAATATTGACAGTAGATATATTTACTTGGCTTATTATTTGAATAATTTGTGTTGCATTTACTTTGCTTATTGTTTGAATAATTCGTTTGCAGTTCTAGAGGACTTCTTCCATGTAAGGCTTGAGCTTTATGAGAAGAGAAAGGTAAGTTGATTAACTAGAAGAATTAAATTGCAAACATTCTGAAGTTTTTGATATATGGCTACTCACTGAACTTAATATGGATCCCATACAGAAAGTTCTGCTGAATAATCTTCAAATGGAGCTTCTGAAACTTGATAACAAGGTGAGGTTTATCTTAGGTGTTGTGGAGGGCACAATCATTGTGAGCAACCGAAAGAGAGCAGACTTGTTCCTGGAATTGAAAGAAAAAGGTTTCACTCCATTCCCCACAAAAAGAAGTGTGGAAGCAGTTGTTGCTGGGTCAACTGATGCTGTTGAAGAAACTGAGGAGAATTCTGAAGTGGCTACCAGCAAAGGAGTAGTTCGAGCGAGTGATTATGACTACTTGCTGTCAATGGCAATTGGAACCTTGACCCTGGAGAAAGTTCAGGAGCTATGTGCCAATAGGGATAAGCTCAAGGAGGAGGTCGATGATTTGAGGAAGGCAACTCCAAGATCACTGTGGATGAAGGATCTGGATGCTCTCGAGAGCCAACTTGATGTATGAACAAGGAGCTAAATTGGCCTCCTTTGGATGTTCCATTTCCATTCTTTCTTAACTAAAATATTTGTGTCTTCAATTCAGGAACAAGATAAAACTGATGCCCAGGCAGAGGAAGCAAGAAAAACGATGAAGAGCAAGGTGGTCATGAGAGAAGCTGGTCCCAAGGCATCCCGCCAACCAGCAAAGAATCCACGGAAGAATAACAAGAAGGCTAATAATGAAGAGGCCAGTGCTGAAAAAATGGAAATATCAGATAGTTCAGCTATGGAAACCAGTGAGTTGTAATTTCCTTTTTCTAGATATTAGCTATATATCCAACTTTCATCTGGTGTTTAGGGGTCTTCTTATGTCTTAGATAATGCTCCTGAGGTTGCAAAGCCAAAAGGTAAAGCAAGACCTAAGAAAGCTCCAGTTAGAAAGGTATGTAAATGATTTTCTTCAAGGGTGATACTATTTGTGTAAATATTCTTTACATTTTCATAAATCTTGGCAGCAGGGGAAATCTACTTCTACACTGAGAGATGAAGAAGAAGAAGATGATGATGATGATGAGGTGCTTGCGCTTAAAGATAGACTTGCAGCCTATAACCTTGAGTCATCCCCGGATCAATCAGAGGGTAAACGTCTCATCCTTCACTATTTTAAACTTGTATGGTAACGAGTAAGAAAGTAGCTACCGGTCATGCATATTTTATTTGCAAAGCAAATTAGTATGATGGCTTATTTTTCTTACAGCCATGGATAGTAGTGATGTCTCTGATGTACAAGCTCAGAACAAGGGACCCAGCAAAAGGGCTGCTGCTAAGAAGAAGCCCTTGTCAACTGTCACAGAGATTTCAGATGATGACGTTGAGATCGACATAAGTGATGATGAAGATTTTGCGCTGGAAGAAGAGCCAGCTGCTGCAAAAGGAAGGAAGAAAACTGCCAATGCAAAATCAGCTAAGCCTCCTGCAGCAACAAAGAAAAGAGGTCCGGCTAAAACAGCCTCTAAGCTTGCTGGTCAGAAGCTCATAACAGAAGTTCTGAAGCCCAGTGAGAATGCTGGTATTTCTCCAGAGAAGAAAATGAGGAGAATGAGGCCATCGCCATTCAACAAGAAGAGTGGCTCTGTGCTGGGCAGGATTGGTCAGAAGGAAGACGAGGAGACTTCAACAGAAAAGGAGCAAGTCAGCCCTGATTCTGGTTCTGGAAGCACAGAAGAAAGCGTTCAGTTTTTGGCTCCAAAAGCCAGACCTCAGAGGGGAAATCGTGCCAAGAAAACCTATGTCTTGAGTGACTCTGAGAGTGAACAAGCCACAGATGACTCTGACTTCAACGAAGATGATGATTAGACCGTTGACATTCTTTCTGCCTTTGTAATTGTTTAAAGAAGTGACAAAGTTACATCCTTTGTGACTGGTTTCTTACTTTACCTTTGACAATTAAATTCAACTAGTGTAAAGAAACATGGATATGAGTTTATCATAAGCTGTTTTGCATGCAACAAACAGCTTTGCATGTTAAAGTGCACATATAACTATTGTTTCTTGCATCCAGACTTGAGCAAATTTTTGAAAACTTTTTATGGCAGCTTGCCGAAGGTTTAGTTCTATTTTCTAGGGCAGGTTTTTTTTTTTTTTTTTGGTGAAAGGAGGGCACGTCATTTTGGTGGAAGTAATGCAGTCCTGATTGTCAGAGGCTGAAAATAGTGAAAAGAGCAACTGAGCAATTCATCAAAAAAAAAAAAAAAAAAAAGAGGAGCAACTGAGCAGGCAGCCTTGTACTTGGATACGAGATATGAAGATTCAAAAGTTTCACCAAAATCCTCTTTGCTTGTCAATCTATTTCTAGTAGTAGTCTAACAATAATAGACTCAAAAGACAAATACTAGGTGAGCTACTATTTACCTTGGCTGTTCATTGGTAAAGCTAGCTTTTTTTTCCCTCTTTGCTCCCTCTTATGTGGGGAAAAAAACATTTTGAGAGTGCATTTTCGACATTTTGGGTCACCATAATTAAAAAATTGTTTCACTTGTCGGGCAGTTTTAACCCCATACCATAAGAGAGAAAAGTAACAAGAACTTTCTGATGCAGCAGTTTTTTCTCAACATTCATAGGTTTTCTACGAATAAATTGTTTGTCTGGTGTTTGTTTTACTCTTCATTGCTTCTTAGTTCCTATTACTACTATTTGTACACATAATTTTTGTAAAAAGTAAATAGTATTTTGTTTTAAAATTTCTCTCTTAACTTTTATCAAAAGTAAATTATATAGAAAGCGAAAATTCTTCATTAAATTTCACATTGAAACCTTGTTTAAATACACCTATTATGTATACACGTATCACGTGCATATTTTTTGCTAATGTAATTCAAGAATAGTATATTTTTGGCAAACCCATTAGAGACCACGGCAGTTGCTTCTCCAAGATTTACTACTTCCAATCCATCATCTTAATAAAAACCAGATTCCATTCCAATAAACACCAAAATAAAAAAAAAAGGAAAAAAGAACAAAGAAATGCAACTACGCACATTTCAACTAGTTTGAAATACACTCGAAAAACTTGTCCCATGAAAGTGCTACCTAAGAAAACCTTAATACACTTCTACTAATGTATCCAGAATGACCCATCTCCTATCTAAAGTACAAACTAGCAAATATTATGGAATCCAGAGCGGCCAAGAGGGGGAAAATTTGATCTCTGATTTCTGGAACTAAAAGAGATTGTACGTGATAAAGTCGTAGTACTAGCATGAGCAGATCACAGTGGCTGTACATATTCTGGTTAGCCATTAACTAAGGTAACCTACGAAACAATGAAAGCAGAGGATATGAAAACTTACAGTAATGACCAAGAATCCAGAATCTAGCCTTATAAGCAGAGAGGTCAAAGAAACACTTGACAGAAACTATATCGTGAGGTTCCGTCTCGTAGCATCCATCTTCAACAGCAGATCTTTAATATCAGCTTCCATTCTCATCTTCATATGGAAATACTCCTGGTAAGCTCTTTCAAGTGATTGAAGCTCTTCCAACTTCTGTTTGCGCATTTCTTCAGCATCGGCCAGTCGCAGTTTTGAGACTCGACTTGCATACTCTTCTTCAATTTTTTCATTCTTAGACAATGAGATGCGCTTTAGAGCTTCAGCTTCTCTTCTGGCATCGTCTGCACGCACTTGAAACATTTTGGCCTCTGCATGTTTGATTCTCACAATGCTCTCTAGTTCATCAAAAAGATGTTCCTTGGAAGCACTTGTTTGTGAATCTAACTTCGGTGTCCGCCTGTCATCTCTATTACCATCCATTCTTGCAAATAAACAAGCAGATTTCTCAAATTGAGGAGCTTTATCTAAACGACCCGATTTTAACCATTGAGATTCTTGGCTGCATCCTACGACGCCATTACTCATTTCATCATTCTTCTGCGAAAATTCCTTTCTGGGCATTATAGAAGTGTTACAAGGCTTCAAGGAGTCAGTATCTGCAACCAAAAGGACAAGTGACAAATCAAAAAGACTAAGAGAAAGCTTTAACTAATATTGCACATACGAAGAGTCAGCAGTACAAATCCCAAATAACGATCCCACAACTATTTATACAATCAACTGATATACTTTAGGCATCGCACAGCAAGAGAAAAGTAGAAGTAAAGAAACCATAGTTATTACTAGTGATCAATACTGTCTTGAATTATATCATTAGAACAATAATTAATCAGAGCACAAGGCAGCAAAATAAGCACGAGAACGACATCAATAAATGTATGAACTGCATATGCTTTTTTGGAATACTAGCACTGGAACATGGTAACAGTAGTAATAACAATCAAAGGAAATATTACTTTTGTGGAAGGGTAAGTGATATTACCCAAGATACCCAATAGTAGATCCAACTGTTTGTATAACTTTCGTATATTCAATTTCTTCTCAGATTTTGAACTAACAGAACTAAAGAAAATAAAGAAAAGACACATTTTCTGATCTTGAACACTGTCCATGTAAGCTTACTTCTATATGCTGCATATCCTTGAGTCCGCATATATTGTATTTATCTACAAATTAAAGTATGAATAATATATTGTTGTGCTACTATTCTAGAATGGGTAGCAACTATGTCCACTTATCACCATGTCCACGCGTAAGATGAAAAAATTTAACATGTGATTTTCCAGGGGCAACGAACTTCTACTTCTCATGACTAGTCACACTTTCTAGCTTGAAACTGAGAATTAAACCAAAGACAATATCACAAAGACCAAGACCGGTAATTATTCCTCCCACGTAATAACAAGAACAAGAATAGTAACACAATCTATCTTCTCAAAAAAAAAAAAAAAAAAAAAAAAGAGGCACAATTCCGCTAATCTGCATTCGGTAATTCTAGTAATGAATTTATGTAACAAGATGTCAAAAAACCAATTATTTAATTGGTAAAATATGAAATAAAACGAGCTCCTACCAATAAGGAAGCGCATGACATGATTCTGAACTTCTCGAAGATCAGCCTTGTTTTCCAGATTCGACAACATCTGAATAGCTATCTCATGCAGTCTTTTTCCTCTCATATCTTCACTGGCAGAAAAGATCCTCCTAACATATTCCAGTTCTCTTTTAAGGTTTTCTTCTGTCCATTCCTTTGCAAAGTTTTGAAAAACTTCCTTCACAAATCCAAACATCTCAGAAGGATGATCGCAAGCAAGGCAATGGAACTGCATCTCTGTTGTACCTTCAACTCCACTAGCACTACGCCCATTTCTAATATAAGATTCCCGTAAACCACAATCTGCATGGCACCAGTGCAGACAAACATCACAGCCAACCCAACTACAAGTATTAGACGCCATATCAAATTTTGAACATATGAGACACATGCAAGCACTGCAAAAACCATTCTTTTTTGAGCAGATTTTGCAATCACATTCATCAACAGGTAAAAGACTCCGGCAGGTTAGATTTCTACATCTCAAATTCAGAAAGACTTCTGCCAATTCAGAAGATGATATTTCATTATTGAAATGAAGAAATTCTTGAAGACCAGTCTTCAAGGCCACCAAGATCTCTAACTGAAACCGGTTTGATTTCAGTAGCATTTCCAAGGTGAAATCTGACCTCTTTTCTAATGCTTTCTGAAAAGCTCTTCGCTGCCACTGCCTACTGGGGTTCAAAATAATATCTCGGACAGACTCCTTCAGAAAAGCCATTTGCTGACCAGACATTTCTCCAAACCTATGGGCCACTATATTTACAGGCTCAGAAACCACCATGGTCACTATTGACTCAAGAAAGTCAGATCCAATCGTCCATAGCTGCTCTTTTGAATCTGCATTGCTTATCCTGCAGACAGTACCACCATCTTTCTCTCGCATTGCTCGTTTCTTATCTTTAACAAATCCTGATCCAGTTTCATGAGATCCAACATTCTGTGAGGGAGATCTTAAGTCATTGGGGTACTGAGAGTGCATAACAGAGAACTGTTTGTTGAAACTGAGTTGCCGTTCCATTCCAACTCCAGTTGAGAAACTTCCCTCCACAGTTCTGTGCTGTTGTACCACAGGTTGACAACTTGAATTTCCTTGAGAAGCTTGAGATTGCTGATGCAAGCCAGTTCCATTTGGAAACATGCTTTGAACAATGGGAACTTCTTTGTTTTTGGGTTCATCAGATGATAAAGCTTGCCAATCCACTCCCTGAAACAGTGGCCGACTCTTCACAGACTGCTCAAAATCCATGTCATTACAGGTTAGGGAACAGCTAGGGTTGTGGGTGAATTGCTTTGAGCCTGAAAATGACATTGAAGCAGTAAACCCGTCAGAATTTGTGCGATATGAACTATGAAAGGATTGGACACTCCTTGCCTGACTAGGAGAACCAGGAGCAAGTATATTATGGGAACCAATCGGCAATAGGACATTTGGTAAGCTAAGAGAAAGATCAAGAGCCAGCTTCTCATCTTTAATCTTGTTACTACTACTTGGCACTTCCTTCTCAGGTTTTTTAACAGGACCAGTAAGGAATAATTCGAAGCCCCTTGTACTTGGTCCTTCAATTTGACTGTCAGTACAAGTTATTGGACCACTTCTTTCATTTGCAATCCTAGACTCATCAACTGCCAAATGTGTACAATTTGAAGATGAGAGCGCAACAGCTTTGCCTTTTTCCTTAAAATTTTCTTTTGTTTCCTCCAACGCATGAGAAGCAACAGCCATCAATCCTCCAGTTTCCTCCAGAAGCCCCTTATTTACCTCTGGCAGGTCACTGTCATCTGTTTTATCTTCAAAATCTATACTCCTATCTACCCTTTCTTCCACTTTTGAGCTCTGTGGTTTGACAACAAATAGATCGTTTCCTTCCTCCTTACTGATTATATTTCTTTTAGACTGTTCCTCATCCACACCACTTGCATTTTCTGCTGTAGTTTCAATATCATCACAACCACCACTTGTTACCTGATGACCTGGCAACTCATCAACAGGTTTCGCTGCACTCTGAATATCTTCTGATTCCCTACCTTCCTCTGGCTCCTCATGGATAGAAACTTTACTAAGCTCTTGATTTCTTTCGTCCTCCAGAAGTTTGGGCTCGATTGGCTGCTCAGGGTCAACTGCTTTCTGATGCAATCCATCACACATTAGATCTTCATTTGCAGGCTCACTTGCAGGGACCGGGTGCGGATCAGGCTCAAGCTCCCCTTCTTCCTTTTCGCTGATATTTCCGGCACTCTCCACAGGCAACTCTTCACCCTTTTTAACTTCGATACTCTTTGACTGTTCACTTCCAGAGTCCTTCGACCAAGGTGGCGACTTTGCATCCTTTATTCCCTGAGGAGATTTCACCTTTCCAGCATCATCTGACTCCACTTTATTGATCTTCACAGATTCACTGCTGCTCCTGATCCCTTCTTCACCTTCTTTCCCTCCACCAAACCTGCGCCATAATGAGACACTTCCTTCCCTCCGTGATCTATCCCTCTCCGACCTAAACCCCTTCGGGAATTCCCTTCTCAGGCCTGAAAAACTTTCAGACCGATGGATTCGCTCTGGAGCATAACCACCCCTAGGGGAAGAGCTCAAAATCCCTCTCTCAATATTATTTTCTCTATATCTGTCATAGCTCTTCCTCCTGTCATAGCAATCAGCATCGTACTCAGACCGTTTCCTAGCTGATCTTGAACTGTCACGATCATCTTCTAATCTATCATACCTGGAAGCAGAAGAAGATAGACCCTTCCTCCCACTCTCCGACTTGTAATAAGAACTCCGATGTGTCAAGGACCTGTGAGAACTTGACTCCTCCTCCCTTCTTCCCCAATCTTTACCGGCAGCCTTTTCACCATACGAGTCAAGATCGTCACTTGATCTGAGTCTCTTCATACTTACCTACGTTGCTAAAACAGTTGAAATACTGAACATCTAAAAAATAATCAGAAGAAAAACCCTAAATTTGTAAGAAAGCGGCATTTCTTTCACCAGGCAAAAGAACATATACCATCAGCTACTGATATCAATAGCAGCAACAAGAAATCAGACAAAATCAACTATAGTTCCGAACTCTAATGCATCAAATTTACAATGAGTTGCTTCAAGATTCCAACTTTTTCAGCAATTTCAGATTAAGCTACTAACTTTTACTTCTTCTATTCAAGAAATCTCCCAAAAATGAAATATTGAGCTCAAAACAAAGAAACCCTTATTCACAACCAAGCTGAATTTCTCATTTTCATCGTCATAATCAGAACCAGATCTCAACCCTAAATCAAAAAACATATTCAAGCAACCAGCAGCTAAAATACACAAATTTAGCCCAACACTGACCTAAGAATACCCTTTTCCACCTTTCGCTCCTTTTCCCAAACTACCCACCAAGATTGAAGCTTTATACACCTCCCAACCCAAATTCCAAGACCCAGTTGGAAATTACCAGATGGGTCAAGTCGGAGATGCTCACCGTCGCGGGCCAGCAAAAATATTTTCAGAAATTATACATTTCCACACCGTAGTACAGAGAACAAAGATAAGTATATAAACAGGAGTATTTTTCTATGCGAATTTTTGTGATTCCTATAGTGAATCAATCCAGAAACACAAGAGAGCGAGAAGAGAGAGAGAGAGAGAGAGCAGGTACTAATGTAAATAAATCCAGTCAACGGAGTTTTTTAGCAACTACTGTGCATCGGGGAGGAGAGAGAAGGAGACTAGAATACGCAAAGTTCATAGAGTGCACAGGTCAAGGGTCCTCGAGAAGATGGAAAGGTATTTGGATTTTGGAATGTGTAATGCCGAATGCGCACTGGGGGCGCACGTTAGAAGAAGCGTCATAGTCAACTATGGTTTGAAAATTGTACCTCACAAAGTACAGCGCTCAGACCTTTCCACGTCAGTTGGTGAATGTTTCGAGCTAATCACGCTCTTGCACCAAATTCTCTTTTAAAAAAAGTCTTAAAATTATTTTATTTATTTTTAAAATATTTTTAAATTTTAATCCCAATAATTTTTATTTTAAATTTATTTTTAAAAAATATATAATTATTATCATCAACTCTATAACAAAATTTATTAAAATTCAAATATGCAACACGAATGAATTTAATTTAAAGTGTAAATTTATCATATCTTATACAAAATTATCTAAAACGATTAGAATTGAAGATTTTATGTATTTCTTCCAAATATATCACTAACAAATCAGATTATTCACGATTAAATTTAAAGTTAAATTATGATTCTATATTGTAAATAGCGTTTATGTAAATATATTTTTTACGAAAATAGATAAATTTAATGAATTTGTCATTTAAATCAAACTCACATATGCGATACATGTGAATTTGAGCCTAACTCTACCTTAGAACTACTGACAAAGATTATATTTTTTTAAAAAAATAGATTCAAGACAAAAATTATAGAAATTAAAAGTAATGGTCATTATTAAGACAAATAAAATAGTTATGAAACTATTTTTATAAATTACTCTTTTTTAAATTATATATAGTAAGAAAACTAATTATTTTTTAAATATTTTATCTCTCTCTCTCTTTCACCCAAGAGTTTCGCCATGTGTTAACGAAACTCACCCTGAAAATTTTTATTTTTTAAATATTATTTATTAAATATTATTAATAAAATAGTGCCCTTAAAAAATCTATGATTGGTTTCATTGTACCATTGTGTAATATAATGCAAAATTTTCACTTTAGTTCTCACTCTTTTTCTCACAAATAATTTACTTCTACGAAACCCAAGATAGAAAATCTCAAACTTAAACTCTATCTAATTCCACCCTAAAATTAAAATGGCTTAGTTATGGAGAACTTGGATATATTTTCCAATAAAAAATATTATTTTTCTACTTTTTTCATTTTAGGCAACACTTCATCTTTCACAAATAATTTACTTTTATAATTTTTAATACAATTTGACTAAGGGTGAGATTGGATAGTGTTTTGTTTTGATATTTTCTGCCTTGGGTTTCGGAAGAGAGAAATTTTTGTGAGAAAAAAAGTATGATCTAAGTGAGAAATTTGTATTGGGACCCAAGTGAGAACCAATCAAATCTCTCCCTTAGATTATATAAAGAGAATATTTTTAAAATTTTTATGTTTTAATAAATATAAATTAAATTTTTTTGGAAAACAAAAAGGAGAATCCAAATACAAAGTCAGAGTTCCATAAACGAAGGCCGTAGGTTACCCTAGTTGTGCCGAATGAAATGCTAAGAAACTCGCTTTATGTAAAATAAAGGAAACATTAGAAAGTTTTGATTGGGTTTTGAGCCGATTTAAGATTAATTAAAGCTAATTTGTCACTAATTTGAAGGCGTTAAATGAATGGATGTCCTTAGCAATAAAAGTTTGTCACTGATTTTTTTTCTCTATATATATATAATCTCTAACCTCCTTTAAGATATGGATTTTGCAACTAACTTTTTTAACGAAAAAATATATTATAATAAATTATTTATGTTAATTTTTTAAATTAAAAAATGATATTTATTTTCAAACTACGCCAAATGAATAGCAATGTCAATACAGACTAAACCCCACAGGCTTAGACTTAATAAGTCCAATATCATTTTAACACGGGATTTTTAACCCGCTCTGTTTAGCCCGAGGGCGGGAGCGACAGGATGTGGGCTAGCCTATTTTTTTAAAATTTTTAAAAATAATGTCGTTTTGATACTTTTTAAATATTTTAAAAATATTTTCTAAAATAACGTCGTTTTATAAAGTTTGTGAGCTGGCTATTACAAGACGCGAATTAAAATTTTCTAACCAGCGTAAAAAATAAACTAACCCGCTCCGCTCTGTTTCAAGGGCAGCCCGTAATAAATCAGGCTGAAGTAAGCCAACCTATTTAACACTACTACAAATGAACTTAGCTTTTTTTTGGCAAACTGTTCGCAAAAAAATTCAGTCAAAGGTGGTTTCATGCTCGACGTTGACCAAACTCGAGTCGAGTTCAAGCCAAGCTTGTTACTTAAATGAGTCCAGCTTGAGCCTAATGAAACTCGGCTCGGTGTTCGTTAAAAACTCGATTTGAGTGCTCGGCTTGTAAACTTGAATAAATAAATAGTGATATAAATTTATGTATCCTATTCATTATATATGTATATGCTTATATAGTAAAATTTATATATTTTGAAAAGCACTTATAAATTGACTTTTTAAAAATAAATTTTTAAATATTTTTAAATTAAAATCAGAAGTAAAAGTAATCGAGAACCCCTTAAGTAACTTTAGTTTAAAAGAAATTAAAAGAACTTAAACTGATCAAGAATGATAGTATATGATTTATATTTGAAGGCCGTTAAATAGATGGACGTCCTTAACAATAAAAAATAATACTTAAAATTTTATAAAAGACCAATCTTTTAAGAAAGAAAAAACTCAAAATGTATTATATTTTAAAAATGAAGGGAGTATGAGTTTTGCTTCCAACATCTTTAAAGGATAAATATATTATAAGTAACTTATTTATAGTTAAATTACTTGTGACTAAACTATTGATTGCAATTAGATAAAGGATAAAAGGCTGCAATTAACGCTTGAACTTTCTAAATTTTGATTTTAACACTTAAAATTTAAAAAATTAATTTTAACACTCGAACTTTGAAAACATCTCAATTCCTACCCTTCTGTCAAATCTTGCAGTTAACCCCCTAACAGTCCATGTTCACGTAACCAACGGGCTTTTATGAAACATCAACAATAGTCAATACAAATAAATAAATAAATAAATAAATAAATATATATATATATATATATATATATATATATATATATATATATATATATATATATATATTATATAGTCCTCTTCTCTTTTTCTTTCCATCCTTCTTCGTCTTTCTCTTTTTTCGCATCTTTGTAGTTGAAACAAATTCCCTCCATCACCACCAACCTTTGGTTTTCTTACCCGTCCTTGCCGCTGCCGCTGCCGCTGCCACCAGCCATGTTCATTGAACTGATATTACTTCTATAGCGAAAAGAAAAACAAAATTGCTTTGCAAAATTGATAGTAAAATTAGATAGTGTTTTGTTTTAAGATTTTCTGTCTTGAGTTTGGAGAGAGAGAAATTTTTTGTAAAAAAAAAAATATGATTCAAATGAGAAATTTACATTGTAATAAAATACAATCCAAATACAGCCTGAGTTTCACATGCAACCTCTCTAAAAAATTCCAAACTTGATTTCGCATTCAATTTACGGCATCAATTTGGTTGTAAAGTTTGGTGGGCCATCTTTTTCACTTTGGGTATGTGGCAATTCAAGCGAAAATTGATATGTTGTTAGATTTTCTTTGAATAAGAAATTGTTGGTTTTAAAATTTTTTAAATTTAAAAAACATTGAATCAATTTAAAAGTGAGTTTGATTTTCTTTGATTGTTGTAGTTTTGATAAGTTGTAGACTCGAAGATAAAAAATTCATGTTGGAGCTTTCAAAAGTTTTGAACATTTGAAATTTCTATTTAATTCGTGAATTAATGCGAGGAATTGATTGTAGGGGAAATGAGGAAGAAGAGCTAGATCCAAAGGTGGATGGTGATGGTAAGTCGTGGGTAGTGGTAACAAGAGCCACCACAGCTGCCATGGATAAAAGAGAAGAAGGAGACAAAAAAAGATAAAAAAAAAAAAGAAAAGGAGAAGAAAAAGAGACATTTTAATTAAAAATAAAAATAAAATTACAAATGTCTAAAATGCCCTAGTAAAGGGCATGTGAAAGCGCATGAAATGCTCCATTAGCTTTTAATGACTAAAACTGACAGAAGTGTCACTTTTGACACGTTTTAAGAGTTTGAGTACTAAAATTAGCCTTTTCAAAATTCAAGTGTTAAAACCAAAAATCAAAACAGTTTAGGGGTTATCGATGCTTTTTACCCTTAGAAAAAATATACAAAAGCTTAACTATATTTCCCTCCCTATCTTCACTATGAAATTTATATGACCATTATTTAATATATGTAAATGTAAAACTAAAGATTATATTTTCAAATCCTCTCGTTAGTTTATAGTAATTTGTTCTTAATATACTTTGTCGAATTCTTTTTCTTTTTCAAATTTTAATGATTATGAAATAAATCAAAATCTATATTGCTTTGCTTGTTGAATGGCGATAATGCTTAAATATTTTTGTTTTTTTTTCATATTTTAAAATTTTGAAATGGTAAATTTAGAATAACAGAAAACTAAATTTTACAAAGATGACATGTTACAACTTGTGTATTTGTATATTATTTGCATATGAATTTTTATTTTAAATTTTATAAAAATAAATAATTTATAAAAAAATAAATTAAAATTTAAAGTGAAAAATCTGGATTAGATTCTAATATAAAACCGATCCAAATACACTCTAGCAAGTAGTAACATGTTATTTTTGTAAATTTATTTTTTTATTATTTTAAAAATTAAGTTGTTGGATTTGTGTTTGCTTGAGCTCGAGCCTTGGTATACTTCAGACAAAGCTTAACTTGCCTTGGCTCGTTTATACTCCTCCTATTCAAGAAGAAAAAATTAAAAAATTTTATATTTTTAAAAACAAAAAAAATAATTATTAGATTTTGAATTGTGAAATTTAAATGGTAATTAGATTAATTTTTAAATATTTTTATTTTAAATATTGTTTGTTATTTTATAAATAATTTATTTTTATAAATTTTAATATAAATTAATTTAAAAATTAAATTTATATTTTTAGAAACAAAAAAAGTAATAATTATTAGATTTTGAATTGTGAAATTTAAATCGTACTTAGATTAATTTTTTAAAAATTAATTGTACGGAAAAATAAATGAAAACAAAGTTGATAATAAATGGTGGGCCCCGTGCACCGAAAGCATTTGTCTAATGGGAGAGATCGCGTGATGTAGGCGTTCGGTGGTCCAATTGTACAGCAGAGAGGGTTTGACTCTTTGAAACGCCTTTGACGTTTTTTGTTATTGGTTTCCTGACGTTTGTTCTTTCTCTTCAGATTTCGTGTAGAAAAACCCAAATTGGATTCCAATTGCCCCCACTCTGTTACAGCTTTATTTTTTGGCCTATTATATGTATGTAGTATTATTTTAAACTATGTAGTGTAAAAAATTTTATTATTTATTTTTTATTTTAAAGATTTTTTATTATTTATTTTTAAGAATTTTTAAATTTTTTTAAAAATTTTGAAATATCAAAATTCAAATCGATTAATAGCGATTATTTTTTTAAAAAATAAATATTAATTTATTAAATTATATTTAATTTTATATCATTTTATATATAAAAAATTTAAAATCAACATCAAAACAGTTAATTCCAAAAATCAACATTAATTTGTGTAAGTTTTTTCAACAACTGGCGAAACTTGCTTGCAAGTTCCTCCGGCAGTTGGGGAAACTTGCCTGCAAGTGCAAGTTCCGCCAGCAGCTGGCAAAACTTGCATGCTGCAAGTTTCGCCAGTTACTGGCGAAATTTGTAAAATTTGTATACAAATTTTGTCAAAAAGTAACGAAACTTGTTGGTAAATTCTGTCACTTTCTGACAGAACTCATCAAATCAGTAGAGAGAGAAGAGATAGAGGAGAGAGAAAATATTTTTAAAAAATAAACTTTTTTGTACTGTATATAATTTTAAAAAATTACATATAAAAATGACGTTATTTTTTCCCGATAAGCCATTATTCTGAGTAATTTTATTATGCTCACCACTAATTTATAAATATTATATAAATTATATATAATAATAATAATATATATTAATAAAAAATTTCATTAAATAATTACTTTTTTAATAATGTGATTTTTTGTCACATATTTATTTTTATTAATATTTATATAACTTATATAATATTTATAATTACTCCACTATTTTAGAACTATCAATTGTTTGCTTGTTTATGCATCCTTCATTGAGATTGGTTTGCATTTGAAGGCTTTTGCACGTAATTGCCCAAACATGTCATTGCACTGAAGTAAGGATTTTGGGGGTCCGAGTCTGAGATCCTAAGCGGTGCTTTCTCCTCTTTCCTGACGCATTGTTTAGTTTATTTAGGGTTTAGGAAGAGACCGAGAAAGAAAAAGAGAAATAAATAATGAGGTAAATAAAGAATTTGTTTTGTTTGGTTAAGAGGATATATACTTTAAAAGTAAATTAAGAGGGAGTTCTCTCCTTTTATATCTGAAAATGAATCTCTAAAACAGTATAATAAAATAGAAGGATTAATATTTGCATTATCTTTAGTTGTAGTTACTTTCCCTTCTAAATTTTTCTTTTTCTTTCTCTACATCTAGAGTACTCGTAGAGATGCATTGGAACTCAAGAATTCTCTCAGGGGTGCATTTAGGGGTGTGCAAAATTTTTCGCTTTGGTTTCGATTTTACTATTTAATTTTCGGTTCGATTTTTTATTTTTTTAAAAATCAAAACCAAAATGTTCACTATTCGGTTTTATTATTTGGTTTTATAGTTCTATTTGATTCGATTCGATTTAAACCGAAATAAATACAAGAACGCATTATGGTAATGCGTTCTTGTATTTATTTTTTTTAAAAAATACAAGAACATATTACCATAATGCGTTCTTATATTTATTTTTTAAACTTTTAGTTTTTCGGTTCGGTTTTCGGTTTAATAACCTAAACCGAAAACAGAACTGAAATGTATATAAACCTTAAAAATCGAACCAAACCAAACCGTATAAATAGAAAATCGAAGCGAAATGTAAAAAACAGTTCGGTTTCGGTTCGATTTTCGGTCCGGTCCGATTTTTGCACACCCCCTAGGTGCATTACAACTCCTAAGTTCTTGGAGATGCATTGAGAACACTCTTTAGGGTTGCAATGCATCCCCTTAGGTGTAGATATATGAGAAGAGAGAGAGAAAAAAAAAAGAGGAGAAAATGAGAGAAAAGGGTAAAAATAAAAAGAAATATTACAAATATTAATCTTCTAAAATAGTAAGTAAATTTCTATTCAAAATTAAATAAATTAACAGTAAATACATTTGTTTCTACTAGGAAAAATAAACATGTTTGCCACTTTCCTTCTCCCTCCCCATATATGAACCAAACAAAGTGTTAGTTTGTGTAACAAAACAAATCTTCCAAGGTAGTATCGGGTGTGGAATGGGGCAATGAGGCCACGACTAAGGTAACCAAACCCTTTTGTGTTTAGATTCTCTTTCAAACCTAAAATTCTTAAAATTAAAATCTAATACAAAAATACAGGCATTCAAAAGGTTGAATTTACAATAGCATGATACAAGTGTGTTTGGGGACACGAATATTGTATCTTCGTCCATGGCGAAAAACTGAGAACTGAGGTGGTTGTGGTTCTTGGGGTAGTTTTTTCAGCTCTGTTGGGCCTATTGAAATCAATAAGTCCTTGGGTCTGAAGATTCGAGAAAACTTCTATCTGTTTCTTTTTTTTTAATAGCAAAAGAGAAACTATTTTCATTGTTCTATTAAAGAAAAACTATCGGTTTAGTTTTAAAAGTTAAATAAATGTTATAATTTTAAAAAAAATTCTTCCGTTATTATTTTTAAAAAATTTTCATTTGGCTAATAAGTTCTAAAATATTAGGCACCTATAATACAACGATGCATGTTAGTTAGACCTTATTAATTAAACGAAAATTCTTTAAGAACTACAATTGTAAAAATTTTTTTAAGACTATAACATATCAGACACTTAACTTTTGAGACTAAACTGACTATTTTTTCTTTTATCAATTCTTTTTTAGTTTTGTATTCAATTAAAGTTAAAATACAAACGCATAGTATTATAAATTTAAATATAATCTCTCTTTATATATTTTCTTTGCACTAAAACAAAAATCAACTGAACTTGCAACCATTTATTGGCTTTTTCTTGTGAATGAAGTTTTACTTTTTTAAAAAAAAACTAGTGTCAAATCTTTTAAGTTATTGTCTAATATAGTTTCTACTACACCAAAATTCTTCTATTAGTCATGTGCCCACTTACTTAACTCTCCCAAACCTCAATTGTGTAGTTTTCCTTATTAAATTGTCAAATCTTTTATATACTAATAATATTATTGATGTGGCAGAGAACAGAGAAGATAATATCTTAGAAAATCTGTAGCTAATAAGTGGTGAAGAAAAGATCAAAAGGTAAACTGCATGACAAGAAAAACAAAAGAAGGTAAAAAGATGGAGTAGCCCAAATTTCATCTCAATTTAGGCCTCAAGTCCTTATTGTCTTGCTGTTACATCCATACCAGAATGGAAGCTGTTAGTTTGAAAATTATTCTTATATATATATATATATATATAGCAACAAGTATAAATAAATTTGTAAAATCACTCGTGAAACACTATGTGAGAATAATTAAAATATAATTATTTTTTGACAAATACAAAATATTTTCTTATAGTAAAAATTAGTAAGTCATAAATAGATTCTCAAAGGAATTTCATTCTCTAGTAAAGATAATCATTCAAACAAGACAAAGAAATGGTATAAAGACACAAGCAGGGGCAAAAAGCTTAGTCAGGCAATAAACTTTGCACCTTCACCTCCAAACTTAGCAAAGGACACTATTTATTTGAACAAAGGATGCCCATACATACCTTATCTATACGTTTTTCTTTTGTAGGTAATACAAGAGCTCAATGAAGCATAAGGCTGTCATGTCCTGAAGCAGAGGAACCGGGAATGGGAAGAGGAATAGAAGTAGTTAAATTAGTTGAGATCAATAAGTGGGACGACACCGTTTTGGTTGAGGGAAACTAAGGCTTCCTGGCTCAATTGAAGCATGCGTTCTTGGAGTTAGAAGAGAAGAAATTAGAAGACACGTGGACGGCGCAGATTTGAAGTTGAAGGAAGCCGTTGCACAGTTTTCTTCTTCACTGGGAGACTGAAGCTCAGGCGTGGATCTGAGATGAAGTCAGCAATGTCATGCGTGGAGGGATGAGATTGCTTCAGCAATATTTTGTCCTAGTATTTAAGCTAGTTTTTACAGATTGTATAGATGTCTTTGGAATCAAGAAACCTATGTTCATGAGCTTTTCTTGAGCTCAGTAATTTCTTTCTGTTTTCCTACAATCTGATCACCCTCATTGCCTTTCAATCCATCCTCTCTCTTATTCTGTTTTATTTTTCTGTTTGTTAACTTCATTAAGCTTCAGTCTTAGCTGAAGTTTGAGTTTGAACTATCTGGGATTTGACAGTGGTATCAGAGCAAGTTCGATCCCAGGGGAAATGCCAGCAACCAGACAAGAGAAGGAAGAGGCCATGCAACGGGTAGAAGGAGACATTGAGGAGCTGCACGGTCACTTGGAGGCACAGATGAAGAAATTTGGCACAGTGGAATTCGCAATGAAGGAGCAAGGGCATAGGGTGGACCACATTGAAAGAAGCATGGAACAGATGAACGAAAGGATTGAAGGTAACACCAAATACTTGGCTACTATGATGATGAATATGCAGTCTGTTATGGCTACATTAGATGACCAGGCTCAGACAAAGGTTTCAGCATGTTTAATAGGGAGAAATGGAGATGGAGAGTGGAAATTCCAGGATGGAATATTGAAGTTCCAGAACAAAATTTATGTAGGGTCAGGGAAGAATATCAGACTGAAGTTAATAGAGGAGCTACATTCCACTTCTCAAGGAGGGCATTCTGGAATTCAGGCTTGTTATCAGAGGGCCAAACAATATTTTTATTGGCCCAGGATGAGGGAGGAAATACAGAAGTTTGTAATGGAATGTGATACTTGTCAGAGAAACAAAGATGAGAGGGTGCACTATCCTGGGCTGCTGCAGCCTATTGCTGCTCCTGAGACTGCCTGGAGTCACATATCAATGGACTTTGTGGAGGGATTGCCTAAGTCAGGAGGAAAGAATACGATATTGGTGGTGGTGGATAGACTAACAAGGTATGGCCATTTCATTTCATTGGCTCACCCTTATACTGCTCATAAAGTAGCTGAAGAATTCTTGAAGCATGTGTATAAACTTCATGGATTGCCAGTGAGTATAGTCTCTGATAGAGACAAAATTTTCACTAGTCATTTCTGGCAAGAATTGTTTAGAACTTGTGGAACTAAATTAGAGATGTCCACTGCATATCACCCTCAGACGGATGGCCTTACAGAAAGACTAAATCAAACTCTGGAGATGTACTTAAGGTGTTTTACTAGTGCTAGACCACAGAAATGGGTAGAATGGCTTCCATTAGCTGAATGGTGGTATAATACTTCATTCCATACAGCCTTGAAAATGACTCCATTTGAAGCTTTGTATGGGTATAAAGCTCCAGTTCTTTCTCTGGGACCTTATGCATCAGGGAATAATGCTGCTGTGGCAACATACTTAGCTGACAGAAAAGCTACTGAAGCTGTCCTAAGGGAAAATCTGCAAAAAGCTCAGAATAGGATGAAAATTTATGCTGATAAACAGAGATCTGAGAGATCTTTTAATGTTGGAGATTGGGTTTACTTGAAATTACAACCTTTCAAACAAACATCTGTGGCAGTTAGGAAGAACTTAAAACTGTCATCCAAATTTTATGGACCTTATGAGGTGATAGAAAAGGTGGGGGCAGTGGCCTACAAACTCAATCTACCTGCTCATTCCAAGATTCATCCAGTCTTCCATGTCAGTTTGTTGAAGAAAAAGATTGGAGGGCACAAGGTAGCATTCCAGGATTTACCAATTGTAGGGGAGGATGGGCAACCCAAACTAGAACCTGCTATAGTACTAGGAAGAAGGGCTGATCAAAAGGAAAAAATAGAGGGGTCGTGGTGCGAGTGGTTAATACGGTGGTCCAACCTTCCGAAGAAGAAGCTTCATGGGAGGGACGCAGATTTCATTAAGGCACAATTTCAGGACTTCCGACCTTGAGGACAAAGGTCGTTGTTGAGGGGAAGGCATTGTCATGTCCTGAAGCAGAGGAACCGGGAATGGGAAGAGGAATAGAAGTAGTTAAATTAGTTGAGATCAATAAGTGGGACGACACCGTTTTGGTTGAGGGAAACTAAGGCTTCCTGGCTCAATTGAAGCATGCGTTCTTGGAGTTAGAAGAGAAGAAATTAGAAGACACGTGGACGGCGCAGATTTGAAGTTGAAGGAAGCCGTTGCACAGTTTTCTTCTTCACTGGGAGACTGAAGCTCAGGCGTGGATCGGAGATGAAGTCAGCAATGTCATGCGTGGAGGGATGAGATTGCTTCAGCAATATTTTGTCCTAGTATTTAAGCTAGTTTTTACATTATATAGATGTCTTTGGAATCAAGAAACCTATGTTCATGAGCTTTTCTTGAGCTCAGTAATTTCTTTCTGTTTTCCTACAATCTGATCACCCTCATTGCCTTTCAATCCATCCTCTCTCTTATTCTGTTTTATTTTTCTGTTTGTTAACTTCATTAAGCTTCAGTCTTAGCTGAAGTTTGAGTTTGAACTATCTGGGATTTGACAAAGGCATGAGATATTTCCTCTTCCATTATTTTGAGCTTTACACTCTTCTTATCTAAATAAGTCAAAAACTATCATCTTTATGTCTCCTTTTGCAAAACTGTTAGTGTATATATAATATTCTAATCCTTGTCTTCTTCATATTCTTCCTCCTTTGTGCCACCCACTTCAGAGAATATATCATTTTTAAAGCTCCCTTGCCCACCATGGCGGCACTTTCAATAGGCCATTGTTTTCTGAGTAACAAAAGAAGTTCAAGTCAAGAAATCTATGGCAGAAATGAGACGAGAACTCCCATTTCCATGTCTTGCCAAAGACGCGAATCGATCGATCATTTCAATCCAAAATTGAAGAAGGAAACCAAGGATGATCGTCATGAAAAGAGAAGTTTGCAGCAGATTTTTCTCAGTGTTGAGAAGTTTGGAAAGGGACTAAAAGATAGTTTGAGCCCAAAGCAGAAGGGGGATTGGAAGGACTTGACATTGATGAGTTTATCATTTGCTGTGTATGTGTATATATCTCAAAAAATTGTATGTGCTTATTGTGCTTGGATGTCCATGTTGGATCAACCTTGGTAGAAATAAGATCCAGTTAGTATTCAAGTATGTAACTCGTAATTCAGCAATACTAAGATTTAATATCAGGAGTACAAAGAAGAGAAAGTATCTACTACCACTTCTAGCTTCCCTGCAACCTTGTTCAAATGAAAGGCGCCAATGAGTAGATAAGAGTGGTTTCCCTTTCAATCTTTGTCTTGGCTTTGTAATTTTTCCTTCTTTTCTGGTTTCCTTTCTGAGATTCTTGTAAAAATTGTATACTATCGTGTCTATATAGTAATGTTGGTTCGGTTAAAATCTGTTACTTTATACTCCAGAAAGAATCTAACAGTGTACTAACGTCAAATCTTTTTTAACATATTACTTCGTCTAGGTTTCAACCATTAAATGAAACTTCTCCATACAAAGAGTGACGTTTCTCTTCACAATTGCAATTCAGAAGACACAGGTTATTTAAAAAAGTGACCTCACAAACCCCTGCTGAATACCAAAGAAGGTAAGGGACTAAGTCATTGAGCCAGAACTTGAAAAGATTCTTTCATCTAAAATTACATGTCTATCTTTTTATTTATTTGAATAGAAAAATAGACATTTAGTTTCGAATAAAAAAACTAATAAACATGTTAAGTACTTGATCCATAAGTGTCTTATCCAATCCAACAACAAAAATCAAGCAATAAATATAAAAAAGTTAAGCATTAAACAACCTATAGTCTAATTAAAGTAGTACAGTTTTACTTGAATCTGTTTTGCAATTAACTTGAACATGTTTTTCTTCCCCAATACATTTCAAGTCTGATGTATGAAGAACCAAGAACTACATATGTAAGCAGTCCTGTGGAGTAAAAGACCACAATGTCAAAAAAAGCCAGCAGCTAACTTCCTCAGTTACCGATGTTTAAATATATTTCTCACTGAAACACATCTGCATATACTCCTAAGGTGAGTTCAATTAGCCTTCAGCTTCTCACGCCTAAAAAGGCGGTAGAACAAAGATACAAGCCACTGCCAAAGTAGAATCAGCCAATTTTGTGGCTCGGGCTTTTGCTCTGGACTTTTTCCAAATAATCCTTCGTAAAGCTCCTTTTGTTTCTGATAAACAGCCTTGTCATGTTCAGCAAGCAGGCGTAACTCTCTTGTAATTGCTTTGTCTTCAGGGGCAAATTTACGGGCCTTAAGAAAATCCTCCCGAGCTGCATCTGTCTGCCCAAGTTCTGCCCTTGCCTTTCCTCTTCTGAATAATGCTTTTGCATTTTTTTCATCCTCTGCCAATACCTAGGACCATTAACAAGCCAAGTAAGACAGTGAAACTTTTTCATAATATACATTGTCAAATTTGTTTCATAACTTTGTTGATGGAAAATGTACCAAAATATATCAGATAAAAAATTATCTGGAAGTCCAACTTTTAATAAGGTTTATGTACAGGAGGCAGATGTACCTCATAATTCGATCATATTGTAGCTAAATGCTGAAAAAGCAATAAGCTGTGCAAAGAGCAGTGTGAGAAACATATGCTTAACAGAGAAATAAAAATTTCCCTAAACTACTGACATACAATGCTGCAATGCCCAATGGCTTCGTCATAGCGTTTGAGCTTTATCAGACAAGCGGCCATGTTAAGGTGGCAAGGATTTTTTACTGCCAAAGCCATGTCTCGGAACTTCCCAAACAACTGAAACATGAAGTCATCCCCCATATATGCTATTGCCTGAGGCATTTAGAAACAGTAGAAAATGAAATTAAAGATTCAAGAATCCATGGGTTTACTAATAGTAGTCATAAAGATAACATCAAAAAGATTACTTGCTTTTACCATTTCATATTGTAGCATGGCCTCTTCCAATTTATCATCCTTAAATAAAGCATTTCCATCCATCTTTCTTCTATCTGCTGCACCAATCCTTTCCTCTACAGTCATGTCACTCCGAGGTTTACCCTGTTGAAGGAAGCAAAATCCCAGTACATCCATTTACACCTGGACTAACATGTTCAATCAAAAACCTAAATTCTTCAGAAAGAAGCAACAAGGACTTACTTCTTTGGTTTCATCAAACCCTATCAGCTCGACTTCAAATAAAATATCTGCCATAGGTGGAACATTTGGAAAAGAAAAGCTACCTTCTTTTCCATACCCAAGTTCCCAACCAACATGTAAGAGCGCATGCTCACCAGCCTTCATGCTGGAAATACCAATAGCCAAGCCTGTCATTTCTTTTTTCTCTACAGCCAGAGAATAGCAGAAGTTTTGTGTTATAACCTGCAGTAGTTCATACTAGGAGAACCTTTTAAATACTTGGTATTACTCACAAAATAAAGTGTCACCTTTATGTTACCATTTCCTCTGTAAATGAGTGATTAGCAAATGAAGCATCTTTCTTTTCTTAGATACTTCTCCCTATTATTGGAATTTATAGGGGGTTGAGGGAGTGGTCCAAATCAGCCCGCTAATAGAATGAATTCAGCAAAAAATAACAACAGAATCATATTCTGGAACTTGAATTTGCACAGGAAGTTATTAAGGGATGTGAATGTGCGACAACAGAGACATGCAACGAATTGTTGCCACCAATTAAATAAGATCATATCTAGTTATCTGAATATGTTTTCAAGAAAAATGGTATCTTACAGGCCAAAGAGAAAAGTGGAAGTGATTAGCCAATGAAACCTAAAGGCTTTTGGAATTAAACTAAACCCATCAACTCGGCTGGAGAATTGATAACTACCTTTTCCCAGTATCAACTCAAGGGGTTGTTTCTCTTGCCATGTATCTTCAAACTTGTGCTGAGTGCTTTCTGTCCATGCTCTGTATTGCACTGCCAGAAGAAATTGGAGTTACTCCACTTTTTAAAGTTGAAACTAGAAGAATATGATGGCTCAAACCAATATCCTCAAATTTGACGAAAAGCTACTACGCCTTTGATAATAATAGATGATTCTTTTCTTTTTAATTTTATAATTTTAAAAATAAATATTCAGAAATGATTGAAGTACATGAAGATACATTCACTTTAAAAAGAAACCACTTATGCTCCAACAAGCAGTTGGCATATGGAAATCATCAGCAATGTCTAAGGCCCTCCTACCTCTGAGAAAATTCACTCAAAGTCCAACAGAATAATGAAGGAAACAAGAAATATGCTTTAATGTGCAAATCCCTCGCATACACAGAGAACTCTGAGAAAACAGAATGGGATAAAGTTGAACTTCCATATTTCTTTAAACAAAAACTCCTACATCAATTTCTTGATTTCACCACTTCTCTATTTTTATTGCATCAAAATAACGGTTGTGATTCGGAACAATAATTAGAGCTTAAACAAAAAGTTATGCATAATCTATAGGGACTGAAATGAACTACAAATAAATATTTATAAATGACCAGCAACAGGTGGTAGATTTCCCATTTGAAGTGATTGGAAATTCAAACAGAAACAAACAAGTAAATCTCACAAAAAATTAAAAGCATTTTAATTGGAAAGAGGTTATAAAGTAGACTTACAGAAACATGTTGAGTATTTTGATGGCTTCAGACCGCGACCTTCCTTGATAATCTGCTTGGTTACTTTCTCATGGAGGACTTCCACTTCAGAATCAACCTTAGGTGGACCACTACCGTCCTGAGGAGGGTCTGCATGAACAACTGATGTTGCTTCTGTGACAATTTCATTCTTGGAATCTCCATCTGCAATGCAGCCAAGGAGTCACCACCATAGAAAGCTTCTCTTCGAGTTGACAGTTTTCTTTATGATAACCTCATGGGAAGAGAGTACCAAATTTCACACAGTTTTATTTACGATAACCTCATGGGAAGATTGTAACAAATACACAAACGCATTTTGGTGAACTAAATTACGCACCACAGGAGATAATATATTGATGGTTTTCTCAATATAGGCAGAATAAACTTGCTGACTATTCCAAGAACACATAAAATTCAACCACTTGTCATCGTCATCATGACTAGAGACAGCAAGTACATACTGCAAACACCCGAATCACAAGCTTCAAGAGATTGTTTCAGCTAGAAGTACACCTTAAAATGTAGAGAATACATGAACGTACCAGACAGAACTGAATAAAAGTGGGCTTAACAGTACTACAGAAATATCATCGTATTCACTTGATAAAAGGAAAATTAAGATAATTTAGTCAAGGATATTGCAAATACTGAACAAAATTGTATGACAAAGTAGGCTTTTGCTCAATACATCATGATCTAAAATGAATGAAGAGATATCATGATAGAACAACAATCTAGTATATGGTGTAACATGAATAGATCACAATCCCATGAATTGCTATCTCAGGTTCCAAAACTTGATAGGGAATTTTAAGCATAACTTGATATGGAAGCATCCAGCACACGATATACCACAATACCCACAACGTGTACCAAGGATCCAAAAGCTCAATTGGCTTCCGAAATAGTACTATACAAACTGATAAATGATGGGATTCGAAATTCAGTTTAGATGCAATTCACATTCCACTCATTGGACTTCACGGGGGATGGTAAAACACAAGAGGTTATGCAAACTAAAACCTATAATAGGCGCATTAAGAAGCTGCCAGGACAAGGATTCTCAAGTAACACAATTTCAGATTGGGAGAAAAGAAAGGCAGAAACTTTACCGATTGTTGAACTATGCGGCTCCTCCAACTCCACCATTTTCCTAAATCTTCCTCAAACACCAAACTCACCTGCCCAAAAGAATTCTCCACTTAAACTCAATTCAGTTCAACACTGTGATTAAGCAATTACAGCTGAACTATTAAACAAGAAAGAGGACTGCAGAAGCTCTAATTTGGATGATCTCTGTACAAAATTTACTCATGAACAAAGTTAAACAGAAAAGAACCAAACAGGAGTCTCCATTCAAATGGGTCCGTCAGTAACCAAACTGAATTACAACAAAGATAAGCTCAAGAAAACTAAATAGGGTACTTACTACTGGGATCTCTTTCTAATGTCTGGAGAATGGATCTTTCTTGAAAATTTCTCAGATTGTACAGAGGGCTCAGTAACTTGGTTGTGCGAAAACAAATTCCTTGTAGTGATCGAAGAACATTCTAGAGAGAAGAAAGATGGTGTTTTGACTCCTGCAATCAATTTTATATTCTGGGTATCATCCGTATACATTCATCGCCACGGTCCAACCCTTGTCCAAAGAGATTACTGCCCTCTGTTTCTTTTCTTTTTTTTTTTTCCTTTTTTTTTATAAAAAAGATGTTTTGTGTTAAGAGAGATGAATATGAAATAGATAACCGATTAAACAAAAACATATACTATATACTATAATTTTTTTTTTCATATAGGAAGTTCTATGTATTTTATTTTATTTTATTTTTGTTAAATGAAAAGGGTGAGCTTAGATCAATAACCTTCAATACTCAATATTTGAGTTTGTGTGTTCGTCTTGTGAACATATCAAACAAAATGAACAATCAATGCTTGACATTAGTCCCAAATAACACCACCAAAATTTAAGCAAGAAAAGGCATGACGCGTTTGACAAAGACTTCTATGTATTGAATTCAAGATCTATTATCCTTCTAATCTATTAAGTTAACATTTTGTATTTTTTTAATATGTATAAAATGATAATTAGTTTATATTTGTATCTACAATGTATGATCAAAATAAATTCAAATGCACATTATTATAAGCACTTTCTTGCCTAGATGTGGGAATCTATTTTCCCTACTTTTGTTCAAATGTAATGTCATAAGAAGGAAATATCATATCATATTTCATATTACACTATTAGGGAACTGAAAGAGAACATTAGCAAAAAAGTTTCTTGGAAGAATGCATGAGAAGGGCTACTAGTCGATAAACAAGGTTATTGCATACAAAGTTTTCCATGAACATAATTAGAGAATTGCTCAAAAGGCACTTACAAAATTTAGTATAAATAACAATTAGAATATGCTTGGGATAAAATTTTAGTTCACTAGCAATGTCCAAAATATCAATTGCAAATCTACCGAGATAAAAATGAAATAGCTACATATTATATGGATTAACTAAATATAATATTAAAAGAAAATTTTCATATATACTTGTGACATTATTGATAATAATATAATTCAATTAATTACATAAAAGTTCTTCTGCACAAATCACGGGATGAATGAGGGAATAATACATAATCTATTGTTCTAATATCATTTAAAATTATTTTGGGTTCCTTTAAATTTATGTGTGCATGATTTAAGAGTAAAAAATATCTAATTACTATTGAAGCTATATCTTAAAATTGCAATTTAAGTAATTAAAAATTAAATTATTGACCCAAAATCGGTATATCAACTTTTTTAAGGGGAATGGTGGATAATAGACCATGCAAACCACCACAATCCAAGCAATTAGTTACGTTTGAGACTTCAATTTAGCAAGCAACACCCGTATTCTAAGGACTTCTCTTACATTCTTTTTCTAGTATTTTCTCCTCTAGATTTGTCTTGTTAATCTATACTTCAAACCTACTGAAACAAAAGATTTTTCAAAGAATTATATTCATAGTTTGCTTGATCCTAAGGAAATGAATTCTCAGATCACTAGGGGTGTACTTGAAGAATGCAAGGGCGCTTATGGAATGAGCGTAAAAGTTGTATATATTTCAACTTATATGTTGGGTTTCTTCTTCATAATATTCCTCTGCAACTTCTTACACATTCTATTGCGACCTTTATCCCAATCTCGTGTAATCTCAGAATTTCTTGTAATTCTCATTCTTTTTCCTTTTCTTTATAATTCGATTCAGTGTATATTTAATGGCTTCATTGCAACATTATTGTTTTACACGAATTTGACAACTGTAACGAGTTTGTCAACCAATTATAGTTTTAGAAGATTGAATTGCATGATCATATTTAGAAATGGTAGTTAAGAGTATTTAAAATATTCACGCATAGTAAATGAAGTTTAGTTAAAATTTGTTTTGATTATTTGATGCACATTGATATTGATGATTACTGATATATGTTTGCAGGTGGGACTCTCTCTTAGCAATATACCATTTGTACGTCAAAAATTACATATCGAGATCAGACAAACTCTAGATTATATAATTGATGTTGGTATGATGTGCCATATGTTTGTGACTGGATTAGAAATAGATCCTCACACATTTCTGCAACTACCATTGCCAGAGGCTAAAGTGGCTTGTGTAGGAGTTCTCTCCACATTTATTCTAGCTTCATCACTAACTCCATTTATTAAGGTTCCAGAGAATTCAAACTACGTATTCAACTTTTGCCTCTCTATTATTCTCTCTGGCACTGCTTCTCCTCTTCTAGCTCGCATAATTACTGACCTCAAGATTGGAAAATCAGATATTGGAAAGTTTGTAGTTTCTTCAGGAATCCATTCTGACTTGGTTTCCCTCCTTCTAATTTCTTTTGGTTATGTTTTATTTGATCCCTACGAAAGTTTCATTCACCGCAATGTTACACAAATTGTTATTATGGCTTCGACCCTAGTGATTCAAACAATTTTAGCAGCTAAATTATCTCCTTTGATTATGAATTGGGTTAATCATGAAAATCCAGAAGGAAAATCAATGAAAGGTTCACATTTGGTTCTCTCTATAGCATACTTTGTGATTATATGCAGTTTTTCATCTGTCCTGGGAGGGTATAATAAGGTATTGAGTGCTTTTCTAGCTGGGATATTCATGCCAAGAGATGGAAGGATTGCAAAGATGATTATCACGAAGGTCAACTACTTCTTTGCGACAATCTTTTTTCCACTTTTTTTCTTCTGGGTAGGCATGCGTGCAGATTTGACAAAATCCCAAATAGGCCATTTGGATACATGGATAAAGCTATTTTCTCTTATCCTAATTAACTTAGTAGGCAAAATTCTTGGGTCATTGGTGTGTGGAGTATTTTTTGGGTTTCATTTGCCAGAATCAATTGCCATTGGATTGCTTCTGAATATCAAAGGCCATTTTCAAGTATACCTGGCCATCACTGCCTCAAGTGTAAGCATCAACTTTTCGTCATCTTGAATACTTTTTCTCTCAACCAATTTATTTTTCATAAACCACCAATATCATGAAGTTTCTTTGTTGAAAATCATTCCAATGTAAAATGCAGATGAAACTCACGAGTACTTCCACAAGTATTTTGATGGTATTTGCAGCACTTCATACAGTTGTATATGCTCCACTTATTGTAGCAAAAATTATTGAACGTGCCCGAAAACGTTCACCAACTCAACGAATGGCACTTCAGTGGCTTCATCCCTCAAATGAGGTTAAAATCTTACTTTGCCTGAGGAGGAATGAAGATGTCGCATCAGCAATAAACTTTATAGAAATTTCTCGAGGACTAGCTGAACCCGGCATTTTAGTCTACCTCACGGATATGGTAGAATTAACAGATAAAGTAGCAGCTACATTAACCCAGGGTGATGGAACGGATACTGTAACTGTATCTGATCCAGAAGTTGTAAAAATGAGAGAAGATATTACTGATTCTGTTAACACTTACCTAGGTGAAGATGGAGAAGGCGTCCAGTTACGAAGAATGCTTGCACTTTCAACAATCAATAGTATGCATCAAGATGTCTGCATTCTAGCTCAGGACCTCTTGGTCTCCCTCATTATTTTGCCATTCCACAAGCGACAAGAGGCAGATGGGAAGCTTAATGCTGGACATTCAGGGTTTCGTCATGTTAATCGAAAGGTACATACTGTTTTTCTCTGCTTGTTTCTCACTATCTAGGGTAGATTGATTGATAGTTAAAGTCTCTTTTTATGTTAGCCTTTTCGAACCCTTTTGTTCTTAGTTGACATAATTTGTAGATACTTCGCAATACCCCATGTTCAGTCGGAATACTAGTAGATAGAGGCCTTGGAACAACAAGGATAACAAGATCATCGGTAACTCTAAATGCAGCTGTGATATTTATTGGTGGCAGTGATGATAGAGAAGCACTAGCCTATGCGGGCCGTGTGGCGCGACATCCAGGAGTGAAATTAACAGTGATAAGGTTTCTATTAGAGGTAAGTGGCGATAGTGTATCATCAAAAATTAGCAGAGCAAAGGCAAATACAGCTGAGCACTTAGAAGAAATGAAGCTGGATGATGAATGTTTTGCAGAGTTCTATGATAGGCATGTAGCCGGAGGAAATGTAGCCTACATGGAAAAATACCTTGTGAATTCTGGACAAACATTTTCTACTCTGAGATCATTGGAAGGACAATATGGATTTTTCATTGTGGGAAAAGGAGGGAGAGTTAATTCAGTTTTGACTGTTGGAATGAATGATTGGGAAGAATGTCCAGAGTTGGGTCCTATAGGAGATATTCTTGCAGCTTCTGATTTCTCAGTCACTGCCTCTGTTTTGGTAATCCAACAACACAGTCTTAAAGGTGCATTAGATGGCCTTCATGACGAATTTTCAATTATGTAAAAGTTAAATTTCGTTACAGATATTGAAAATAAATAAGTATATCAAATTTTTTTTTTTTTGCTTAAGTAAATAAGTATAATGTTGTAAATTTAACCCATTTGTTCTTATATGTTTATATAGTGAAAGAATTGGAAGGAAAAGAAAAAGAAGAAGATGAAATAGATTCACCATTTGCACTCTTACAATTCAAGCCTTGGGAAATTTTTTATCTCCAGTCAACTTTTACCACATTTGGCATCAAAGCAATATTCCTCTTATCTGTTTGCTTACTTGTCCCATGACCTCCTACTCAAGACTTGGAACAAACATATAATTTTCTTCTTGATATAACTCTTGTGGTGGATGTAAATATTACATAAAATTATTCCTTTTTTGTTATTAAAAAAAGCCACACGATATTATTCTCATCGTGATAATGTGGAATGATGCTAAAACATAGACTTATTAATAAAATTTCTAGTAAATGTTTTTTACATTCTTTTTAGAGATTAAAAGATAAAAAAAAATTCTAAATTTACATGTATGTCGAGTTTCTTTTTAATTTTTTGAGATTTAAATTCTACGAATATCAATCTTTTCGTAAGTTTTATTTCTTTTTAACTTTGTGTTTTGAGAAATAAAATCTGCAATGCCCGCTCTGATAATAAAAGAAAAAATGATTAGAAAGCACGATTAACTACGATATATTTTTCTAATATGATGATCATAATTAACACTCTATTTATGTGACTTTATCTTGTTCATTAAAATTTAAAAAGCTCATTTTTATATTTTCTTGTTAACACATTTCATTTAGAATTAAGCGTCTAAACATTTCACATGAAAAATCAAATATAAGATAAATTTAAAAAGCGCTTGAAAAGATCAAACAAGAGCATAAAAAGAATTGCTTCACCAACCCTTCGAGCTCCTCGTCCCCACAAACACACTTTTTCCCCTTGAAGAAATGGAAATAGTGCCTTAAAGACATTCTTTGAATAATATAAACAAGACAATGCACAATTACATAAATAGAAACTACACCATAATAGAAATTGCATATAGTTTTTATTTTTCATTTTTTACAAATTAAGAGTTCTTATTCTATTCTATCACCATACAAATAATATTGCAAGATCTTTCAAATTTGAGCATATTGAACCCTAAAAATATGAAAACATATTTCTCCTAGCTGATGATATTATATTCCTTTTTAGTTTTTACATATGAGGTGGATGTCATCATGTTGAAATAAGTAATTCTTCAAAAATTAGGAATTTCAAACATTAGTTTCTCTTAAGAACTACGAGGCATCTTTTATTCATTTAATTTTATAAATATTTAAATTGAGGAGAGCGACAACAATTAGAAGGAGAGGGGAAAAAATTGAAGTGAGAAATAAACTCTTAATTGAAGTATTTTTTTTTTTGTTTTTATGCAATAATAAGCATTTTTATGACTACATGAGTTTTAGTCCATATAACAAATTTATTAAGGTTGGTCTTTTTTTCCTTCTCTTTCCTTCCATCCTTCCTTTATTTGAGAGGAACTAAAAGTTAGACTTCAAGTCTTGATATTGTATGAATTGGCTTGTTTGGTGACTCATTAATTAGTTCCACTTAAAAGAGGAACAACACATAAAATTCAAAATTTCATAAAATCAAGCAAGTTTTCTCACAATTTGCCTTTTCCACCTAAATCTTCTCATGAATATAACTATTTTAGATTAGATCTCTATTTTATAGGCTAAATGAAAATAAAAAAAATACAACCAAAGACATCTCGTTTTTAAGTATTTTTAAACTTAAATAAATTCTTCACTCATAAAATTATCATTTTATATGAAGTATTTTTCTAAATAAATATGTAAAAAAAAGTAAATTAGAGAAATGTGATTGAGGAAATCACCTTTCATCTTCTTCAACCTCTAATGCCCAGCCAAAGCCCAACAATTAATTCCCACCCCTATAGGCTATGGTATCAAAATCCAAAACTCAAGTAGCCCAAAGAAAATAATCGAAACTTTAGTGGGTCAAACTGAAAATTCAACCCCCTCCTAACTCCTAATCACTTCACCCCCTCTCCTCGCTCCACCCATACCCGTTATCTCCCTTCCCGCTATGTGCCGACGCATAACCCAGCTACCCTCCGCTCCGCTCTCTCTCCTAAAACTCTTTTCCAATATTTTTTCTCTCTTTTTTCTCTCCCTAAAAAAAAATTAAAAAATCCCCAAACCTACAGAAACTCCCTTAATCTCCCTCAAAAATTTCAAAAACCATAATCTTTCATGGCCTTTCACGTTGCCTGCCCAATTACCTGGTAAGTACCCCCCACCCTGCCCGTAATTTTAACCCCGCAACTGCCCCTATATGTATAGATACATAAGTTTGTTTGTATATATTACTGGGTCTTTCAGTTCAATTTGGTTTCACGGCGAAAGTGGGTGACTTTGTGTGTGATTTTGTTTTTCTTGGATTTTGTTTGTTTTGTGGTGTTGCAGTAGGAGAATTTGCTTCTGTGACTTAGGGTTTCCGCGGAGGTTGCAGAGCGAGAAGGGAAAAAATGGTTTTCTAGAGGAGGTTTTTCGAATCGAGGAGTTTATAAAGGACCCGTGGTTGCTGAGGGCGGAGGCCAATGCAACTGTGCAAGTTAAAGTTCCGAAGGTCGCCGTTGTTGCTTTGCCTCCTCCGCCCCAAACGACACAGGCTCCAGCATCTGGGACAGTTGGGGAAGGTGCCGGAGGGGGGAATGTGGATGAGGCTGCTTTGGCTGTGTCGGCGCAGACTAAACGCGTGGCACTGCAGAAGAAGGCTGCCGCTGCTTCTTTGGTCGCTGAGGACTATGCCAGGAGATTTGAGTCTGGAAAAGTGGCGGTGAGTGTTTTTGCTTTTCCCTCCGTCAAGGGATTCAATTTTTCTTTGAGCTGTTTAGTGTTTTTGCACTTTGCATGCTGAATTTTAAGGCTGTTTTGCTTTTATAGGAGAGTTTTTTCCTTTCAGTGGATTTGGGTTGTAGTTAAGGTGGTTTTTCATCTGCGTATATCCAGGATCATAGTTAGTATAGATTGACTTTTGTCATATTTAATTTTTTCAGAATTTTTTTCATTTTTCTTTTAAATATAGCTGTGCGTAGCGATGTCTATGGTAAGTGTGGAATCTTTGAGGAATTTTTCTGAGAAAGTAGAGGGGACGGATTTCTCAGGCAAATGCTGCCACATGGACTAAGTATATTTTGATGTGAGCTTAATAATATATGCAAGTTTCATGTTATCGTATAAGGATCTTTCTCCAGGTCATGGGCATGAGAAAGTTACTATTTTTGAACTTCTACTTAGAGCTGTCTGCTCTAGTTTTCCCGCTGTGGTTTCTGTTTGCAATTTGTAAGGGAGTTATCTTTCGTTCTTTATTCTGGAAACTTTTGCGGATTTGCCACCAAAACAGAAAGCAATGATGTCCTTTGCAGAATTAAAAAGGAAAAATTGTGTCGGGACATGACGTATGGGTTTGCTAGATTTGGTATATGTGGACCTGTTTAGTTGGCTGTCAGGTAGGGGACCATATCAGACAAATCAATCAATTCCGTGCAAATGTAATGTGAGTTTTGAAATGATTCTCTGAAGCTATCATCTTTGTTCAAAGAATTGTCTCCTAAATCTAATCCGTTCTTTTTCTTGCTTGGGAAAAATAAGAAGGATCCTTTCTGCTGTTGGAAAGTAAGTTTTGAAAAGGTTATCAGTAGTCCGCTTTGGCATAATAAATGCTCCAAAGAGCATTTATATATGTACTTTAACTTGTGCATATGTGGAAGAATTTTGTGTGCGTTTTTGTCGGGTGGGCCCAAATTTTAAAAGCTGTTGCTGTCTCGAACAAATATACATATATGTCGTTAAGCATTTATCTACTTGAAGATTGCTGCAGAGCATATCCCTGTGAAGTGGGAGAGTAATATGAAGTCCTTCTGTCCTGAACCTGTCCATTGGCAAATCCTTAGGCAAGACCTGAGCTGTTTTGTTCTTTAAAAGATGAACTGTGAGTTATTTCCTGAAATTATAGAAGAAACAATTTCTTCTCATTCTAGACAATGGATATGTAAACCTACATGGTTGGTAGTTTTCCGGATTGTAAGAAGGGGAATCTGACCTTGGTTTAGTTTAGCATCTGGAAATTTAATATTTACCGGATAAGATGCTAAACATGTCCAGCAAGTATGCATTTATAAAGGATATAACTTCTAGTTTTATGAAACTATGTGCTTGCAGTGATATTATACGTATTTGTCTTTGGAAATTATATATAAACAGTGTAGGAGTAATCTTCCTTTATATCTGTTTTAATGATTATTTGGTTTGAAGTCTGGATCCCATTTGTCTCATCATGGGTGTATGGAAAAGTTATGGTCCTCTATCAATGTCCTATTTATTTTTAGATTATTAAGTTAGCCATCTTGGATCTGATCTTTTTATCGATTTGAGATCTGCCATTGGCCAGTATTATTTTCTCTAGGTGCAATGAGTAATTTTGTCTTACATTTCTTGAATATCTTTCTTGCATTCAGCTGGAGCTTGGTATGCTACACTATTAACATTAGGGGTTGCAGTATTTGTTCTTTTAGATTATTTATCCTGTCAATAATTGGGTACCGTGGATTCACGCTTCTATTGGCTTTTCCTTATAATTGCATATCAGATTTGTAAGATATCATCAACTTACTCTCTGACTTGGTTCAAGTTCATTTGCTATGTTTATAACTTCCAGAATGATAATAATTTTATAATTTTATGAAAATCTTATCTCCCAGCTGGGAGATGTAAAAGATGATGCTGGAGAAGAGCAGGGTCTCTCAAATGTTAAAATAATGTGCCGCTTATGCTTTGGTGGTGAAAATGAAGGAAGTGAAAGAGCTAGGAAGATGTTGCCTTGCAATAGTTGTGGCAAAAAATACCATAGGGGCTGCCTGAAATCTTGGGCCCAAAATCGAGGTATGTCTAATTGCCACTATAATGTGCCAAATTGGATAGGTCTTTTCTTCTGTGATGGGTGAAAGTATTTATGAGTATTTATCTTATGCTAATTTGTTTACAGATCTTTTTCACTGGAGTTCATGGACATGCCCTTCTTGCCGAATTTGTGAGGTAATTCACCTTCTGTTGTTTGGACTTATTTTTTATTCTTAAATGCTTGTAATGGTTAAAAATTCTATTTTTGACAGCAAAAAAATAGATAAGTGGTTTTTATTTTTATTATTTTTTTAAAGCAAAAAGCCCCAAAACTCTTGACAGGTTTCCTGTTTTTCTCTCTTTTTTCCCTCTTCCTTCTCCCTCTTCCTCTCTGTGGGTTTTTTACACCCCCAGCGTCCACCCTTGAGGGATGCTACCACTGTTACGAGCTGTTGTAATATCATATTTCATGGGAGCTTGTTGGTGATAGATTGAACATCAAAACTGAGCATCATTGTTCTTTTAGTCTTTATGAATAGGTTAATTCGTTATAATTCTCTCATGTCTTTCTAGAGGTCTTTATATAACTTCCAATTTCAGTAGTAGAGGTTTTTATTTAGCTTTCAATTTCAGTAGTTTTTTTTTTGGGAGAAGTAAATTTGGTGCATGGGATCTGTACTTGTAAACAAGTGGTGAAGATCAGAAGTCGTATCTTCTTATGAGGTGATGTTGAATCTAGGTTTAAGTTACTGGATTTTATGTTTTATTTTTGTCATTTATATTCTCCTTTGATGCCTTTTCATGAAAAAGTTGGCCACCAGGTTACAGATGTACGAAGTATGGTTTTTGTAGTCCAGATTGTGATCTATTGACTTGGTTCCAATTTTTATTAAGCTCTGAATGAGGAATCTTGTTTTGTTATTTGGATGTTTTCCTGTGTTATGCTGCTGCAGACTGCAAGCTGTTGACGGTTCAGTTTTACTTTTCTTTCTGATTGTGTTTTATTCTGTTGCTCTAGGTTTGCCGAAGAACTGGGGACCCCAATAAATTCATGTTCTGCAAGAGATGTGATGGTGCATACCATTGTTACTGTCAGCATCCTCCACACAAGGTTGGTTATGCATCCTGTATGTGAATTTCTGTTTTATTGATTATGCAAAATTAACTAGATAATATTGACTACTGAGATGTGCAGAATGTTGGTAGTGGACCTTATTTATGTCCCAAGCATACTAAGTGTCACAGCTGTGCTTCTACTGTGCCAGGAAATGGCTTAAGTGTAAGGTATGAGCTGCCGGCTTTTGAACGTCATATTCTATGCTTCTTTCTTCATGAAATTGGCCCAGAGATTCTTTTACTACTAATTCTTACATTTGAAGGTCTCCAACCTTCCCGAAACCAACCTTGTTTTTTTTTTTTTTTAAAAGGCAGAACAAGAAGAAGAACAAAACCCTTAACTATATCCTTGCTTTATACTTCTTATGTGTTTCGAATATTTGTTATCCAATAATTCTTTTTGCTGGCTCAACTTCCCCTGGAGATTTGAAAGTTAGTCATGTGAAAACTTTTAAGCTGGTGATTTTTAATAATATCTTAAACTGGTGAATTTGAAATCCTCTAAGCATGAACTTCATATTTTGAAAAGTTGTAATTGTCAGATGTTCAATTCTTTTTTACTGCCCATATGGGTCTACCGTTCAAGGAAAAATGTAGTTTTTGTGGTGAACATATTCGTATTGCTGCAGGTGGTTTCTTGGTTACACTTGTTGTGATGCTTGTGGAAGATTGTTTGTGAAGGGAAATTATTGTCCTGTTTGTTTGAAGGTATGGACTTTCGTGATTGTTTGATGTGCCAAAGTTTTATCTCTCTGTGTTTGGTCTTAGCTGATTGGGTGATTGATTTTTTCTTTTTATGCTTTACCCTGTGACAATATTCAGTTTCATGTTTAACTATCATGTCCTCTGTGCATGGAGGTGCATATTCTCCTGGTCCATGTCAACTCTGTCAACTTCATCCTCTGGCCTAATTGTCAGCAATGTTGGTTACTATTGGCTTTTGTATAGAATTTTCTCATCTTTGACATCTCAGTCTTCTCACCTGCCATTAGACGCCTGCCTTAGAGTAATGTATGTGATTATGTAGCTTCACTTTTGTTAAATTCCTTTCTTCTTCTGTGGTATCTTCAGCCAACTTAAATTTCGCTGTCTGAGTCAATATCATCAATGGTCGTTATCCTTTCAGCTTTATTTCCTTCAGGATGCCATAAATCCCATTCTCTCTTGAATATGATTCTGTTACTAATGCTGCTTATTGTAGTTATCCAAATTTGGTTACTTATTTGGCTTAAATACTATAGGTCTATAGAGATTCTGAAGCAACGCCTATGGTCTGCTGTGATGTTTGCCAGCGCTGGGTGCACTGCCAGTGTGATGGCATCAGGTTTTCTTCAACTCTTTTAATTAAGCTTTGTAGTCTATATTTCTTGTATTTCTATGAATTCTTCCTGTTCTGTCATTTTGAACTTCTTTAGCGAATTAGCTGAATGTACCTGAGCCTGGTAATACTTTTAGACTTGCTGTTGTCCATTTAGTGTAGCTCTTCTACTGTTACTTTCTACTGTTAAGGTGAACCTTCCAACTTTCATGTGAATAAATCTCTACTCAAGTATCTAGTATTCATTGTAAATTTGTAATCGCTGATTCTTATACAAGTTTTCTTCTGCCTCCTTTTCAGTTTGTTGTACATATAGCTTATAGCTGAAATCATGGTTTCTTGAGTTCAACAGATGGTAGTATTTTTTAGGCTCTATTTACCTCCGCTTGTTTACACCTACGAAAACTTTGTGCAGTGATTCCAAATATCTGCAGTTCCAAGTAGATGGAAATCTCCAGTATGTCTGTCCAATGTGCAGGGGAGAATGTTACCAGGTAGTTCTTCAAATTGCAGAGGGTGGTACTTTTTCTGAGGAACAGCTTCTCATGGAATGTGTAATTTTTCATTCTGTTTCTGTCAGGTTAGAAATCTTGAGGAGGCAGTTCAGGAGCTCTGGAGAAGGAGAGATGAAGCTGACAAGGATTTGATTGCAAATTTGAGGGCGGCTGCTGGATTGCCAAGTCAGGAAGAAATATTTTCCATCTCACCTTTTTCTGATGATGAAGAAAATGGACCTGCAGTATTGAAGAATGAGTATGGACGTTCTCTGAAACTTTCACTTAAAGGGTTGGTTGATAAGTCTCCTAAGAAAAACAAGGAATATGGGAAGAAATCTTCAAACAAGAAGTATGGTAAGAAGAAGGGGAATCAACTATCTTTAGTCAGTGGAGCTGAGGCACAACAGAGTTATGAAGGACATGATGATGCCTCATCATTTGGTTTCGCTAGTTTTGATAACAGGAATGAGCAAATGCAGCCTTCTAGAAGCGGAGAACCTGATAGTCTTTTATCTCCTGTTGCTGGAAGCTTGACTGATGGGATGTCTTCAGTTAATCAGTCAGGAGTTTTGAAACACAAATTGATTGATGAGGTTACTGCAAGCAATAGTAATCGGGCACCTCGAACAGTGAAAATAAAGAATAACAAACTTCAAGGAGGTCCAAGTACTAGGGATGACACTGGAAACCAAACCGGTGCCTCAAAGACCTCCAGGGGACCAAAGATTGTTATACATTTAGGTACTCGAAGTAAAAAAATGGCCAGTTCTCCAAGGTCTGATGCTTCAAGCTATCAGAAGGAGCAAGATTTGACCACTTCAAATGGTATAACCTCCGTGTTCGTTTTTTTCCGATTGGGAAAGCTTTCACCATTTTCCATTTAGGCTCCCCATCTATTCTATGATATGGACATATTCCGGAAGTGTGATTTATTTATGTAATCATATGCATCCACCTATACATGCATATACATAGACTGTTGATGTTCACAAAAGTAATAAAGCTATTCCTAAGGTTATGTTCATTTCTACTTAGTAGTCCAGTAACTTGTCGAATGGGGAATGTCTTGCATTCTTTGAATGCCTTTTCTTGTAGACAATGATCTTCTCCAAGTCCTTAACTGGAGGAATTTTCATTGTCTTATGAATATATTTCAGGCATATTGTAGACAATGATCCTCTCCTGCTTGTGAATTTTACATTAGTTTGTACCAACTTATGTTGATGGACTAAAATCTCCAGAAACAAACATTAGCCAAATAATGTGATAGTTGTGGAATCTTATGAATATATTTCAGGCATATTGGATGGAATTGTATTTTTGATGTGCTGATTGTATTTTTCTACTCAATAGGCAGTGAAGACGTTGGTGGACCTAGATTAAATGATTCTATGGACAAGCAGGACACTGCTGCTAAATTTGGCCAGGGAAAAGGTAACACTTGATCCGTGGTTTCCTTACTGTACAGGTCATTGTTGCCAGAAGCTGATAATCTTAGTAATAGAATAAATTAATTATAATGTTCTGCTAAAAGCATTTTCCGTCCGTGCTTAATTTGTTTGTTTCGGCTTGCAGCCGCTGTTGATCAAATGAAAGGTTCAAAGCTTAGAGGAAAAGAAGGCAACTTAATAAAGATCAGAAAAGCTGGCACAGAAGTAACTGACGTCCCTCCCAAATCATCTGGAGCAAAACTTTCTGATGCAACTGACTCTGTTTCTGCAATGAGTACACGTACTTCATTGGGAAAAAGAAGTACAGAGGGGAGCACTACTGCTGTAAGGATGCACACTGACCTTGCAGTTAGCAGAGCCAACAAGTTGTCTTCATCATTGAATGATGATAATAGCCGTAACCCTTCTCCCTCACTTTCGCAAAAGGAACCTAAACTACTGAAACTCAAATTCAAGAATCCAATTACTGACAGCCGTAGTTCCTGGGCTTCCAAGGAGGAGGAGAGAAGCCTTGTTAAGGGGCAAAGATCAAAAAGAAAAAGACCCTCACCATCAAGGGAAAAAGCACCAAATAAGGGTGATGATGATGATGATGCCCTGCTATTATATGATGACAGTTCCATGGATGAGATCATGGATGCCAATTGGATACTACAAAAGCTTGGTAAAGATGCTATTGGAAAGAGAGTGGAAGTGCATCAACCATCAGATAACTCCTGGTTAGCTTTTTATTTTGTTTGCCCAACTGTTTTCCTCCCTTTTTCGGCATTGAATCGATACTGAAAAGCAAATTGAAAAAATTGATTCCTGGTTGAAAATACTTGGCCCTTTGGGGGGGGGGGGGGGTGGTACCATGAGGAACTTGCAAAATGGTTTATATGGATGTTTAATTCTTGAGAGGGTTGGAGCTCCCAATATAGTTAACATTGAAAATTGTTGTTCATTTGGGATGTAGATACTGAGTTTGCCTTCGTTGAACGTTCTCTAGTTGGCTGTGGTTTTGGTTTACAAAATATTGAGCCCTGGATCTTATTTTCCCTGCAGGAATAAAGGAACAGTGAGAGAAGTGTTTGAAGGAACATCTATTGTTTCTGTTGCTCTTGATAATGGAAAGAGCAGGAGCTTGGAACTTGGAAAGCAAGGTATTCGCTTTATTTCTCAAAAGCAAAAGCGCTAATGAAGAGAAAATCATGTATTTTAGGTAGGCCCCCTGGTTGGATGATATTCTGATCTTGAAGACTGAATGATAGCAGTAGGATTTTCCATTCGAGATAGCTACCTCTTTAAAGGCAATATTAGCCCTGGTCTCTGAAGCTGTGAGATATCTGAGCGCTTTTTGACTCTTTCGCTCAAGATTGTGCTTTACCCCTTTGGCTCCGCCTGCAGCTATATTATAGGTTAAAAGCAGTGCCAATTGCATTGCATTCATTCTTCAGCCCTTTCTTTTACCTAAATCTTCCATTTTTATTTCGCCAAGTGTACTTGAAAGACATAATTTCAGCAGGCATTCTCCAAAGAGTTGAAGAGTGAACTTGAAGATATGTTGTGTGCTGCTTTAAGGATGATGGCCTAATTGTAATTCAACCTCTGAGATGTTGATGGCTATTGTTTGTATCTATAGTAGATTTACAACACCAAATGCTAGTATATGCTTTTTTATAAAGAGAAATGTTTAACTTTCTATTTAGTTTTGTTTTTCCAAAAAAAAAACTTCTTGTTTTTCGAGAACAGAAATTCCAGAGGAAGCTCATTTATAGCTTCCTTCATATTCTTTTTCCTTTTTCTTTCTTCTCCTGTCCCTCTCCCTTTCTCTATCACCATGCTTGGCTTGCCAGTGGCCCATTTCCTCTCTCCTCCCTCCTCTCTTCCTGTTGTACATTTTGATTAGGGGTTACTGGAGATAGATGAACCTATTTTCTTCTGTTACGAATCACTCAATTTCGGCTGTGGATTAATAGCAGTTGATTTTGAGTACATGGGCTTCCTCTTTTCCTTTCCTGCAAACATCAAAACCATGCTCTCCACCCCCTCTTGCAGCTCGTTATGCCAATGGCACCAACCAACTCTTTCAACCCTTCACCCCAAGCCATTCTCTGTCTGATTCAACATCGTCCAGGCAGCCTTGCTCTGTCATTCCTCTTCATGTTCCATGCTTCTTGCTATCTTGATGGTAATGCTGATTTATGGCTTTTTAGGATTCCGGTGTGTTACATGTAGAATAATAACGGAAAGCACTAATATCTTTTAAAGCATTTATTGAAAATCAGATATGCTACTAAATTAAAATATTTCATCACTTTCAATGGAAAAAAATAGAAGAGAGGAAATCGATGATACTATTAATTCATTTTTATTTTTTGTATTACAATTCTGGAATTGTTTAAAAATATATTTTAAGAAGAAAAATAATATGTATAGCATTTTTTCTTAATAATAATAATATTATTATTATAACGACCTCGCCATTTACAATTTCGTAACGAAATTAAATCTAAAGACACTCATAATTGTAGCCAATTCAGCCTATTCACATCGTAGGTAAGACCGGGTTCAGGCTAAGCAAAGATCTAATTGCCTATGATATTGTTAGTCTTTTTTTTTTTTTTTGATAATTCCTATGATATCGTTAGTCAGTTTGAGGAGGAGTGACTGTCAAATTTGATTTTATCAAGTGAAATTGTAGTAATTTTAATTTTAGAAAATCATTATCAAAAGGAGATTATAGTTTCACAATTTTATATATAAATTACAAATTATTCAATTGATCTTTAATGTACAAATTTTTTTATATTGACCTTACCTACTATTTGGCCCATTGTAACAGGGTTTGGTTTTAAAACTAAACTCAAAATTTAAATCAAACCTAAAATTTTAAGCGTAGGATCCATATCTCATCCCACAAATAATTTACTTTTTACGAAATTCAAGACAAAAATTTAAAAACCAAACTCTATCCAATCACACAAGAAATGACAATATTTTTTAGATATAATTTATTAAATAATAAGCCAAAATATTTTGTACAAGTAGAATATAATTAATTTTAATAAAATTAAAATAAAATCTAAAGATATGGAAAATTCGCAAAATTAGACATGTAAATTAATTGAAACATCATGTCTATTATAAAAAAATTACAAATTAAATATTACATTCGGAAAGAATATTTATTAGTCATTTAGTAGAAAAATCACAATTCGACCTACTAAAACTGAAACTATTACCGTACACAATTGCATTGAAAAGACAGCATTTGCGACTCCAATGCCTACTTGAAATTAGCAAACGTTTTCTTTCAGGTGCTTGATATGACGAAGTACTTTTTAGGGCTTGATTGAACCTTGCACTAACTTTGTAGGCAATAACAAAATTTTCCTTTTTGTTGGTACTTTTTATTTATTTTTACTTTCCGTTCCTTTATTTTTATTTACAGCCTATATTTCTTTTCTCTCCCTCTCAGTCAGATCTGGCACTGACCGTGGGTGATTGGAGTTTGGCTAATTTCTTTTTCCTTTTCTATTTAATTTATTTTGTTTTTCTTTTTTTGTTATTCTTACTCTTTATTTTGATAGCAAATCATCATCGATTTTTTCTACATAATTTTCATTAAGATCAAAGTTGCACAGACTAACTTTTCTGTAGATTTATTATGTAGTTTCTTTCATCTGTTATGGAGGAATTTACCAACTCGAAATCTATTCTGGCCCTCTTTCAACACTCTGCCTCTTTTTTAGATAATTTTTAAACCATTGATACCCCTATGAATTTTTAAATTACTGCTATTAAAGGGAGAGGTAGAAACTGAATGTTGCTTGTCTCTGTGTTTCGAAGATGGAGATTCAATTGAAGCAAAAAAGATTGAAGTGTATTTACTTTTATTTTTACTTGTATTAGTAATATTGTATTGTACCCACCTTGAATTGTTAGGATATTAGATCTTATCCGTTACTATAGTTTTTAGACTAATATTTAATTTTATTGGTTGTTGTGTTGGGTTATGTCAATCTTACAATTTTTTTCTTTTATTATATTAAAATAAAAATTAAAAATTATATTTAATTATAATGATTGATCATTTTATTATTAATAAATAATATGTATTATTTTTTAAAAAGTAAGTTTTTATTTATTATCCGTGTACACACATAATTCGATAAATTATCAGTACATATACCTCGCATTTTCACCCATGTAGTCCTGTGTGTTCTCACTTCTTTCACCCGTCACATGCACTGTTTACGTCCGTCCGCTACCCACCTAAATAGTAAGTAAGCCACTATCGATGGCGGCCACCGGCGTCGTCGACGGTGGCAGTGGCGGTTCATGCGATCTCGCAACCACCTGGAGAGTCGATGCTGGCTCCCTTAAAAAGAACGTCATCTTCGAGTCGTTTTTGGAGGATTCCGCTGTCGATGTCCCCTCACCCGATTCCTTCGACGAAGCTGCGACTTACCTCGTTTTGAAGCCCGAGGGAGATGATTCCGAACCCTGCGAAATCAAGAGTGAGTAATTTCAGTTATGTTTGGATTGAACTGTTGTTCTGAACTTGCATTCGTTGTTCTCTGTCTTTAGTAGTCCGGTTTTTGATGAAATTGCTTAGTGCTACACTTTGACATACGTTTTCTGAATATCTGAGTCCTAGGGTTTTTCAAATTCTGAGTAAATGATGACCAGATGTTAGGCGACTGTGGAGCCTATACGTTTGATCGCGTGTTTTAAGGCTCCCTGTATATTGCTTGCTTTTCCACGGTACGGCTGAAAGAGAACATTTGGACAATTATTAGCGCCCGTCAATCCTGAAGTAAGGCAATTTCCGTGGCAATTGTTACTGGATATTGGAGCTTTGTCAGTTTCTGTTCTCTATGAAAGCGTCTGGAGCCGTCTAAGAATTTTCTAAATTTCTGCTTAAGTTTTTCTTTCTGCTGATCTCATCCAGGTAGCTCTGCTTTAGTCTGCACTACCATCTTTAAGGTCTTAGTCTAATCCTCGTTCCCTATGGATGCTTTTAGTCATAACTTTTAATATTTCCTAGCTGTATAGATAAAAGAATTATATGCTCAGAATGAGGAGGTCGAATCAGCTGAGCCCAAGGATAGGTCTATGGTGGAATATACCCTAGAACCTGTAAAAGGGATTCGGTAGAGGTGGCTTATGTAGCTTTCCTCCATTACTTTGTGCAAGACCTGGACGAAGTTAAGCTGGCAACATTTTTAGCCTGCAGGGTCACATATGACTGGTGTCATAGAGAAATAGTGTGTCAGATTTATCTTTGAGGCTTTGTGACTCTGTCAGCTCCAGAAGTGTAGAGCTACTAAAGGGTTTCTGACCTGAAACTCAACCATGGGCAAACTTTGAGTTTTAGGGATATTTTGCTTGAGATTTCTCACAAGGCCTGGATCAACACAGTTCAACTGATGTGGATCATTCATTTAGCAGGCTGCTGCTTTTAATCCAGTTTAATGCTTCACTTTAGTTGGCTGCCAAATCTATTCTTACAAGAATTCACCGTACATGATATTGAGTTAGCCTAAAAGAGGTCATTTGGAATGCAGAGGCCATCCCAGTTTATGCCCAAAAGATATCGGTTTAAGCAACCTTCTATCACCCCTTCTGACTCTCCTCATGTGGAGAAGCGTGAAAAGGTCATTTGTCTCCGCGGGGGAAAATAAATGGTGATGATCCAACATTCTCGAAAGTTTTGCCCTACTTGGAAGATTATTTCAGATTGCTCATTAGGAGAGCCTAGCTTAGTGACCTCATGTCTAACTTGGTTTCCCCTGAGGATAGGGAGCAAATAAGGGGAGATTGTCCTAAAAAATGTTTGCAACTGATACTATGCGAAGATAGCTAAAGCAAATATCATACCTTTGTCTCTTTTTGTTGAGCTCCTCTCTCTCCTTCCCCACCATTCTTTCCCCCCTGAAGCCAAATTGGTTGATGCAGTTGACAAACTGTTATCAGACTTTTATGTGAATGTTTTTAACAAGCTACATCTAAGGGTCAGAAGGTAGTCTTTATTTCAAGAGAAGAATGAGAAAGGAAGGTACAGATCTAAGGCATGGCAATACTTGGGGAGGAAAGTACCTGTGTGAAGACTAGGCTGCATTATACTGAATCGGAGCTGCTAAGGTTTAAGGAATAAGACAAAAAGCCATTGAGAAATATTTGAACCAGAATTCTTCAATTGAGGGTTTAAAATGGCCTTTGATTCAGTTAAAACTAAATTCCTGAAGGTTTATCCGTCATTAAAGTTGTTAGTCTTTGACAGTTAATAGGTCTGGTTAGAATTTGAAGCTTAAATCATCTCTCTTTTTTCTAGGTCATCAAACTGTTTATGCTCTGTCCCTAACTGATTGGGATAATAAAAATGCAAAGTGTTGTGTAGGAGATCTTATTTGTGCTATCGTTTTGTTTCAACTCTGGTCTTCGATAGGGATTGTACAAAGTGTCCTTATGTTTCAACTCTGCTCTTCAACAGGGAGAATTTGGGAATAGTTTCTCTCTTTCCTGTAAGCCCCTTGTTCAAGCTGCCAGACATTTCTTGGTCCAAGAGATCTTTTCTCGCTGGGAAGAGCCTTTCTCTGTTTCTTTATGGAGATATTTCCCATGATATTATCTTTAAAGGTTTCCAATTATGCTCTTTGAATGCTTTGATTTTTTGTACCATTCAATTGTCTGCCTGAGTGCCTTCCTTTCCAGTTGGTACTCTGCACAACCTGTTGAGAAGTCACCTCCCTTTACTATGCTGGGAAGTATGAGCTCGTCTCCATTTCTTTAGTGATAGGTGTTTTGACCTTAGGATGATTCCAGTAACTTGTCTTTATCATATCATAGTCAATCACTTCTGTATACAAGAACAAGAAGGTTGACTAGCTGGCAACGTGCCTGTAGATTGAGCTGCTGGGGATGTTTGACTTGCGTATGCTGTAGCTTGGGTGGATTAGCATTGCTCGGCTTAGCTCCTGTTCTTTGAGTAAAGCTATTAAGAGTTGGAAATTTCCAATAGATGGTGCCAAATATAAGTTCCGAGTCTAAACAGTAAACACATATCTTCAATTTATTAAAATGGATCTGCAAACAATATTTAGATTCTGCTGCAAAACCATAAGTTCTGAAGTTATAAATGCTGTAAAATGAGTACTAAAATGCTGTACAAGGTGTTGCACTTGAGATTTTCCCCCCTTTTTTCTGTTTTTATAAAGTTTTTTAAGTGTGGAGTTCCTTTTGCTATGTCTCGGCAGATTGGGTTACATATCTTGCCTTCAAAGTTGTCAATAAACTTTCCCTGAATCATACCCAGTAAAGCAATACTATATTGACAATTTTAAAGCTACTGAAATATCTGGTTCTGTAGTACGGTTCGTGCAGAAACACGAAATTCGGCAGATTTATGTTCGAAGCACAGCTCGTGACTACGAAGTTTATTATGCACAATCTTGGAAGGGTGATAGTGAGTACCTTTGCACTGTTCATTGCAGCATTGCTGAAAGAGATGGACAAGTTCTTCGAGCATTTGACATTGAAGAGACTGTGGAAAGCACTGGAAATTCTTCAACGGAATCAAAGGAAGAGAAAATAGCTGCTGAAGGAAACTCTGGAACTTGTGAAGATGACTGGGTGGAGGTTAAAGTTCTTGATTCTTCCCTTCAGCACAGAATCAATTATTTGTCAAACAAGAAGAGTTCAAGTAGAGGGAGAGATGTTCAGGTATCCTGTTAGTTTGAGGCTTTCATTCAAATGCCTATACTTAATATTTCATCTTGATTCTTGTTTTGCATACTTTATTACAACCATGTTTTGGAATTCTGACAAAACTTTCAGTGCTGAAATTAACATGGATTTAGTTGAGGTCACTAGCATCTGCCTTGGACATTTTCTGAATTTTACTTGGTTTCACATGTCTAATACATATCTAGTGTCCAAAATATGGATGGGTTTATGTTTCCAAAAAAAGATAGTAATGAGGACAAATGTGTAGGGTTTTTGTAGTGAAGAATAGCTGCATATGAAATTGTTATTCTTTAGCTGGGATTTGTCTAGATGGTACTTGCTAGGGAAAAGAAAATTTTCTATTTCGGGGTACCGCAAATTGTTAGAGGGTCCCCATTTCTTGTGCTGATTATTGCAGAATTTGCTATAAATGGTTATCACCTTGGAAAGTAATTTTACTAGAGGTGGCACAACTATTTGATTGTGCTCTTTTCTTTTCTTTTTTTTTTCTTTTTGCAATTATGTAGCATATATATCTTTTTCCCCTCCAGGAGCCTTCAAGATGAGTTTTTATATTTTTGTTGGAGGCCCCGGGGGGTTTGCCATATTTCATGGACAAGAATGCTATGTTCAGAGAATTTTGCAGGGCACAAAACATTTTCAGTGATAGTTTTGCTTTCTCTGATTTATTCAGGATTTCTACGAGGCTACTGCAGAAATCAGTGACTTAGATCCTTGTGCATCTATTACTCTACGTTTTCTCTCTCTTCAGAATAAAAGTTGTGTGCGCGTTGATGAGGTTTATGTTTTTGCCAATGCGGTTAGTGGAATTGATTCAGAAGACCAGTCCCAAGATAAAGGCTCTGCTGGAAGTTCTCTAATGGCTATGCTTGTCCCTACCCTATTGCAATTATCTAAATCTGGAATGAGCCAAATACAACGTCAACAGGCTTCTTCCATGACCAATCAAAAGGGCAATACAACTGCAAACCTAACAAAAGCTGCTGATTTGACTGATATTGTCAGCCATCAAGATGAGAAAGGGAGTGGTGATCAGGAGTGTGAGAAACTGCAAACTATTGACGGATCTATGACTGAACCAGCTGAAAAGAGGCTTTGCAACCAGATTTTAGATGGAGGAAAATCTGAGGATCCCCTAGAAAAAAATGATCCACCCTATGGTCATATTGAGAAAGTTCTGGAACAGCTTGTTTCTCGAGTGGGCAGAATAGAAGAAGTTTGCTTGAGGCTTGAAAAAAACATGCTTCAGCCCTTAAACAGTATTGAGATGCGGATTCAACAAGTAGAACAGCAACTTGAAATACTTGTTAATAATTCTCAACCTCCTGGATTGCCGCCTTGCACAAGGGTTTCTGCTCCATCATTTTCATGCACTTCCAGTTCCAGTTCATTCCATGACGAGGGAGTTGACCATCAGCCTTGCTGTGTACCAGAACCAGAACAGAAGGAAGTGACTTCTGCTGACTTGTCTAATGCGTCTAATGGCATATCAAGTTCGGCAAATATTCCTTATCTTCTTCCAAGTCTTGTGGTTACTGCCCCCGACTTTTCTTGTGAGGATGACCTAGATGATTATGGATTGAAATCACTCAAAATTTCTCCTCAGGAAAACAAAAAGAAGTCTTTGGTTGATGATGTTTTAGCTGCATCACTCTCCAGATTCTTGACTGCATCGACTGGTAATCATTCAGATTGCAAAAGGGCCCCTTCTTGTTCTCACGGTACCAGTAAAACAATTATCAACAAAGTGCCCTCAGAAAAGGTTCAAGCACTTGCTGGTGGAGTTGGAATTACTAATAACATAAATGCCGAGGAAGAACCTTCAAGATATACCCAAGTTCTCACAGTCGTGGCTCCTGATTTTACTACTGAGGAAAATGTTTGTGAGGACCATTTGAATTACGACAAAGTTGCTTGTGTTGCAGTCCCTAAATCTGCCAGCAAGAGTCAGAGCAGTAACGATGTAACCTTGAAAGGCACTGGGAATGGTCCTTCTGTAGTCACTTCAGACTTGCCTGACATGAATAGAAACAGGTTAATGTCTGACCAAGCTTCACTTCCCAACACTGTTGGTTCTGCAGTAATTGCAGAGGCTAATGGCATAATTCCTAATGATGTTCTTGGAGTAGCTTCTGCAGAAAGGCATGCTCCTGAAGGGAGCAATACATGCAGTTTTAGAGTTACAAACATTGATGATAAGGATGATGAAGCTGAGGACTCCATAAGCATTGATGTTTGTCAGGCTATTAGGGGATCTGACCAAAGAGAACCTGCCACTAGTTTGCTTCCTGAAAAGAATGATGAATTCGATCAGTTTCCAGGAGATAAGACAGATGGCAGTCCTATTTCTGTCCGAACTGTTGGTACCGGTGCTGAATGTGTTGCTCCGGAAGTTCCTGATAGGGAAATTCAGCGTAGTCTTTCCGAGTCATCAAGTGCTTCTTTAGTTGATTATGGGATACCAATTTTGGATGTGAAGTTTACTGCACATGAAGATTCCGGAACCCAGTTACCTCTTGAAGCCCTTCTAGATGATGCAATAGACCTCAACGTTGAAGCAGATCCTCCAAAGGAAAATGGTGCGGAAGATGCATATGCTTGGGAAATTAATTTCATTGATATCAACGAAGAAGACGAAACAGGTGATTCTCTAACTGATAAATCTCTTGTGACGGGCCTGGGCGTTTATGACATGAATCGTAGTTCAACTGGGGAGAATGATCTAAATGATTCATATTCAACTTGGAAACAAGATACTGCTGTGAGTCTCATTTGAGATTTCGCTGCGTATAGGGTTTTTTTTTTTTGGGTGGGGTGGGGGGTGTCTTACCTCCTCCCCCCTGCTAGGTGGCTTTTGCATCTTGTAATTTTGTACATATGCTTAGAGAAAGATATCTCATATGTTACCAACTATCAATCTGGATATTAGATTTCTTTTTCTTTTTTCTTTTTGGCTAGATAATCTGGATTTTAGGTTTGGTCAGAAGTATTTTGTCTTAATGCATGTGCCTTTATTACTCTACGGGTTTCTTTAACAGAATTTTCTTCTCTACGTGCTTTTTCTTTCAGCTCTAAAAGTATGATTCGTATGCTATTGTCCTATTTTACAATTATCCATATCATATGAGGACCTCTCATCCATGAATTAGTACATAATCTCTTGCTTTTCTTTTTCTTTGTCTTAAAAGCGGTGGACTAATCTTTCATTCGCCGATAGTGGTGGGATTGTTGCAGCGGCGGGATCATTTTGAAGATCTTAAAAAGATATTTTTTGTTTGTAATTAAATGTCCATCCATATCTTCTTTTTATAATGTTTGAAATTAAATATTTAATTTTTAAAAATATTTATATAATTTTATTTAAAATTTTACCATTAATTTTCTTAATTTGAAAGAAAAAAAATTAGATAATTTAGCCCCTCTTGTTTTTACGTCTGGATATTAAGGAACTTTTCAAATTTTTTAACTTACGGCTCTTTTGTTTTTACGTTTAGACAGTTTAGACAGTAAAGGATAGCTCGATTTTTTTTAACCTTTTAAGTTTTTTTTTTGTTTTTATGTTTGAAAATTAAAGGACTTCTTAATTTTTTAAACTTAGTAAATCTTAATTATTTTTATATTTAGACACTTCAAAATCTCTCTTTTCCTTTTAAAAAATTTCTTAAATCGTTATAGTTTTTACAAGTAGTTTATTGAATCTTTCTGGAAAAAAATTACAAAAATTAAAGAAGTTAAAAAAAGAAAGGAGAGGTACTAAAGTGTTCAAATGTAAAAGCAAGAGGGATACAATAAGTTAAAAAATTGAGAGACTTTTTAATGTTTAAACATAAAAATAAAGACTTAACATATTAAAAAATTAAGAAATTTTTTAGTGTCTAAATGTAAAAATAAATGGACTTAGTAGGTTAAAAAAATTAAAAGGTTTTTTAGTGTCTAAATATAAAAATAAAAGGGACTACACTGTCCAATTTTCCTTTGAAATAATTAAACTTTACTAATATAATATGCATACCATTAACCTCTTTGATTCTCTTAATTTAAAGAATTTTAGCTTCACTTATATATTTTTTTACTACTAACATCTTTAATTAATATGAATACTTTAATAATTTATTTATATTTAAATTACTCTTCTTAAATTTTTTATCAAGTTAAAATAAAATAAATCATTTAATTTTGGAGGGAGGGAGTATTTAAATACACATAAGAGCAAATATAATAGAAAATTTTGGCGAAAAATGATCTAATTATTTAAAATTATTTTTGAGGGACTTAAAATTCAGCAACTCGGTAGAATCCGGTGAATGGAGGCAGCACAAGAAGGGTAAAAATGTTGCACACTCATTTCCTCCAATCCATTATGTCGGGGTTACAATAACTGATCCAAGAAATCAAAACCTAAACCTGGTAAATGCCCTCTGCCCAATTAACTGCCCTCTGCTAGGTTTCCCCTAAATTGTTCTCATTGAAGTCGATGGATCCATTCTTCAGTATAGTTGTCGTCTGTATGAAACCGTTGAGCTGCTCTGTTGTCATGTATTAAAGGAGATGAATGTTCTTAGATAGTGATGTCAAACGGGCCGATCCACAGCCACCCAAGCCTTAAATGGTGCAGAGCGGATTGGTCCGTTTATTTACGAACTGAGATTATATCATCCAATACCTGCATATACTAGGTCCGAATGGGCCAATCCGCTAGATGCTACCTCCATCCACTAGATTTTGTTGTGTTTGGCCATTTTAAGCGCCTTTAAAGTAGTTAAGGATAGCGACTCGGCTATCCCTTTTTCAAAATGTCCGGAATGCTCTTCACAGCCAATGGATTAGAATCTTTTGATCTAATATCTGTGAGAGATCATGGGCTTTCTAGAGCAAATTTTTTTCAAAGTCCTGCCCAAATCTTCCTTTTTCTTTTCTTTTTTCACTTGATATGAACTGTGTGTTGTCAAGAAGAGTAGTTGTTTGTTAGATCTGAATAGTGAAGATAAAAATATACTATTATTGTTAGATGAATATCGTTATATTACTTATTATCTTTTCTTGCTCTCCTCTATTTAACTTTGAAATATGTATTCTTGACAGTAAAATACTTATTTTTTGTTGAAATTTTTATGTACTAATTATTTCATACGTTATGAATAATTATAAATAATTTTTTAAGATGGTTTTGTTGGTTTTATGGGCAACCACTGTGTGCAAGGATGACAAAGCGTACAAAGTTTCAATGAATAATTATTCATTATGTTATGGATAATTATTCACTCTTAAGTAAATAATTATTCAATAAGAAATAATTCTTCACTCCTTATTGAATAATTATTCACTTCTTATTGAATAATTATTTACTCTTAATTGAATAATTGATGAGTTCCATCTTAAGTCAACGAATAATAATTTTGCACAATGTTGAAATACAAATCCATTGTCGCAACCTAGCAACCACGACTAGAATTCACTTTTCATAAATAATAATTCACTATTAAAGAAATAATTCACTTCAAAACAAGTATTCAACAATTGATGAATAATTATTCACTCATAATTGAATAATTGATCAATTCAATTCTAAGTCAATGAATAATTATTTTGTATAATATTGAAGTACAAATACATTGTCACAACCTAGCAACCACCACTAGAATTCACATATCATGAATAATTATTTACAATGAAAGAAATAATTATTCACTGCACGATTAGCATTCTACAAGTGATGAATAATTATTCACTCTATTATGATTAATTATTCAATATTAAAGAAATAAATTTTCTCTCTAACATGAATAATTATTCATTTCACGACTAGTATTTGACAAGTGATAAATAATTATTCAGTCTATCATGAATAATTATTCACTTCACGATGTTTATTCAACAAGTGGTGAATAATTATTTATGTTAGAGTGAATAACTATTCATTTCACAACAAGTATTCAAAAAGTTATGAATAATTAGTTACTCTATTATGAATAATTATTTAATATTAAAAAAATAATTATTCACTTCACGACTAGCATTCAAAAATTGATAAATAATTATTTACTATAATATGAATAATTGTTCACTTCAAGACATCATTTGACAAGTGATGAATAATTATTTACTTTACAATGAGTATCGAAAAGATGGATATTCACTCTATCATGAATAATTATTCAATATTAAAGAAATAAATATTCATTTCACGACGAATATTTGACAAATGATGAATAATTATTTACTTCACCATAAATAATTGTTCAATATTAAATGATCATTTCGTTGGAACCCCTTATTTTCTTTAGTTCTTTGAAAGAATGCCCTTTTGCAGGCAAAGATCCCAATACATGAGAGATAGAAAATGGATCAATACTTTTAACAGTTTTCAAGCAAGTGACAAGAGCCCCAACAAACACTTAGATAACAGCTGGAATGCTTATTTTCTTTGGCCGCGTCTTCGGTTGTATGTAATCGGAGTTGAGGTTACATGCTACTCTGAGAACATGCTCCAAAATTTCAACATTGCACTTGTGTCAAAACGCATTGCCTTCCTTGAAGAGACAAGTATAAAATCTGAGTAAATGATGAACGAGAAGTTGATTACTATTGACAAATGGCAGAAATGCAAAAATACCAACATCAAAGATCCTTTTCTAAGCCTCTCACCTAAAGGAAAAGCCAGACATGTCTCACATTGCTTTTCATCCTTTCTTTGATCGACAATGTTTTCAGGTTTCACTGAATGTACAAGATTTCTTTCAGTTGAAATTGAAATTGAAATTGCAGAAAGGGAATCAAAAAAAGATGCACTTTTTTGTTTTTCCTATACATGAATAACTTAATCCTCCTGCAAGTTAATAAACAGAATGACTTCAAATAAGAATTTCAAGGAAACATTTAATTCTAAATATTTGATACACTTTGTCTATTATTTTGTTCTTCAATATTTGAAAAGTTTCATAATAACAGCAAAGAAAAGATAGAAGACAGAGAGAGAGAGAGAAAGAGAGAGAGAAAATTTGGTGAAATTAATTGAAAAAACAATGAGTGTTAGGAAACTAATGATAACTTTTTAAAAATTTCAAATATCTTACTAACTTTGGCTGCTTAAAATGCCCTTTATACTCCTCAATCCTCAAATAAAAAAGCAATCAATCTAACGGTGCAAAAGCCTTTCGTACGTGCTAAAAAAAGGGCTCTCAGTATAGTAGTCAGATCAAAAGGATAGGATGAGTCAAAACAGAGATTTTAGTTAGGAGTGGCTATGCAAAAATTGTTCAAAGACATTTTTGGTTAATTTTTCTATATAGTATGGCTGTACAAATATTTTTAAAAATTAGCAAGCTCGAATTTGAATTGGGGCATTATTTTTCATAATAGGTTTGTGGGTTTTCCTTTTTATTTTTTTAAAGAAATATGTTTGAGCTTGTTGTGTATTTGTTTGAATTTGATTCTTTTTCTATTCACAATTTAAGATGACCTTTATCTTAGTCATTTTACTTATTAAATTTGAGACTTCAAAATTATTTTTACAAGTAACTTTCATATTAGCTTTTTTCATCGTTGAAAGAATCAATAGAGTTGTGCTACAAAGAAATTAATAGAGCTTTTATTATAGGAAGAAAGAGAAAGTAATAGTTTTACTCTTAAGTCAAAGTAAGGGTAAGATAAGACAAGAGTTTAGTTGTTAGAGCTGCTTACCATATTAGTGAGTTTTAAGTAGTGGTATCAAAATGGGCTCAGCCTACGGGCTAGCATATTTGTCTTGTAATATGGACGGGCTTGGGTTTAATTTATCAAGCTCATTTATAAGAGGAACAATTTGACTTGCTCCGTTTAGCTTGCGATTTGGAGCGGGTTGGAGTATGCCAAATCCATTTTTTAAACCTTTATATTATAAATATTACAAAAAAAAATGTATGACAATCTTAATACTAAATTTGCCTACATCACACATTCTAATCATACCTACAATTAAGGTTAATTAATTCAATTTTATTTTAAATATTTTTCTTATATAAATTTATTTATATTAGGAATGATATATATAATTAATGATTATTTTCTATTTTAAAAATATTAATAATTGGCCAAAGATTCATTCTATTCCAATAATAGATTTATATTCTCATATATGATAGAGAGAAAAAGAAAGAGAAAAAAGTATAATATAATATTATTTAAAAAAAGAGACTAGGCCTGCGAACTGGCCAGTAGGTCTAGTACAAACGAATATGGGTTTGGAGTTTTTCAACTCACAAGAAAACGAGTCAACCCGCTTCGTTTAGTTTAAAGGGCAGCTAGTGGCAGACTAACTCTTTTGACAGTACTAGTTTTAAGTTCGAAATTCATTGGACGAAGATGCTCATCTTCCTCTACCATCCCTTTTTTGTAATGGTATAAGTTTACTTTTAAAAAAAATTAAAAAATCTAGTGCAAGAATTGAAATAATTTTAATCTTAAATTTGTTTGAAATTCCGAGCTTAATATATGTTTTGGCCATTTTGACAACTAAAAATGACCAAAGCCCAAAGAAGTACTTTTTCAAAAAATGAATATAAATAGTGAGCATTTAAGCTTCTAGGCTTTGGATACACAAGTTACCAAACTTGGGGTTCATTTCTAGCTTAATTAATTTCATGATTATGCTCTGGCTTTCATTTCAATTCTCTAGTTGATATATATTACTTATAAATGATAAATATCTTAAAATTCATTTTGAATAGAATCCTATTAAACACAAGCTTATAAATTTTGAGCATCTTGTTCAAATTCGAACTAGTAAATAAATAGAATAATTTAAGATTATCTTAAAAGACGCAAGGAGGGGCAGGTGACCTCTACAAAATATCCAAGAACACTCCTCTCTCTCCAGAGGGTGTGGGAGCATCCCTCATCCATGGCTTTGTATACTTTTCGCCACTGGACAATAGAGCAAGTAGAGAAGGGGAAAAGGAGATAATAAGGGACAAAAAAGGGCAAATATTCTGCATCGCCAAATGACTATTTGTATTTGGATTATATTCGGTTGTGAGAGATATTATTTTGAATTTCGTAAAAATAATTTTTTATAAAAAAGATTTAATTATTTATTTAATTAAAAAAATATAATTCAAATAAAACTAACAGTGTCTCCACGGACTCTTCTTTCAAAGCAACACAATATTATGTGACTGTGCTGTCACTGTAAAAGAAACTCTTGTAAGATGACACAAACTTACAAAATTGTGAAGGGTCCATTTCACAGAAGCACAGTGAACCAATCCAAACTCCAAAGACTTCATCCTCACCACCAGAATCTGCATAACATTATGCCCCACACCGCAAGGCCACAAAAACACAAAAGCAACAGACAATTCCACTATTGTTTTATTCCCCCGACCCCAAAAATAAATAAATAATAATCTGATCCATTCGACAATTTTACAGTCGAACTTTAGAGATCAACGCAATATTCGTATATGCGTTATAAATGTAATGTAGGCAATCTATTACGTTATATTATTTGCGTGATAATAACATAGTTTATTATGAATTAAGAACTATAAAATTTAGAGATAAAAATATTTATAATTAAATTAGAAGTTGAATTCGGCCCAACTCGACTCACTCGGCAGGCCAGGAACGACCATAGGGTTGGGCCAGACCTGTCCTAGCCCGCCCTTCCTCATTCCCCGGTACCCATCCTCGCCTTTTCTGCATGCCATTCCCATTTGTCCTTGTCTTCGTACTAGCCTCGCACAAGTTATTCTCATCATATATATGTGTATATGTTAGACATCTACCTGTAGTACATTAGTTCTAATATTTAAAAGTATATATATATATATATATATATATATATATATATATATAAACATTTTAAGTTATTATATATACATATATAAAGATACTAGCATAAAAAATTAAGTGTATAATAAAAATAGATTTTTAAAATTAAAAATTTATTCTAAATGTCATTAAAAAGTATATTTAATAGTACGAATATGAGTAAGTTTATTTTTTTAGTGACAATCAATTTTTCTTTAAAAAATACTATAAAAAAAATTAACACGTGTTATTATATAAATAGTTATTAGAGTTATTACAAAAAATATGAAATAAATTTATGTATTTAATTAGAAAACTGTACACTAATACTTAATCATCAGTAAATTAAGATAAAAATTTTGTATAAATATTTTAAGTTATTATATATACACATATAAAGATATATGTTGAAATTAAAAAAATCTCCACATTTTTTTAAAAAATTTCAACACTTTGTCTTCCTTTATTTTTTTTTATAAAGAATACGTTACCATCAATATAATACTCAATCTATTTTATATATTTCTCAAGAAAATTTAATTTTTTGAATTATTTTGTTGATAGCAAATGCAAAATGGATGAGATATTTGTCCCTAGTTACCCGTTTGGGATGAGGATTCCATTCATTCCCAAATACGGAATTGAACCAGAAATGGAGACAAGTGTAGAGATGTTGGGTCAGAACCGGAAACTGGGGTCTCCTCTCCCATTCGCCTCCAACTGCCCAACAAGTGTAAATCATGTGAAGACCCTACTATGTATAATAATTGTCACCCCATACATAAAGAACAATCCATCTTTTGCATCACCTTTCAAAGCCAAAACGTCGCTCTTTTGGACATAGTCAATGGCCAACAAACGAGAGAGAGAGAGAGAGAGAGAGAGAGAGAGAGAGAGAGAGAGAGGAAACATATATTACTTTCTAGTGATGTGGAACTTACAAAGATATATTACAAACGGGTGATTAAGATATCGGATCTTTGATTTCCCCACTTAAGAGAGAGAGAGATGATAAAGGGTTGTTAATTTTTGCTGCCCTTTTCTTGATGATTAAAATGGAAGTAGGCCAACAAATAAATCACACTACAAAGTATATATATATACGGATGGCTTGATAGAGATCTAAGATGTTAGGCCTTCTCCACTTGTTGTAGACTCTAATAATTGGTCCTCTTCCCAACTTTGTCTTGGAGCAACTCTCTCATGGACTGGTACATACTCCTGCAAATATGCCAATAGTATAGTAAATAATTGCCTACATTAGTACATTTTCTTGCGAATCTCATTGCTCATTACCCCAATAAGTTTGCAACCAAATTAACATGATGATACTCCAAACGCTTGTACCTCTACTAGTTATCTTTTCGTATAGATATAGTTAAGATATTAAACCGTGAACTCTGAACTTTTTTAATTACAAGTCAATTATTCCATCGTCAAGTGATTATTTTTTTATATGCATTTTGATATGTATACTAATTGATACCTCCATTTTCTTGATCAACCCCTTTGTTGTGTCAGCTATAACTATTATATTTCTTTCTGAATGTTCTATGAAGCCTTCCTCCACACCCTTGTCGAACAAAGCAAGCAAGCCATCATAGTAGCCATCCACATTTAACAACCCCACCTGTCCACCACCACCATAAAGAAAAAAGAAAAAAAAAAGAAAAACAAAAGGAAGCAGAAATGAGCACGCAATTTCCAAATTTAACAAAACATGATTAGGAAGGAAAGAAAAACTTCAAGAAAATCTCACTGGCTTTTCATGAATTCCCAACTGTGCCCATGTAATCATCTCCAACAATTCCTCCATGGTTCCATAGCCACCTAAACAAAGCTTATATTGGCATCTCATCTTCACAATTATAGAAAGAAAATGAGACAATTTAAAGAAAGGTTAATATATATTACTGTTGTAATAACCTGGAAGTGCAATGAAAGCATCCGCATGTTTCTCCATTTCTGCCTTCCTTTCATGCATGTCTGCAACTATTTTTAGGTCCCCATAAGTTCTTCCTGCAATCTTCAACAGTCAAAAGAACTCCGAATCACCAACGTCTGTTTTAGTTTGACATAACTTAACAGATATAAAAGGTTAAGTGCTATATATTTCCAGAAAATTAAATATCACTATTATGCTACAGTCGATCTATAGATCACAAAAATGTAAGAAACCGGTGAACTTATAATTTTTATCTTTCTGGAAATGAAAGCAGCAGAGCAGAATTGTGATATTGAACCGGTGGAATATAGCATCCTGATTATGATTATGGAGATTGAATAGGATAAGGAGAAAAGAAAATACCTCGTGGGGCAAGAGAGCTCTAGGCATTATTCTAGAGACAAGAAAGAAAAGAAAAAGAAAAAGAAAGAAATTGAAGAAGATTCATGTAGAAAAAGAACTTCATTTGAAAAATCTAATAAGAAGAGATGATTCAATGTGAAAAAAAGGCATACCCTAGAACATGACAACCTCCTTCAAACACTGTTTTTGAGACTAATCCCATTAAGCCTATACTTCCTCCTCCATAAACAAGATCAATCTTTTTCTCCACCTGAAAACCGAAGCATATCATCCCATGGTCAACTGTCTGATCATGGCATGATAAAGGGAATAACGCAGGAAGTTAAATTTTGGTGATGAGTTTTAACAGTGATGAAAGAATATGATCATCTCTTACCAGTTGTTTCCCAAGATCAAGAGCTGCATCACTGAAAGATGACTTGTACCCTGCTCTGCTACCACAGAAGACACAGATTCTCTTGAATCTTTTCTTCTGTTCACAACCCTCATCACCATTCATGGATGCCCTTTCTTCTCCTTCCATTCTTGATCTTTCAGGTTAAAGGAAAAAGCCGAGAGAAGAAGAAGAAGAAGAGTATATATGGAGAAAATGGGTAGAAAAGAAATGCTAAAAAGGAGATAAATAAATTAAAAACCGGGGTTGATCCAGAGAAGCAGAAGAAGACACTAAGTCCTTTCTTTGATACCAACGCTTCTTTAATCTGAATACTCTCCTTTGTCTGCTAAAGCAAGTTATAATCCGTTCAAGTGTTGGAGGAGAGCCCAACAAGAGTCAAAAGGCAAAGAACCCATCTTCATCTCTTCTCTTTTCTGATATCTTCTGTCTTCACAAATCATAATCAGAGTCCCATCTATCTCAAGCCATCATCATATATCTTCTCTCTCTCTCTCTCTCTCTATATATATATATATATATATATATATATCTCCCTCTCTAACACACACAAACACATAAAACACTGACGAGTATTAATATATTTAACGACATATCAAATCATCAGGAAGATGGTTTAGTTGAAATCAAGAGAAAAGCCCATACTCTTGTCTTTCGTCTGGTGTCCATCTCACCCCTAGTTTGCTTTTATCATTTTCTGGACCTCTCTCTATCTCTCTCTTCCCACTCCTTAGTCCATATAGCATGTACTTTTAGTGTGTCTATCGGTAGAGTTTAGATTCGATATATATTTTAAAAAATAAATAATTTGTATTGAATTTTATAAAGGAATGATTGAGTTAAAAAAAATCAAAATTCCAAGACAATAGAAAATGATGCCATCGTAGTTCGAGTGGATTTGACTCGGACATTGTATATCATCATGATTGGAATATTGTAAGCTAAAATATTTTAACTAATTTTTCATCTTAGAATCTCAACAATATTTTTAAACAAATTAAACTGAATTTTCAATCCCAGCAAGCTTTCAAAAGTGCATAAAGTTTTGCTACAAATTTGCAGAATCACACCTTCTTGACAATTATCGTTTAAGTCTGTGACTATATAAAGGTGCTTAAGGTATTCCTCAAAATATCATTAGCTTCAATTATTCTACCAAACAATTCGTGTTAATTATTCTACAAAGTAGAGTTATGATTTTACTTCTACAATTAGTTAAGCTTGATCGATTGCTCTTCTTATGTTCAAGTTGGAGTTCTAGCTTATGCTCATTGGCAATCCAAATTTGCTCCCCCCTTTCTTTTTGGTTGCCAAATGTGCTAGTTTGGACATTGATAGTTTGGTGTCTTTTCTTTTCCCCTAAATGGTAAAGGAACGCTTTTAGTTAGTTATACTGATAAATAGAAAGAGCATCAATATGGGTTTGATCATCTTTCTGGAAAGTACTACTTTAATCTGCACTATTCAAGGGCTTTAATGCAATCACTAATACACATATGCATTATTGTACAAACAAAGCTACCCAAACTTATATTGCTTGGAGTATACTTTCTCCGTTCCGAAATATAAATAATTTTAGTTATTCAAACACAAATTAAGAATTATAAAAACAAAAAAAAAGTTTTTATAACAAAGTACCTTGATTATACCTTTAATAAATGGAGAGAGAGATAGAGGGAAAGAAATAGAAGGAGAAAAACAAAAAAGGAGAGTGAAGGGAATAGAATTAAAAGAAAACATAATAAATGCTCTTTAAAAATATAAAATAACTTATATTATAAAAAATCTTCCTTCTTTTAAAATAACTTATATTTTGAAGTAACAGAGTGTATTCGTAGATTGTCTGCATATTTCAAAATATTTTAAGCTTCCTTAAAAAATCTATCATTTTTACTAAGATTTGTCATATTTTTAGTAAAAAAGAAGAGCTCTCAATCTGTATGGACAGATCAAATTCTTGATACACCACAAATTGGAATATGCAAAAGAAAGTGATAGTATCAAAGACATAATCAAGAAGATTCTCTTGAATTGTGGGAATCATTCAGCTAAACCAGTAGCAGCAGAGTCAATATCACCACCTTTGTGGTAAATATTGAATAAAATTAAATCTTTGGGAGCTCATGAAAAGTGGGTAGGGGCCAACCCACAGAAAGCTATGCCACCCAGCTTGCTGACAAGTGTCTACATATCAAACACTAAGAACATAATTCCTCACTACTGTTCCACAGTGGGAGCTGGGGACCATAAAGCCAACATTCCATTTTTTCTAGTGGAAAATCTTCATTTGCCGCTTCACATATATGAGTTGCATAATAAATATACCTTACTTTATATTGTGAAATCTTGGATACAATTTTTATTTTAAATTTTATTTATTTATCTGATGAATATTTTTTTTTATAAAATTAAATATAAAAATTTTAAATTTAAATTTTCTTTAAATATATTTTAAGATAGACAATAATTTCTGTAGGAAAATAAGTATTTAATTTTAAACAAATAAAATATTAATTTGTGTCAAAATTAAATTTTATGCTAAGCAGCAACTGGAGACTTCTCTTGCATTCTTATTTACCTCATAAATTAGAGCACTTGACTCGCTGAGGATTTACAGTTACAACTGCAAATTTGATCGAGTTGGTCCAAGCTTGATACGAGAATGTTTGAGCAAGATTTCAAGTTACTAGTATTTAAAATAGTTTGAGCTCAGGTTCAGACTAAAATTATATATATATTAAATTATTAAATACTATATTAACCTACAATTTTTTATTTTCTTTTTTAAAATAAATAAAAAATAAATATTTGATTTTAGATGGAGAAAATATAATATATAAATATGAATATATACTAGCAACACATATAAATATGATAAGTGCATATATATTCCTAAAATAACAAGTAAAAAATTAACTAGAAGATTAGCAAAATGACAAGTAAGAAGTAAAATTGACTAGAATAAATATGAAACCTTAAACAATTAGAAAAAAATAGTTATAGAACCAAAATTAAAAATTGAAAAGCACTAATTATAACTATAAAAACCAAAGAAATGAGAATCTTAAAGGGTATAAAATTTAAAAATTCTCCAATTGAATTGAAAAATATTTGAGTTCTTGAAGGGAAAATATAGTAATAGAACATTTTTAGGAGAGATAGGGGATATAGAGCAACGATTAGCAACCTAGATAGACTAGAAGATTTTTGTGAGCTTTGGAGGGAGAAGGATTTTTAAAGGTAAATGACCTTTTTGCCATTTATGATTGCCTAGAGATGTTAAAGATAGTCAACAAGGATCCTAATTGTCTTTTTTAAAAAAAATAAATAAATTTGGACTTGTTTTTAATTGTTTAAGATACATTTTATAACTTTTTAAATAAAAAATTATTTCAAAACTTTTTTCAACTGTTTATTTATTTTTTATTTTAATTTAAATAAGTCAAAGAATATTATTTTCGAGAAGTTATATTAGAGGTATTTTTAAATATATTTTTTTATTGAAATAGTTAAAAATAATAATATTATTTTAATTTTAAATGTAATATTTTTTAATTTTATTTTTTAGTAATATTAATTTTTTTTAGCAATCTAGAATAGGGCCTTTATCAAGACCTAGATTTGGGCTTAGAATTGAATTTGGTTTAAAAATTTTTGTCTTAATTTTCTAAAAAATTGAAGGTTGTTTAGTGGCAGTCAGACTATAGTAAAAAATTTTTGGAGTGAAAGGTAATCTACCATAATTGCCCCTGATCAGTGCTGCCCCAATTCCCTGGGCCACGAGGCTAATACAACCCAAGGAAGAGGCCTAGTAGATATTGGCACAGGCCTTCAAGCAGAGTCAGGGGCCGAAATAGCTGGGCTGAAGCACCGTGGTGTGACTTGTGAGGAAGTAACGAGTCCACGGCACGGGCCCGAAGTGCAAGATGGTGCCCCCGAAGCCGAGATCAGGCAAAATTGAAAGGAAGCCGTAAGTGTAGAAGTTCACTGGAATTGATTTTTCCTCAATTCCTTCTGGAGTCGAAGTAGAGGGACGAGCTAAGAGAAAGCACTGCCAATTCGACAGCAAGCACCGATTTCTGGCTTTTCTTAACAAATTTTCGACTTGGTAAATCCATTTAGGTTCTTATATTCTTTCTACATTTGTGATAGTGTTAAATTTCACACTCACTGATCAATATTGTTAGTCTAGTTATGCTTTTGTTGAGGCCAGAGATTGGAAGTGGGATAGTGTTTCCGGTTAGTACACGAACTATGTTTCCTTCTGCTAAATTTAATACATAAACTACTATCTGATTTCCCATGTTTGCTGCATAAATTTCTTGCAGAGCAGTTTGATTTTCTGTGCCTTTATTCGTCTTGATATGCTGATTATTATTCATCATGTTGCTTGCGTTGATACAAGTTCTTCTCGTAAATGCTAACTCCCTTCTTTTGTTTGTGCATGGACACCCTTCTCATTGGTCATATCCATCATAACCAGGGATTGGGAACAATTTTTTTTTTCCTTTTTGGTATAAATGTTGTACAGCAGCTGGAGATTGCGGGGATTTTTCAGCCATTTATTTTGCTTATTTATTTGTTTATTTATTGAGCTTATATGTGCTTATATTCTGAAAGTCTGGACACATTTTTCTGTCTGATAATTTGGTCTTCAGTTTAATCGTTAAATACCCCTTTTTAAGTTAATTGTTACTCTATTTTGCTGATATCTACTGTTCCGCTTGATGCAGTTTTTGGGTTGGTTATATCTCTAAAAGCTCAGAAGTATTAGTGTTGCAGTGAGTGAAAAAAGAACTAGGGTTACGGTTTCTATTCTGCCTATAATTTAATTGCAAAATGGGCGATGATACAAGTGAGATTCTGAGAACTCAAGAGGAGAGGAAGAAAATGGAGCAGCAACTTGCCTCACTCACCTCAGTGACATTTGATACCGACTTATACAGTGCTAATCGCTTTGAGGGCTATGAGAAGTCCATACCTGTGAATGATGATGATGATGTGGGAGATGCTGCAGAGAATGAGGTAGCTCGGAAAATGGCTTCCTTTACTGCTCCAAAGCAGTATTTCAAGGAGGCCCCCAGGGCAGGGGAGGAGGATGAAATCACGGGGTTTAAGCAGCCCAGTAAGATTATTGATAGAGAGGATGACTATAGGCGGAGGAGATTGAATAGGGTCATTTCTCCAGAGAGGAACGACCCCTTTTTGAATAAGACTCCTGGGCCTGAGGTTAGGACCTATGCTGATGTCATGAGGGAGGAGGCATTGAAGAGGCAAAAGGAGGAAACTCTGAGGCAGATAGCAAAGAAGAAGGAGGAGGAGGAGAGTGGCAAGGTGGCAGAAAAGGAAAAGGAACCAGAGAAGCCTAAGAAGAGGAATAGATGGGATCAGTCGCAGGATGAGAATAGTGTGAAGAAAGAAAAGGTGGGATCTGATTGGGATTTGCCCGACTCAACTCCTGGAATTGGAAGGTGGGATGCTACACCAACCCCTGGGAGGATTGGGGATGCAACTCCATCTGTACGGAGAAACAGATGGGATGAGACTCCAACACCGGGTAGATTGGCTGATTCAGATGCAACACCTGCTGCTGGTGGAGTTACTCCTGGTGCTACACCTGCTGGGATGAATTGGGACGCTACACCAAGGCTGGCCGGGATGGCTACACCAACCCCTAAAAGACAGAGATCAAGGTGGGATGAGACACCAGCTACTATGGGAAGTGCCACACCAATGGCTGGGGCTACCCCTGCTGCAGCTTATACTCCTGGTGTGACCCCTGTGGGAGGAGTGGAGCTTTCTACACCAACTCCTGGTGCCATTAACCTGCGTGGTGCAATCACCCCTGAACAGTATAATTTGTTGAGGTGGGAAAAGGATATTGAAGAGAGGAACCGTCCATTAACTGATGAAGAGCTGGATGCCATGTTCCCGCAGGAGGGATATAAGATTTTGGAGCCTCCAGCTTCATATGTGCCGATTAGAACTCCTGCCAGGAAGCTTCTTGCAACACCGACTCCAATTGGGACTCCACTCTATGCTATTCCTGAAGAGAATCGTGGTCAGCAGTTTGATGTTCCAAAAGAGATGCCTGGTGGACTGCCATTCATGAAACCTGAAGATTACCAGTATTTTGGTGCCTTGTTGAATGAGGAAAATGAAGAGGAATTGTCTGCTGAAGAGCAAAAAGAGCGAAAGATTATGAAACTAATGCTCAAGGTCAAGAATGGGACACCAGCTCAGAGGAAAACAGCTTTGAGACAGCTAACTGACAAGGCTAGAGAATTTGGTGCGGGTCCACTGTTCAACCGAATGCTGCCATTGCTTATGCAACCAACGTTGGAGGACCAAGAAAGGCACTTGCTGGTAAAGGTTATTGATAGGGTGCTGTATAAGTTGGATGAGTTGGTCCGTCCATATGTACATAAAATTCTGGTTGTGATTGAGCCTTTGTTGATTGATGAAGATTATTATGCCCGTGTTGAAGGTAGAGAAATTATCTCTAACCTCAGCAAGGCTGCTGGTTTGGCAACTATGATTGCTGCAATGCGTCCGGATATCGACAATATTGATGAGTATGTGAGGAATACTACTGCAAGAGCATTCAGTGTTGTTGCTTCTGCACTTGGAATTCCTGCGTTGTTGCCTTTCTTGAAAGCTGTGTGTCAGAGTAAGAAGTCATGGCAAGCTCGTCATACAGGTATTAAGATTGTTCAGCAGATTGCTATTTTGATCGGTTGTGCTGTCTTACCACACCTGAAATCCCTGGTAGAAATTATAGAACATGGGTTGAATGATGAGAATCAAAAGGTTAGAACTATTACAGCTTTATCTCTTGCTGCTCTTGCTGAGGCTGCTGCCCCTTACGGTATTGAGAGCTTCGATTCAGTGTTGAAGCCTCTGTGGACAGGTATTAGATCACATCGTGGGAAGGTTTTGGCTGCCTTCTTAAAGGCCATTGGTTTTATCATTCCTCTGATGGATGCTATATACGCTAGTTACTATACGAAGGAAGTGATGCATATTCTCATTCGAGAGTTCCAGTCTCCTGATGAAGAAATGAAGAAAATTGTACTGAAAGTTGTGAAGCAGTGTGTTAGTACTGAAGGTGTAGAACCGGATTACATTCGGAATGATATTCTTCCAGAGTTTTTCCGCAACTTCTGGGTGAGAAGAATGGCTTTGGATCGAAGAAATTACAGGCAACTTGTTGAAACTACTGTCGAGATAGCCAATAAGGTTGGTGTTGCTGATATTGTTGGGAGAATTGTTGAAGACCTCAAAGATGAAAGTGAACCTTATAGAAGGATGGTCATGGAGACAATCGAGAAGGTGGTTGCAAATTTGGGTTCATCAGATATTGATTCACGCTTGGAAGAGCTATTGATTGATGGAATCCTATATGCCTTCCAAGAGCAAACTAGTGATGATGCTAATGTGATGCTTAATGGTTTTGGTGCCGTTGTGAATGCTCTTGGGCAGAGAGTAAAGCCCTACCTTCCTCAAATATGTGGTACAATTAAATGGCGCCTCAATAATAAGAGTGCAAAGGTAAGACAACAAGCAGCAGATCTCATATCAAGGATTGCTATGGTAATGAAACAATGTGGAGAAGAACAGCTTATGGGCCATCTTGGTGTTGTTTTGTATGAGTATCTGGGGGAGGAGTACCCCGAAGTTCTGGGGTCAATACTGGGAGCTCTGAAGGCAATTGTTAATGTTATTGGTATGACTAAAATGACCCCTCCCATAAAGGATTTGCTTCCTCGTTTAACTCCAATCTTGAAAAACCGTCATGAGAAAGTCCAGGAGAACTGTATTGACCTTGTTGGTCGTATTGCTGACCGTGGAGCTGAGTTCGTTCCTGCTAGGGAATGGATGAGGATTTGTTTTGAGCTCCTTGAGATGCTCAAGGCCCACAAAAAGGGTATTCGCAGAGCAACAGTGAACACTTTTGGCTATATTGCAAAAGCTATTGGTCCCCAAGATGTCCTTGCAACATTGTTGAATAATCTGAAAGTGCAGGAACGTCAGAACCGTGTCTGCACAACTGTGGCAATTGCAATCGTTGCAGAAACCTGTTCTCCTTTTACTGTTCTGCCTGCCCTGATGAATGAATATCGAGTTCCGGAACTTAATGTCCAGAATGGTGTTTTGAAATCCTTGTCCTTCCTTTTTGAGTATATTGGTGAGATGGGTAAAGATTATATTTATGCTGTTACTCCGTTATTAGAGGATGCTCTGATGGATAGAGACCTGGTTCATCGTCAAACTGCAGCTTCAGCTGTAAAGCATATGGCCTTAGGAGTTGCTGGTCTTGGGTGCGAGGATGCTTTGATCCATTTGCTAAACTATGTCTGGCCCAATATTTTTGAGACATCACCACATGTTATTAATGCTGTAATGGAAGCCATTGAAGGTATGAGAGTGGCTCTAGGTCCTGCAATTGTATTGAACTACTGTCTTCAAGGGCTATTCCATCCGGCAAGGAAGGTGAGAGAAGTATACTGGAAGATCTACAATTCCTTGTATATTGGCTCGCAAGATACACTTGTTGCTGCTTATCCTGTACTGGAGGATGAAGGAGACAATATGTACAGTAGGCCCGAATTGGTGATGTTTGTGTGAAGTTCTATGGAACTAATATTCTTGATAAGATAGAGACATGTCTATTGATACATTAGCTCTAAGGAGGGTTCGCAGTTTCCTTGTAGCAGCTGTAATATGTCTTGAAAGGCTCAATGATAATGTTTGCTTTTTTGTCTCTCTAAATTTCTGCTGTTGGATTAGAGATGTTTTATAAAACAAACATTTGCTATTGAGGTGCTTATCATATATTATCTTCTTCTGATAAGGTAACACATGATGTTTCTAAAATTTTCTTCTTTTCATTTCATTTGTTCAGTTAAGATGCCTCAATTTTATTCACTTGGATCTAAATTAGACCGCAAGAAATCTTTAGGAAAAGTGGTATATGGATATTTGGGAAAGTGGAGAGCTATCACCTTACGTTTATAATTTTGTTTTAAATGCAAGGAGCGTGAGGTGCATACAATCAAGATACTGCCTCAATGCCTCAATTTGAGACTGGCTTGTGATGAGTTTGAAGATGCATTCAGGGTATTAATTGCCACGAGTACCTTGCCAACTGCTTAGTTCAGGATATTATTTGTGAGCTGATTTCATATTCCATGATATATTTAGACAGGTTTGTATATGCATTCATCTCGTCAGTACAACTTTACTGATTAGATACTATATATTTGTTCCATCCCTTCAGAAGCTGCAATAAATATGTATCGGTGTTTCTCTTTTGCACTCGTTCTGCAGGCTGTTGAACTCTGGCTAGCAGACAGAGCTGTTTTACCGTTTCAAAATTCATTAAGAGGATGCATTCATCAAAACTATGATTTACTTCTTGGCCATAGACAGCATATTGTGGTGAAATGCAGTTACCTGTAAATTTGTCTTCTAGCACTGCCTCGTCTGATTGGAACAATTGAATCGGGTACTCAGCCATCCACCGGTTACATCTCCAATCTTCTTCTTCGTTTTTTTTTTCTTTTAAAGCAGGTTACATCTCCAATCAGTTTTATATGTTTCTATATCATGAATATTATGAGTACAACCAAGAGGAGTTGTCAAGTTGGTTACATTCAGGTTTGGAAATTAATTAAATAGTCACTGTTAGCAGCAATCATAAATGGATCTCACCGGGGGATTAGAAAGTTAAGCTGCACATAAACTTACATTCGGAACGGACTTAGTTTAAGTATTTCAAACGCCATTACTTGAATTGAGAAATTGCGGACTGCCTGCATCTCATCCATACATGAATGAAACTCCAAGCATGTTTTAGATTTTTCTAGAATGGTTCCCCATCTTTTTAACATGGCTTATTGCCCAAACCTGTAATATTTCCCATCACCTCGCCTTTTATCCAAAGGGGGTAAAAGTTCAGCATACCTTTAGGTCCCATATCGTACCTATAGTAAAGTGTAAAACAAAGGGCTTCTTCAAACATTGAACTTCAGAATTTCATAAGAATGAAAGTTTCCATTAACATTTTTAGCAATTCGAAACAATTCAGTCTAGTTTCAATGTCTTCAGTGGATTCTGAATAGTGTGTTACTTGCAATCTAAAAAGTAACTGCTGGCCGTAGGCTTGAAATCAAAGTCAGTGTTCATATATGATATGAATAGAAAACTAGACATTGAAATTGGGACGAATAATGTATTAATTAAAACTTTTTTTGAAATCCAAATGACGATGTTAGGACTATTCTTGCTGCGATTCTCGGGTATTAAGCTACAATGGAGGTAAAATTAGGGCATCTTCAGAGCGTTTTCTTTCTCATCCCTCTCCCGTTGAAGCTTGGGATTTTACTTTCTATTGCCAGTTCACCATTTCATTTCAAAATATTTTAAAGCTTCCTTAAAGAATCTATCATTTTTATTGAAATGTGTCGTATTTTAAGAAAAAAAAGAAAAAAGAACACCACTCAATTTGTATTGAAGGATCAAGTTCTTGATCCACCATAAACTGGAGTATGCAAAAGGAAGTGATAGTATCAAAGATATCATCCAGAAAATTCTCTTGAATTGAGAGAATCATTCACTTAATTAGTAGTGTCAAACATGTCAACCCGTTCTGACCCGTCGCAGGCTGGCCTTGAAACGAGCCAACGCGAGCTGAAAACTCTCAGTCCGCAGTTTGCAATAACTAGTCCGTGAGCTATACAAAACGACGTAGTTTTGCAAAAAAAGTAGCAAAACGACGTTGTCTTGAAAAAATTATTTTTTTAATATTTAAAAAAATATCAAAACTACGTCGTCTTTTTTTTTAAAAAAAATAAAAAAGAAAAAATAGGCTAGTTCGCAGGCTAAACAGAGCAGGCCAAAAAAGCTCGTATTTAAACGGGCCAGCCCCCTGGCTTGGACCTATTTTGACAGTGTTACACCTAAACCAGCACTAGAGTCAATATCACCACCTTTATGGTAAATATTGAATAAGTTAATAGTGTATTTGAATTGTGTTTAGTGGGAAGAGTTTTTGTCTAAATTTGATAAAAATAATTTTTTTATAAAAAATAAAATTTAATTATAAATTTAATTAAACTAAATATTATATAATTTAATTATTACAAAAGGCGTCAAGAGAGGGAGATGAACTTTTGTTCCAATGAACTTCGAATCCAAAATGCTGCCTTGTCGATCATCTGCAATTGGTTTTACTCCTATTTAATAGCAGGTATGGTCAATTGTTCAAATAGATTTCAGAAATTGAGGTTTAATTTGTTGTTGGGTTTTCTTTTTCCTTTTGGTACTGATTGAGAGGAATTTTAGGGTTTTTAACTCCTATGGCTGTTTTCTTGAAGAATATAATACTATCGCTATTAACTTTTAGCATTTTTTGAAGAAAAAATAAGTTCCAGATTTTGTACTAATAGCAGTTGCTGCTGATGTTCCTTCAGTAATGAAGCTGTTTTCCATTCACCAAAAAAAAAAAAAAAAGGAAACCCCTTTAGACCTTCAACCATATTTTGTTCAATCAAGTTGGAGTTTCTATGGTTTAGGGGTTTCTGGCTAAATAATCCTAAGCACAACCCAAATGAGTAATCGGTAAGAAGAAAATGAAGTGTTTCAAATTGACAATAGTTAGAGAGTATTTTGCAGAAATTCTAATTTATGTATTTGCCTAGCAAGCAGGGAGTCAGGTGAGATTAGATAAATTTTAATTTGAATTTGAGATTTTAAGTTTTGAATTTCGTAAAAATATGTGACTAGGAAGGATAGGAATCAAAATTAAAAATTTGTATTTAATTTCGAAACTGAATCTATATACATATGTAACACTGCATAGTACAGTTCCAGCACTTGGACTGTTTTCTATTACAGAAAGCCTTATTTCCTGCTAAATCAATACTTTCTTGTCCAAAGAAAGATAAGCTAAACAAGGAGTTTTTGGATTAGGTGGTGAGCATGATTCATGCCCATTGCATGGCTAACTCAATATTCCAACTTTGTTGTACCACAATTTTCGTGGCTGAAATATTTCAAACCAAATCATGGGCATCTACAAACTACAACATAAGCTCTTCATAAAAAATTCCAAAACATCAAGGGCAATGTGGTCTCATTAATCCTCTTTGTGATACTTCGGCACTTGAGCAAGAAGCCAAGCTACTACCCCCATTGTAAGCCAGCTGAATATCTTCCAATCTAATTCCTTCACAAGGAACACTTGAACTACAATTCAAAGTTATTCCCATTTCCGTTGTACTGTATCCTTTTATATCCTTGAATAGAACATTTCTGATTTTTACTGCATCCTTCTGCAAAATTGGAAATTTAGAAAATTATATATGTGTATTCATAGTTCCTATGAATATTGAAATTTATGTAATGAAAAGCGTCAAAATTTAACCTTTTTTATTACCTGTTCTGGACATTTGCCCTTTTTGTCGCAGTAAAATTGATCTATTATTATGGGATTCTTCACATGCACCATCCTTATGTTTTGAAAGGCGATATTTTCTGCAAGTCCCTTCCCTCCCTTCATAGAATTTAAGGTAAAAAGAATATTTTTAATTTTACAGTTTTATATAGAAACAGAAATTTCAGAAAAGAACAAAGAAACTAATTCTTTTTTTAAATTAAAAAAAAAGATAAATTAGATATTGCAAGCAAGTCTTCTGTGGTAGCATAGAATTCAACCCTGATTAGCAAGTAATTAAGCAGGAATGTAAAATTAAGAAAGGGATTATCACCTGCCAACTCTTTATTCGAACTCCATTATCTGCTCCTACGATAAATGATTTACTCACTTTAATATTAGATACGTTATCCTCTGCCCCATTCTTTCCCAGGCTTCCAATGCTGCAAGGAATTTAATTGGAATTCAGTTCTAAAACAAACATGATCATACACAAAGTGGAAGAAACAACAAATATCCAATTCTGCCTTACTTCTTTTATTTTTCCTCTTTTATTAATATGCTATTTGCACCTTCTAGTATAGCACTGTCTAAACGAGTTGTAACCCGTAAGTTAACTTGTTTATTTATATGAATGGATAAATCTGGACATAATTTGTCCTTACTCGTTTAAATATCGACTTATTTGTGCTGCTCAGTTTAGCTTGTGGGCCAACACGGAGTGGTTAGACTTTTTTTTTTTGTGCTTACTAAAGTTAGCTTTTGATTTAATACTTTTAAAATTTTCTTTTAACTCAAATATTCAATTCTAATCCCATAAAAATTTCCAACTAACGAATCACTAAGAACGGATATGATTTGAAAATTTTTAGTCCTTAAGAAAATGGGCTGAGCAGCCCACTCTAGCTCATATAAGGCCAGCATGCAATGGAGCTTGTTTGACAATACTATTGACTATTCTATTATCATAAGACTTTTACGTACCAATAATATGGTACCCTTTTGAAGTCAGTATTGCACATACCTGATTCCATGGCCAGGCCCGCATACGATATCTGTTGCTAAAATTTGATGCGATCCACTTATAATAGAAATGCAGTCATCCCCTATATGTTAACCAAACGCAAATGCTATCAAGAAATCCCAAATGAAAAATTCTGGATTTGAGCTTTGGATAAGCAAAGCAAAGCATTTCACCAAATCATGTTACCTGTATGGATACCACAGCGCCTGATATCAACATTCTTTGATCCTAAGACATGAATGCCATCTGTGTTTGGGCTATCAGCGGGTGCAATTATCTTGATAGACAATATTTCGACATTCCTACAATCATCAATTGTCAAATGCATCCGCTGTGGATTTACGAATGTCAGGTAAGTCACCTTTAGATTCTTGCAGCCGTGGAAGGTTAGAGCCTGTGGAACCAGTAAGAACAACACAATAAGCAATCCATCTCTGTTTGTGTATGCTTGACTAGACTGTACTTTATCTTCTTTTCCTTGATAAGCCAAAAGTTGTTTCGAGATGTTTTAAGATCATCAAAGTAGTTTTTTCTATGCTACGTCTAAACTTAGAATGCTAAAAAATGAAAAAGAACAAATTATAATTAGTCTAAATTGGATAAGTTTTTTTTTATACTGTGAAGAATTAACATACCGTTGCACCTGCAATGCAAGGCTGCAAAAAATACAAAAGGTAGAAGTGAATTAGTGACTTGTAACAACTCCAAAATTTGCTAATGGGAACTACTCGATGTGTATGTAGATATACTCACTCTGGTTATATCCTTTTTGCAATGTTTTGGCCACCAAACTTGCCCGTTTCCATCAATTGTTCCACCACCACCAACAGTCAAGTCTTTCACATTCTCAAATATGAGCCAATAGCTTGTGTTCTTTTTGTAGTCTGCCAGATTTTTGGAAGCTGAGATATATCCATAAATCTATATAAGATAGAAGAAAACTGATTAGCTTGTTGGTTAATTCATCCATATAATCAACATAATTTATTTTGCTTATTTGTTTGACAACTTACATTCATTTTAATAGCAGATTTGCAAGGACCGCTAAACGTAATCGGCTTAAGATTGTATTCCTTTCCACCAGGAACATTAAGTATAGTTTCTATGAAATTAGAAGAGCAAGCCTTCTCCCAAGCTCTGATAAATGCCTGCAGAAGGAGTCAAAAAATCAAGAACAAGAAATGAACTGGTGAACAACTTTTTACCAAACATATGACTCTTAGGGTAATCAAGAAAGATAACCAAACTTTAACATTATCATTTGGCTTTGATTTTACCTTAGTATCATCCCTTCCGTTGTCCTTAGCTCCAAAATCATCCACATTAACTTCATTTGTTAATGCTCTTTGGGCTGCTGTTGGTCCTGCTCGTGTGTTCCTTTTAGTTGCTTTCTTTGGATAAACTTCGTGCTGAACATGGTCAGGATGTAGGGCGTGAGTTGGCCCCGACCAGCTAAAACAGGAATTAGAACACACCAAAATGGTGAAAACCGCGACAAGAATGTATTGCAGAGACATTTGTTTATCTCAGTTCTTTCGGAGGCAAAGCAGAGCAAGATTTGCTGCAGGAAGTTTACTGGCTAGGAGACAAGAAGTTAGTAATGATGAATGCTGAATCAGTGTCAACGCGTATTTATAGCGAACTATGAGTTTGTTAGCATGAGACTACTGATAAAGTTAAGGCGTGGAGGTGGGGGTGGGGGAGGCAGTATGATGGAGGAAGAAGAAGAATAGAAAAGTTTCTAGTAGAGATTGGGGTATTCATTCGGTTATTTGGTGTGAAATTTAATTTTCGATTCAGTTTTTTTTTAAAAAATTATAAAATCGAACCGAACATAATTTTTTATCAAACTAAAAAATCGAAAAACTATAAAATCGAATTTTTCATCAAACCGAAATGAAAAATCAAAATTTCACACCGAATTACATATGAACGCATTTCGGTAATGCGTTTTTGCTGTAATTTTATTTTAAAATTTAATTTTTATTAGAGAATGCATTATCACAATATATTAATATATAAATTTTTTAAAATTTTAATTTTTCGATTTGATTTGAAAATAAAAACAAAAAACTGAATCGAATTGATCTGAATTAATAAAAAATCGAACCAAATTAACAAAATCGGTTCGGTTGGATTCAGATTTTCGGTTCCAATAGGATAGTGAACACGCCTAAGTAGAGATTCAGAAGCAAAGTTTAAGAAAAAGATTTCTTGGCTGAACTGTTGACTAATTTCCATAGGTACATGTCAACTAAGAAGAATAAAATATTTTCGATATTACCGACTAAATTGTGAAGAACTTAAAGACCCAAGGTAATATCTTAGTTGGTAGAGTACTTTTTACTAAATCAGAACTCAGGTTTTATATTCATCAGGAGCAATACTTATTCCTTTCTCCTTTTTTCTTTGTAATAATATGGGATCCTTAAAAAAAATTGTAAAAACTTTAACAAATCTGCAAGAAGCAAGACCAACTACTATATGTAAACCCCATAAATTCAAGGAAAAAAGAAGTTGAGAAATGGAGATGTCTACCTAGAATTACATATCAGAAGAGATAAAAGAAGGCTTTTATATCTTAGACATTTTTTCTCACCTTAAAAGATTTGGCAAAACATGTAAATAGGAGGAACTTGAGAAAGAAAATGAGAAATACTTCCTCAATTTAAAATCAAATATCCACACTTTCCTTGTACAAAAGAAGTACTATGAAAATGGACATACTCCACAATGGTTCGAAAGGTTCCATGGATGAGTTTGATTGTCCCAGGAAAGGCTTAGTTGTGCAGTATAGATTATGAACTAAAGTTAAAAGAAGAACATAAAATAAATGTGTTTAATTGAGAGGAAGCTTAATTTCAAAACTGCAGCAATAATTAATTAGCATTTGACAATAAAGCTAAGACGGTTATAACTTTAGAAGAGTCTAAGAGCAGTTCATTTATTTCTTGAAGTGCCCGTTAGGATCTCATTATTACAAATTTCCTTATTTTGAATTAGATTTAATTTTATTGTTAAAGTAAAAAGAATCGTTGTGTGCTTTTTGGTTGATTTATGTAATATACTCAAATATATGCCAAAGACGAACACACACACACATATACATACATACATATATATATATATATATATATATATATATATATATATATATATATATATATATATATATATATATATATATATATATATATATATATATATATATATATATATATATATATATATAACAATAAATAAACAAGTAAGAGGACTTGAATGAGTAATATGAACATTTTTTTAGAGATACTGTGCAAATAGTTGAACATGCTATTGTGTGTCTATCTCATACTCCATTCATCTCATTTCATTTGATAATGTTTGATTAGGTACTGAGTTTTATACAAAACTTTGAATTGTATTATAAAAATAATATAGTATAATAAAAGTAAGAAACATGTGAGTCAACAGATACTTTATGTCAAATCAAAATATATAAAAATAATATATAGTAGAGTTATTAGTTGATTAATAGTATAAAATATATTAAAATATTTCATTTTATAAAAATTATCGATTGTTTTAGAATGTCACGATATAATAAAAAGGTCAAATAAAATGAAACAAATGGAGTAGTTCTTACTCATCTTCATCCCTGAACGTCCAAAACAAATTGTTCTCGAGTATAAATATTTGAAAGAAGAAGTAATTATTTTAAAAGAAGAAAGAGAACAAATAAAAATTTTCATTTTAGAGTGGAAATAATCTTGATAAATTTCATTTTAGATTAGAAGAAAAAGTCAACCAATTCTGCCCTCTCTCATCTTTTTCTTTTTGGGTTGGTGGAGTGGTATGCAGTTTGGTGAAAGAGCTGTGATCCTCAGTCGGGTATTTCAGTTAGGAAGCCGTTTGGTATGGTAAGTTGGGGAAGTTAGTAGTTCTTCAGCTGCTTGATTTGACCCATTTGTGCAGGAAATACTTTCGTATGTGTAGTATTCTCTCAGTTTAAACACATAAAATCTTTTGATATTTCTATAAATTATATTTTTAATTATTTTATTTTATTTTTACTAATATAAAAATTAAAAATTATATTTATAAGTAAATTTTATTTTAAAAAATAATTTTTAAAATTTACAAAAGTTAAATATTTAAGAAGGAAAAAAGATTTCTTATTCATAAATGAAATAAAGAATTTAAAAGACTTCATATTTTGAAACAAAGGAAGTAATAAAGATTTTACAAATGATCTCAATTTGACCCATTTCTGCCTTCAAAAGAATCAAAACCGGAGCAAAATCTTTGAATCAAATGCTAATAATTTTAATGAATGGCATATTTAATCATTGAGTTACTAAGCAAACGTTGAATTATTTTTGCATTTCTTTTATCTAAGAGTTAACCTATGAATATTTTGAATTATGAGTAAAATAATTTACTATTGAACTATCAATTCCGTAGCTAGTAAGATGAGCTTTGATCTTTGGTACAAGTCAATTTTATCTCTGGCCCTCTTAAAATTGAGTCAAAAAGTAAGTAGATCATTCATCACTATGATCCAAGTGTTTGTCTTTGTTTTTTTTTTAAAAAAAATTAAAAGGAAAGGAAAATATTTTTATTGAGATTTGTTAGCTTAGACAGCAAAAGCAATTACATAAGATACCTTTTCTGCCCAGATGTAAGAAAGCTAGTCTGCAAATTTGTTCCACAAATAATGTATAAAATTCATTGACAGTTTGGTAGAAGAAGAAATTATTGTCCTCATTTGCCAAAAATCAACCATGGCGCTAAAATTCAGCCTTGGCCCCGAAACCCCCACCAACCTGAAAAAAATCACGGCGCTAAAAGAGGGATCTTTTTTTTTTTTGTTTGTTTGTGTTGGAATAGTACAAGATATGAATTTTCACCCTCTTAACTGAAAATTGATCATTCGACCATTGAATCATAATTAGTTTATCACATTGAAAATTTATTTAAGTAATAACAATATAATGTTAAATATAAAAACATATAAAATTTATTTTACATTGTTAGGGCATGTAGTATTGACACCCAGAGCTATTATTATCTAAATCCAAGATACATTTTTGGGTACTCCTAAAAATAGAATTCGAAATCTTTGTAGTATCTATCTTAAATAATACTCATTCCGTCGAAAATTAAATATTTATATTTATTTTGGAATGTCTAAAATTGATTATTTAACCTTTAAAAATAGTTAGGTATTCTATTTAAACTTCCATCAATAATCTCTTTAATTAATAATGATACTATAGTAATTTAGTATCACTATTCTTAATTTTTTTGTAAGTTAAAATAAGATTTAATTTCAAATAGAGAGAGTATATCTATTTATTTAGATTATTCTGAAGTTCACGTCCTTATAAGTACTAACAAGTCTAAAACTTGTGCGATACACATATATATCTACAGAGGAGTCCTTTTTACCTCCAATGTATGTGTTTAGGAGGAAAAGGCCGAATAATATATAGAACATTAAAATTTTATTGGTTCAATGACATTCAATACCTTCTTTCCTATCTTAGCCTCTTAACATTTAATTTTTACCTCTTTTGTTTCTCTCAATACAAAACTAAAAATAATATTAGTTACGTTGAATCTACTTCTTTTTAACTTTTTTGAAATATCTCATTTATATACAAATATCATTAATGTCCTTTTGTAAGATATAAATAATGTGTACCATCTATTAGCTCAAAGAGAGTTGAACTTATTCAAACCCTTATTTATTTTGAAGAAAATCTCTTATTTGCCTCATTAATAAGGTTTATTTCCCTTTTCCACGAGAAAAAATCACTTAGTGGCAAATCTATTCCCTTCATCCATAATGGAAAAAAATTATAATTATTAGTTACTTTTGACTGTAATTTGTAATGGTCTTTTTCAATTACCCATTAGGCCAGATAAGAGATGATTTAAAAATGATATCAATGGATTACTTAATGAAGGAATTGAAAACTGATACATCCGAATGATTTCGTATTTCTTTAGCTTTTTTTTTGGTAAATCAAAGGAAATAAAAATTTTTAAAAAGTATTAATATTGATGTTTAGAATATTCCATTGCAAACTATATAGCGCTTATTTGTTTGTTTTACTCTAATAATTGATAATTGTTTTGGTACAATAGTTTAACAATATATTAGCATGAAAGATGTTTGGAAATACAAGAACAAAATATAACATAAAATGGGGAGAAAATGAATGAAAGAGAAGAAAAAGAAAAAAAATAGAAGAATCTCAGAAGTAGATATTATGAATCATGATATTGTGGTACCACCAAATAAGAAAATAAAGAATATTAGAAAAAATAAAAAATATTCAAAATGATAGAATATGAAATTTAATGTAAAATTTTATGCCTTGAAGTCTGTGATCAATTTAAAGGGGTTCAATTTGAAGGAAGTAAAACCTCAAATAAAGTCTAAGGGAATTTAATCAGGCTAAAATAGAGATATTATTTAAAAGAATAATAAAAAGATTCTAAAAGAATTTATAAAATACAAAATCCAAATGATGATTTAGAAACCTAAATGAAATAGAAAGAAAATGAAAGAAGCGAAAGAAATACGTTAAGAAGTGAATATAAAAGGAAAAAGTATAAGAGTTGGAGCTTATGGAAATGTAAGATTTGAGTGATGATTAAATTTAAAAAAAAGTAAAAATTGTGGTTACATTTTAAGAAAGTAAATAGAAGAAGAAACGAATGTGTAGAAAAGAATGATGATGGTACACATTGTGTGCGTAAGAAGTGGGTAGACATTAGGAGTTTAACTTTAATGAATTTAATTTAAATTAAAAGATTGGGTTAAACAAAAATGATAAAGATAAAGATTATATTTGTTGATAATTATTGAATAATTAAAATTTTACTTTTACAAAATAACTCAATATACACAATTTAATTTTTAAAAAAATACTAAATTTAAAATTTAAGTTAATAGATAAGTAGTTTTAAATTATTTTATTAGATTTAAAATGATTCTAACCAATCAAAAAAATTTTAAAGTAATAATTAAAATCTCTAACTTTTACAAAGTAACTTAATCTACTAAATTCGAAATTAAAATTAGTGTATAATTTAGTTTAAAGTTATTTTAATAGATTTAAAATGATCCTAATCAATCATATTTTTTAAGACTAATTAATAAAGTAAAAACTCTAAGAAATTAGGATGAGATATTTGGAACATAAGAAAAAAAAGGATTAAATTTCTATATAATATATATACTAGCCTAAATCCCTGCAATGTATGGATATATTTTAAAATTTAAAAAATTAAAATTAAAATTAAAATTGAAATAATATATAAGTTAGTTAAAAATTATTTTAATAGATTAAAAATTATTCTAACCAATTAAAAAATTTAAAGTAATAATTAAAATCTCTTACTTTTACAAAGTAACTTAATATACTAAATTCAAAATTAAAGTTAGTGTATAATTTAGTTTAAAGTTATTTTAATAGATTTAAAATGATCCTAATCAATCACATTTTTTAAGACTAATTAATAAAGTAAAAACTCTAAGAAATTAGGATGGGATATTTGGAGCCATAAGAAAAAAAGATTAAATTTCTATATAATATATATACTAGCCTAAGTTCATGCAATGTATGGATATATTTTAAAATTTAAAAAATATTAAAATGTATATTTTTGGAAGAAAAGTCGAATCATACAGAATATTAAAATTTCATTGATTTAAAAATATTCAATTTTTTTCTCATTTTAGACTCTTAGCATATGATTTCAATCGATTTTGTTCCTCATAATACCAAAAGAATAACATAAGTAGATACAATGAATCATGTCATTATAGTACTACTAAATATAAAAAGACAAAATTTTAGAGAAAAATACAAAATAATATACAAAATAATAGAGTAGGAAATCTAATGTAAAATTTTATACCTTAAAGCATGTGATTAAAGTACCCAAGAATAACTAAATTCATGTTTTTTAATAAATATTAAATAATTAAAGTTTTATTTTTATAAATTAATTGAATGTATAAAATTCAAAGTTCAAGTTAATATATAAGTAGTTTTACAAAATTTTTAAAGCAATAATTAAAGTCTCCTATTTTTACAAAAAAACTTAATATACGGAATACAAAATTAAAATTAATGTATAAGTTAAAATTTTAGCTTTAATGAATTTAGTTTAAATTAAGAGATTGAGTTAAATAAAATTGATAAAGATAAGTAGTTTAAAGTTATTTTAATAGATTAAAAATGATCATAACTAATCAAATTCTTAAAAACTAATTAAAAATGTAAAAGCAAAATATTAGGAAAAAATACATAATAAATAAAATAATAGAGTAGGAAACTTAATGTAAATTTTTAGGCTTTGAAGCCTTGATCAAAGTACTCAAGTATAACTAAATTCATGTTTGTTGATAACTATTAAATAATTAAAGTTTTAATTTTACAAAGTAATTTTAAATTAATATATGAGTAGTTTTACAAAAATTTTAATGTAATAATTGAAGTCTCATATGTTTACAAAGTCACTTAATAAATAAAATATTAAAATTAATGTATAAGTTAAGAATTTAGGTTTAATGAATTTAGTTTAAATTAAGAAATTAGATTAAATAAAAATAATAAAGATAAATAATTTAAAGTTATTTTAAGATTAAAAATTATTCAACCTATCAAATTTTTTAAAACTAATAAGAAAAGTAAAAAATCTAAGAAATTAGGATGAGAAGTTTGAAATTATAAGAAAAAAATATTATATATATATATATATATATATATATATATATATATATATATATATATATATATATATATATATATATATATATATATATATATATTCTAACCAAAATAGTAGCTTAACTGGTTAAAACAATCTTTATTAAATATAAATTATGAATTACAAGTACAATAAATTAGAGGATTATATGTCAACAACGGTACGCATTTAGTTTGGTTTCCAAACTCAAAAGTATTTTACTTTTGTTAAAAAAATCAACTTTAAACCACCGAAAAACTAAGAAAATTTTGGTCAAAAACTAATTCAAATTTCAAACGGAAAAATATGAAACAATGGCTGTCCTTTGATTATTTTGGTGTTGAGCGATGCAAATAATTTATAACAAATTTATTCTTTTTATTTACTAATTCAAATTTAAAAAAGATTCTCAAAATTTATAAGTTTGTGTTTAATAGGATTCTATTTGAAATAAATTTTAAGATATTTATCATTTGTAAGTAATATATATTAACTAGAGAGTTTAAATGAAAGCCAGAGCACAATTATAAAATTAATTAAGTTGAAAATGAATCCGAAGCTTGGTGACTTGGGTATCCAAAGCCTAGAAGCTTAAATTGTAGGTTTTTTTTTTTGGTGAATAAATTGTAACTATTTATATTTTAGAAAAAGTACTCCCTTTGGCCCCTGGTCATTTCTAGTTGTCAAAATGACCAAAATATATATTAAGCTCATAATTTTAAATAAATTTAAAATTAAAATACTTCTATTCTTACACTATTTTTTGAAAAATAAAATATTATTACAAAATGCGACAAGAGAGGGAGATGAGCTTTTGTTCCAATGAACTTCGAATCCAAAATGCTGCCTTGTCGATCATCTGCAATTGGGATACGTTTCTAGGTTTTACTCCTATTTAATAGCAGGTATGGTCAATTGTTCAAATAGATTTCAGAAATTGAGGTTTAATTTGTTGTTGGGTTTTCTTTTTCCTTTTGGTACTGATTGAAAGGAATTTTAGGGTTTTTAACTCCTATGGCTGTGTTCTTGAAGAATATAATACTAATCGCTATTAACTTTTAGCTTTTTTGAAGAGAAAATAAGACCCCCTTTTGTTCCAGACTTTGTACTAATAGCAGTTGCTGCTGATATTCCTTCAATGATGAAGCTGTTTTCCATTCACCAAAAAAAAAAAAAAAAAGGAAAAGAGGAAAAGGAAACCCCTTTAGACCTTCAACCATATTTTGTTCAATCAAGTTGGAGTTTCTATGGTTTAGGGGTTTCTGACTAAATAATCCTAAGCACAACCCAAATAAGTAATCGGTAAGAAGAAAATGAAGTGTTTCAAATTGATAATAGTTAGAGAGTATTTTGCAGAAATTCTAATTTATGTATTTGCCTAGCAAACAAGGGAGTCAGGTGAGATTAGATAAACTTTATTTTACATTTGAGATTTTTTGTTTTGAATTTTGTAAAAATATATAACATGAGAGATATGAATCAAAATAAAAAATTTACATTTAGTTTCGAATCGAAACTAATCCAAATACATATGTAACACCGCATAGTGCAGTTCCAGTACTTGGACCTTTTCCTACTACAGGAAACCCTATTTTGGACCTTTTCCTACTACAGGAAACCCTATTTCCTGCAAAATCAATACTTTCTTGTGCAAAGAAAGGTAAGCCAAACAACGAGATTTTGGACTAGGTGGTGAGCATGATGCATGCCTATTGCATGGCTAAGTCAATTTTCCAACTTTGTTATACCACAATTTTCATGGCTGAAATATTTCAAACCAAATCATGGGCATCTACAAACTACAACATAAGCTCTTCATAAAAATTCCAAAACATCAAGTGCAATGTGGTCTCATTAATCCTCTTTGTGATACTTCGGCACTTGAGCAGGAATGTAAAATTAAGCAGGAATGTAAAATTAAGAAAGGGATTATCACCTGCCAACTCTTTATTCTAACTCCATTATCTGCTCCTACGATAAATGATTTACTCACTTTAATATTGGATACATTATCCTTTGCCCCATTCTTTCCCAGGCTTCCAATGCTGCAAGGAATTTAAGAGGAATTAAGTTCTAAAACAAACATCATCATACACAAAGTGGAAGAAACAACAGATATACAATTATGCCTTCTTGGTTCTTTTCTTTTTCTTGATTTTTTATATACTATTCACGGCTTCTAGTGTAGTTTATCTGCATAAATAGATAGATCTGGATATAGTTTGTCTATACCCATTTAAATATGAGCCTATTTATCCTGCTCTATTTAGCTCGCGGGTTAATGTGAGTTAGAGAGGTTAGGGCTTTTTTTTTGGATAGTTGCTAAAGTTAACTTTGGTTTAATACTTCTAAACTTTTTTTAATTCAAATATTCAATGCAATTCTAATCATATAAAGATTTCTAACTAATGGGCCACCTAAGGACAAATATGAGTTGAGAATTTTTAGTCCTTGAGAAAACGGACTAAACCCAGTCTAACTCGTTCCACACTGAACCGACTAGTTTGTCACTGCCATAAGACTTTTACGTACCAATAATATGGTATCCCCTTTGAAAGTCCCTAATGGAGCATTGAACATACCTGATTCCATGGCCAGGCCCGCATATGATATCTGTTGCTACAATTTGATGCGATCCACTTACAATAGAAATACAGTCATCCCCTATAAGTTAACGAAACGCAAATGCTATCAAGAAATCCCAAATGAAAAATTCTGGATTTGAGCTTTGGATAAGCAAAGCAAAGCGTTCTTTGATCCAGATCATGTTACCTGTACGGATACCACAGCGCCTGATAGCAACATTCTTTGATCCTGAGACATGAATGCCATCTGTGTTTGGGCTATCTTCGGGTGCAATTATCTTGACAGACGATATTTCGACATTCGTACAATCGTCAATTGTCAAATGCATTCGCTGTGGATTTACGAAGGTCAGGTTAGTCACCGTTAGATTCTTGCAGCCCCTGAAGGTTAGAGCCTGTGGAACAAGTAAGAACAACACAATAAGCAATCCATCTCTGTTTGTGTGTGTTTGAGTAGACTACACTTCATCTTCTTTTCCTTGACAAGCCTAAAGTTGTTTCGAGATGTTTTAAGATCAAAGTAGTTTTTGCAATACTACGTCTAAAATTAGAATGCTAAAAAAAGAACAAGAACAAGTTATGATTATTCTAAATTGGAGAAGCTTTTGTTTATACTGTGAAGAATTAACATACCGTTGCACCAGCAATGCAAGGCTGCAAAAAGTACAAAAGGTAGAAGTGAATTAGTTACTTGTAACAACTCCAAAACTTGCTAATGGGAACTGCTCGATGTGTATATAGATATACTCACTCTGGTTATATCCTTTTTGCAATGTTTTGGCCACCAAACTTGCCCGTTTCCATCGATTGTTCCACCACCACCAACAGTTAAGTCTTTCACATTCTCAAATATGAGCCAAAATCTTGTGTTCTTTTTGTAGTCTGCTAGATTCTTGGAAGCTGAGATATCTCCATAAATCTATATAAGATAGAAGAAAACTGATTAGCTTGTTGGTTAATATTTAGTTCATCCACATAATCAACATGATTTATTTTGCTTATTTGTTTGACAACTTGCATTCATTTTAATAGCAGATTTGCAAGGACCGTTAAACGTAATCGGCTTAAGATTGTATTCCTTTCCAGCAGGAACATTAAGTATAGTTTCTTTGAAATTAGAAGAGCAAGCCTTCTTCCAAGCTCCGATAAATGCCTGCAAAAGGAGTCAAAAAATCAAGAACAAGGAATGAACTGGTGAACAGCTTTTTACCAAACATATAACTCTTCGGGTAATCAAGAAAGAGAACCAAACTTTAACTTGTTTGGCATTGGTTTTACCTTAGTATCATCCCTTCCGTTGTCCTTAGCTCCAAAATCATCCACATTAACTTCATTTGGTAATGCTCTTCGGGCTGCTGCTGGTCCTGCTCGTGTATGCCTTTTAGTTGCATTCTTTGGATAAACTTCGTGCTGAACATGGTCAGGATGTAGGGCTTGGGTTGGCCCCGAGCAGCTAAAACAGGAATCAGAACATACCAAAATGGTGAAAACCGCGACAAGAATGTACTGCCGAGACATTGGTTTATCTCAGTTCTTTCGGATGCAGAGCAGAGCAAGGTTTTCAACACGAAGTTTACTGGCTAGGAGACAAGAAGTTAGTAATGATAATTGCTGAATCAGTGTCAACGCGTATTTATAGCGAAATATGAGTTTGTTAGCATGAGACGAATGACAAAGTTAAGGGGTGGAGGTGGGGGGTAGTGTGATGGAGGAAGAAGAAGAAGAATAGAAGAGTTTATAGTAGAGATTCTGAAGCAGAGATTAAGAAGAAATAGATTTCTTGGCTGAACTGTTGACTCATGTCTTTAGGTACATGTCAACTAAGAAAAATCAAATATTTTCTATATCACCGACTAAATTGTGAAGAATTTAAGACCCAAGGTAATATCTTAGTTGCTAGTGTGCTTTTTACCAAATCAGAAGGTCTCGGGTTTTATATTCATCAGGCGCAATACTTATTCCCTTCTTCTTTTCTCTTTGTAATAATATAGGATCCTTAAAAAAATATTGTAAAAACTTTAACGAATCCACAAGAAGCAAGACCAAATAGAATAAAAATTGATATCATGATAATGGCCTAATTTTAAAAATGAAAAAAAAATACTATATGCAAACCCATACATAAATTCAAGGAAAAAAGAAGTTGAGAAATGGAGATGTCTACCTAGGATTACATATCAGAAGAGATTAAGCAAGGCTTTTTTATCTTAGACATTTTTTCTCACCTTAAAAGATTTTGGTGAAACATGTAAATAGTAGGAACTTGAGAAAGAAAATAAGAAATACTTCCTCAATTTAAAAATCTACGGACATACAAGGGTTCGAAAGATTCCATGGATGAGTCTGATTGTCCCCAGGAAAGGCATAGTTGTGCGGTATAGATTATGTACTAAAAGTTAAAAGAACATAAAATAAATGTGTTTAAATGAGAGGAAGCTTAATTTCAAAACTGCAGCAGTAATTAGCATTTGACAATAAAGCTAAGATGGTTAAACTTTAGAAGAGTCGAAGAGCAATTTATTTATTTCTTGAAGTGCCCGTTAGGATCTCATTATTACGGATTTCCTTATTTTGAATTAGATTTAATTTTATTTGTTAAAGAAAAAAAATTCCTTGTGTGCAATGCTGTCTTTGGTTGATTTATGTAATATTCTCAAATATATGCAAAATGCATATATATATATATATATATATATATATAATTTTGTAATAAATAAACAAGTAAAATAATTTGAATGGTTAATATGAATTTTTTTAAAGAGACACCGTGTAAATAGTTGAACATGCTATTGGCGGTCTATCTCATAGTTCTTAATCACCTTCATCCCTCCACTTCCAAAACAAATTGATTTCGAGTACACAATATTTGAAAGAAGAAGTAATTATTTTTAAAAAAGAAAAAATAAAAATTTTCATTTTAGAGTGGAAATAACCTTGATAAATTCCATTTTGGAGTAGAAGAAAAGTCAACCAACTCTGCCTTCTCTCTCTCTCTCTCTCACACATCTTTTTGTGTTGGTGGATTGGTATGCAGTTTGGTGAAAGAGCTTTAGGATCCTCAGTCGGGTATTTCAGTTAGGGTGAGTTAGGGAAGTTGGCACTTCTTCAGCTGATTGATTTGACCCATTTGTGCAGGAAAGACTCTCGTGTGTATAGTATTCTCTCGTTTTAAAAATATAAAATTTTTTGATATTTTTTATAAATTATATTTTTAATAAATTTTTTACTAATATAAAATTTTAAAAATATATTTATAAGTAAAAATAATTTTTAAATTTATAAAAAAAGTCAAATATTTTGAGAAGGGAAAAATTCCTTGTTCAAAACAAAGGAAGTAATTAAATTTCTCAAATGAACTCAATTTAACCCATTTCTGCCCTCAAAACCGGAGCAAAATCTGTGAATCAAATGCCAATAATTTTAAAAAATTTCAATTTAATCACTGAGATATTAAAAAAATGTTGAATTATTTTTTCATTTCTTTTATCTAAGATTTAACCTATGAATATTTTCAATTATGAGTTAAATAATTTACTATTGAACTATCAATTCCATAGCTGGCAAGATGAATTTTGATCATTGGTACAAGTCAATTTTATCTCTGGCCCTCTTAAAATTGAGTCAAAAAGTAAGTAGATCATTCATCACTATAATCCCAAGTGTTTGTCATTGTTTTTTTAAAAAAATTAAAAGGAAAGGAAAATATTTTTATTGAGATTTGTTAGCTTAGACAGCATAAACAATTACATAAGATACCTTTTCTGCCCATATGTACGAAAGCTAGTTTGCAAAGTTTTTCCACAAATAATGTATAAAATTCATTGACAGTTTAGGTACAAGAAGAAATTATTGTCCTCATTTGCAAAAAAATCAACCATGGCGCTAAAATTCAGCCCAGGCCACCCTTCCCCCTATACCCCTCGTTGCCCCCCCGCCCCCTCCAAACCAGAAAAAAATCACGGCGCTAAAAGAGGGATCTTTTTTTCACCCTCTTAACTGAAAATTGATCATTCGACCATTGAATCATAATTAGTTTAACACATTGAAAATTTATATAAGTACTAAACATAAAACATATAAAATTTATTTACATTGTTAGGGCATGTAATATTGACACACCCAGAGTTATTATTATCTAAATCCACGATGCATTTTTGGGTCCTCCTGAAAATGGAATTCAAAATCTTTGTAGTAACTACCTTAAATAATACTCATTCCATACAAAATTCAATATTCATATATTTTTTTAGAATGTCTAAAATTGATTGTCTTACATTTAAAAATAGTTATGTATTCTATTTAAACTTCTATCAATAATCTCTTCAACTAATAATGATACTATAGCAATTTATTATCACTATTATTAATATTTTTTGTAAGTTAAAATAAGATATTCAATTTCAAATATAGAGAGTATGTATTTTTATTTAGATCATTTTGAAGCTCACGTCCTTATAAGTACTAATTAGCTTAAAACATGTGCGATGTATGGATATATTTTAAAATTAAAAAAATATTAAAATTAGATTTTCAAAAAAAAAATCTAAAGAGGAATCCTTTTTACCTCCAATGTATGTGTATAGGAGAAAAAATCGAGTAACAAATAGAACATTAAAATTTCATTAGTTCAAAGACACTCAATTCCTTCTTTTCCATCTTAGAGTTTTAGCATTTAATTTCTATCTCTTTTGATCCTTTCAATACAAAATTAAAAGTAATATTAGTTACGTTGAATCTACTTCTTTTTTACTTTTTTTGAAATCTCTCATTTACATAAAAATATCATTAATGTCCTTTTGTAAGACATAAATATTATGTGTCATCTATTAGCTCAAAGAGGGTTGAACTTATTTAAATCCTTATTTAGTTTGGAAAAACTATCTTATTTGCCTTATTAATAAAGGTTTTTCCCCTTTTCCAATAGAACAAATTCCTTAATGACAAATCTATTCACTTCATCAATAATGGAGAGAAATTATAATTATTAGTTACTTTGGATTGTAATTTGTAATGGCCTTTTTCAATTATCCATTAAGTCAGATAATGGATGATTTAAAAAATGATCTCAATAGATTACTTAACAAATGAATTAAAATTTGATGTATCCGAATAATTTCCCATTTCTTTAGCATTTTTTTGATAAATTAAAGCAACAAAAATTTAAACAGAGTACTGACATTGATATTTAGATGAAGGTCCGTCTATTCCATTGTAAATTATATAGCGCTTATTTATTTATTTTCTCTAATAAGTGGATAAACTTTTTGGTACAATAGTTTAATAATATATTAGCATGAAAGATATCTAGAGATACAAGAACGAAATATGATATAAAATGGGAGAAAAAGGTATTAAAGAGAAAAAAATAGAAGAATACCAGAAGTGAATATTATGAGTTATGTCATTACTGTACCACCAAATAAAAAAGTAGAATATTAGGAATAAAATACAGAATAAGCAAAATAATAGGCCTTGAAGTCTGTGATCAATTTAAAGGAGTTCAATTTGAAGGAAGCAAAATCTCAAATGAGGTTTAGGGGAGTTCAATCAGGCTAAAGTAGAGGTATTATTTAAGAGAACAATAAAAAGATTCTAAAAGAATTTGAAATATAGCACTCAAATAATTATTGGAAGACCTAAATGAAATAGAAAGAAAAGAAAGAAGTGAAAGAAATACCTTAAGAAGTGATGATAAAAAGAAAAAGTACAAGGGTTGGAGTTTTTAGATATGTGAGATTTGAATGATGATTAAACCAAATAAAAAATATGAAAATGGTGGTTATATTTTGAGAATGTGAAGAGAAGAAGAAAAGAATGTGCAAAAGAGAATGATGTGGTGGTGTGCGTTGCTTGTGGAAGATGTGGGTAGACATTAGCAATTTAGTTTTAGTGAATATAGTTTAAATTTAAAAGATTTGGTTGAACAAATATGATAAAGATAAATATTATCTTTTTCGATAACTATTGAATAATTAGTTTTACAAAGTAACTCAATATATAAAATTTAATTTCTTAAAGAAAATACTATATTCAAAATTTAAGTTAATATATAAGTAGTTTAAAATAATTTTAATGGACTTAAAACAATCCTAATCAATAAATTTTTTAAGAAAATTCAATAATTAAAGTTTTCTACTTTTACAAAATAATTCAATATATAGAATTCAAATTCATCAAACCAAATATAAAATTCAAAATTTAAGTTAATATATAAGTTAGTTAAAAATTATTTTAATAGATTGAAAATGATTCTAATCAATTAAAAATTTTTAAAGTAATAATTAAAGTCTTATACTTTTATAAACTAACTTAATATACGAAATTTAAAATTAAAATTAAAATATAAATTAGTTTAAAATTATTTTAATAGATTGAAAATGATTCTAACCAATTAAAAGTTTAAAGAATAATTAATAAAGTGAAAATCCTAAGAAATTAGGATGAGATATACGAAGCCATAAGAAAGAAAGAATTATATTTCTATAATATATACTAGCCTAAATCCATGTGATGCACATATATATATTTTAAAATGAAAATTTCAAAATAAGTATCCAAAGAGAAACTTTTTTCACCTCCCAAAATATATGTGTTTATCAAAAAAATCGAATCACACAGAACATTAAAATTTTATTTGTTCAAAAACATCCAATATATTTTTCCCCATTTTAGAGTCTTAATATATGATTTCAACTTCTTTTGTTCCTCATAATACTAGAAGAATACCATAAGTAGATACTATGAGATATGCCATTATGGTACTGTCAAACACAAAGAATGAAGAATAATAGAAAAAAATATATAATATGCAAAATAATAGAGTAAGAAACCTAATGTAAAATTTTAGCCTTGAAACATGTGATCAAAGTACTCAAGAATAACTAAATTCATGTTTGTTAACAACTATTTAATAATTAAAATTTTACTTTTATAAAATAATTGAATATACGAAATTCAAAATTCAAGTTAATATATAAGTAGTTTTATAAATTTTTTAAAGTAATAATTAAGTCTCCTATTTTTACAAAGTAACTTAATATACAGATTTTTAAATTAAAATTAATGTATAATTTAAGAGTTTAGCTTTAATAAATTTAGTTTAAATTAAGAGATTGAGTTAAACAAAAATAATAAAGATAAGTAGTTTAAATTTATTTTAATATATTAAAAATGATCTAACCAATCAAATTTTTGAATACTAATTAAAAAATTAAAGGCATAATATTAGAAAAAAATAGAGTATGCAAAATAAAATAGTATGAAACATAATGTAGATTTTACGACATAGAAACATGTGATCAAAGTATCCAAGAATAACTAAATTCAAATTTGTTGACAACTAATTAATAATTAAAGTTTTACTTTTACAAAATAATTAAATATACTGAATTCAAAATTTAAGTTAATATATAAGTAGTTTTATAAAATTTTTAATATAATAATTAAAGTCTCATATTTTTATAAAATAACTTAATATACAAAATTTAAAATTAAAATTAATGTATAAGTTAGAAATTTAAGTTTTATAAATTTAGTTCAAATTAAGAGATTGAGTTAAACAACAATAATAAAGATAAGTAATTTAAAGTTATTTTAATATATTAAAAATGATCCTAATCTATTAATTTTTTAAAGATTAATTAAAAAAGTAGAAACTATAAGAAATTAGGATGAGAGGTTTGGAGTTATAAGAAATAAAATATTATATTTCTATAATATACGTATAGATAAATAATATTATATTTTCTCACCAAAAATAGTAGTTTAATGGGTTAAAAACACTCTTTATTAAACATAAATTTTGAATTTATTTCATATCTCATTCTCGTATTCATATTTTATAATAATTACGAGAAAGAAAGGGCCTAACCAAAAGCCTCTTCTTCAACTTTAATCTTGTCAATCCAATCCGGACGCTGGAGGAACTATTTGCAGCATCCATCAGCGAACATATGCAGAGACATAAAAGAGTTTCACTTTGGATTTCTTTTTTAACAGCTTAAAAAATTGAAATTAAAAAGAACTAATAGAATTAGATAAAGTTAAAATTTGAAATTTTTTGTCATAAGTTTTATAAAAATAATTTTTTTAAAAAAGTAAGTAAAATATAAAATAAAAATTTTAGATTGATTTGCAAGGAACCTAATCCAATATACCAAAGCAGAGGTCAAGAAAAGAAGCATTACAAGTACAATAAATTAGAGGAGTATAGGTCAACAAAGGTACGCATTTGGTTTGGTTTCCAAACTCAAAAGTATTTTACTTTTGTTCAAAAAAAAGTCAACTTTAAACCACCGAAAAATTAAGCAATTTTTAGTCAAAACTAATTCAAATTTCAAACGAAAAATATGAAACGATGGATGACCCCCTTTGATTATTTTGGTGTTGAGCGATGCAAGTAATTTATAACAAATTATGGCCTCTTCCAATTATAAATCTAGAAGGTCAAACTTAAGGTATCTTCTTGCATGTTCAAAATCTTCTCTATTTTTATTGATTCGAACCGGAAGTTATTTGATCACCCCAAAGAGGAAAAACGGAAAAACTAGGCTCTTTCCCATTATTATTATCAAGGAAAATGATCAATTTCGTTCCTTAAGTTTGGACGTTGTCATTGTTTAATCCTACAAATATTTTTTTTCAGTCGCCTTTAATGTCTTACTGCCAAAATAGTTTTACTATCATGCATTGAGTACTTGATATTTCTGTGACGGCTTATTTGTGTAATTAATATTAAAAAATTATATATTTTGTTCAAAATAGTCTATTTATTTAAACTCTTTATATTATTTGGACAAGTATACCTTTATATAAATACCACATGCTTAGTGCATTCAGTTTTTTGGTAGACAAACAGTAACCTAAAAGATCTCTGCTCAACGTTCTCTCTGTGGATAAATGTCTATGGCCAAATTCACACTTGGAATGCATTTCCTAACTCGAAAACAAAATTTTCCTGAGGAACAATATGCGTATTTTCCTTTCTCGTTGTATTCAAACAGCTAGCAAGGAGGAGTTAAGGACTGCTTCCAAATGAGGAAATAGCCAAGAACGCACTTTTATTAGGGAAAAAGAAACTCAAAGTTAGCACCTTCTGAATCATTTTTTTTCTTTTTTCAACTATTTAATCATTATCCAGTTTTTAATTGCAGTTTCTGTCAACAGTACATACCATCAACTACTCTTTCCGCTTTTCAAAAAAAAAAAACTCCTTTTATTTTAACTTGACAAATATATATGTAACATTTCATTTCGAAAACTATGATAAAATATTAAGTTCAGATCCATTATTCTCTAGCAAACAATTTACTTGTTCTGAAAATTTTAAACCAAAATCTTTAAATAGAAACTTTCTAATCCCATGTAAATGTAAGATGAATAAAGACATGTTAACCAATAGGAATTATGTATTCACCTACAAGAGTGTGAATTGTTCCAGATTGAATATTGATGTTTTAAACAACAGTATGTCCAAACAATCTATTAAATAAATCATGTAACGTTTTCTTGAACTTATCTTCAATCTATTTCTTATATATATATATATATATATATATATATATATATATATATATATATATATGAGACAAGCTAAAACGTGGTAGATAAGTCGGTTCTAAGGATACAAACTCCTCATTAGAGTAAAGACTTAAGATAGTCATATATGTTAAGTCGAGGATATTTAAATTTTAGCAAAACTTTTTCCAAAATAACAGATATATTTATTTTTAGAAGAAATTCAGGTACTTGAAAAACTTTGATAACGATGAGATCTCAACATGATTGAAAACTACTGGAACTACACAAGTATATGACTTCAACGATATTAATGCGCATAATATAATGATTTAGAATGATGATTTTTGAATAGAAGTCTGCAGAGTCGAAATGATAAAGTTCGCGTGAGAAATATAAAAAGTCCAAACTATTCATAAATACATTTGAAGTGTACATGCATCAAATTACACCTGAAGAGTAATACCAAAGATATATCAATTGATATTTGCTTAAAAATGCAAGCTATAAAATTGAATATTTGTCATGATGTATGACGTATGATTCTTTGTAAGAGCTAACACTGATTATGAAGAAATATATTTATAATGGTAGATTAATAGTGCATGATAACACTTAATATGTGTTTATCTTTGTTATCATTTGATAAGGGTACTTATATTTAAAGTCCCTGATGGACTCGATATGCTTGAAGTATATAAGTGAATTATTCCTGTAGAGTATAATGAGATTATCTTAGTGAATTCCTATTGAAAGAATGATCAAATATATCTATGTATGAGTAAATCTATATGTAGTTATACTTGTTATATGTGTTTCTCTATCAAAAATTATTATTATTGCATAATTTATTGATTGAAATGTTGTTCTCCACATTATGAGGAGAATATCATCAATTGAAAAATGATATCATTTATAACTTTGATTATCTTAATTTATCCATAAGCATTAATAAACTAAAAATTTAAAATATTGTTTAAGTGACTTCTGTAAAGCTAGTCAATATAATATTCTAACTATAGATATTCATATTTGAATAGATGACCCAACATGACAAATATATGAATTTTATAGTCATATGATTTTGATGCACACTTGAAGCGTGATTGATCTCTTGATTTTAGAAATAAAATCCTCAAAAGAGAAAAAGATTTTATGATCAAGATATTTTTCCTGAAGAATTTAAAGAAATAAGTATTGTGGTCAAAGTTTTAAAAAAAATTAATATTTTATTTTGATTGAACATCCTAAAGATGATTCACATAGACATAGCACATCAATGATCATTGGGTTATTAAACGTGAGAAAGATCATTTATATATGTTAGAGGATATTAAAGAACTCATTGGTATTGAAGTATCACAATTTTGTAATTTAATACATAAATACACTTGTCTACGTGCAAGTAGATGTCTATTCTAGTTCTTCTCTATCCAATGAATTTTGAGATGGTATTAAGCTTGCTTTTTGATATCTCCTCAATCTAGGTAGTTTATCTCGAATATTGAGAAAATCTAACTCCTATTGAGATGGATGTGCAAGGTTTAAGCTACCTATATTATCCACATAAATCATGCATTTATAGGCATGTGTTGTTTATAAAAGCCACATCGTCAACTCATGTTGAAGAAATAAAAATTCATGATGTTGGTTGAGAATATGTGTAATCATGATTAATGTATTCAAGATAAATCTATATCCTCTAAGAAGGAATTCCAACTATATTGTTGGATGATAATAAAGTTTGATATATATCAAAGGGGATACGATAAAGTATATTTTTATGATATTCTCTTTAGTCATAAAGTCTAGAAGAGATCTAATATTGATGTGCAACAAATTCAATCATTTGATGATTTGACAAATCTATTTACTAAGATCTTATCGACAGCAATATTTGATTGGAAGATGTCGGTTAAGAAATCTCAAAAGATTATCTCATCAGGGGGAGTAATAATGACATAAAGAATAGTGTATTCCTTTTCCTTCACTATAGTATTTTCACTGGGTTTTTATCTAGTAAAGTTCTAATGAGACATATTTTTTATGTAATAAACATCCAAGGGAAAGTATTTTGAAATTAATATAATTGCGGATATTCATTATCTGATATTAAATGAATAATCTAATATAAAAAAAAGATATACTCTATCCTCTCAGAAGATAGATAATAGAGATACTATATCTTACCAAAAGATAGATGATAGAATTCTATCATATCTTTTAATATTGATAGGATTTATCTTCTGATTCCTTCCTATCTTTTCTTATTGATATATACATCTAAACCCTATAAACAGAGCTTTAGATTGATGTGTTGTACACACTCATAGATTCATTCATTTACCCTCAAAAAATCATAATAACTCTTGTATTTTCTCTCTATTTTCTTTCCATGATTTCTGTATATTCTCTTCATTATAGTTTTCTTATTCAATTTTTTATATTATTATTACAATTTTGTAATTCCGACGATAATTGCACACCAACAAATTCGTAACACTCTTTAATTTCATAGTCCAAACTTCTACAAAAAAAAAATTTTATCCAGATAAATGTAGTCATTCAATTTAAAAAAAAAAGACAAGTACTTTTTAGACGAAAATGATGTCGGTTGTCCATCTTTCACAAAGCCAAGAGCCAATAAATAGGACCTTCTTTTTTCGCCTTGTTTAACAAAGAAAAAGGCCAAATTTTAATTTAACAGATTCAACTATTATGTTAGAGGAGGAAATATGGATCAAATTTAAAACTTTTTGCTTGATAAAAAGTACTTTTTACCCAAAAAATCCATCATATCAATATCTAAACTCTATTCAAGAATACAATAAATAAAGAAACTCTCTGCATGCATCTTATGCAACAGATACCTTTGGCTTCGTCTTAGTTTAAAGCCAAAGAAGGAAAATATAAATAAATAAATAATATATATATATATATATATATATATATATATATATATATATATATGGCTGTCAATCGGGCTCACTGAGTCGGGTTTTGCCAAGCCCGAGCTCAGCCCGATTGACAGCGGGCCGAAAAAACATGAGCCCGGGCTCGGCTCTTTCGGGCTCGGGCCTAGCTCGGGCAATCTGATTTTTAATTTTTTTTTAATATAATAAATAATATTTTTTTAATAATATAATAATATTATTATAATATAAAAATATATATACATATTAAAAAAATATATATATATAATTTTTGGGTCGGGCTAAAATCGGGCTGAGCTTACCTCAGCCTGAGCTCGGCCCGAAAATTATTCGGGCTGAATTTTTTCAGCCAGAGTCGAGACTCATGTCAGGGCTGGTGGGCAGTGCTTTCAGGGCAGTCAGCTAATGTGATTATATATATATATATATATATATATATATATATATATATATATATATATATATATATATATATATATATATATATATATATATATATATATAATAACATAAATACACATTTCTTGAGTGCAGTCGCTAGTTTGTTGATTATAGTGTAGTTACCTTTTATTTATTTAATTTTTAAAAAATTTTAAGATTCTTTTAACATTCTCCCTAAAATTTAAGCCTAATTTAAAGATTAAGATTTCTCTAAAATTTAAGCCTATTTCAAAGAATCTTCAATTTTAACCTTGATTTTATTTAAAAAAACTCTAATTTCACTTAATTTTGTTTTAAATAATCCCTAGAGATCCATATTTTGAAATTAAATTTTGTATACAAAGAGAACTAAAAATGAAAAATTAAAACAAAGAAAAAGCATGGAGGTCTCCTAAGAAAAGGAAAAATTTGGAAAAAAAAATAAAAAAAGCATGAAATTGAAGAAAGGAACCGTCTGATTTCCCTTCTCCCCTAAAAAAAAAAGAAAAGAAAAGTGCAATTGCAGTCGGAGAACTCCTTCCTAGGCTGCAAATTATCGGAGTCGGCTCCCTGACCGTGCCCTTGGGGGGCGTCTCCTAACAGCCTTGCAAGCATCGACCATTGGGGCATCAAGGAGATGCCCCCACCAACTGCCATCTGGGGTAAGGTTTTTTATTTTTTATTTTTTATTTTTTATTTTTAGAGCACTACAATTAGCAACTCCTATATAAGTGGTCAAACCCAAAAAAAATAAATTCTAAGGCCCTGTTTGGTTTGAAGATTTTAGTGAAGAAAAAGAATTGAAATTTCACATGTTGTTTGGTTAATTAGAAAAAATTCTAAAGTAATAAAAAAAATTTTTGAAAAAAGTGATTTTCCTTGTTTCGTTTATAAAATTTTGGAATGGAAATGTAAAAGAAAATGACCAGTTATAAATTTGAACATTTCCTTCAATGCTGTTTTTCTTCATTGAGAGCTCAACGAGAGAATTCCATCGATGAAGTGATTGCCTGAGAGGTCCAACATTTTTTAAATCCCGTTGTAGTCTCAGTTGTGAATGGCAAAAAGAATGAAAATCACAGTAACGATGAGGAAAGGGTTGGACGCTGGGCCGGTGAGACGCTAGGAAGTGGGGAAGGGGAAAGAAGAACAATTAGGTAGAGAGAGAGAAGGAGAGACATTGGAAGATGTTAGATGAGTGATTTTAAAATGTTGTATATTTAGATTGGATTTTTGTTCAAAAATTTTTCTTATTTGCCTTAAGAATCTTGTATTGATTGAGAGAAAAAGTGACATTTAAAGTAAGAATCTTGTATTAATTTTTGGAGTAAACGGATATTCAAATAACATTTTTGACTTCATAATTTTTTCTTTGTGTTTTATTTTTTTCTCACACTTTAATGAGGAAAAACCATCTCATTTCTTTAACTAATTTTCCCCACTAATTTCTCTATTTTATCTTCCTCGATCTTTTCTCTCATCTTCTTTGAGTCACCAACAGTCTTTTCTCTCATCACCAATCAATGGACATTTTTCTCTAAAGAAAATCCCTGAATGAAACAAACCCTAAATGAAAAGGGATCTATAAAATTTTGGTTAAATAATAACTTATTGTGATTTTGTTGGCACACAGTGTTGACGGCATGACAAAATTAAAGCAACAATATAGAGGACTAAATAAGAGATTATAATGAAACATAATAGAGAGAAATTTGTAGATTTGTAGAGAGAAAATAGAAAAAACACAAGAATTTTATTAATCTTCTCTGAGAGTGTATAAATGAATATAATAGTTCAATTTATATCTCTATTTATAAGGTTTAGTATACAAGTAGAGACATAAATAAATTAGAATATAAATCTTATAAAAAATTTAATATATGATAGAATTCTATTATATATCTTTTGAAAAGATAGAATATCTCTATTTTTTATATTAGATTATCTTGTTGCTATCAGATAATGGCATCCATTATTATTAATTTTATAATACCCCCCTTTGAATATCCATTTCATAAAGAGTACACATCATTAAAACCTTAGTAGATAAAAAATTCAATGAGAAAAACTCTAGTAAAAGAAAAAAAAAACTCTTTATATCATTATTACTCTTCTTAATGAGATAATCCCTTAATGTCTGTAATGTCCTGTGAATAGATTTGTCAGATTATCATGTGATCAAATTTATTGCACATTAATACACCACTATTCTGGAGTTCATGAGTAAAGAAAAATTTTGGTAAAATATATTTTATCATATCTCCATTAATATATTCTTTCTTTAATTGAGCTATACAAGCTGTATTATCTTCATATAGAAGAGTTTGAATTTTTTTTTTCAAAGGATAAGCTACAATTCTCTTAAATATATAACATGTTCTCAATTGTTTAAAATAAGCTGCTTATTGCTTTTTTTTAAGCTAAAAGCTATTTTTGAGATGTTCTTAACTGCTTATTCATTTTTTATTTTTGTTTAAATAAGCGAAAAAATAATTTTTGAGAAGCTACTCTAATAATACTTTTTAAAATAATTTTTGCTTATTGAAATCTCTTAAAATAAAAATTTTATTTTAATTTTTAGTACAACTTTTTTAAAGGAATTTATTTTTTAACTGTTTCAAAAAATTTTCAACAATCAAGAACGGGGCCATAATTGGTCATAGATCTCAACCATATACATTCTTGGCTTGCTTCATGAAGGTTTATAATTTTAGAATGATTAGATAAGGTGATTACCATGGATTATTTCATAGAATGCCATGAAATAGTAGCACCATCATATATAAATACATAGCTAATTTAAGAATGTGTTTTATGTGGATCAAATAAATATCATCATCCTTATAACCAATCAACTTCAAGTTTGTTTTATTTGAATAAAATAATAAAATATATATGGTATATTGGAGATATTTAGAGACATGCTTAAATACCATTTGAACGTCAGCTACGAGAGAAGAAATAAATCTTGCTAATAAATTCACAATAAATGACATATAAAGTCTTGTATTATTAGCAAGATACATTAGTGCACCTATTACACTTAAATAAGGTACTTCAAGACCAAGTAGTTATTCACCATCTTCCTGAGGTCAAAAGGGAACTTTGTTCACATCAAGTGATCTAATGACCTTTAAAATATTCAATGAATGTGCTTTGTCTATTTAAAATCTTTTTAAGACTTTTGTTGTATATGCTGATTGATGAATAAACTTCAATCTTCCAAATGCTAAATTTGTAGACAAAGACAAGATTTGGTCCTTCTAAATCTTTAATCTCAAACTCTAGTTTCAAATAATTCACTACATTTTGGAGCTCTTCTAGAGCTCCAACAAGATTAATATCATCAACATATATTGCAATTATCATTAATCATGAGATATACTTCTTAATAAAGACACATGGACACATTGAATAATTTTGTATATGCTTTTAGTAAACTTTCACTATGACAGTTATAACCCAGTGTCCAGACTGCTTCAAGCTATAAAATAACTTTTGTAACTTAAAGGAATAATCTCCACAAAAATTAGATTGGCATGTTGCAGGCATATTAAATCCTTTTGGGATTTTCATATGAATGTCATTGTCAAGATTCTCTCATAGATAAGTAGATGCTACATCCATCAAATGCATGTTAATCTTTTCATTTACTACCAACTCATAAGGTATCATACTGTAATTACATCAATTACAAGTGAATATGTCTCATTGTAATTAATTCATGGTTTTTGCAAAAAAAAAAAAAAAAAAACTATGTGCAACAAGTCATGCCTTATATCTCATGACTTCATTATTCTTATTCTCCTTTTGCACAAAGACCCATTTGTAGGCAATAGGCTTTACATCTTCAAGTGTTCGGAATACAGACCCACAAACTTCACATTTCTTAAGCAAGTTCAATTCTGATTAAATCACATCTTTCTATTTTGACAAATCATCTCTATGTCGGCATTCTTCAACTGATATTAGTTCAAGATCCTCATTATCTTTCAAATATCAAGTGCTAAATTAAGACATGTATTTGGATATTTCCTTTCAACTATACCTATCAAATAAATAAACATAATAATAATAATGATAACAATGATAATAATATTAGGGAGTTGAAGGGAATTAAGCAAATAAGTTATCAACAATCATTTTCGTTCAATTCCAACTTCTACCAGAAGTTATATAGTTGATGAAAATCTTTGTATTATTTTTAGAATCTTAGATCTTTTTATCAATTGTCTCTTGGTACTTTATCAGGTTCTTCAACATGATCACCTTGACTATTTGATCCACTTTTTTCTAAGAAATTATATCTGTTGAACCAAGAAATTGACCACATTTCTGGTGTGATTTCAATTCAACAGCTATTGGTATTGGATTTTACTCTTTCGAGACTTCAACCCGAATAGGAACATTTATACCTGGTAGATGAGATTTAGTTACTCCTATAGAATCAATAAAGCAATCTGGCAATTGATTTTCTATCTTTTGTAAATGAATTATCTTATGAACTTAAAGTTTGCTTACGCTTGCACGTAGATCTAGATAATTCAGAGATGTTATCCAAATAAGTTCTTTTCCTTTTGCTTTATTTTCTCCCCCTAATTTAGAAAATAAAAACTCATCAAAATGACAATCTACAAATCTTACCATAAATAAATCTCTTGTCATAAGTTTAAATACCTTATTATATAGGGAGAGTCATATCTAACATATATCTCCAATCTTCTTTGAGGATCTATTTTAATTTGCTAAATAGGTACATATATATCACTATGAATCCTTTCTAACAATAGACAAAATTCAATTACTACTTCAACTTGGGATGGTCTAATGAGTGATTTTCCTTAAGAAAAAGTAGCACATGAAAATTTGTTCAGTACCCTTTGACTTTTAAACGGGTGACTATGTGTATTCTCAATTATTTTTTGCATTATAATTGATCTTGAGTAACTAAAAAGGTGATGCCAAATACTAAATGTAGAAGGATTAATAAACTTCTGATTTAATAAATAATGCACTTCAACGTTATTGATTTTTGCATAAGATAGGCCAGAAGAAAAAGATGGTAGTTTTCTAAGATAGATTTCTTTTCGAAGACAATTTTATTAATGTAGAGATTCCATTCTACCAAATATCCTTAAAACTCAATAAGTTTCTTCAAGATTTTGAGGAAAATAATGCGTTATTGATGGCAATTATTGTGTCTCCAAGTAGTAAAATATTAGCTTTTTCGAAGCCTTTAATCAGTTTTGCACTACTATTTATAGTACAAATATTTATTCCTCCCATATTCAAGTAAGAAAAATACTTCTCACTTTTAAGTATAGTGTAAATAGTTTCACTATCAATTATGCAAATATTCTCGTTGGTACTTTCAGAGTCATAATAAAGAATAATAGCCATATCTTTTTTGTCCTTATTAAATTCTAGAACTCCTATAGCCAAGACTCATGCTGATTTGATAATATGTTGTGAATTTATTGGCGCAGTATTATCGAAAAGACTAAATAAGAAACTTTAATAAAGAAGAATAGAAAGAAACTTATAGAAAAAAAATAGAGAGAATACAATAATTTTATTAATCCTTTTTGAGATTATAGTTCAGTCTATAACTTATTTATATGGTTCAATGTATATATTAACAATAAGAGATATGGAGGAATGAGATGTTATATTAATAAGAAGAGATAGAAAGAAATGATAAGATAAATTCTATCAATAAGTAAAGATATTATAGAGCTCTATCATTCATCTTTTAAAAGAATATAGTATAACTATCTCTAATATTGAATTATCTTTTTAATATTAAATAATGAATATTTATTATTATTAATTTCATAACATAATCAAACTTATACAGATCAATTTTGCACGAAGTCGAACTAGAATCGGACGTTTCAATTTGTATTCTTTTAGAAAGAACCTAACCCTAATTCAGCACAAAAAAAAAATCTAATCGTAAGGTAGTGGAAGGAATAGGTTTTACCCAACAAATGAAAAAAGAAGGTAATAGGTATTTTTTTGGTTACAATCCTATGCTATATTTTTAATTTTTTTTTCTGAGAAAACCGGAAGGATTCACTCAGGAATCAGCCAAAACAATCTAAAGTGCATCTTGAGGAGCATCCTTGTACCAAATACAAGAATCCTCAACACCACTCTCAATTTCAACGTCTCGGGAATCTAATGCGAGATTTCCTTTGAAATAAATCACAAGTGTACAAGCGATTAGTTTACTGTTAGTAAACTGGACGACTAATCAAACAAAAGCTCGACGTGGCTGGCGATCAAACCAAAAAAACAAAAACCAAAATGGGAAAATGGAGATGATAACTGATAGTATGATGATGGTGACAGCAGAGGAAGAAACACCTCTCAAGTCTCAACCGCTTCACATTCCACACTCTTAATGCCACATGTTTTGATATAAACACATCCAGAGACTGCAGTTTGGACTATTATTACAGAGAGAATCAGGAGAAGGGTCAGTTTCAGAGGGTGGAACAGAACAATGGGGAGGGAAGAAGAAGAGGAGGTGGAGAGGATTGCCGGAGGCCAGGTGGTGGTTGTTAATCCAAAACCCAATAAAGGGCTAGCTTCAAAGTTGATAGATTGGTTGGAGAAAGTGGTGGTGAAGTTGGGTTATGATTCTAAAAAGCCCCTTCATTATCTAAGTGGGAATTTTGGACCTGTTGTGGAGGAGACACCTCCTTATACGGACCTTCCTATAAAGGGTCAGCTTCCGGTGAGTTTGGAATATCTATTAGAATATGGTGGTACTTAAAGATTAGTTGACTTGAACTGAATTTCGTTAATTCTTGTTCTATAATTGGAAGATCATTACGTGTGTTGTTGTCCCTATTCTCCTTCTCCTTCTATATACTTGCAAATGTCTGGAAAATGGTTTGGATATTTGATTTTCTACTTTAAATTATGTGAATTGAAGTGAAATTTGTGGGCTTCTGTTTCTGATTATGTGTTCTGCCGTGATCATTTCATGTGTGTCTTTCTGTTCATTTTTATTTGTATCATTATGAGCTAATCTTATACCAGGAAATTGGCGACGAAGTAGCAGCTTACATTTTCCTGGTCTGACATGATCTTCAGAAAACGGAACATGATGGAAATATTTCTTATTGTGTGCCAGAGAACTTAATTACAGTGTTGAAAGTTTAGAGGTTCTGGATAAGAACATAATATCTTGAAATTCATGCTTGATTGGAAAAGACAAGACAAAGTTAGAATTGTTATCTACTTGAAAAGCAGACTGAAGGAGGAAATATCAAAACAATAATGCAGAAATTTTGTCTATGCTAGACAGCTGTATTCAGCTGTGCCAGCTATCAGCAGATGAGGTAAGAGTAGAGTTTATCTAATTATGAGTTAATGTGGTCTTCGGCATCTGGATAAGTTAATTCCGTGATTGCAACAAATGATATAACCAATACTAATTGCATTGGTTCTTTGGAAGACTATGATACAGTATCTAGCATGGCAGGGTGGCAATGTAGGGATATTGCATTTCATCTGGAAGCTGTCTAATCCCCTGGAAGTTTATATGCAATATAGGTCTAGCTTTAGATTTTAGATATTTGTTGGGTATCATTGATGTTGTCTAACTAGAAAACAAACATTCAAATGCTTTGAAATTGTTACTACACTGAAGAAGTGAGGCAAAGTCCCAGAAAGAATCTAAGACCTGTTAAGATTTACGAGGGCCTACTTTGCACCAGTTTTGAAAATCAGACATGATCTGAATTGACATATAAGAATGGGCTTAGTTGCATATTTATGCTTGTGTTTGCAATATTGGAATAAGGATGAACTTCTTGGCACTGGTACTTAGGCCTTTGGTCTTAAATCCTGAAATTGGATTCAGTAGAAGAATTATGGAATTCAAAGCTTCTAGCTGTGTGTATTTTATCGCAGTGGTTGATGTCAACATCAAATATCTTTTCTTCTCAATTTTCCTTTTGCATGAATTTGCAAATTATTGATACATCATCTGAAAAGTTCAATCTGGTTGGCTCTAGCAATTTGAAGACCAGGAAGCACTAGAGGCATGCTGTTTTTCTACTTATTGAACCTCAACATTCTCAGAATCAACATCAGAATGTCAAGGAAATTTTAGACAATTTTGTATAGAAACTGTATCTCCAGGCACTAATTATGGAACATAATTTTAAATTACATGAGGGTCATTCTTGATGATTATTTTCTTCAATTTTCATGTCTCCTTCTTTGCTGTTTCATGAGAGTTGGGGATAGTAGATACTGAAAAGGTTGCTATTTTGATATTCTCTATGTGAATGACTATTGAGAATTTTCCTGGATATGATGCTGCCAATTTCCAGCTTTTCAACTATCTAACACAGGGAAACCCTTGCATTGCAGGAATGCCTCAATGGTGAGTTTGTAAGGGTTGGTCCCAATTCCAAGTTTTCTCCTGTTGCTGGATACCATTGGTATGTCCTTTTCTTTTCAGAGTTATTGCAGAGGACCTATTCTTTTTGCCTCCTCATCAATCCTCCTTAGGAGCGATGCAGTTTTTACTACCTAGACTAGAAACAAGTTGTTTTTCGTCTTCATCTTTGTAATTCTGTATTTCTTAAAGCTATTAACATGTTTCCATCAAGATACTTCTCCTCAGTATGTATCTCCAGTCTTATTATTATTTTCATTCTTTGCAGGTTTGATGGAGATGGGTGAGTATTTACCATTCCTTCATTCAATATGCACAGTAAAATTTTACTTTTAGTTATGAACAAAGGAATACTACTTTTTTTCTTGCTTCTTCTCTTACATGTGATCTTAAGATAGCAAATGTACCTATTCTCTGCAAAAAGAAACTTTCATGTATTCTGGAACTGCTAAAATATTTAATTTCTTGATTTATTTCTTTTGATAACCTTTTGGAAGCCCAGAGATTGGATTAAAGGAACACTAACAAATCGTCATCATATATTTAAATGAATTAGGGAAAACTTATTGAACAATTTCACTCTCTGTTGCAATTCTTGCATTCATTTTTTAATAGAAAATCACTGTCTCTTTCTGAAATTATGGTCTCTGTTTTATTTACTAGTCTCATTAATTTGACAACTTGTATGATATGGTTTCTCTTTAAACAAAACATAGTTCTCAAGTTCAATATCATGAACAAGATTAATACTATTTTCCAACAGCCCAATTTGAAGACCTCAATTTGATCTAATAAGTTGCATAAGTGGATGAAAGATTTTCTTGACTTGGTAATTTGGCCTGGTATGCTAGCGGGATTTTTTAATAGGATGGCATTCCAATGAAGGAGGTGTTAATTTCAGTATGTTGTTATAGGATGGATATGAATGTCAAATTTCTGTGCAAGAAGTACGCCAAAGTATTAAAAAGTACCTAGCTTTTGAACATAAACACTATTGAGCAATACAATAGTCTTGATAGTGATGGATTCTATTTGGCAGCTCTTTTCATCTCCTGTCAACCCATGTTAAGTCCGGAACAAGAAATGCTGATTACATTCTCGTTTTTCGAAGCTGTTGCATACTTTTGCACTCATATGTGAGTCTTAGTCAGACCCATTATGCCACATTACGATCATATGGCAATTCCTCTGTTCATGTCATCTGTTTTTAGTTTTTTGGAATTCAATCTTTCATGGAATTGTACACGATGATTTATCAACTTTTGTTGGAAAATATGGTTTGAACTGTTTATATGCTTCTGCAGAATGATTCATGGTATCCGCATAAAAGATGGGAAAGCAACATATGTTTCTCGCTATGTTAAGACATCACGACTTAAACAGGAAGAATATTACGGACAAGCTAAGTTTATGAAGGTATCTACAAAAGTTAAGCAATTTCATATTTCTTTATGTAGCCTCTGGAGATGATTATTCTTTCTTCTTCCCTCTTACGTATTTTCTTTCTGTTACATTTAAGTGAAATAACATCGTGAAATGCTAAAGATTAAAGTAATTCTCAATCTCTTAGTTTATATCAAATTTTTGTTCCTTTAATACTTGATTCTGATTCAGAACTTGTTCTGCTAGTTTTATCATGTGCTTTCTGTAAAGTTGAGGACTGAAGCATTATGGAATCTTTCCTCTGCTTTTTGCTTAAATTCAAAATTGATTTAATTCACTGGTATAACTTAGCATATGGGATTGGACATCATCTGTTAGATAGTTGTGAAACTTAGCACTAAGAGAAGGACCAAGGAGAAAAAAAGAAAGTTGCTGGAATTTCTATATTCATTATCCAAGAGAAGAATGTTCTATCTGTACTTATAAGTTGATTGTAGATATGTGGATAAAAAGCTTTAGATTCTCTTAAGCTGCTTCTTGTGTTTTAAGTCTTGAAGACTGGCCGTGATATTTGAAGTAGGTTAGATGAAAGTGAAGTAAACAAGTGAAGATGAAGGAGAAAGAATTAAAATTCTTCTAGGTACCTGTACATATCCTACTTGCTTCTCCGACTTCTAATTCATGTGAATTTGAATAAGAACTTGGCAAAGAACCTATATATACTGACTAGAATTCCGGCTAACAAATTAAATACATTACCAAGTTAGTCAGATGGCTTAAAGATGAATGTTTATCTAGTGAAACTGAATTGTAGCTGTGACATATTAAAAGTAAAAATATAACTATAAAAGAGGGTGAAGCTGTGGAGGAATGAACAAACTAGTCCCGACAATTTAAGCATCAGAAACTACAAATCAAAGAAGGAGAACACAAATTTGCAATTTGGTCCATCTAAGGCTTTTATCAGCTCTAATTGTATCAGTTTGTGCAGTTAAAGCTAATAAATCTTATTTAGTTTTATTGGCAATGGCATCAGCATGTGGAGATCTTATCCAGCACATGAATTGTAATTCCTGGTAAATGTTATTACATATTGCAGATTGGGGACCTTAAGGGGTTCTTTGGATTATTCATGGTTAACTTGCAAATGCTCAGAGGAAAGCTGAAAGTGTTGGATATGTCTTATGGAATTGGAACAGGTAGGAAAAGAAACCTATGCTTAACATGTAGTTTTGTGCTGAAGCAAAGAAATGGACGGTTATCTGCTTCATTTTGTACTTTTGTTCTAGTTCGGGAGTGGTTGGGAGGGAATCACTACACACTTATATTCTTCATGCTGGAGGCAACACATTTGAGAGTTTCCAAAGAAAACATTAAGGATATTTATCCCTTCCACTCTTGTTTTTCTCTTTTTTCTTGCTTTGGTTTTGTTGGGGTTGGGGAAGAGAGAGATCCTGCCTACTATCTGTACTTAACTACGAGTAGCTTCATATATTATGGAGAATCTTACTCACGTAAACCCATGGAGGTGCTAAATGACATATATCATGCCTTGTTCTTCCCAGCAAATACAGCTCTGATATATCACCATGGAAAGCTTTTGGCGCTTCAAGAGGCTGATAAACCATGTAAGCATCTACCAGTGACTCAAATCATTCTGTGAATGTCTACCCTGTTCTTGTGAACCATTCACGTTTCATTTGTCTTCTTACTTCATCACACTGGTGGAGATAATTTTACAGTCTGAAGTAGATGGAGCCTGAGACTTCAGTCTTCAAAATCTTAATATGAAAAACCTGAGATGAACTGTGATAACCTTAGTGTTCTGGTTGTTTCCAGAAAGCATTGTCTTATTGGTTGCATCATCTTGGAACCAAGTCTTATTTTGTATGCATTTGGTAGATGTTCTTAAAGTCCTGGAAGATGGAGATTTGCAAACTCTTGGGATGTTGGACTACGACAAAAGATTAACTCATTCCTTCACTGCTCATCCAAAGGTTGACCCATTTACTGGTAAGAAAATTATATGCATGCAACTACCCCGTTGATGCAACAGAAAGAAGAATGTTACTCAACAGTTTAATCTACAATAAGTTGCCATATTATTACTCTGCATGAGGTGTCGGTCATAGAGCTTCATTGCAATTGGCAGAGTGGGGTTTGTGATGGGATGGGTCTTAATAATGTGATAAACACAATGAGGGTGCATGTAAAAGCTCTTGTTTTTGAGACAGTTTGTCAGTAGTGACTCGCAATGAAAGCAAGCCCTACTACTAATACTTAATATCTGTTTTGGCATGTCATGATGAAAGCTAATTAAAGTACCTTAGCACTGTTAGTGGTACTGATCAATCCTCTGGGAACATATCAGTTATTTTCAAGAAAGACACGAACTTATCAGTTATTTTACCAGAAAGACACAAAATTTAAACAGGTCTAGGGTGCCAGATCCTAATCCATCTCACATCAAGAACCTAAAGATCATTAATTGGTTAAAAGATTTTGACTACTGTACTACTAGTAACTTCAGTATAACTGTTGGAATTGGTGCTTAGGTTTCAACAATTCCATTTTTGTGTTGCACTTCAATATTTTGAATTTAAATAGAACATGACAAATGATGGGGAAGAGCAGGAAATCAGCAAAACCCTTTTTCTTTGAATTTAGGCATTGGATGAACTAGTCTTGTTTGGAAAGGGAGGGAAAAAATCCACTCCCTTAGTTTCAAAATATAGGGCCTTTTGGTCCTTTTCACATAGATTAAGGAAGAAGAAAACGAAGGGTATTTTTCCCATTTTACCCTTAAATAATTTAATTTATTTTCCACTAACAGAAGAGGGAATGAGGGAATTATAATTATAGGTGGGGTTAACTTTAGAAAAATAATCCTTAAAATTGGTAGAAGGGCAAACTTTTTGAGAAGGGAAAAAAGGACCAAAAGGTCCTATATTTTGAAGCATAGGGAGTAGTATTTTTCAAACTCATGTCAGCGTGTAAGGCTCTGAAACCTCCTACTAACTAAGAAATTTATTAATCTACTTCACCACACATTATTTATAAGCCTATAACAGAGGTAATATTCAGTAATTATAGGTAAAGACATTATCATGAAGAAGCGAGCAGGTTTTATTATCTTGCTGCTGTCTAACTGATGTTTCTTATAAAATCCTTATTGAACCACGATCATCTAAGTTCTATATGAACCTGTTATGAATTCACTGCAAGATTGAAGTTTGAACACATTAAACATCTATTCTTGAGTGCGACAGTATATCTTCACTTACCAGACTTTCATATGCAGGTGAGATGTTTACCTTCGGCTACTCGCATACACCACCATATGTCACCTACAGAGTTATATCCAAAGATGGAATGATGCAGGATCCTGTTCCAATAACAATAAAAGAATCAGTTATGATGCATGACTTTGCCATTACTGAAAATTATGCAATTTTCATGGATCTGCCATTGTACTTCAGACCAAAGGTATGGTGATTTTTTAAATCATCTATTGTTTTCCAGAAGAAGAAATATTTGGTATCTCACAGGTTACATGCCAACAGAAAACCATGTAGAGAAGGTCATGCTTTCCCAGTCTCTCTAAGCAAATAGAGAGATGGAAGCTCTAAGAAATTACGACTCTGTATTTCCTGAATATAGGATTCCAAGAAATACCTGTAATAAAAGACAAAGATTTCCATATGATTAAGATTACCCAGGCAGAAGAAGGTATCATCATTTCAAGAATTAACATTTCCAATTACCATCTGATGCAGGTTTTTTTTTAAACTTATTTTAATTTTTTTTAATTGAAGGAGAACCTGTTGAGATAAATGAAGCTTTCTTTTCCGGCCACCAATTTTAAATTAGTTGAAACACTTTAGTGAGTGGATCAGACTTACCAAACTGGAGCAAGCGCATCCTAAGTTTCTAAATCTCTCTGGAAGTCTCATATTTTGCTAATACAAGCAGTCCTCACCTTTGATAATCTGAGCATGCAGCATATCCATTTGGCTCACCACATTGAAGTGATACAAATGTCATGATACTGCCCTGTTGGTCTACTTAAAATTGAGTATTCCAGGAGTTTATTCATTTGTATGCTGGTATAATTAGGAACCCCTTTGTTAACTCCGATAAAGTGAATTAATGTAATCCTGGTGTAGTTGCTAAAGGCATATAGTTCAGGAAATAGAAAACTGGGACTAGAATTGAACATAGAGAGCTCAAATATTACTAATTGCACTGGAGTTCAATTGTTGGTTTGTCATGATAGTGAGGGTCTGACCAATCTCTCGCAATTTTGTTGACAAAGAAGCAAAACTGGCCTTTTTTGCTATCAAAAGATGTTGTCCAGAAGTTGAAGGCCTCCTTTTAAATCCATAGAAAAGCTGTGGAGTCTTTAGTGCTTCCTTTCTTGATGCACTTTTTTAGATTGTTTTTTGATTTTTTTTCCTTTTCCAGGCCATGTTTTCTGGAACTACTACTGAGGAATTTTCTGGTCAAGAGTGAATCATGAGACAATGTCTTTTATCTTTTTGGTTTATGTAAATGGTATAGATTTAATTTTTTTCAACTGTAGACTCATAGATACATGTTGGTTAGGTTTCCACATGATGAACCAATTTTCTTACCTATGCACTGTTCGTCAGGACAACTGTTGAAAGCAAAGTTTGGCTTATATCTCAGTTTGGTGTTTCAGGAAATGGTGAAGAATAAAAAATTTGTATACACATTTGATCCAACTAAAAATGCTCGTTTTGGTATTCTTCCACGGTATGATAAGAATGAGTCTGCAATCAAATGGTTTGAGTTGCCAAACTGCTTCATATTCCACAATGGTGAGTGGCATAATTTTTTATCTCTTGTAATGCTAAAACTTCGACATTTACTACTTTTTTCCACATTCTTTCCTGTTTTGTTTTCTGGCTATACATTCTTCTGGAGGTTTATATGCTTTAGATGGATTATAGACCTGATTCCAATTCTTAGATATTCCCAAACTTCTGTACCTCTTACACCACTAGATGACCTTACATTTCAACAGTGCATGCTAAACTTTTAGTTCTGTGGTTACTATGTGAGTGGATATACTGCTATATTCCATTCCAATGCCAATGTTCACAATGTGTTCAGTTTTTTAGCTGTCTAGTTTACTTATTTGGAAGCTTCGCTGATCTTTTCTTTTCCTGAACTAGCCAATGCTTGGGAGGATGGAGATGAACTTGTGCTTATTACTTGCCGTCTACAAAATCCAGAGCTGGACAATGTTGGTGGAGCTGTGAAAGAAAAGCTTGACAACTTTGCAAATGAGCTGTAAGAGAATTCTAGTCCATTGATTTCCATTGACTCTGTCACGTCCCAGGTTGTACCTTATTTTGGTTTTACTTATCAGATATGAAATGAGATTCAACATGAAAACTGGTCTAGCTTCACAGAAGAAACTATCAGAGTCAGCTGTAGATTTTCCCAGGGTTAATGAGAGCTATACTGGCAGGTGGGTTGCTATTATCCTCTAGATGATTTTCAGTGTCCGTTCTAAAGCACTGCCTTTTGCTTTATCTCATTGAGGAATGTATTTTTCAAGATAAAACAAACTAATTGACCTGCTTATTAATTGTCATAGTTTATTTGTGTTTCAAAATTTCTATTTTAAGAAACCATTTCACGTGATTCTTTCTTCATTATTGATCCTCTTTTGTTAATTCAGGAAACAGTGTTATGTATATGGGACCATATTGGATAGCATTGCCAAGGTCACGGGAATTATTAAATTTGATTTACATGCTGAACCACAGACTGGAAAAACAAAGCTTGAAGTTGGTGGTAATGTTCAAGGCATCTTTGATCTTGGACCTGGAAGATTTGGTTCAGAGGCCGTCTTTGTGCCCCGTGAGCCTGGAATTAATTCTGAGGAAGATGACGGTTACTTGATATTCTTTGTACATGACGAAACCACCGGGTAGTTCTCTGCCTCTCCTGTACATCTCAAAGTTCTCAATTAATGTTGTCCTTGTACCTCCTGCACAAGTACCATTACATTAGCAGAATTGGAGTTTCTTCAACATAAAAGTCCTTGGGTAACATGCTTGAGTAATATTCAGTAGTTTTGTTTCTTGAATCAGACAAAGTGTTTCTTGTGTCTGTTCTCTTCGTAACTGCAGCGTCCTGCTTTTCAAAGTGATGTTGTGAAGATAAAGCAAAGAAATATATAAAAAAATGAATGTTTTTTTTAATCCATTGACTTTTCAACGTGTTATAAATTTCTTTTTCTCTTTTAACCCTGGTGTGGAAAGTTGATGAGTGCTCTCATCATTGTAGACAATCACTTTCTTTAAAGGAATGAAAACAGTCCAATGATTGTCTATTGGAATTTCCATCAGTGAAGATGTGTACTTTATTTTATCCTTTGATTCTTGATGAACAAAAGATAATGATTCCTGAGTCTGTCATCCACCTGAATTTTAGCAATAACCATGTATAGACATCGAACTGTGTAATTTTATCTTGAAAATTGTGTTTGCAAGGTTTAGTTATCATCTGAGTTGATAATGGTGAACAAAAGGATATTGTTTTCGTTTTAACTAAATACATGTATCTTCTGCAGAGAAAAACAGTATCTAGTTCATGTATCAAATATGGTTGTTTCTACGTCTACTTTCTCGTTCCCTATTTTATTGTTTCCACTCAGAGGGTTCGAGGACACAGAATCAATTGTAAATGACTACCTTGGCTTTCATTCTTTTGTTTTATTTTTAATAGCAAGGATGTATTTCCCACTTTTTTGCACATTAGCTGAGTTCTTTCTTTGGTATATATGAAGCCAAAAGTTAGTTGATCCTTTCCTTGAATAGATTGTTGTCACCTCACGATCTTGGAGCTTTCCGGAAAATTTTATTATTACTCAGGACATAAAAAATTTCAATTGTGAATCTTTTGTTGGATTCTCAAATTATAATTGGAATGACAAAATACAGTCTCTGACTTCTTCTGCAGAAAATCAGCAGTCAATGTAATTGATGCAAAAACAATGTCACCTGATCCTGTCGCCGTGGTTGAATTACCTAAAAGAGTACCGTATGGGTTCCATGCTTTCTTCGTAACAGAGGTTTGCAATCTAGTTCTCTTTATTTTCCTTTTCTTCTCCCCCTTACCAATTTCTTTAGTAAAAAACAGTAGCATGGGATTTTGCTTTCTAAAAGGTGATAATGAAATAATAAGGAATAACCCACAAAAAAAAAAGAAATAATAAGGAATAAAATTGTTTAAACAATTTCTCACTTAAACCCTGAAAACAAATGGGGAAAAAATCCACAAGGGAACTTTCACAGTGGGATTGGTGTGGTCAAAATGTGGCAGGAAAGAAAATTAAACATGTATACGAGCAAAAGACTACACGTTATATGATGCAGGATTATTATTGCATGAAAAATTCATGTATTTCCTTAAGTTTTAGGCGTGATTTATTTTGTTTTGGTTTGTCGATGTCTTTTCTTAAGCAAGGGTAATTTGGTCTTTTTGCCATTTTAGGGGAAACATGAGGAGGTTGTCTTCTTGTAGTTTCTCCTTTTTGTAACAGAGGCAGTAGTTTTTCAGAGAGTTATTTTCAATCTACTTCATGCTCTCTTGGGAATTCTTACCCTAGAATCTTCCCTAACAGTGAAGCAGCTCCTAGTGTTACTTGAGTAATTGCTTATTATAGCTCCTACATCATTACAGTAAAAATGTGTGGAAGGAAATAGTAAAAACACCAGAAATATTCTCCACTTAGTTCACTAAATATAAGCAAATCTAGAAACATATGAATTCACCATCCAACATCTTCAGTTTGGCTTTTACATACCTATGCATGTATAAGAAAGCTTCAGTGTTTCAGGAACTCAATTAAAAGAGTTAACAGCATCAACAGTAGATTTGTACGCTTCAGAGATAATGAACTTGGGGCATAACTAGGTGTAACAAAATGGGTAAAAGAAGGTATTCCACATATGGAGGATATAAACAAAGAAACAAGCTGCATTGGAAGCAAATAACTCTGCTGGAATGGCTGCATATACAATATATAGATTGATGAAGTCTGGGGTGAAGATATTTCAATACCGTTACAGAACAAAAATTCAACCTTGTCATTCCACGTTTCACAAAATTAACTTCATTCAATTGATTTTTTCATTCTCATTGATTTGGCATCCCAGGACTATAATGCCTGAAGCTTCTGGCACTTCATTCATCTTTGCTGTTTCTTTAAGCTTATAGTTGGAATTTCGTCTGATATGATTCTTTCAACAGGAACAACTTCAAGAACAAGCAAAAATATGAGAACAAAAGGCTTCCTACGCTGTGTAAAAATGCTAATACTCTACATTTTGAAATGATTGTATTCAGATACCCCTCCCCTCCTCCCCCTGAAGCCCCAGAAATGCCGTACAAAAGAAAACCTGGGATATGTCCCGCGCATGGCAGTAGTTCATAACATCGCCGTGTAATTTAAAATGTCTGTGTGGCTACTGAAAGATCAGAGCAAAATGCAACTGGCTTATGCTTCTGTGTGTATTTGCTTGGAAATTACAGAATCTTGCATTTTATCTATACTATTATGAAAATATGGATGGAGGTTTGGGTGATTTAAACCTTTTTATTTTTTTTTTTTTTTGGATTGTCTAAAATACTATTGAATGTTACTCGGATGGTTTAATTAAAATGCCCTCAAATGTTATTCGGATTGTCTAATTAAAATTCTCTGTATATTACACTATATTATGAGATATATTACTTTTTATTATTAATTAATTGTTATTTATATTATGAGATGATATTAATTTTTATTATTAGATGAGTATTTTTATTATCTCGCTAGTATTCGGATTGTCTTGACTAATCATATTACTGTCCAAGGTGACTCGACTTCGCGTCCCTCACTTGACAAGCCAAGTGAAAGGGCTTGTGGAGGCCAATTCGGTATGCATTCATTCGTCATTTGAGTGTTATTTTATGAGATAATTTTTAAGTTTCTTTTTTTTTTTTTTGCTAATTAGATAATTTTAAGTTTAAAGTATTAAAAAGATAAATGAATTATTAAAAAGAAAACTTTATGATTAAAACAAAATAACTATTATTGAAAAATAGGCCACTAGAGAAAAGGTTCTCCTAGAAAAGACAAAAATGTATTCAAGTAATAAAGTGGAAAGTAAATGATGTTATCTGATTTTATATGGAAGTTTCTCTGTTACGGGTTGCTACCTATCGGGGAGAGGGATCGAGACTTGATTTTTGATAGCTATGACCAATAACAAAAAGGAACAATATAATAGAAATGAAAAATAGAAATAAAACATTGAGAATATTTAAAATAAATGATTATTATTTTAGAGTTAATTATAGTTATTTAAAAGTTAGGGTAACAAAAATTTTGAATTTTTTTACTAAGCAGAAATAGCTCTAGATGCAAAAAGTATATAGAAGGAATTTCAGTGTTCCATGATTAAGAAATACAATGAGATGATCTAAGTTAGTAGAGTTAAAATATGAGTAGACATTCCTGCTCTTACTAATAAATTAAGCAGATGATTGATATAAATTTTTAAATTCGTACTTAATAAGACTTATAAGATATCATAGAGGCGAGAAATCCTAAAAGACATGATTAAACATGTTCCACAATAACTAGGGAATCACTTTCAAGCCAAATCCTTGTATACTCGTGTTGCTTCGCTTAGGGTACTTACCAATTTGTATCTGGTGATCAACCTCAATATTGATATAAACAAATAAATGAAATACCAGTTGGGTCGAGTCCTCCTTGACACGCCTTCTTTTAAGTGAATACACAATACAGAGTCTAAGCATTTCACGACAGCTAAAGAGGCCCTAGTATTGAAGACTAGTCAAGTAAAGAGCAATCCAGTAATGCTTTAGGCAATTAAATCATATCACAAATCATATATGGTTATGACAGAGTTTTTTATACAAATTTTCAAAACACATGAATCATTCAAAGCAAACTCAAAATAATAGAACACACATCAACCAGTTTAGCCAATATATATGCAAGTTTCATAAATATGTCATGATTTTTCAAAAGCACATAATAAAACCTCTCCCGAAGCTTACTTGCATCTATGAAACATGTCTAAAAATTTTAGTATTCTAAATCAAATAAATACATACTCAGAGCACAGCTCTTAAGTATTTATAGTACACAAATAAAAATACATTTTGGAGAACTCTCCAATTTAACCATAAGTAGCTAAAGTAATTTTATAAATAATATATTCACATTGTGAATAACAAATATTTTTTAAAAAATATTGATGACATTAAAAATATAGTGAGCATCAGTTCGTAAACTCGTTTGATAGCAAGAGTTAGAGTTATTCTCTTTCTTATGAAAAGTGCAAATTTTTTACATATCCAAATTACTAAACCTCAGTTGAAATCCCTGAATATGATAAATTATAAGTTATGGATCAAGCCTCTATAGAATATACATACATATATCCTTATAATTAATTTATAGTCATATATTCTTTTATATCATAACAAAATAATATTATATTATTTTTAATAAACATTCTCAAATACTAAAATTTTTATTGAAGATATAAGAAAATGAAAAGATCACTTTACTTTAAATCTCAATATATCTTTAGACATTTTTAAATCCTAAAGAGTAAAATCTTCACTAAAATAAAATTTTTAAATAAATAAAAATTGGTGCAAGAAGAAAGAAAAAGAAAACTAACCGAGGAGAAGAAAAATAGAAGCAAAAAAAAAAATCTGTGAAAGAAGCAAAAGAAATATGAAGGAATTGAAGAAGCAACAGCTTAAATATCAAAGAGGAGAAAGTCCGTGACTTCACCGACTTTAGGGTCACTTCATCATAATTTTTTTTTTTTTTGCAAATATAGTTATAATTATTCTAAAAAATAAATTAACGTAGTTTTTTCAAATTCTAATATTCTAATTTATTTTTATTAAAATCACATATACTAACTCAAAATTATAATTTTCTCAAATTTTAGTATCTTAATTTATCTTTATTAAAATTACATATACTAACTCAAAACGAACATATGTATAACGTCTAGGGATGTTACTTTTTTCTCACATTAAAAGAATTTTGCGCCACCAGAAGGATATCATCAAAGCACCACGGACTTTCGGTTTAAATTTTAGTACTGCCACAGGATCAGAAACAAAGAACTGATAAACAGTCTGTCAGAGCCTATTCATAGAGAAGTCAGTAGAGTGCCAAGACCTACAAATATCAGGCTTGATATTACGCAGAGAGATGTCACGAATAGAGATGAACTTGCCAACAATACTCTAGCGACATTCAGCTGTTCCTGCTACAAGCTCTTGTAGGCACCAACCTACATGGCGGCTTCTCAGCATCGATTAAGGTCAAAGAATCAAGTGGACGTTGAATTTCTGGATGATTCATAGTGCCAATTTAAAGGAAACCAGGAGGGAAACCCCTAGGGAAAGGCTCTAGAAAGAGCGAGAAAATAACCCTGAAGACAGAGAGTCAAAAAAATTTTGATAGTTAAGGTAACATTTCTTTTTTTATGGGAAAGTTCAACTATTAAAACGATAAAAACTTATTAGAAAGCAAACTTCAAGTAGACCATTAAAGTGAAAAATATCTTAAAGTGATAATTTTATAAATCTATAAATAATTTAAAAAATATAAGATATAACTTTACTAAATAAACTAGATAACAAATTTAATTGTATAAAAATTTTATTGCACGTATTTCTTAAAAATGTAGTAATTATGTATTCTTTGTTGAATGTTTTATGTTTCTTGAATTGATCTTTCATTTTAATATAATTGAAAAAATTATATAAGTTTGAGACTATCATTAAATAAATATTAACTATAGTTTTATCTTAATAAATTAGTAATTTATTAGTATTTTGATAATAATTCACACACTAACAAAATAAAACTATATTCCCATGTATTGAGTTAATTACTTAATCCACATATTTTTTTTATTAGCATATTAATAACTATTAAAATATCAATAAGTATTAGTTTCCCAAATAAAACTACACATTTTTTACCTTCTTCCTCCAATACCAAGCTATCCAAGAATTGACTTGAAGTAATTCCAAAGCTGTTGTAACTCCCCTCTGAAACCCATTTCGACATTTCATTTCATAAACTACAAATTTCATGCCGCCTCCTCTTTTTACTTATACTTCCCACTATCCCCTTGCCGAGTTGTTGAGTTGTCTAAGAATCTTGGGTGATAATGCTGAGAACAAACATATTGTAATTGTAAACTATGGTTATTTATGCATCAGATATTGAGAAAAAAGAAAAAGAAGATTGTAACTAGTTTCCAGTCAAAAGGTCCAGAACATAGCACTTCAGGATAGCTTGATTCTGTTGATCAAATTACATAGCACTGGTCAAAGTGACGTAGCCTTTTGTGTGAAATGCTGAATCATTGTAGTCCGTCTTCATCTCCTTTGCAATGTGCCAGTTCTGTTTACTAAAACACCATTTATCAAACATTGCCTGTAGTCGTCTCTATGGGTTGATCTTCAAAAGTAATTTTCGGGCGTTGTTATATTTTAGCTACCATACCCACCGAACAAACAAGAGATGAGCCACCGGCCTCCAGCTAGACAAGATCCATACAAGGTTTTAGTACTTTAAAACATCAAATAGGCAAAGCGGAAATTCTTTCTTTTCTCAAACAAATATTCCTGCCAACATTTCCCTCCACAGTCAAACTTGGTACATAAACAGGAAATGCAGCCTGGACCCCCAAAAGGGGGTTAAAATGGAGAACCAAATGCTTGTTTGTACATTACTAACATAAGATCAAATTCTTATTTCCAGATAAGGCTTTCATCAATACCTTCATCTGCAACGGACTACCTAAATTGATATTGCTGCAGTCGTCTTGCATGTGGATGGATAAAGGAGGCTAACCTGCGATAGTTTTCTACCAAGATGCTTTCTTGATGCCCGTTAAAGCACCTCGTGATGCTAATTCACGGAAACAGATACGAGACATTCGAAAGAGTTTATACACTGCACGAGGGCGACCTGTTAGAATACACCTGTTTCTTATTCTAGCAAAAGAACTGTTCCTCGGCAACTTGGACAACTTGTAGCGACTCTTCTCTCGAACATCTTGTGGAAGATCAGGATCTCTGCAAAGGGATTTGTATAACTTTCTTTTTACTTCATATTTGGCCGCCATGAGTCTACGGTTGTGATCCTTCATCGTTCGCTTCTCCTCTGCCAGCGCACTGAATCTCCTCACCATCTCTTTGCAGAACAATGCCCCTGTCGTCACTTTCTGCCTTGCCATATCTTTGCAGAAAGCTGCCCCCATCAACATGTTGATCTATCTTCAGAGAATAAATCTGAAATTCATATCGACAGGAGAGAGAAATGAAATTCTTATCCTTCTCATTAAATGAAATCATCTTTACTTCAGATGGAAAAGCAGACTATACCAATTCAATGGGGCATTACCCTTTGTATGCATATAAAGCATAAGTATCCTAAACAATCCAACCAATTCCAATATCCTAATATATTAATATAGGACTCACAGAATCAAGATTCATTATGTCAGAAAACATCTAAACAAATGTATGATTCTTTTCAATTCTGTCCAAATTGGTTGTTTTGGGAGTGCCTTAGTCCCATTCTTTTTTCAGATTTCATTTTCTTTTCTTTCCATTTATTTTCCTTCGCTTCTTCTTCCTCCTCTCTTAACCCCAACAGCAAAGTTGCGGCTACTGTCACCTAGCACAACAGCACTTTGTACTAATCTCCAAAAACCAACAACACCATATAGATAGGTGGGTAGATATCCAGATTTGGATTTCTCCCAAACTTTATCAAAAGTTTTATAGAGAGATCCAGATGTAGACCTCTACATTTAAATTTATACTTTGGACAGATGGAAAAAGAATTAGGACAGAAAACCTTCAAAGGTAAAAGCTGAATTATGAAAAGTTTTAAGGATAAACAAGATTCTTTTCCCCAATTTTCATATTCAAAATCTAAAGGAAAAGTTTGACATCAAAACAGAATTCACTTACAAACTTCCTTTTTCTAGCATTTAGTGTTCAGGTTGCTCTTGTAAAAGGCTTTTCTCTGGTTCAGTAGTGAGAAGTCTCTCTAAAAGCATTTGCGATGGCTTTTTTGAAAAAAAAAATTGAATAACTTTGTCTTACATTCTCAGAAAAACTTTTCAAAAAGATACATTTTTGAAAAATATTTAAAAAGACTTGTTTGAAATCAAGATTCGAAAAACAGATAATTGAAAGGTGTTTAAATATCCCTTCAGAAAATAAATTATGTTACTATTTTACTCATACTCAAAGTCCATTACTGAAGTGCAGCAGCAGGGACTTTGTGGGTATGGGCGTGCAGGAAGAAGAGTTTTGAAAATTATTTTTGGAATGGGTAACCAAACACATCTTCAGGGCCTTCTCACTTTTGAAAGAGAGAGAATACATTTTTCAGAAGAAATCCAAACACTGAGAGATTACAACTCTTAAGAGCATCATGTCACCACTTAAAAGTAAGGGAGGGTATGGGTGGGGTAACAAGCAACATTCTCCATCAGTCTTGCACAGCCATAATCATGAAGCCCCCAGCATCACTTTGCAGTTACTGACTTCAAGTAAAATAATTCCACAACTCAAAAAAGGATATCCAAACACCTTTTCATTTATCACTTCCCAAAACCTCTTTCCAATAAGTTTCTTTTTGTAAATCTCTTTTCAAAAAGATGAATCCAAACATGATATTTTCAAGGCAATTCTTGAATAGGAACTTTTGACAACATATCATAATCCCTTTCCCTATCAAACTCCGAACATAAAAATTAAAAGAAAATTTAAAAGTTTAATCACTAATCTTTGCTTTCTTTCAGTAATTGTAAGAAAATGGACAAAAAGAAAGCATTTGGAAAGAAACTTAGTTTGTTTTGATGTATTACTTCAGAAAGATATCAAAGACAAAGGAAGACATCTTGAAATTTTCCCTTGTTCAACTCTTTCCTATGAACAAGAAAAATCCAATAAAGGAAATGCACACTTATACTAAATTAAACTTCTAAAAAAACTCTCTTGCAAATAAAGGACCTAACACATTTAATGACCAAAAACTTTTTCTGTTTTACACAGAAACCATCATCATTCACATCCAATTTGAACATACATTACTCTATTCAACTCCTTTCAACTTAAGTAAATCATTTCAGCCCTCAAATTTTTTCTAAATCTAAACATGATAATGCAAATTGAACAAACCAAACTTCAAAGTGACCTCGAGAGCAGTAGCATTGCTACAAAAATTGGATTCGAGGGTGGAAAAAAGAGATCAAATTGGGTTATATTACTGCATTTTTTAACAAACTTTACAGAGGGAAAAAACATTTTGATTGTTTTTTGTTTGAAGTTGATTTTTGCAAATGATTAGTTGTTTACTCTACAAAAGAGGATGATCATCAATAAACAGAAAATGGACCCCAATTAGGAGATGTAAATATTAATATCTTTAATAAGATAATTAAATATAAATTTTATTTATCGAAAAAAGGATAAATCTCAAAACTCATGTCAATGATCAATCATCATTATCACTTGCTGGTCAAATTTCTACCACACAATAGACAGAAAGAGGATCTCAGAATATGGATAGAAAACTAGACGATGTTAGGTATACAGCAATTGCAAAAGAAACATATCCCTCAGAATGCCTAAAATCAACTTGGAAAATTGCCATGGTTCCTCCACCTCTGCAATGTAGCAGAGGGAGCACCATTATCAATTACAGTTTCAGATTACTAAATACTTCATCAGCAGGATATGTGAAACCTAACTTACATCAAAAAGCTGGAAACTAAAGCATAATCCAGAAGATACAATGTTCAAATAAAGATAGAAATTTTACCACAATTTTTGGCTCCTTGTAGATAGAAAATTGATCACAGACTTTTGATACAAATTTGCTCCGCACAATCAGAGATAGAAAAGCCCAGAGAACTCAAACTGCATATTGGAGGAGGCAGCAAACTGCCCCAAACGACAGTGCCGGCAGGCAATGTTAGGGTTAAGGTTTTGTATCTTGAATAGTTCGAAATTGGCAGTGTGGCGGCATTTGTCAGGAGAACTCGTTTCCCCAACCCCCAAAGACACGTAAAATTTTGGTTATCCACCCCACCATAATCAATGTTTTCAAAATGGGCCCCTTAACGAACTACTCCCTCACGAGTAGTACTGTCAAACGGGCAAGCCCGCTCTGACTAGTCGTGGGCTGAACAGTGAAACTGGCCAAAACGGTTGGCCCGCGGATTGAAAACTCCTCGTCCGCAGCCCCCGGCTTTCATCAAAACGACGTCGTTTTAATGAAACAGTATACGTTGTTTTGAGAGAAAATGTTAAAAAAAATAAAAAACAAACCGGAAGTAGAATATTTCTACAATTATCCATCCTTTAAAACAAATCAGACAAAATCCTTCAAAAAAAAATTTATCACGAAAATCCAAGTGAAAAAAATCACTCCTAAACTATTAGGAACAACCAAATGACACCTTAATAGTCTAGCAAGTAGGAAAGCAAACTCTGTAAAAATGAAAACTGTAACAGTTAATTAGCTTAGATGTAACCAGTGCCTTCTTTGTCCTCTTTTCTGTCTCTTTCCCATTATAATGTTTATCTTGAAATTCCACCACCATAACTAACCAAATAAGTCTTCTAAGTTCTAACATAAACAGAATCACACCCCAGAAAGCATAAGCAAGCGCATTGTAAGTAGCATGTTCCCCTGTTAATCCTATTTATAGGCCAAGTCAGCCAGGAATATTTAACCGAAGAATGAAAGAAGTTAATTGAAAAAAAGGAAGAAATCTATAAACACATCATAGAATAATTGATACAACTACTCCGTGGTTACTCCACAACCAATATTCAAGTATGAACTAAAAAGGAATTTGAATAGTAAAAGTTCAAAGAGCACCCAATTCAATTGCAAAGTCAGATTTTGCCGAATGAAGCCGCCGATGACACAGATAAATTGAATCAAAATCAAGAAAACCAAAATTTTTCCGACAGCATTCTTCAAGATGTCATCCGTTAGATTTGAAGAATGAAGATCACAAGAAAAGCAATCAACACTATCACCAACAAAAATATAAAAGATGCATCAAATATATACAGATTCAGAGAGTGGGATATCAATCAATGAAACAGAGCTGCAGGGAGAGAATCGAACGAAACCTGAAGCTGGAAATCCGAAGAGGGAAGAGCGGCAGAGGCAGCTGCTATGCGTATACTCTTGATGGTAACAGAATTTGGAAACCCTAATTTGGCCCTTTTATAATAGAACCAGCGAAGCTTGAGAGCGGGAGAAGGTTGAAGAGAAGAGACGACGCAAAACGACGTCGTTTTGCGTCGTCTGTTTTAACAAAAAAAATGGGCTGGTCTTGTCCGGCCAGTATTAGCCCGTTTACTAAACGAATCGGGTCGAAAAAACTTATATTAAAACGGACTTATATTTATTATATTTATATATGTCCATTTATCTCAGTCCGCAGACTGACTCGCGGGTTGAGGCACGTTTTAATAATATTACTCACGATATACATTCATAATTCAACAAGATATGCAAAACACAATAATAAGATATACTTTAGTTTTAAAATGTGAGTTTTTTATATTTAAAAAATAAATAAAAGATATTTTTTAATTATTTTTATAATTAATTTAATTCATATAATAAAATATAAAATAATTTTATTTATAATAAGAATAATCTTTAAAATTAATTTTTAAAATTAATAAAATATTTAATATTTTTAGAATAAAAAATAATTAAAATTTTTATATTTTAAAACAGAATGAGTAATAAAAGATGTAATGTAAAAAATATATATACTTAATAATAATATGAACTTTTAGCTAAAAGATTAATCATATAGATTTTTTTATTATTTTGACTTCTTCGTTTAAATTGATTGCTTTTTTACCACTTTCAGAAGGAACTTTGTTGCTATTCCAATGTGGATATTTGCTCTCTCCCACGTGAAAAAGCCTAAAGTTATCGTCTATTTCAACCAATACAAAGCACTAAAGAATGCTGTCAGAATTTCCATTAAAGTCCAGAGTAAAACATATACACAAGTATTTCCATGACTAGATGATATTTTGTTTGGACTTCAGACGGAATCAAGGTGAACCCCGACCTTTACGGTATAACTTAGCTCATGAAGACCTTTTTTCATTTTTCTTTCTTTTTTTTTTTTTTTTTGAGGTAGCTCCTGAACACAGTTACCTGCTACTGTTCCATCACAACATTTCCGTTTCCAAAGAAATTGTTATGGCGATGATGCCACAAAAAGTGGATGGAGATCAAGCATGTTGTATAGAACTTCACTTGGAATGACAAAAGATAGACAAAAATTGTCTGCTTAGATTCCAGCAGCTATCAACCAAAATAAAGAACTTCCCACGAATACATGCAAATAAAGTACCATAGATAGCATTGAACAGTCACAGAGTCGGTAGGAAGTAGCAACTTCTTTGTCTCAAACAGTGATTCACGCAAAGAGAAAGTTTCGGAGACTGTTGTTTAAGAAGCCAAATCTAGGACTAATCCTACCAGTCTGGTGTTAATGTACAGAGAAACAAAGACACGAGAGAAGCGGAGATAAAAGGTAACTGAAAGTTGAATCAGGTTCGCCATCTACTCTCCTCTCTCATCGCATCTCTCAGATACATACAAGTAACCAAGCCAAGAATGAATTGCCTGAGCATATTGCTATGCCACAGAGAAGTTCCCGTTGTAGATGGAATTGGTCAGCACAACCCAGCATTGCTTCCTCGAGGTGCCTTGTTTCTTGAAACCTCAGAAAATATAACAGAATGCCGGAAAAACCTCTCCACCCAACAGGGAAGTTTGTTCTTAATTGCTGGAAGCTGCCCCACGGGGGGCTTGGTTCACCAGCAGGTTCCAACTCTCCTGATTGAAACTACGCCTAGCCTGCTCACTCGCAGTTGATTTTGGATAATATAGAGATGAGAGCCCGTTGCCCTTTGAGGAAGAGTGTTCTTCATGCGTGCCTTGAACCAGGGATCCTTTCCCTCCCTGGTGATCAGAATTTCCATTAGAGTCCAGAGTAAGATGTTCAGAACCAGATGAGTTGCCAGACTGTGTAGATGCAGCAGTCTGCTCCTGGGATGCAGAATTAAGGCCACTATTTTCAAGCTTTTTTGTATTGAGAAAACGGCCTCCAGATCCCCTTGCCCTTCTCATAGCGTGTTGATGACGAGATTCATGGAGATATGGCTAATTAGTAGAAAACAGAACAAAAACATTGTAAGTGAGTTTCAATCCTAGATAACCAAATTATCATGACCTAGTAGCTAGAAGCCCGTGCAGAGGAATAAACAGCACTAGCAGCAGAGCAATCAATTGCCACACGGCACAGATACAGTGCATGATACATCTGCAAATACGTGACAACTTACAAAGAAATAGGAATAGATTAGTATAGCATAAGAAGCATGGAGTCCTCTCAATCTTTAGGACCAGAACCAATTAATTTTCATCAAAGCATCTTCTTTCAGTTGAGAACAAATATCTGTACTTCTGCTTGTATGTTGGGGGTGCTACTAAAATGGAACTATGTATTGGCAGCAAATAGAAGATCAAATATGTATACATGCATGAATTTGTGGAAGTATTGGTATGGGAAAAGCCGGATGCTTGGGATATTATATCTATCAGACTGGGAATGTGCACTCCCCACACATGCCACTAAAATGAACTGAAAATTACAGGGACATAGATTTAAAAAACAGATCCATATTGATCATAGATACCAATTTACTCTTTTCCAGTGATGGAAAAGAGTGAAAGAAAAAACAGAAAAGAGTTAAAGAAAGAACATCTTTATAAGCAATTTGCAGTCCAATATTAACAGTATAACGATGGTACTAGTGGTAGCCTATTATCTCTCGTCTTGGACAAATACCTCCTTCCGACCATAATGAAAAATTAGACAGGAGCAGCAAAATAACAACCAGGTCCGGAAGGTGCCAAGACCACCACACAGTTGAATGTGCGATGCTAAAACAAACTCTCAATTGTGTGCATGTCTCGCATCCTATCCTAGAGAACTTTCCATGTGTCTAGATCCTTAACTTTGCATGACTTTTGTCACAAAACGAAAAAGTGACTCCATGAGTGAATAAGAGAGATAATGTCACTATATCTGTGATCCAAGGGGCCCCAGAGGAAGATATTTCACTGATGAACTTAAATCATTCTTGGATTACATCTAAGTGACTGTAAAAACATGAAATACATGATCTATATCATGAAATACATGATCTATATGGAGCAATAATAGAATGCATATGTCTACACAGTTGTCTTTGCACATACTCATCCAATAATTATATACTCCCTTCATTGACAATTGAACAGCCACTTTTCTATGCAAAATGAACAGGACAGCGGACATTCAATTCTGGCTGGAGGAGGTATAACATAATCGTGTTTACATTACCTCAAAATGACTGAAAAAACACATCACATATGCACATTATTTTCCATCTATGGCCTTAAGCAATAGTAGAATAGATATTCCCACCAGGCATGTATAACTACACAGTTTTCTTTATCCATACTCATCAGAAGATATATATAACATATGTATGTACGTATAACACATAAGTCCGCCTCAGCACCACGTGAATAAGAAAATAAAAACAGCAACCAGGGCACAATTTTGTTGATGGGTGGTTTATAACCATTAAAAGTCCAGAAAAAAGGATCTATGAATTACCTTTCTGGCTTTTATTACTTTTTTCTCCATCTCGGCTTTAGCTCGTGACTGTCTTCTCCTAAGAATTCCATGATACTGTTTTGCATTCACATACACAGGTTCCTCCTCCATTGGAAGAGGCAAAGGCACTCTGGTCTGAGACATTCCAAATAATTGAGGATGCACCTAGTAGAAAACCAAAGTTTTCAGAATATTTTAGTTTGACATGTAACTTTCATTACAATCCAGTGCCTAGCAATTCAAGAATGGCAAGCAGTGAAAGTTGGTAGTGTATGTGTCTACTAGTAGTTAAAATTGATACTTGGTAGTGTTGTGTTAGTTTAATTCAAAAAGCTCCCCAGGACAAGCCTGAGGGAGGGTTAGCCAGTACACTCGAGTTTTATTTATAAATATACCATCAACGATGATACAAGTGATGTGTGCTTATGTATCTGCATGAACATGACTTTAAATTTTTTATTCTTGTTTCCCACTTTTCGACTTCAACAAAAGTGCAGTATGTTATATTGTCAAAACCTTATAGAAACTAAGATTAAGGTTTAACATCAAATTTAACCTGGGCCACAAATATTTTCTGTCAGGATTTCAGATTACCATGGGAACCATAGCCTTAATAACATCCATGCCTGGAGAGTGACCAAACACAGAAAAGGGGAATGGTAATAGCATTATATCTAAAAAAAATAACAATGGTTAAATAAATGTTAAAAAAAATTAAATTCCAACTTCACAGTCACTCTCTAAATATTCATAAGCAAATAAATATTTCTTTGTACAGAGAAAAAAAGAAAAGGGGTTTAGGGAGGAAGTTAATTGACAATACACGATTGGACTGAGTAATCATTAACCCTATTTATACAAAGGCCAAGGTAAAAGTTGGTTTAACATAGCTATGCGGTGGTTGGTTCGCCATTTGATTTGCAGTACAGTGAGAAGAGGAAAGAGAATAAAACAGAAAAGGAACTAACAGAGTTCACATTAAGTACAAGTGTAAAAGGTCATGAGCAGCTTCTATCATTTAACCACGAGGATACAGGAATTTCCTACGAATAAAAATCAGAATATAAATGCCAATGTGGCCAAAAAGACAGAATATTCTATCCTTACTGGTGCCCCATGAGTCATTAGTCCCCCATATTGTGGATCCGCATATGGATATGGTGTCAACATCTGCAAAAGTTATATGAAAACACTCAGGAAAAAGCTTTAAAAATAATAATAACTAGAAGACAGTCTCAGGTCCATAGAAGAATTCTGAATCACTTAAAAGATAAGGAAAATCCCTATTTCCCTGTATCTTTTTCAGTATCCAGGAGGAAGAGAGAGAGAGAGAGAGAGAGAGAGAGCCATACAATTGAATGGCCAACAAGTTCCATTTGAGAATTCGTATTGAAGTGCCTGGTCATCGGCGCAGCTGAAGTTGCAAGATGCTTGTGGTGTGGCTGTTCTTGGGACCCAATTTCATTTGGTTCTGCAAAAGCAACCTCCAATATAAACATTTCAGGCAAGCAAAATTTAACGGGAACTTTGTGTTTGTGATGCTTCCAATTCGACTGGTTTGGCCTGGCGTGCTCCAAGATTTTCTCAACGTACACAGAGTTATGACTTATGAGGAGCATGCAAGAAGGATATGGTTGCAGCATCAATTACATCCGTTACTGAATTGGTAAAGAACTCAGAACATAGAGTTGTTTATGCTACATAGAATGAATATTTAGCAGAGACAACGGCACATAAAACTGGCAACTCGTATTACAATGACATTTATATATTCCTGAAGTGTCACAGAAACGGAGTACCCTAGTTTCATGAACTCTCTAATTGATTACCAGAAATGCATTCGATTAGGTCTCTTCAAATTTCTTTAGTCACTAAGAAAACTGTAAACCAATTATAACTGTTAAATTTCCAGTACTTGAGGACGTACAAAAGGGTTTCACACCGCAATTATCAATTTACTACTTGTTCAATATAAGATATCAGAGAAAATTAGACCTCGGGCAGGTTGGTGCTATGATATCTCTCCTGGTAAACAACGATGGCATCAAGCCTCAAGTTTTTTCTAGCCTTCTCTATACTAAATAGAAGATTCCAATATTACATCCAGTCAAATTCTTCCATTGCCATCATTGAAAGAAAATCAAAATTTTCAAAAAACACTGTTATAAACATCACCTATTGTCCCTACCAATAAAAAATTCCAAAAAACTTATAACATTATATTCTGATGTGTGTCTTCTAATACCTTGCCCCCCTCCCCAAGACCTAAATATTACTTAGCCTGGGAGGGGTAATTCCAGTCAAAACTATCAAAGCATGTAGACATATTTCGTCAAGCATACTTCTTTATCAAAAGGATAATATAACAGACATAAAAGTGCATTTACATAAAGGAATCAACGATCCATACCAGGCTGGGAATCCACACGATCTTTGCCATATTTAGTGCCACCTTCACCATTGCCCTGTGATTGAACATCCCCAGAAGTCACAGAACCATTTGCAGTTTCACCTGGAGAATGCACACAATTACTTTCAAAACCCCGCCACCAAGGCTGCGCATAGACTGGTGATGATGAGATGTTCCGCACTCCAGTTTCAAGCTGCCTACCCTCATTTTTAGCTAACGTAGGCATTATTCCAGACCCTCTCCCAAATAACTTTTGGCCTAGTAACCAAATGAAAATAAGGAATTACATTGAGAGAAAAATGCTACTAAAATAGGGAGTTCCACTTGAGTAGTGTAACCACACTATATCAATCATCAGCAAGATGAAAGAAGGCATAAATCCCATGCTGTCACTAATTTGTTAATCGTAATATCATTGATTCTTTACTCTTGCACAATTGGTATGCAATACTCACATTGTCCGAATAGCAAATCATAGCTGAACGATATGCAACTTGCCTAATTTCATCCAACAAGATGATGCCCCAGAATAAAATTGGTAAAATATCATCCTATAGACCGAAATTTCAATCAAACAGTCTATTTGCACTTTAAAAAACAACCCAACAAAATGGTCTATAATTGTTGCTGAGTTCCGCAGCCATTTTCAACTCATTACTCAACATTGATTTGTTTGGAAATTGTTAGAAGGTCCAAACTGTGAATCAAGTAAGGGATCAATAACTAAACCTCTTATATATCTTAAACAAGATCAACGAATGGCAGATACTTAGCAGTTTGAAAAAGAAATCAAATTTATAGCCACATCTCCGTAATGCAACTTTTTGATATCTCTGTACTTCCACTTCGACAAACTTTTTCCCATAAAGAAATTGCCACATTGAAAGGTAACCCCTTTCCATCACCCAAAAAACTAACCCAAAATGCAAATTTATATTTCTTTCAAAGATATACTCCTCATCCAGAAAAACCAAACAAGAAAAAGAAATTTACTGTATAATTTTTGGAAAATTTTAACTTCGACCCGTATAATGCACCTTTTACATCCCTCGACTATCACAGACGCTTTCCATTTAAAAAAAAATTAGCACATTAAAGTATCCCTTTCTATCACCACAAAACTAACGAACTCGAGTATACTTCCATATCTATGAAACTAATTTTTTCATCAAAAACTTCCCAGCTTTACTTCCATCTTTGGAACACAAAATTCACTTCAAAAGCTCTAGGCTTTCACTCCCTGGGCAATCCCACAAATCAAGTAAGAATGTCTTTGCAGAAACGATAGCTTCAAAGAAGAAAAATCACACCCAATCAAAAACCCTCATGAATTCTAGCAAGAAAACTTTCTGCATGTCACTCCCTGCACTGTCAAAAAAAGAATTAGAAAGGAGAAGAAAAATCAGAAAACAAAAAAGAAAATCTTACTTTTCAATCCTGTGGGGAAGAGAACACCAGAATTTATCGTTTCTAGAAGTGATCTGATTTGAATTTGAGAGGCTTTTTATTTCAGAACCCCATTTGTCTAAGCAAAGCAGAGAGCCAGGGGTCGATGAGGAGAGAAGATACATACACAATACACACAAAACTTGTGTGTGGATATATGTTTTCTCTCTCTTGGAAATTTTGTAGAGAGAGAAAGAGCAGAGAAACATTGAATGGACTTTTTTTCTATTTCTTTATTTCTTTTTAATGTTTGGTTTTATTTATATTTCACTCCAATGTCGCTTTCTCTGTCTCTGTAGGTTAAGAAATTGGATTAGTTAATCAGACGGTTGTATTAACCTTGCGCTACGCTTGAAAGGTCAAGAATGCCCTCGAAAACTCTTTAAATTACAAGCAGGTCCTCGTGTCAAACTTTTAGTGGTGGCTTTGTAAGAGTAAAATGACACTTGTAACACATAAAGTTTGAAAATTTTAAGGTTTGATCCATTAGATTAGTGTGCATTTTTTAAGGAATTTTGGAGGATGACCTGCAATCTACTGATTTTTTTTTTTTTGTTTTTAAATGAATTTTTTGGTGATCTTGTTGAAAAGTTTAGAGTAGGAAAGGAACCAATACATAAGGTTTTAGACTTAATCTTTGAGTGGTTCCAATATGTGTGGGGATTGATGGATCAAATTGGTTTGAGTTTCGTAGGTAATTACATTTGTAAGATGCATATGTGTTTCTTTCTAATTTCTATCACACATTTTAATCAAATTATTAATTTTGATATACATAATTTATCAAGATTCCAATGAAACTACTACTATTGTATCATAACCCATTTAGAAAAAGGAAAAAGGGGAAAAACATTATCATTCTTTCAAAAAAAACTTATCATTATATTAATACATTCTTCACCTAATATCGAGCCAATCAGAACTCTTAGTTGTGGGGATAAAATTTAAGGCATCAAAACTATTCTTTCTGTTTTAAAATATAAAATTTTTAACATTTTTTATATTTATAATGGAAGATAACTTTAAAAATAATCTTTTAAAATTTATAAAAGACCAAATATTTTGATAATGAAAAATTGTCCAAAAACTCTATATTTTGAAATAGATGGAGTAATTAATTGGAAGTTCAATTTCGCTATACATAAAATTTATTGTCCTTTTTGATAGCAGTAATTCTTTATTTTTTCCTCCTTAATTATCTTTATTTTTATAGCTTTCAAATATATATATATATATATATATATATATATATATATATATATATATATATTAAATTCTACCAGTATGTTAGTATTGTAAATTTAAATGAAGCTAAACTGTCTTCATTAGACGACTATTTTTCTTGGTATGATGATGAAGATGAAGAAACAGACTGGATTAAGACATACAATGCATAAATATCCAAAGTTGCCGAGTATTCCAACATCCACAAATGACTTATAATATCATCCTCGGTTAACTATAATTTATATTGCTGGCCATTCACAAAGAAATGATTTTGTAAATGTCGATAGCACTGAATTTTTTTTTTAAAAAAAGACAAAACTAAGTATACCACAATTTAGTGGACAATGCCAAATCCGGAGCCCCATTTTCAAAATGGGAATGCAATGTAAAAACCTCATTTTAGTTACTACCTTCAATTACCGAAAACTACAATGCATAACTTAGGTCTTTTTTTTTTTTTTTAATGATGCATAACTTGAGTTTATTACCTTAGAGTGAGATATCATTTGAGTTTGTCTAAATGGACCTTATATGTTCTAAAATCGGCTTCAAAATGTATTATATTGTATTAGTAATAAGTCATAATACAATTAGTTAAAATATATAATAAATTTTATTGGAGAAAGTATATTCAATTAGATTTTTGTCCTTAATGAAATGAAAAGACTATGTGTACTATTTGAATTTACTATTAAACTTTTAAGAGTAAACACATTTGACTTTTATGTCGAATCCAATGAAGATCATGATAAACTATAATTGTTTAATAAATTTCTTTTTCCTTTTTTGCTATATTTGGTTGATATATCAAGGAGAGTATTGAGAATCAAATCTATGAACTAGTAATCTTCTATTCTTTTTCATTATTGTCAAGAAGAGAGAGTTAGAATAACGATGGTCAAGAGGGCAAACCTTGTGTATACCTTCTCCTTAAAAGTCTTCGAAATCATGATCACTCATCAAAAATCTTTAAATTCTATTTAGAAAAAATACATTGAAAAATAAAATCTTTTCACTCTCAAATTGCACATTCTTTGTCCTTCCCTCCATTAATCTCTCATATTGCTAATAAAGACACTTTAAACAATAGTAAAAAATAAAATAAAATAAGATATACTGACACTATCACTGAAAAAGATAAATAATTTTTTTGTAATACATTAATTAATTAGTAAAATACATTCCTTGTGCCCAATAAGTTTTGAATTCAATTTGGATTTAATCCCATCTTCTCCAATGAGTGTGAGAGGAAAAAAAAGGAAAAATAAGAAGGAAACCCTAAAAGCAAGCTGAAGACCTTTGTTGGATGACAACGAGTACCTATCCAATTAAAAATCAATGGGAGGGAAGGGCGGGGCGGGGGGGGAGTACAAAAGGTGGAAGGCTGCTAGTAATTAGTAAGTTAAAGTGACAGAAAATAATTTTAAAAAATCACCTGCACTCATTTTGACTTGGCTTGAAAATCTCAAACAACAGGCAACTCTTCTAGAAGCAAATGTCACCTGCGTATTCCCCGCTGGATCAAGTTTGGAGACAGATGTTGAGATAACTTCTCACTTCACTTCTCTCCCCAATGATTTTATGAGGGGCAAATTCGTCACCAAAAAGATTACAATAAGATAATTAAGAATTAATGTGGTCATTATCACATAAAATTAATAATCAAAAGCTTTTGAGACTTGCATTTGGGAGGCCACAACGTGTCAGTCCAGAAACAAATTGATCTGAGGGACCCACATTTGGTGCTTGACACGTGCTGTGATTCAACGCCGGGCGGGGCCGGACGTTAAACTGGGGAGTGTTGACGGCGTCAGTAACGGATAGTTGTCGTGCTCCTAGGTAGCAACAGACATTCGGGAGATGTGGACGGAATAGAGTACGTCAGCGAAGCGTGATTCGCACGCACGTGGAATGAGACTGAGGACAAGGTTGGCGAGTGGTGTGCGTGGGACACGTGGACCTAGGAAACATGTTCTGGACACCTCATCGGGGCGGCTAGAAAAGTGGTGGGGGCGTGATTAGCTTTTTGGGTGTGGAATTTCTTTTGTTTTGTTTTATTTATTTTATTTATTCAAGGACATCCCGGGGTCAATGACCCGAGGGAAGGCACCTGAGGTAAATGTGGTTGAACTGGTAAACTCGTCTTTTTATCAGACTGGTTGGTAATTCAATTGTATTTTTTAGTCCCAAGTTCATTGAATATATATATATATATATATATATATATATATATATGTAAAAGTTAACTTTCTTTCCATCTCTGTTAATCGTCTTACTACATGGCAAGGGCACAAAATATATTAGTCACCTTTATAGTATCAGAAAAAATTAGAATCTTAATATTAATAAAATTTATTATTCATTATATACTTACTTTTATGAGTTTAAATTTAATACAAAATAATTATTGACAAACACAAATTGTTATTCTTTAATTAAATTACCTTTTATAAGTTTAAATTTGATCAAAATTTATAATATACTTCAAATATTCAATATTTTTATTTTGACTTGTATAAAAATTTAAAAAATAATTTAACTATAAATGAATAATAATAAAAATTCTTATTAATTAAAAAAATAATAATCAAATTTATAAGTTAATAAAACTTAAATTTCTTATATTGAAAGAGTCAAAACTGTTAGTATTGACCTGTGTTATTAAAACTTAGTTAAAGAAATTAATAATAAAAATTTGAATAAAATATATAAGTATTATTAAAAATTTGATATTTAATCTCTGATTTTTTAAAAAAATTAAATACTCAATTCCCGCAGTATACCTTGACAATCAAAAAAGGCAGTGGGAGTATATTGTTACTTTGTTAGGTTTACATAATGCCACCAGGAGACGTGAAACCCTGCATCTTGCCGGGGAAATTAGAAACGAAAACCCAACCTCCTCCAACCTGTGCATGCATAAAGCATTGCCGGCATGTCTCTGAAACCAAGTTTATCCGGCAGATTTGTGCTGATATCACACTTCGAGATAAGTTGACCAAATTAAATATGTTAAAACCGGACAAGAGAAGGTGAAATTTTCTTTAGCAAAGCAAACAAACAGGTACAACAAGATTCTTCAATCAATCTCCTAAAACTAGGGCTGATTTCAGAGACTCCAGCAATGCTACTAATTTCGAACCATTTAGGTTGACAATCTGCGCGGGATATCAATTCACCAACCTCCATGGAATGAGAGATAAATCACCTTGCACGCCACCTGAGCGGTGTCCCAGCTTCATTTCTTGTTCTTGGCGCTACTTCATTATTGTATACTGGCCAGTCTATAACAAGTAAATGAAGAGCTAAGAATTGTAGATGCATGTATGTCCCTGAAACTGCCTTATAGGCTTGACAACCTCTAAAAGACCATACCAGTATCTTCAAATTTATACAAAATATCATAGATGAACAGAACTCTTCTTTCCTAATCCTAGACTATACATAAGACAAGATACAGTCACAAATTAACCACCATGAGGAGGGTATAAACAGCAAACCTTTTTAGGCGTCAAGGAAACATTCCCTGAAGATATTCATCAAAATTTTCATCATCATTAAGCTTGTCATCTATTTTGGAAGTCGAAGCCTTTTTTCCTAGCAATAGCATGCAATGAAAGTGTAAGCAAGCTATGCACATTTAAAATATGAACTTAGAAAAAATACAGAATGCTAGAGGAAACGGACAGCATATGAAACACATCTTATAAAAGAGAGCACAAGTTCCAAATATAAATCTCCGGACTCTGATTGTCCTAATGCCACAGAAGACTTTGTTATGGGGAATGGTTCAGTCTGTCAAATTCATCATCAAATGGAGGTGGCTAATTAGAGCAAAAACAACAGTTTCGTGGTTGGAAGGCCATGTGGTAATTCTGCTATCTGCCATGCAAATAGCTATAAAGCATTGAGAGGACCAAGCACATTAAGTTTATTAACACACTGACATGTGACACACATACTCATCATTTGACTAAAAAATAAGAACCATTTTTTGCATATGATGCTTAATACATCTAATACATGGATAACATTAGGGGAATTCTTCTTTAAATTATTAATATTAGTTATCATGCTGAAAGAGCATATCAAGTGATACTGGCGGAATTCACCCAAAAAAAAAAAAAAAAAGGAAATGATAATGGTGGAGACAAAATTGCTGTTCAGTCCTCACGGTTTGCTAGCCAAATGAAATCCTAAAGGTTAATCAATCATAGTTCTCTTTTATTACAAGGCAAAGGTACGGAAGATTCGAAGTATGCAACTTGCAACCAACAATATGCAAGCTTTTCATGCAAATGGTTGAGCAATAGAAAGCAACCGGCTAAGGAAAAATCCAGACATAAGTTCCACAACCTTTTACAAAAGCACATCAAGTTCTACTACCAAGAATCCATTTCAAAATGTGGTGCTCACAAGAAAGAAAGTGTTATATTGGATTCCTTCGACTGAAATAACGGCCTAGTTTATCTCTTGTTCGGCCTTGCCACGAATTCCCTCCCTTCCCCAATCCCCCAGAATGATGGAATAGCAACAAGAGTTTCCCTTTAGTAAATTCTCCCTCTATCTGGGATTGAATGTCTTATTTTGACTTGGCATGAAAATTAGGGAGATTAGTTTGGTTGTAGATAAATTGTAGTAATATCCTTATTAATTAAAGAGGCTAGTGGTGGAGTGGAGTTTAAATCCCTTAAACTAAGAAGCTTAGTAGTGGAAATTTAGGTAAACTATATAACTATTTTAAGAAAGTGAACATTTAATTCCAGACATCCTAAAAAGGAAATGTACACATTCAGTTTCGGACGGAGAGAGTAATTTAGAAGAGATTAGAGGCAACTAGGACAAATACTAATTTCATAAGAACCATCCCAGGTTAATACGTTCTTGACCAACAAACACAGCAGAGCAGAAGAGCCAGCCATTGACTGAAAGCTACAAAATCCTAACAGGTAGTGGAAAGGCTAGTTTCTGGTCATAGAAATCCTTATTCAAGCAGAACTTTAATCAACTATGGATCAAATTGGCTGCCTAATGTAAATAGAAGCCAAGAGATGAACATCCTAAAAAGGAAATGTACACATTCAGTTTCGGACGGAGAGAGTAATTTAGAAGAGATTAGAGGCAACTAGGACAAATACTAATTTCATAAGAACCATCCCAGGTTAATACGTTCTTGACCAACAAACACAGCAGGGCAGAAGAGCCAGCCATTGACTGAAAGCTACAAAATCCTAACAGGTAGTGGAAAGGCTAGTTTCTGGTCATAGAAATCCTTATTCAAGCAGAACTTTAATCAACTATGGATCAAATTGGCTGCCTAATGTAAATAGAAGCCAAGAGATGACGAAGCGCAGCAATTCTTTTGGGTTCTTACTAATAGCAAAAAAAAAAAAAAAAAGGCTAAACTATCAAACCTTTCCTCTTGTCCTTCCGCCCATCGTATTCTTCTCCAGTATCATCATCACTTTCAGATCTTTTCCTGGAAACAGGAGGATATCATTAGCATGCAGCAAAAGGATTGGGATGCTCCCTGTTTATGGTACATAAAGTTTTCAAAGAGGAAATAGTATCAAATCTTATGAACCTTTTCCTTCGATGCACTTCTTTCTCCTTTCCCTCTGATTGTGTTTTCTTTTGCTCTCTTTCATATTTTCCCTTCGATTGTGCCTTCTCTTTGTTCTTTCTGTGGAAGAGCTTTTCTGCACATCTATTTTAACATCGGTCTTAGAAAATGGAGGTGGAGAAAAATCTAACAGATCAAACAATAGTCAAGGTTCATCTCTTCCTTGCATTAGGCATTTGTCATACAACTATATGTTTAATGTTGCAAATAAGACAATTATCCACAGACTACTTCCTTTTAGTGAATTAAACTAGTAAAATTGACAAAATAGTATCAAGGGGAAACATATACCTCTCACAAGTTACCAATTTTACCAGGGCTTGTTTATTTTCTCCTGCTTCATAATAAGAAAAATTCACCTGCAACGGCAGACAATTTGTCAAACAAAAACATTCAGGAATTTCCAAGACTTAATCGGATTCTTGAAAATCCCTGAAAGTGTTTATACCATGCAAAGAATTTCTTAAAGGAGCAAAGGCAAAGAGAGAATCTGGATAACAGAGAAATTGTTCCTTTCAGGGAATTTTATTAGTTGACACAAAAATCAACATAATAGCTCCAGGGCAGCAATACCAATGTGGATGATGATTTACATAATAACCAATGATAAATCAGATAACTTCAGCTGAATCCACAAAAACATAAATTTGAAATCACTTATCCAACCCTTTAATATTGCAGGCATGAAAGCAATAAACTATTTTTCAGATAACTAGTGGTGGGAAAAAATAAGAATCTAAGATGGTACTAGAAGAAACTTCTTTGATTAGGTTTATTAGTATATTTACAGTCGTTATTTCAGCCTACACTGTTCCAAATGCACATTTAATCTCAAATATGTGTTGTTGGTTGGCAACTGGGTCCACCATGATCCATGATTAGTCCTCAAGAAAAAGAGGAAAAATATTTTAAAAAATGCATGTCATGAAACCAAAAATAAGAAAGGAAGAAAATTAACATCGAAAATCTAGACACAGATGAAGTCTTACAGAATTCAAAATACCTTTAGAAAAAAGAAAAAGAGGGGGAAAAAAGAAAAGATGAAGCAGATAGAAGAAGGAAATCTCTGTTCAAGTAATTTTCAAGTCGTCACATGCTAAAAGAAAATAATGGCCATCTTTGCCTCCACCTTTGGCATCTTGACTACCTAACTGCACCGATATCTGGTCTTTACTTCTTTGCAGCAAGTAACATTAGCTCAGAATCTGATGGTGTGACATTTCTGTTGCTACCTATTGCATTATTCCACATCTATGACCATTAATAGCATTTTTTCTCTCTTACATACAACTGAAATAACAACTGATCATATGAAACAAACTAGAAGTGCAAAGGAATGCATTTGAAGCTAAATTCTTGAGCATTTTCATGCTAACAATGGTCTCGTGATGAAGTATCAGCAATATGAGAATTCATATAAATATGCCTTCTGGGATCTTGAAGTCCTCAGTGGCATTTAAGAAGAATTAACTAAGTCTAGCAATCCAAATCAAAATTTGTCTTCTCCGTGTTTTTTTTGGGAATTTTTGTCACGATTGTACATTTCAAGTTGGGCACAACTTTAGAATTTGTATGGACACTTGATATCACATTAAATCTCTTTGGAAATTTTCAAATAAACATGAAATCCATCTAACCGGTCCTTACATAGAATAAGATTTTATAATTTCATCACAAGTATTCAATCAAGTTTTCCTTAAAATTATCCATATAACTATTTTGTACATATATATTATGAGACTCCCAAGGATAAGAAATTTCTACAATTGATGCTCATACACTCCTTTCTCACTCTCATTCTCCCTCCATACTCTGATATAGGTGGTTGACCAATGGAACAGCAGACGGGTTGTGAAATCCTTCTAAGTAGACGAAAATTGTATGAAAGAACCAAAGAAGTACCAGAGAGAAAATAAACTCCAGTGGTTTAGAAAAACTCAATCATCCATTTAGTATGATTGGTGAAACAAGCATACCTACACAAAGTTATATGTATTGACAGGATCAACTGCACAAAGATGCCAGCAATAACCTTTTATGTATTTGATGAAACAACTATATAAATTCATTAAACATTGTTAACACCATATTATGTAACAGTGATTAAATGTAAACAGCCTTATCAATTGATCCATCCTGACTGAACAAGACGGTTTAAAGTGATTCAAAGATGAATTTACCAATACTTGCCTCATAGCTTGCTAGACCTTCTTTCTCATTGCAATGTTTATTCCCACATACAAACTGCCCTGATAAAAAATGACATTCCTTAGCAATGCAAAAAGACCAAAATCATAATATCAGATAGCAGAAGTAACTGATGCAGTTCATCTCCAATGGCCCTTAATGATTAAGAAGGTGCCAGAAAGAAAGACCATATAGACCAGATTTATCAAACGGGGGGAAGAAGTGTTTAGTGGCAGAGCATCTGAACAAGAATAAAACTTGCAATAAAGTCCAAACAGTAGGCCCAGAAACTACGTGCTTAATTTTAGTTTACTTATCGAAATATCCCTTTGAAGACAAAATCAGCCAGTGGTATCAGGCCTGGAGTCCACATGTACTACATAGATCCAAGCAACAATAAACTCCCAGTAGTGAGATATAAAGAAAGTTTCTACCTGTGTGTGGATGTTTTCCAATAAAAAATTGAAGGTTCTAGTTCTCTAAACCTAAAACGTAACTAGTAGTGACTAGCAATCAAGTACTTTGCAAATTCATCCTTCAAGGTCTCTTATTCACCTTAAAAGAGCTAAATATATATTCTTCAACTAAATTTAGCAAGAAGGATTATGTAAAGTGAAAACTAATAAGCTAATCATTTTAGACAAGCACAAGTGTGATTAAACAGACATGAACTCAAATAAGCTGTTTTCTCTATAAACACGGTTGACTACAAATAACCAAACTATTCATTCAAAATTAAAATGCTAATTCCTCTGCTAAACCAATAATTCCATGTATTTCTTTATCACCTCATAAATGGAATTTTTGGTTGTCTCCAGCCCAAACAATCAAAAGATAGTTAGTCAAAATTTCAATAAAAAGATATAATCTGGACAAATAAGAACCCTCCACATTAGAATTGCTCCACAGAATTAGTGCATATGTTAAATCTGCAAATATATTGAATATAAAAGTTTTAAGTGACTATCCCTTTATGTCAACTAGCTTACTTGAAATGAATCCTAAAGTCCATTAAAGGGTTTTTACATGCGGTCATGTGGCCTGATCAAGGACGAAGAAGAAAGTAAAGGAAGGAAATGAACTTTATTGAAATGTTTATGCAGCCTTCCATATTAAAATTTCATGCATAAGAAAAAAGCAACTAGTTATTCATTTGTATTCCTTCATAATGCACAATGGCTGATCATATTACTAACTTACCTACGGAAGTAATTACAGTGACACCAAAAGCAACCATAACATTCTAGAGTCAGAAGACAGACACAAAAAATAAGAAATCATCGAATAGGAAATCAACAGAAAGATATACTAATGATACAAAAAGAACATCACGGAAAAATAACTTAGGAAGTTACCTTTTCCAGATATTACTTCTTTTTCGGTCCTCCATCTTAAACCAATCTAAAAAGTAAACAATAGAAGTATAGTCAGAAGACTGCTGTTCACCTTAAAAAAAAAAAAAAAATAGGTGAATGTGCAAAAGAAACATTTCTTCTCTCAAGTGCTTTAGCAACTCCACTTTTACTTTCAAAACAAAGATGATACCACATGGAAGTAGAATTTACATTGACAAGAACTAAGATCAGCAAAGGAACTCTCATTCTTTTTTGTTCTTTCTTATTTATCCAGATGATGTTCCAACCAGAACCAAGTTTCATACAGTTCACCAATTCACTTAATAATCAGTCTCACGCCATCAGGAAATGTTCTATTATCATTTGTCGGTTACTAAAAGCACTACTAAAAAGAAATAGCCAATAATATGTCATTTAAAATATTCTTGTCTTAAAAAAGGTTATTGTTTTCTCCTTAAACATTTTTCTGTATCATCAAAAATCCAGAAGCCCAATCAATAATTTCCCATATGATCCAAGGGAAAAAATAAAATATTCTTTCATATGTTGGTTTGAATTAGCATCAGCCAATATGGAAACATTTTCTTCCTTTCAAGAGCACTAAGGGTTTAAAGAAAGAAAAGGAGAAAAGTGTGTGTGCACACTCCATTGTATTCCATGTGAAAGGATTCCTCATCCTCTAGATTAATTTTCTCTCCTCTTCTAGTCCATAGCAAAAGCTTCTTAACAGAGAAGGGGAAAATATAACGATTAAGAAGGAAATGAGAGGGAAAAATTAAAAGTAAGATGATACCTTGCCACTCTTGTACTGTGACATATCAGCTAAGCAATATCTTGATTGTGTTAAAGAGAACAAGTCCCAAAAATATAGAAAAAGAGAAACTACCACGCATGAGTCTCTCATGTCTGGCTTATAAACATTGGCAGTACAGGAAAACATCCTATCAAGATGTTCAAATAGACATCAAAATGAAGATATCATGTTAAATAAGGTTGAAAAATGTATCAAATACATCAGCAGAAATGACAGCATCAAGATATGCCTTAAAACTACAGGAAGAAAAGGGCCTTATAAATACCACACTTGGAACATATAAGTTATGGTACATTTTCTGCATATAACTCAATGGGGATGCACTCATACATGCATACCCAGCATGCATCAAATCCAAGTATGGCATGCTCTACATAGAACATTTTCTGGACCACCACCTCAGGCTCAAAAACTCCCTTTCTGGCATTTGAGCAGCTCCATCACCAAAAAAGGAACCTAGGCAAATTAACGCTCAGCAAACATGTAATAGATTCTGACAGCTTGATACAGCACTGATGAACAATTAGATTTCAGTTTAACTAAAATCAAGCACATTAGAGTGAAAAAATAAATGCAAGGTGGAAAGACGCAGTTCACCTCAATAAAAACATAAGGTATATGAAATATTAAACAATTAACAGCTGAAATTCAAAACCTGGAACGGTTTTACACAACAAAGAGATAGAATGCTCTTTAAAGGATACTCTTTGAATAGCTTGTCATAGTAGCGCTTCACCAGCCTTTGTTCCCATGATGGATTCATATCATCTTCTTCAGACCTTATGAACCTTTTTCCTCCAAAAAAAACATGGAAATTACAAAAGTAAACAAAGATAAACAGATAATATATCTATATCCAGGTTTCCACATGTAATGTATGTGGAATTCTCTCTCTCATCCTTCCAAGGTCGTATTCTAAATAATTTAGTAATTTGAGACCATGGAGAATCTCCTTCTTCCCTCCTCCTTTTTTTTTTTTTTTTTTTTTTTGATTTCAGTTGCAGTCTCTTTTATATGGTAAACAGCATTTTTTATGAGTATAGGTGTTGGCTGTTGAGATCTTGCATTATCATGAAACCATTAAGAAGAATCATAATCCATGTTTCCTCCACAAAATTCCTCAAAGTAACTGATGACTGAGAAACAAATCAGAATGCAAGTCAGAGAGGGAAGAATAAAATGCTTAATGTTTGCCTTATTTGCTGCATTAAAGAAAGCAACTGCAAATACCGATATCCTTCTCGAAGAGTGTCCTGATCAGTTTTAACTGGCAACTTCTCCTGTGTGGAAGTCTCTTTCCCATAAAAGCCAGCTGCAAACAATTATAACATTCGTGATAAAGTTTCAAAAGTTCCATGAAACATTGTTATTAGGACTTATAGAACTCTTGTGTATTATAGAAAAATATGTAAGATATAGAAAGGGATAAAAGTAGGGTGAAATAAAGGAAAAATCATCCAAATAATCTAAAAGAAAAGAAACCATCAATTGGAAATTACTTTGCCATTTTTATTTTGAACCAACCCACAGCAACATATTAGTCAGTCCTCTTTTTAGTTCATTAACCTGATTACATTTCATTCATTCAGGCTTCATGAAAGCAATGGGTGCTGTAGCCTTGGTACTTGGGAAGTTTAAGATAAAATAAATTCCACTTTTCAAACCTATGCCATCACTTCGCAAAAATAGCAACCACCAAGAACAAGCACCTCAACCTAACTGATCAATTTCACAAAATAAAATTAATCATATTAGCACAGAATAGATTTTTCAGGCTAGGAAGTACTTGTCCAATCAATTTAACTATTTAACTTACCACTTCTTGACTTTAAAGACAAAAAACAAAAGAACCACTATAGATTTACAAATAAATATCTTTAATTTCAAATTGCAAAACCAAGTTTAGGTTTCAAATATTCAAAGGCATAATATAACCCTATAAGATAACCTATACATTTCTTACTTGTTTAGTAAGTTGAGCATTAGCTGTATTAAATAGGTCTAGGACTAACCTCTTACTAGCTGGTTCCATCTAAATGTTAAAAAAGAGGATTTTGGCAGGCAAGAGAAAAGCTTTCAATCTACATTTTCTACACATGCAATTGAAAGCATTGAACATAAATAATCAGATGTAACAAATACGTAGGTAGGTACTCCACTATTCCACACACAGCAGCTCCAGATCAAGGGCTGTTAAACATCATTTTATAACAGAACATGCTAATAACATGAAAAAATCAGATAACCAAGTTCAACATCTAGTGCTTAATAGTCTTTTGTTCAGTGTTACAAAAAAAATATGTGGAATAAGGGTTAGCTGGGTTTTTTGCCAACAAAAAAGAGAAACTGTGAAGAATTCTTGAGGAGACAGAAAACAACTAAAGGACCAAAATCTTTTTTCTGTAGAAATCATGGGGTATCTCTTCAATAACCATAACGCAGACACTGACTTTCACAAATTCGAAATGTGAAAGGTCTCAGGCCTGGTTGATGAGTCAGAATCTCTGGCCCCAAAACTCTAGATCTCAAGGGTTCTAATAGAAAGTCAGAAACAATAATCTTAGAAGCTTTAATAAAGAACCTTTTAGCTGCCTGCTTGATTGGTCTGTCTCTGAAATCCTCTGTTTTAAGAGTTTAGTTCTTGGAAAAGTATCATATGCAATATCAAGGTTCCACAATGATCAAGGAAAATTCTAGAATATCCAAGAATCTAACAGAAACTAATACAGAATAGATTGCTTTACTGTAGCAAGTAGTGAGACGCCTATTGTTTTCTAGCCAGGTAATCAAATTGGATCATACAGAAATTTAGAAGAGCCTCAGAATTAGGATGTTTCTGCTATAGATGATAAAATTATTCACATGGCAATGCTTTTAGCTAAACAAACATCTTTCAAGGTATTTACATACTTTGCTTGACTAGCATAGTATAAGAAAGCATAATAGGATGACTTTACAATTAATACAAATTCAAGGAATCAGCATTCTCATAGCACCTGCAAATGAAAGGGGAGGAAAGTAATTTCATTATGTGTTTAACAGATGTTTGAGTGATTGTAGCGTCCTTTTCCACTTCAAAGAAGAAGACTGTTCATCACTCGTTCTGCTGTAGGACTGAAGGACCAACAAATAAGTTACTCAATATTTGCCCCATCCTTGGTGTCCAATTGCACATGTGGTAACTAAAACTGCTACCTCCATTTTGCAGTACTACCAGTCTTGGCTCAATTTTAAGATATCAAATATATGTCGTTTTGTAAAATCAAGAGGATATTTAGTATTTGAGAAATCAGCCATAATTTCCCTTAAACTATTTTTGTTTTTGTCTTCTTAACCAAAACATTTTATTTTATCTTTTTATGTACATGAACTTTTTTTGATTAACTATAGGTTTCCAATTTTTTAATGTCGTGGCAGAATCCGCCAACGAGAGTCACGCTACAAGCAAGTGCCACAGTTTTCAAGGACAATTTTGTCCATTCATGACTAAGAAAGATGAGGAACGGAGAAGGGTGGCTTGAAACCTGAGCAAATACTGCTTTAATACTGCAATTTTGCTTGTACTTGAGGTAATTGCTCCAATTGATTTTTTACCCTAAAATTTGTATGGCATTAAAGAATGGAAGAAATGTCATGAATGGATAAAATTGCTATTAAAAATGATGGCTCGTAATCGCAATTTGACTTTCCTTACCGTAATCTGCCATTACATTCAAAATTTGACAGATATAGTTCCTTAAAACAAGTTCATGTATATAAAAAGATAAAATAAAAGTTTTGGTTAAAGAGAGAAAAGCAAAAATAGTTGAAGGGAAAAAATAGCTAATTCTCTTAGTATTTTTTCCAACTTTATCCTTACATCTATTAACCACCAAATTAATGCATTTTGACTCCCCAATAAGATCTATGACCAATAGTTATAGTATATTATTTCCTATTTTTATTAAACTTCATTTGCAAACATCATTAAATTCATTTTGCAAGTTTGTTAAGAGGTCAACTTGACCCATTTAGCTTAAAAATAATTGCATTAATGATTTTCTTAATCTCTGTGTTTCTGCTCAAAATGGCAGAGATTGTAAAATGCAGATAGTACAAGCTAAACAAGCTTGTTTACTGAAGTAAAATCAGGATGTTGATGCACAATAAGAAACATGAAAACTATGGCTTAAAAGTTAATAGGAGTGAGCCCTAAAGAGATTGATGTATATGTAGTTTCATGGTCGAAGAATCCACGTGAATTTGACTGCATTTTTGAAATATACTAATCATGATGGTAAAAGCAACTAGTAGCTCATTCCTCTTATGTGTGACCTTACCACATTCAAACTCATAGATGAGTAGTCAAACAGAGACAGGAAAGAAAGTGATTGGCAAGTTTGCTTTAAATATCATTAATGAACTCCACCAACAAATAGGAGTAATTAGAAAATGGAAAACAACACCACCCCTCAATCTCCCCCACAAAAGTGAGGTTGTCTTCTTAAATGCTCTCTGCCAATGATAGGAAAGACGGGTACAAAGCTAGTAAAAGTACTCCCTCCATCCCAAAATAATAGCTCCATTTGCACTTTTCACGGATTATCAATTCCTTGAAACCAATGAAATTCAAAATAATTTTCTTTTGGTAGAACAAAATAAAAAGACTAACATACCCCTTTTTTACTCCATAAAGTACATCAAGGACAATTCCTTTTTTCTATGGATCACTCGCTAAAGAAAGGTAGGATTGGGAAAAACTCATTAAATGACCATTGGTATTACAAATGGAGCGCTTATTCTATGGCAAAACAAAAAAAAGCAAAGGGAACACTTAATATCTGACAGAGGGAGTATAATAGTATTTTTGAACTTAAAACCCAGATATTTGAAAGTCATGAAACTGGATACTCAGAAGCAACATATATGCTGCATAACAGTACCAAGTAATAATCTTAACACTTCTTTATTAATCAGAACCAGTAAAATTACAGTTAAATGATCACGTATCTTCACAGTTTTTTCTTTTCCTTTTGGCCCATAAGGCTAAAACAACCTAATTGGCCCTAAAACAAGCATCAGTTAGAAAAGATAGCAACATTTTAATACTACATCTAATCCCTCCGTAAACCATCCTACTCTTTTCTTTCCTTCATGAAAAAAATCAATCCAAACACTAAAAGTTGAAACCTTGTGGCTCCTCTCCTTTCCTCTCCTTCAGTTTTGCTTAATCCAAATAGTCCCTAAATGTGATACTACCAAAGCTCTAATGATTGAAGAAGAAGCCAAAATTTAGCCCCATCTGAATAAATGCCGATACATTACATATTCTAATCTCAAATTGCATATAGCAGCGCACTACGAAGCTTCGTAAACAAAACCCAAAAACCAGAAAAGAAAACTAAGATAAGATGTAATCAACCCTAATGATGAACCGAAATGAAGAAATTAACCAATTTGATCAAAATCAAACCAAAGGAAATAGCAAAAGTTCCAACAAATCGCAGAATAAGCTGAAGCTAATCAACTAAACTAACCATAATCGTTGAGGAACTTATTGTGGCGATCGTAGGCATTAAGTCCCCGTACATAAGCTTGATATTGCCTGTTTTTTGTTCCAAAAGAATCAAAATTTTCGTACTTCACTTGATTATCTTGAACAAAATAACTATATAGAAGTATACATAAAGGAAATTGGGGGGAGAGAAACGTACTGCTTTTGAGCTTCTTTATCGAAAATTGCTTGCTTCAGAGACCCAAAAGCCGCCATTTCTACTACTGATTTGAAAGGAGAAAATCCTTCCCCTTGCGGCTTCACGATCTTCCTTTCTTTTGCATTCGAGTTCGGGTATGCATGCCTCCCGAATTTGCTAGCAATCTGAGAAAGCGCGGGACTTTCCAACGTTTCATGAAAGCATCGTAGAAATCGTTGCTCGCCATTGTTTCTTCCTTTTCTTTTTTTTTTTTTTTTTGACCTTTTGGTTTACTTCTTTGGAAAAAAGACTGCAGCCAGCAACTACGGAGTTGGTCTGGCTTAGGATGGTGAAGGACTCTCGAAAATTGAATAGTCTTCGAATTTAAGATTTTTAATTTTAAATTATGTAAAAATAAATTATTTATACAAAGTTAGAATTTAAAATAAAAATTTTTATATTAAACTTTTATTAATAAATCTTAATCCAAATATATTTATTTGTAAACAATTTAAGTTTAACTCCCTATTTAATTTAATTTATAATTTAATTTATAAAAAGAAAAATAATTAGTAATATAATATAAAATTTAATGGATTATTGAAGTTATAAATAATTTTTCATTAACTAACTCAACTAAAGATCTATTTTCAATTACTTAAAATAATCTGCTTATAACTATTTTTAAAATAAAAGCTATTTTTACATTATTTTTAAATACTTATTCATTTCTAATTTTAACTTAAATAATCTAAAAAATTATTTTTAAAAAGTTACTATATGGATACTTTTTAAAAATTTTGACTATCTAAATTGTTAAAAATAAAGAATTTTATCTATTTTCAGTATAACTTATTTAAATATACTTGTTTTTTAACTATTTAAAAAAAATCAACAATTGAGAATAGAACAGCTAGTTTAATTAATTTTTATAAATCAAGAAGCCACCTTTGATATAATTTTATAATTCGGTACTTCAGGTTCATGGTTAACATACTGCAATGCCTGTCCTCCCATTTTGGGATCTTGGATAGCTGAATAGGGAATTTAAAAATAATCAGTTGTAATTGGATTAGAATGATTTAAATTATAAATTATATATCTATGACTTCTTCTTTTCTTTTCTGAAGAAGCAGATTATGAAATTGATAGAGAGATTTTATTATCAATTTAAATTTCTTTTCAACGTATATTATATTAATAATACTAAAAAACTGTAAAAAAAAAAAAAAGTGTGTGCCAAAGCTTCTCTAGCATGTACATAAACCATGAATTACATAGTTGATATCTTTGCAATGCTTGAACATCAAGAGGATTGGGGATTATGTAATTGTTAAGGAATCACCAAAATCATACCAACAATCAACTACAAATTCCTAGCAATGAGGATTTCTTAGCAATGGTCTATATAGTAAGTTTCCATATTATAGTTTACATAATTATGTAGAATATTCTTCCATAACTGTTATAGCTAAGTATTAAGTAACTGTATCACATTAATATTACATTCTATATTAAGATTAGAGAATGTGTATATATGATATATTGTACATACAATAAAAATAAAGAGAAGAATTACTTTGCGAAACTTTCCTTTAGTTCTACAGTAATAGTAGAATTTTTAAGATTCAAAATTTTTAATATGGATAGAAAAGAATAATATAAAAGCTAAGGGAGAAAAATATAATAAAATAGAAATATTTTGAAAACTACCTACACCAAAAGGAGCAAAGCTCCATTGTGGTTGACATTGACTTTGGTTAATCTTGTTTGGCTGTCTGTGTTGATGGTTTCCCAGTCTCCATGGAATGTAAGAGACTGTTGCCCTAGGCACCAACCAATGTTTTTTTCCTTTTTAATACTTCTGTGTAATTTTTAGGGTGTATTTAGCCCCTCTTTGTCTAGATCCCACATTATTTAATTAATGTAAAAATTTATCTGTTACATGATTTGGGCAATTCTATTTCTTTTGACATATTTTTTGGGAGCTAAAATTAAGTCGAAGCTGAGTTTTTCAATATTCTTGGAAAGGAGAAAACGTTAAAAAATCATCCAAATTTATAAAATTCTTGTCAAAATTTTCTAAATAGAAACTAAGGGCGTATTTGAATTGAAATTCAAATAAAAAAATCTTACTTTTCTCTTACTTTTTTTTAATTTAGATCTTATTTTTTATCTCTCAAACAATTAGTGCTTCTATCCCCATCTCGAATGATATTCTTACTATAGTGGGATGCCTCAAAATATTTAACATATTTTATAAAAAATATTTTAATATATTATATAATATTAATCAATTACTAACCTCATTATATATTACTTTTATATATTTAGATTTGACATAAAGTACTCACTGCTCATATATTTGTTATTTTTATTATATTATATTACTTTTATAATATAATTCAAACTTTCGCATAAAAACTCTGTGTACGGTCAAATACTCTCAAAAGAAATGGGACATACAGATAATTTTACGATTTTCAATATATCTCAACTAAAACAAATCAATCTAAATACAACCTACAACCAAAGTATAATAATAATTTGAATGTATAACTCCTTAAAAAAAAAGAAAGAAAGAAAAGATTTGTTCTTGACCGACAGCATGTGATATAGACTGATATTTTTAAGTGCCTAATTGAATTGTATGGTTGAACATTCTTCATTTTGGGTTTATTGATAACAGTAAACAATTAGAAGAAAAACTGCATGAGGTAAATATCTTGAGTTTGATTTAAGCATCTTCAATTGAATGCTGAAATCCTGTTTAATCCTAAGACTAACTCAGATATAATTGAGCCAAAACATTCAAACACAAGCTTGGTTCAAAGTAAAACCAAGAAAGTGAAATTTGCTTATATTAAGCTAATTTTATAACTCCTATAAAAGGAAAATGAAAATTCATTCATATGAATCCATCATTAAACATGCAAGTATAGAAGGGGCAGTTCTACCCACGAATTGATGAGAGAACGAGTCCTCCTACCATGCTTAGCCAGCGCTTGAGTTGGCAAATTACATGAATTATCAAGCTCGTTTTATAAATACACTTGAAAATTTTATTTAAAATACAAGAGTTTAGAACTCTATGAAGTTTAACGAAAATTTAACATGAGTTTTTAATTGGGTGTATTCGGATTGGATTATGTTATTTAAATCAATATAAATTTTTTATTTTAACATTAACTTTTTTTACAAATAATTTACTTTTATAAAATTAAAAAAAATAAATTCAAATACTATTCAATCTTACATTTAATTTATTTATTTTTATAATTTTTTTATTGACCACTTGCTCTATACATTTTTTTGAGCTAGTAATCCTTATTAATTAGTTAATATTAATTTAAGATGTGATCAGATAGAGTTTTATTTTGAGATTTTTATCTTGAATTTCGTAAAATTTAAATTATTTATAAAAAGAGATGTAAATTACACACTTAAAATTTTGAGTTTGATTTTGAAACAAAATCCTGTCCAAGTAGAGCCTTAATCTCGTCATATTTTCAACAAATTATTTAGTTGACAGTAAAGCATATTTAATCCATGATCAAATTTGACAATAATATGATGGAGTCATTCTATCCAACAAATTTCTTGAAGTATTTGCCAATGGTCTTTTTACAGAAAACAAAGGGAAAAAATGAGAGGAAATGTGAAAGCAAACTGTCGGTGGACTGAAAACGAGTTTGGGTAACTGTTACAGTTTCTCAATCAGCACCCCTCAGCTCGCTAACAACTCATTGGTCATTGCCCACTCACAGCCCCCCCACGGTCCCTTTCGTCTCTTCTAAGCCAAATTCTTATTATAATCTCACGCCCCATTATTGCATTTGTCCACAGCTATACATATATACACAGCTACACAGCTACACAGCTACACAGCCCACATATATGTATATACATTTCAGTAACAGCTGCCACACATTTATCTCTCTAGTGTGTTAGGGAGAGAAAGGGCTGGTGGGTTTAAGTCATCACTTCTGCTCTGAGTCAATATCGATTCGATTACTCGCAGCATTGCATTCTATTTTATGCTTATCAGTACTGACTTGTTCTCTCTCAAGTGTTCTTGGGTTTCTTGATTCTTGATTGGAGGCGTTGAGGAGAGATCTGTTGATAATTTTGGTTAGTCAAGATCAAATTTGAGTGGACGGAGATTGCGAGTGATAAAGCGTAGATCTTCAGGTACTTACATCTCTTTTTAGTGTTTTGGAATCTGTGTAAGGGTGATTTGGATGCCTACGTTTGTTTATTTTGGTGAGTTTGTGTGTATTTCTTAGCTGAGTTTGGTTTGATTAATTTGAAATTTTATCCAGTTAGTAATTTTTTTTGGTGTATTTAAGATAATGGGGAAGTGGGCAATTTTGCTCTCATTTATATTCCCTGTGGTGAGCTCAGATTGACTGATGGTTTACTTTATTTTCACTTAGAAATGAAGGGCCTGTTGCCTCTGATTTGATACGATTGAACACTGAAAATTAGGCATTCTTTTTATTATACTTGGAGTGTATGATGAAAGAATTGGGCACACTTTGATCGTGAGGGCTTATGATCTAAGTGATTCTTAGCAGCTTTATTGCTGCAATTTCGTTTCTTCAGTTTAAGCTGGGTCATTGATATAGATCCGATCTGTTGTCCGAAGGATTTTTAATGATAAAGATTTGCTTTTGCTGACATCCTGTTGTTTTGGGGAATAATTCAGAACCTTTTGGCATGTGTGTTCTCATCATACCACCTTGAGGATTTTGATATTTGAGTGCAAATCACTGGTTCACGTTTGAGCAAATACGGAACCATGGAACCAGAAGGAGAAACTAAGGTGAGTATTGTTACATAAGGAAAAAGAATAAATTAGAAATTAGAAACATTCTTTCTAAATTATCCATGTTAAAGATTGAAATTTGAGAAACTTTATTTTATCTTCTCATTTGTCATTGTTCAATGGGATGCAAATAGTATCAAGGTATTCCTCTTACTGCCCTCGAACATTCACGTATTGAACTTGAATGTTAACTTGGATACTTTTTTCCCAGTTGTCTTTTCTTGTATTGACTTGTAAATTCGATCTAAGTTGTTTTCCTGTTTTGATTGAATAAAAGTCATTGCTATAGAATTTTTAAGTTTGCTTGACATAGGTCATTGATGATGTAGGGGAAGGTTTTGAAGAACTTGGGTGCTCAGGTCTGCCAGATCTGTAGTGATACTGTTGGTACTACTGTGGATGGGGAGCCATTTGTTGCTTGTCATGTCTGTGCGTTTCCAGTATGCAGGCCTTGCTATGAATATGAGAGGAAGGATGGGAATCAATCTTGCCCTCAGTGCAAGACCAGATACAAGAGGCATAAAGGTATAAGGGGTCATTATTTATTCTGTTTTTTGTTTTCTGGAAGTGACTGAATGGAGAGCCATTAGCGTGTGAAGATGTGATGGACTTTAATAAGCTACATTGAACTAAAGAAAAATGTTTGTGGTGGTAATGAGAATTTGTTCAAAATCAGACATTGTATAAGTATGATCAGTTGCAATACTTGGTTTTTACGTAAAATAATTTTGTCAACAGCTGAAGAAGTTAGGAAAAGAGCTTCATAATCTGTGATTGAATGTTGTTTTCCAATCACTTGGTCTGATATCTAGCTATGCCAACTTATGGTCTTAGTGTGTTTTGGTTTGTCTATCAATAAATTTGAAAGCAGGACTTTGTCATCTCTCAATCTTCTTTATCTTGCTTGACTGCAGGAAGTCCTGCAATTCATGGTGATGGAGAGGAAGAAGTTGACACTGATGATAATGCAAGTGATCTTCACTACTCAGAGAATCAAAATGAGAAACAAAAAGTTGCAGACCGCATGTTGAGCTGGCATATGACATATGGACGTGGAGAAGATGTGGCACCAAAATACGATAAGGAGGTTTCTCACAATCACATCCCGTTGCTCACAAATGGAACAGATGTATGTTTACGAGGTTCTAGTTTTGCTATTTGTCTTCCTTTATGCTTCCAAATTGATATTTGTTATCGCTTGCACTGTAGGTTTCGGGAGAATTATCTGCTGCATCCCCAGAGCGGCTTTCTATGGCATCTCCTGGACATGCTGGTGCTGGCAAACGCATCCATCCACTCCCTTATGGGACTGATGTCAATCAGTCACGCATGTTCTTTATTTATTTGATTCTCCTTTGCTACATGTGTGATTTTATCACTAGCGCTTCCAAATCTTAATAATATTTTTCTTTTTTATGCAGCTAATATAAGAGTTGTGGATTCTGTGAGGGAGTTTGGATCGCCAGGACTGGGAAATGTTGCCTGGAAAGAGAGGGTTGATGGGTGGAAGATGAAGCAAGAGAAGAATGTCATTCCAATGACTGCTAGCCACCCTCCTTCTGAAAGAGGAGCTGGAGATATTGATGCAAGCACAGATGTGCTTGTGGATGATTCCTTATTGTAAGTTCTTGCTAGAAATTACTTACTGAGAATGATTTTGTGGCTCTGCAGAAATAATATGTATGTGCCTTTACTTAATTTATACATCAAAAGATCAGACTCCAGATTAGTATCTCTTTCTGCTACAGAAAGAAAGATGGGTCAAAGAACTCCCTTTTGGTCTTTGTTTTTTTTTTGTTGGGGGGGGGGGGTGTTTCAGAATTCATTCTCATTGTGTTCCTCTGACGTCTGACTTTGTTTTGATACCTTGTAAGTGATTTAAGTATTCTCTCTTTCTTTCTGTTTGTATAATTCAGGAATGACGAAGCTCGCCAACCTCTTTCTAGGAAGGTTTCTGTTCCTTCTTCAAGGATTAACCCTTACAGGATGGTTATTGTTTTGCGGCTTATTATTCTCTCCTTTTTCTTGCACTACCGGATAACAAATCCTGTGCCTAATGCATATCCCCTGTGGTTGATCTCTGTAATCTGTGAAATTTGGTTTGCTATATCCTGGATTTTGGATCAGTTCCCTAAATGGCTTCCAGTCAATCGTGAGACATATCTTGATAGGCTTGCTCTAAGGTGAGAAACACTGTTTAGTCTTTTTTTGCTGCCTCCTCTCAGTTTTTCTCTCTCTTGTGTATGTTTTCAGTTTCCTATTTAGAATTTCATATTGAGTAAACTCTGCTTTCTGTTCGGGGGAAATTACAATCTCAATCATGTGAAACAGATATGATCGGGAAGGAGAACCATCCCAATTAGCTGCTGTTGACATATTTGTCAGTACTGTTGACCCTCTGAAGGAGCCCCCTCTTGTTACAGCCAATACTGTCTTGTCCATTCTTGCAGTCGATTATCCTGTAGACAAGGTTTCATGCTATGTCTCTGATGACGGAGCAGCTATGTTGACATTTGAAGCTTTGTCAGAAACAGCAGAATTTGCAAGGAAATGGGTACCATTCTGCAAAAAGTATAGCATTGAGCCAAGAGCACCAGAATGGTACTTTGCTCTGAAGATTGATTACTTGAAAGACAAAGTTCACCCATCATTTGTAAAAGATCGCAGGGCTATGAAGGTTGGATCTGTTTACTTGTCTAACTAATTAGGTTATCCCATTGTTTTGGCCGTTAGTTTGAAAATTATTTTGCCTATTGTGTTGCAGAGAGAATATGAAGAGTTTAAAATACGTATCAATGCCCTGGTAGCCAAGGCCCAGAAAGTTCCTGAGGAAGGGTGGATAATGCAAGACGGTACACCTTGGCCTGGAAATAACACCAGAGATCATCCGGGCATGATTCAGGTAACTTGCTTCTTATGAGATACCATTGCCATATAGCAGTCAGTATTACAGATAAGTTTGGCTTAGCATTCTGTGTTGATCTAACATACACTCATGTCATGTTTGCAATGACAATTTTACTCATTTTTGTTCTCTTTAGACAGACTGTCTTTGTGTGATGTGAAGATATTAGTATTCTACATTCTTTTCAGAGAATGTAGGAATTTCAGTTTTACTTGTCACAAGTAAGAGTATCTTCCAAATTGGAATGTTTTGTAATGTTGTTATCCCCATTTTTTATGGGGACCAGGAACCTCAATTTCTAAGTTGAGGAACTGAAAATTTATGAATTAAACGGGTAATGCAAAAGTTCAAATTAATGGATGATGTGAGGAGGGGAGGGGAGTGAGGGGATTGCTGTTGTTGTGCGTTGAATGAATGCATGAGTCGAGAGAGAGAGAGAGGGAGAGAGGAAAAAAGGTTGAAAGTTAAAACTAGGAAATAAGGTTATCCAGACCTTTCTGTGTCATTATGCATGATTAGTTTCCAGGGCTGGTGCATGACAAACTTAGCAACGCTATCAGGCTAAGAAACACAAATTCTGCTAAGTTATGAAAGAAAAGTGGATTAATTTAGTGCTCAAAAATCAGTGAAAAATGTCGGAGAACAGAAGGGTTCTCCTTAGCGTCACACTAAGGAATAACCCTAGGCGTCACACGCAGAAATACAAAAACCGTTCTATAGCGTCAGTTGATTGAGTGAGGGAATCACAACAATGGTATTAGAGAATTCCTCTATTTACAGACTAAAAAACTAAATCCTAAACTATCTAGGAAAGACTCTTTACCAAATCTTCTACTATCTAGAGAAGACTCTTTATCAATTCCTAACCAACCGTAACTAGGAAAGCAAATTAAGATTCCACAGAAAATTAATTAAAAGTAACTAAGTCGCAAATGCTAGAATTTCAACTGAAGTATTCTAAATCCACTGGAAGCTGTCTATCCTCTAAAATATGCCAAATTAAGGTTTCAGCTTTAGAGGCATCTTTTGCCTGCCTGTTATGAACCTTAATTGGTTGTTGCCACTTGTCCGTATCAAGGGTGGTTTTAGAAGGGTTGATGTAGCCCCTATAAGCCCCTTCATATTCACATTGGTTACCAAGTTACTGTGCTTATGCAACGACTTACCTTGGATGTGCCTGCCTTTCTAAGTCAATATGTTGCCTTTTCTTGCTATCTTCACTTGTTCACTAGATCCTGTACCTTTTTGTGATTTTAACCACCTTTATTTTACTAAAGGTTTTCTTGGGCCAAAGCGGAGGTCTTGACAGCGAAGGTAATGAGCTGCCCCGATTAGTTTATGTTTCTCGTGAGAAGCGTCCAGGCTTCCAACATCACAAGAAAGCCGGTGCAATGAATGCTCTTGTAAGTTGCATGAGGAATTAATAATACTTATCTTGTTCCAAGCGTTTATAGCTTCTTTTCTTCTCTTCTCTTCTTCTGTGCGCGCAGTTTTACCACATTGTGATCCTTGCTATTTTCTTACAGGTTCGTGTTTCAGCAGTTCTTACAAATGGACCTTTCTTGTTGAATCTTGATTGTGATCACTACATAAACAACAGCAAGGCATTGCGAGAAGCTATGTGTTTTCTGATGGACCCCAACCTTGGAAAATACGTGTGTTATGTTCAATTTCCACAGAGGTTTGATGGTATTGATAGAAGTGATCGATATGCTAACAGAAATACTGTGTTCTTTGATGTGAGTTTTCTTATCCTTGTTTAGAGCTCTTTGCATTGCCTTTTTGCTTCAAGACTTCTCCCCCCAAAATGTCAGCATGGTCAAGAATAGAGTTCATTTAACCAATTGCTTTGCAACGCCCAACTTCATTTAGCTTTCATTTAGCATTTAAATAAACTTTTTACCTTTGTTCATCAGATAAACTTGAGAGGTTTGGATGGCATTCAAGGGCCTGTTTATGTGGGTACTGGATGTGTCTTCAACAGAACTGCTTTATATGGGTATGAGCCTCCCCTCAAACCGAAGCACAAAAAACCTGGATTGCTTTCCTCATGCTTTGGGCGATCAAAAAAGAGAAGTTCCAAGTCAAGTAAGAAGGGATCTGACAAAAAGAAGTCTAGCAAGAATGTTGATCCGACAGTACCAATATTTAGTTTGGAAGATATCGAGGAAGGTGTTGAAGGTAGTATGCTGGTTCTTTCTGAAGTATGTTTTAACTTTGAAACAATTGGTTTGTCATCTGAACTTCGTACTTGAGCCTAAAACTAGCTCGTTCTTTGTTCAGAATAAATAATGCCCAAAGTGAAAGTCTATGCAAAGTGTCTAGAGAATTAAGATGGACTTGAAATTTCCAGCCTCATTTCTTTCTTACAGAATTGGCTATTAATATCTTGCTCTTGGTCTTGAGTATAGGTACTGGATTTGATGATGAGAAGTCACTACTAATGTCACAAATGAGCCTTGAGAAAAGATTTGGTCAGTCTGCTGTATTTGTTGCATCTACACTTATGGAAAATGGTGGTGTTCCTCAGTCTGCCACACCTGAGACTCTTCTTAAAGAGGCAATTCATGTGATTAGTTGTGGTTATGAAGATAAAACAGAATGGGGAAGTGAGGTATGTTCAGTTTTGTCTAGAACTTTTATGCCAAAACTTTCAATTATAGATCTGTTCCCATGAATATGGTGAATACACAAGTGCTTGAATTCCCTCTAATCCTTGGTGTCCTTTTTTTCATGGTTAATCCATAACACGAGAGGTTCCACAAGTAGGTTACATGAGTTCATTGGTCAAAGCTGAACAAGAATGTACTAGTTTCTCCATCTTTCTAATAGGAAAAAGAATATTTTTGTTTGTTCTTTTTTCCCCCCTTTCGGTTGAAGAAACTCATCTTCTCTATACTTTTGGGACAACAATTTTTCAAAATTTTGAAGTCAAAGATCCATCTATACTTGTAATTAATGTTGGAACAAATCATTGATTTATGTGGAATCTAAAGTTAGCCAGAAGTGTAAGACTAACAAACTCAAGCCTAAACTATGGAAGTAAAAATAAGTTTGAAATATAATTTTGAATCTCCTTTCAATCAAAACTACGATGTAACAAGGCCTAAATCTCTGACTATTTGATAAGATTGTGATAAGGCCTTTCATGCTGCAACATTTGAAAATAGCAAAAGAATTAGCTTTTAGGATTTTGATCTCTTCTCATTGATCCTCTTGAAATTTCTTGTCTCAATATAAATTTAGCTGAAGTTCCACATGAAGTCCCCCTACTCCAATTAAAAAGAAAGAAAGAAAGGGGAAAAAAAGAAGTTTTCTGTATTCTGTACTTGACTGAGTTTTTGTTATGTCTGCAGATAGGATGGATTTATGGTTCTGTCACAGAAGATATTCTTACAGGATTCAAGATGCATGCTCGTGGTTGGCGTTCAATTTACTGCATGCCTCAGAGACCAGCATTCAAGGGTTCAGCTCCAATTAATCTTTCTGATCGTCTAAACCAAGTGCTTCGGTGGGCCTTGGGTTCCGTGGAAATTCTTTTCAGTAGGCATTGTCCAATATGGTATGGGTATGGTGGAAGGTTGAAGTGGCTGGAGAGATTTGCATATGTCAACACCACTATTTACCCAGTTACTGCCATTCCTCTTCTTCTTTATTGTACGTTGCCAGCCGTCTGTCTACTTACTGGGAAGTTCATCATTCCGCAGGTTTGTTTCTTAACTTCTTTTGTCTTTATCTTGGTTACTTTTACTGGGTGAAAGATTTAACTGTGCCTTTGATATCAATTTAGGACATTTTTCTCTGCTTTGAAAGAAGATATTGATTCTCTAATAACGCTGTTAACTATACTCTGCTGAATCATCTTTCTGTGCTTTTGTCCTTGTTTTCTCTAGCATTCAGGGAGAGCAATATTTTGATTTTGCATCTTTCACATCTAAATTAATACTTTTTTGAAAATGATTCCAGTCTCACATCTTGAATCTCATTGTAAATGCAGATTAGTAATATTGCAAGTATTTGGTTTATATCCCTCTTTCTTTCCATCTTTGCAACTGGTATACTTGAGATGAGGTGGAGTGGAGTCGGAATTGATGAATGGTGGAGAAATGAACAATTTTGGGTCATTGGTGGTGTTTCTGCTCATCTATTTGCGGTATTCCAAGGGCTGCTCAAAGTACTTGCTGGAATTGATACGAACTTCACCGTCACATCAAAGGCCTCAGATGAAGAGGGGGATTTTGCAGAACTTTACATGTTCAAGTGGACAACCCTTCTTATCCCCCCAACAACTCTCCTCATTATAAACATAGTAGGAGTTGTTGCTGGTGTTTCCTATGCCATCAACAGTGGTTACCAGTCATGGGGTCCCCTCTTTGGGAAGCTGTTCTTTGCCTTCTGGGTGATTGTTCATCTCTATCCTTTCCTGAAAGGTTTGATGGGGCGCCAAAACCGCACACCCACCATCGTTGTTGTATGGTCTATTCTCCTTGCTTCCATTTTCTCGTTGCTATGGGTGCGAATTGATCCGTTCACCACTAGAGTAACTGGCCCGGATGTCGAGCAGTGTGGTATTAACTGCTAAATGATGAAACCGAAGTGTGAAACTTCATCCTAGACAACCTTTCAGAAGTTGAAGCCTTAGAAGTGTCAGACGCTCTTTGGTTTTACCAGAAACCCAGCTTGGAGCTATAAATGTTTGTCCGTGGAGCCTTCGTTTTGTGCAGAAATTAGTGAAATATGCCCACCCCCTCCCCTCACAAGAGATGTTTGATGAACAGAACCTCCAATTTTTTGTTTAAACTTCCTCCATGAGGAAGGAAAGTTTAAGTTTACATATAGAAGTCTATGATGTTTCTTAACATATTCACACAATATAGAAGTATCCCTGTAACTTAAGCAACACTTTTATTTGTGCCTCGATGTATTTATTCATTCATTCGTTGCCTTTTGTTTCCTTTTATCATTTTAAGTATGTTGACATAGGTATGTCTTGGGGTGACGCTGGAAATTCATCTTCTATCTAAAGGGGACACTTAAGATCCTCTACTTCGCTCCTTGTTTCACTCTTTTCCAATTTCTGTGATGCTGTCACATGTCGTCGCTTAGGATTGCTTTATCCCTCTTCTTTTCTTTCTTGGGAAAAAAATCTCATAAACAAAGCTTTATGACATCTGTAATCTGTGGTTAAACTTTGGGAAAGATTAATATGATATCTTCCTACATGGGCTACTGTGATACGGGATTGACGTGAGAAATTCCAAGAACATGAGACATTTGCAGGCTGCATGCCTGCATCCCTAGAGTTCTGGCTTTCTATTTTTTAACTATTAATTCCAAAAATGCCCCTGTACTCTTGACCAATTGTCAGTTGGATACCCGTACATTTAAATTTGATATCAAGTACTCAAATTAGGTTCGAAACGGCTGTTTGAGTTTTTTAAATTTCTTTTAAATGCATGTCTTTTCTTTCCAAAATACCCTTGCATCAGTTTTCTTTTTCTATTATTATTTTCTCCAAAAATTTACCCTAACTTAATAATTAATTATCAACGAAATCTCAATAATTAACTAATACATCCAACAATTATTGATATTACCAAATGATTTATCAGAATAGACCCCAAAAGAAAAAAAAGAGAGAGGAATTCTTCTATTTGCAGAATGGCAGAGGAACAGTCTCGAGAAAAGAATGATTAGGGAGAAAGAGGAAAAATTGTAGAGAATCAAAGCAGAAAGGGATGGGATTGTCTTTGCCTTCCCTATCCGTTAATCTTTTGGTTCGGAAGAGAGAAGGGATGTGATGTTATTACTTGGATATATCTAAAATATTTAAGTGAAACGGTGTTGTATCACTCATGTTAGTTGGAGAAGAAGTTCAGCTCATCCAATTCAGCAAATAACGGCTATATGCCACGTGTTAGGGAACCAATGTCATTCTCAAAGACCGTTGCAGTACAGATGGTTGGGGTGATCCATTCTAGTCTAAGCAGCAGGACAAGGACACCCATTTCTCCCTGGATAGGCTGAGGCGGTGGCTTAACAAACCCTAAGTATATATAGCTAGTTATGAGGATATTCAGTAGTTTTTTGGCTAGTTATGGATTTGCTTTGTGTTCTGTTTTTCTCTTCTCTCTTTCTCTGAGAGAGTTTCCTTCACTCTATTCACCTTCTATTCTTAGCCATTTCGTTCTGTTCTAAGATCTATTGTAATTCAGCTTTATCAATATAATTTCAGCTGATTTCAGGTGATAATTTGATCTTAATTTTAGTTAACTTTGGGACATCACAACTGGTATCAGAGTAGTTCAGTCCTGAGGGGAAGAATGCCTGCAACAAGAAGCCATGAGAAGGAGGAATCCATCCAGAAACTGGATGCTAATGTTCAGGAATTGGCTGAACACATGGCAGATCATATCAAGAAGAGCAGTCAGATGGAGATTAGCCTTAAGGAACAAGGGCATCGCATGGACATAACAGGTAAGTCTACTGATAAGCTTCAAAATCAAGTAAAATGATGTATTAACTAGCTAGCTACCGTTTCTTCTGGTATGAATTCTGTAACTGCAAATTTGAATGCCCTTATTGTATCTGTGAATGATGTGAGAAGGAGAATAGAAATAAGAGATGGGAAACAGGTGGATGAGAGAACAAGTGGAGAAGGAGGGAGCCCTTCAGCTCAAACACCTATAACATTAGAGTCGGGTAATGGTAGAGGGTTACTGGAGATAGAAGAGACCAGAGAAGGGATATAGACTTGAAAATGCCTAAATTCGATTTTCCTTCCTTTGATGGAAACAATCCCAGAGAACGGAGAGGGAAGCGCAAACTTTTCCTTGTGAGGCATTCTGTGCCAGAGGAGAGAAGACTAGAAATAATAGAACTTCATTTGAAGGGGAAGGCTTATGTGTGGTTTAATGGGTACCTTAAGACTCATGAAGGCAGCAATTGGGAACAAATGGCTAGTGCAGCATGCGCTAGATTTGGGGAAGCAGATGGTATAGAGTATGTAGATAGGTTTGAGGAATTGAGATCAGAGGTGATGAACTAGATGCCCCAAGCCACTCAAGACTATTACATATATGTGTTTGTGGGAGGGTTAAAAGAAGACCTGTCATACTTGGTGAAAACATTTGAACATGCTACTTTAGAAGCTGCATGCCAAAAGGCTATTCAGCTCTAGTCTCATGTCTCAGCCAACTATAGAATCTCCAAGCTCTTTCAAAACTAGAAAACTCAGAACTCCTTCTAAAAATCGTTAGCTACACAGACTAGCCCCACTAAAGGTCCCAAAAATGCAGCTAAGGAACCCCTAGCCTTCAAGAGGATGACTCTAGAAGAGTACCAACAGAGAAGAAAAAGGACTTTGTTTCAAGTGTGGAGAAAAATATTCACTTGACCACAAGTGCCTTAGGAAATAGCTCAAGTGATTCTAGTGGAGGAACTTGACCAGGAGGATAAGGAGGAGTTTTTGATGTATGGGGAGGAGAAAATGGGAGTGGAAACAACCAGTGAAGTAGAAAGTTCAGGAGAGGAGTTGGAACTATCAGTTAATGTAATGACAAGAGATTTCAACCATAGTACTATCAAGATCAAGGGAAAGATAAAAAATAGAGAAATCTCAATTCTCATTGACACAGGCAGCAGTTCAAGCTTCATTGATAGCAAACTAGTGGCTGAATTACACCTGAGCAAGACCCTTACTAGCCCTGTAATCATAACCATTGCAAATGGAACTTCTATGGTGAGTAAGAGCATATGTTGCAATCTTAAATGGAGTATGGGAAAACAAGAATTTCAGCAGGACTTGAGAGTACTCAAACTAGGGAGTAGTGACCTCATCTTGGGAATGAATTGGTTGAAATAATATAGTCCTATTATCTTTGACTTTATCTCAATGCAATTGGCTTTTAAGAAGGATGGAAAACAAATCACTCTCCAAGGAGGTAAAGAAGGGATCAGATTCCAGAATGTGGGGAAAGAGTCATTGCAGAAGATGATCTTAAGAGAGGAAAAAATTCTAATGGGCAAACTACTTAGCATGGATGTTAGAGAATAAGCTGAAGAAATTTCACAAGAGGTGCAGGCTAGCTTGACAGAATTTGCTGATGTGTGGGAGAAACCTAGAGGCCTACCCCCAAGTAGGGGACATGAGCATTAGATCCAATTAGTATGAGGTGTACAACCTTTTAAATTAAGACCTTACAGGTACCCTCATTTCCAACAGGCTGAAATTGAAGAGTTAACTAAGGAAATGATTAGTGAGTGTATTATTAGAGCTAGTAATAGCCCATTTGCATCTCCAGTATTATTGGTGAAGAAGAAAGATGGAAGTTGGAGATTCTATGTGGACTATAGGCAGTTTAACTCTCTGACTGTAAAAGACAAATATCTCATACCAATCATTGATGAGCTGCTAGATGAGCTGAATGGGACTAGATACTTTTCCAAAATAGGCCTAAGGTCAGACTACTTTCAAATCAGAGTTGATGAGAAAGATATTCATAAGACTGCATTCAAAATGCATATGGTGCTCTATGAATTCCTGGTGATGCCTTTTGGCCTTACCAATGGCCTTGCAACTTTCCAATCCCTTATGAACAAAGTGTTTGCATAATATTTGAGGAAGTTTGTTTTGGTGTTTTTTGATGACATACTGATTTACAGCTCAGATTTGCAGTCTCATTTGGAGCACTTGAGAAGGTGTTTTAGTTGCTGAGAGAAAACCAACTCCATGCTAAAATGAGCAAGTATTTTTTTGCTCAAAATAGGGTGGAATATTTGGGACGTGTTATCAGTAATCAAGGGGTGGAAGCAGATCCTGAAAAAGTCAAAGATATGTTAAGCTGGCCACTTCCTCAGAACATAACTCAGCTAAGAGGGTTCCTAGGCTTAACAGGGTATTACAGAAAATTTGTTAGAGGTTATGGGGTTAGCAGCAAACCTCTATGTAGAATGTTGCAGAAGGACAACTTTCAATGGAGTGAGGAAGCAGTGACTGCATTCAAAACTCTTAAGAAGACAATGAGCACAACTCCAGTACTTGCCTTACCTGATTGGGAGAAGCCATTTATAGTGGAGACAGATGCAAGTGAATTGGGAATTGGAGCAGTGCTAATGTAGGAACAAAGACCATTGGCTTATCTTAGTAAGGCCTTAGGGCCAAGACAGAAGGAATTGTCAGTTTATGAAAAGGAGTTACTGGCTTTGGCTATTGCTGTGAATAAGTGGAGGCACTACTTGGAAGGCTCTCATTTTATAATCCGAACAGATCATCAAAGCCTAAAACACTTGGTGAAGCAAAGGGTGACAACATCAGCACAACAAAAATGGATTTCAAAGCTTATGGGGTTGGACTATGAAATACAATATAAGAGAAAGGCTGAAAATAAGGTGACAGATGCCTTGTCCAGGAGAGAAGAATTCTCAGCCATATCAACAGTAGTTCCTTTATGGGTTAAAGAAGTAGAGGATAGTTACCAAGGGGATAAGGCAGTGTAGAGAATTATAGCTGGGGAATTGATAGATAAGGACCAACAAATTGATTTCAAGTACAAGAATGGAATTTTGTATAAAAAAGGAAAAATATACATTGGAGAAGGGAATGAGTTGAGGAACAAAATCATTGAAGAACTTCACTCTACTCAACAAAGAGGTCACTCAGGGATACAAGCTAGCTACAGGAGAGCAAATCAACAATTTTACTTGCCACAAATGAAGGAGCAAATTGAACAAGTGATTAACTAGTGTAACATATGTAAAAGGAACAAATATGAAAAGTTATCCGGGCCTCTTACAGCCTCTACCAATACCACAGAAGTCATGGAATCATATCTCAATGGACTTTATTGAGGGATTGCCCAAATCTGGATGGAGGGATTCAATTCTGGTTGTAATGGACAGATTAACTAGATATGGGTATTTTATTTTCCTGTCTTACCCTTTTTCAACACAGAAGGTGGCAGAGGAGTTTTTGGAGCATGTATACAAGTTTCATGGATTACCAGAAAGCATTGTCACTGATAGGGACAAAATATTTACAAATCATTTTTTACAGAAACTCTTCAAGCAGATGGGGACTAAACTGGACATGTCCACTGCTTATCACCCTCAAACAGATGGTTTGACAGAAATGCTGAATCAGACACTAGAAATGTATCTTAGATGTTTTTGTGGTAACAAGCCACACAAATGGCTGCAGTGGTTGTCTCTGGCTGAGTGGTGGTACAATACTACATATCATACTGCCATTAACATGACCCCTTTTGAAGCCTTATATGGATACAAACCACTAGTGCTAGCTTTGGGGCCATATAAAGTAGGAAGTAATGCTGCAATCAATCAATATTTGGAGGAAATGAAGATAATGAAATCAGCTCTCAAAGACAGCTTGCTCAAGGCTCAAAACAGAATGAAAAATTATGCAGACAAAAGAAGGATAGAAAGGAAGTTTGAAGTTGGTGATTAGGTCTATCTGAAACTTCAGTCTTTCAAACAAACTTCAGTGGCTTTCAAAAAGAATCTCAAGATAGAATCTAAGTACTATGGACCTTATGAAATAATACAAAAAATTGGAGAAGTTGCATACAAGCTAAACTTACCCCCTCATGCTCAAATACACCCTGTTTTCCATATCAGTTTGCTCAAAGAGAAGATTGGGACTCACCAGGTTGCTTGCCAAGACTTGCCAAGTATAGGAGCTGAAGGACAACCTAAAGTAGAACCCCTAGATGTAATGGATCGAAGATTAGTCAAGAGGAGGAACAAACCGACAGTTCAGTGGCTCATCCGATGGGTAAACTTGTCTGATGAAGAATCTACTTGGGAAGATGCAAACTTTATTCAACAACAGCTTCCACAGTTCCAGCCTTGAGGACAAGGCTTGGCTTAAGGAGGCGAGAATGTGATGTTATTACTTGGATATGTCTAAAATATTTAAGTGGAACGGTGTCGTATCACTCATGTTAGTTGAAGCAGAAGTTCAGCTCATCTAATTCAGCAAATAACGGCTATATGCCACGTGTTGGGGGACCAATGTCCTTCTCTAAAGATCATTGCAGTGTAGATGGTTGGGGCGATCCACTCCAGTCTGAGCAGGAGGACAAGGACAACCATTTCTCCCTAGAAAGGCTGAGGTGCCATTTCTCCCTAGAAAGGCTGAGGCGGTGGCTTAACAAACCCTAAGTATATATAGCTAGTTATGAGGATATTCAGTTGTTTTTTGGCTAGTTATGGATTTGCTTTGTGTTCTATTTTTCTCTTCTCTCTTTCTCTGAGAGATAGTTTCCTTCACTCTATTCACCTTTTGTTCTTAGTCATTTCGTTCTGTTCTAAGGTCTATTGTAATTCAGCTTTATCAATATAATTTTAGCTGATTTGAGGTGATAATTTGATCTTAATTTTAGTTAACCTTGGGACATCACAAGGGACTAGGGAGTGGCGCGGTTGGAGAGGAAAAAAAGGAATTTGAGTTTCTGAGGCTTGATTGGCGTTTCTTCGGTTGGGTTTTGGTGGTTGGCGGCGGTGTCGTGGTCACTACGCTACTTGGACGGCAAGGAAGAAGACGAGGTAGAAGAAGTAAATAACAGAAAGAAAGTCAACAGGAGGAGGCGGCCAGAATATGAAATTTTGGTCCATATGAGATCGCGAGTACTGCAGGTGGAGTTGGAAAAAATTTCTAATTGCACATAGGGAGAACGGGGTGAAATTTTTCTAGGTAAGCATGACTGTTGGGATGAACAGGAGACACGATAGAGTAAAGGTAGAGTAAGAGAGAGATAGGATTATGACCAATTGTCCATGGTGAAAAAGATCTAGTCTTGCACGCCTTTTTTGCAGGACGTGCAGGACCAAATATGAATCGTTGGATCATATTTGAAATCTGATCCAACGGTTCATATTTGGATACTCTTAAAGATATTTTTAAAAAAAATTACAAATTTTTGGAGACGTAAGATCATATCTCAAATCCGATCCGATCAGATTTGATCCTACACGTTCTGCAAAAAAGACGTGTAGGATCGAATTCGAACTGTTGTAGGGGAAGATAGCTGCTACGACAAGAGGGGAAGAGAGAGACTTCGGGATCGATGGTGGCAGCGGTTGAATTGGGGTAAGGATTCGATCCTGCATTTACTTTTTACAGTACGTGCATGACTCAATTTTAGAACAATTGTCTTGAACAATTGTTTAGATCACAATTGTTCAAGATAATTATTCTAATTGAGTCCTGCATGTGTTGTAAAAAGTAAGTGTACGACTAGATCTTTGGCCCGGTTGAGGCAGAGACATCATAGGAATGCTAGGGTTTGACTTTCTCGATTGAAGGCAGAAATAAAAAAAGAAAAAAATTGATAAGATAATGTTAATATTTTTTTAAAAAAATGAGAGGAGTAAATCTTTGGAATATATAATAAAAGAGAAGAAAATAATTCAGGGGTCATCTTTGGAAAGAACTTCAAAAAATTTAAACAGTCTGTTAGTCGGACGAAACCCTAATTTGGGTTTTGATTGTCAAATTTAAAGGTACTAGCATCATTTACGTGCAATTGCACGTATTGAACATTTCATTTAACTTTTTTATAAAATAATAAAATTTTAATTCATTTTTAGTAATAGAAAATATATAATATTTAATTATTTTTATAATATTAAAATAAAATAAAAATTTTACTTATTATATAAATTATTTCATAAAGATCATATGATTTATTTTTACATCTTATGCTATTGTATTTTTTATTAAATAAAATTAATTTTTGATATTTTTAATTAATATAACAATTTTAATGATAATTTTAGAAATATCAAGGTAATATATTATATATTATTAAAAGTAATATTAACAAAAGTGGAAGAGTTATCATATATTTATTAACAAGTAGTTACAAATTTTTCTATTAATACCAAAATAAATTAGTAATTAGTATGTCATTTAATGTATTGTCTACATTCTAGATGTTATTTTTAGACATTGAGAGCACCAAAGTAATTATTTAAATTTTATATACAACTTTGTATTGGAGAAAATATGAATGATGATATTTTTGATTATTAGAAGACATACTTAGCCACTTTGCTCAGGAGTTCTTTTTATAACAATTAAAGATAGATATTTTAATTTTCCTCTTAATGCTAGTAATATATTAAAATTTTTAATGATTCATTTTTATCACTTTAAATCTCAATATCAACATTTTTTCTTTTATATCTAGTAATGTATTATCTACACAATTATTTTTAATATTTTTTCAATAATTTTTATTTTTCTTTTCAACACTTAGAGATTATTTTCCTCTCTTTTCTAATAACTCATTATTAACCCCTTTAATAGTTAGAGTTTTCCTAATAGCAACTCATTTATCTTTTTAATACTTTTAATTTTCTCATAATAAAGTATAACATTCAAGTAATAATAATTAAACATTAGTATTTCTTTAATACTTGAAGGTTTTGACAATATATGTTTAGCATGTGCAATTATTATAACTCTCCAAATTAATTTTTATTACTCTTTACATAACTCCCAAATTATTGTAATTAAATTAGAGTTTCAAGGATGTATTTATATAAAACAATTATAGTTGTACACCTTGTATGCTCTTAGTGTTCTATTATGGTTAGTCCATTAAAATAATAATAATCCATAATTATAATTAAATTAGAGTTTCAAGGATGGATTTATATAAAATAATTATAGTTGTATAACTTGTATGCTCTTATTGTCTTATTTTGGTTAGTCCATTAAAATAAAATAATCTATTTTTCTAAGGGCATTTTAGGTAATTCAAAAAAAGAAGAAACAACTAAGTTTAAATCCCCTAGGTATTTAATTGACAATTGACCAAGAGTATAGGAGTGTTTCGGAATTAATTCTTTTTTTTTTTTTAACTTTTCCAAACACCTGACAACCATATGCAGCAAGGAATATCAGCCGTCCACGTCGAAGAGGAGACTGTCCTAAAATCTTTGTATGTAGTCGTGGCCTCCAGAGCACAATTTGGATCCGGTCCTGCACGTCCTTTTTGCAGGACGTGCAGGACTAAATATGGTCCGTTGGATCAGATGTCAAATCTGCTCCAACGGACCATATTTTTAACCCCTGTATGTATTTTTAAAAATTCGAAAATTTATAAAATTTCTGCAGCCGTTGGATCATATTCGAATCTGATCCAACGGTCCGTATTTGGTCCTGCACGTCCTGCAAAAAGGACGTGCAGGACCGGATCCGGACGCGAGAGCATGGTAAATTCCTGGATTTTGCTTTTACAATATTGAGCAGCAAGCTGAATTCTGGAATCTGTTACGTCAATTCATGGAATCTCATCTTGTTTTTCTTTTTTAACAAAAGCTGAATTAAATCCTTCTCTGATTTCAGACAAAGAGGATTCTCGAAGGCAACAGCATCTATACTCAAAGAGGAAGTAACAGAGTGTTACATGTGCCAATTTTTGGGATAAAGTAATAATTCAAGAAAGTTCTTGGATCACAATTTTCCCTCTCCATATATTCTCAATGAAAGATTTGGACCTCAGAAAATATGGTAACTGGATAAATAAAACCATAAAAATTCGAAAAATCTGTTTAGGAACTCTTTTCAGCTTCTCCAACAGAAGATTCACCTGTTGCCATATCCCACTGTAACTCTTCCCGTTCTTCTCGTATGATTCTGTTTCTTCCAGTCTCCGGGCTAAGTTCTTTATTTATTTATTATTTTGCTCTTTCAGAATCAATTTTATGTGTTTAATATTGCAAGTTTCTATCTTGATCTGACAAATTTGGCTACTTGAGACAAAACCCATGATTTCTAACTTCTGGGCTGTCGTTTGATAGGATGGTTGGTGCCACAGCTGCTGTCAGATCATTCACTGATGCTCATAGTTGCCCATGTTTGTGCTTGAACTCCATGGCTACAAATAAATTGAATGTTGTGACTAATATGGATTTGGTGGTGCACAAGAATGTATCAAGGAGGAAGAGTTCGAAGAAAATGAAAGCAGTAGACTTGAGGAGCTCTTTCTTGGCTACATGGTCTCTTAAGGGGCTTTCTTGTGGTGCTCATGGTTACTCAAGGAAGAAAAAAAAGCTAAAATACCTTAGCATTGTTGATGAGTTGGGAGGGCAGTATGAAGAAGGCTTTGCTGATGTGAAAAACGTGAGCACAACTTTCTGAATTTCAATTTCACATTTTACTAGTATTTCAGAGCTGAATATATTTTATAATCTCTGCTTGTTCATGCTTCTTTTTTTCTTGCCATCTCTTAGTTATTAGCCAAGAGTATTAGGTTTTTTTTGGTGGTATTTTGGCACTCCGCCAAGGGCGTTACACTTCAGTTTTGATTTTTTAAGGGATAAGAAAGCTGAAAGGTACTGCAGTACTGTTTTAGAGTAGAGTAAATGCAGAGAAGAGAATTAGAGGTTTACATTGATATCGTGGAAAGCCGACTCTAGAATGATGTGTTTCTAGACCAGTAATACAGAGTAAGGTAAGACCTTTGGCTAAAATGATTGTGTTCATGTTGGATGCTTTCAAGTAGAAGACTGCCCAGGACTAGTTAACATTTAAGATTTCTGCTTTCAAGGTTCATCCGAAGAAGCAAAAAGTGTGCAATCCGGTATGCTTGGTTAACATTATCATAGAGACAAACGGTTGAAATAAGCCCTTAGATGTGATAGTTTGCCTTGGGAAGTTCATTACTGCTAGTTTACTTGGGGAGCCAGAGTACCTAACAGGCTGTTGGTTGCAAGTCCTTCTAGTACTCTTACAGCTACTGCAGCGGACTTTCATGATCAAGCTACCTATTTGCAGATTCAGTAGAATTCTTGGAATATTCACCTGCCCAGATGCTTCATGAATCATTTAGTCTGGCAGAGGATCAATAGATATAGTGGGTTTAAAGCATACTCTCAAAAGTAAAAAATATCTGTAAATACTGCTAAGGCAGGTGATCCATAATAGGCTTCCAAGTGAATGGCACTGGCAAAGTTGTTAAGCTTCTTTTATTAGAGGATCATCAAATCATTTAAGAAGCAGGATCTAGCCTTGTTGATAATTTTGGTTTTTATATCATGATCCCAGGCATGTCTGAAATTCGTGGTTGATTGCTGATGCAATTCTAACTTTTAACTGGTATTGATGATTTTATATGGTTAATCCTATGTGGACTGCAGATTCTTTTGTTCTTGACTAAACCTATAATTCTTCAGGGGTACAATCTTCCTTTTGAATATATTTTTGCTTCTATAATCGAGTCTTTAAGCAGTCATAGTCTTTGACTTGATGACAATTTGACACTACGCAGGAAATAATAAATTATTTGACGTATAAAGCTGCTAGGACGGTTCTTACTCAACTCTATGAGATGAACCCACCACAGTACATGTGGTTTCACAAGTAAGCAAGCAATACTCTTGCAGGCTCCACCTCCAATTACTACAGCATCTTCCACATTAGTCTCTTAAACTGGATGATTGAATAGAAAACTGATAAGGGCTTCTTGAGCCGTGCAAAATTTGTGTTGCAATTGTCAAAACACTGCTTTTATTTTGTATGAATAATAAACAGATTGAAAATGCCTTAAACTTTTTGAGATTTGAAGTTGGGATTTCACAACAGTGTTTACTACTGGGCCTCCTTGTACTTACAAGTATGAAGTTTCTGTCAAGGTCAGTATCTTGACACGGAACAATCAATGCAACTTGTTTCTTTTTTTCACCTTCTAATCTCCAGATAAAAAGTCTCATTCATCATTCTGATAGGAAATATCTTTTCTTGTTTGAAACTCTGTAAGATGCATTCTTCCATGGTGGAACGAACATAGATGAGCTCTTACTAATTGTTTTGTTTAAGCAATTTGAAGTCATTCTCCATTTTTTGCAGCTTTATAGCAGAAAATGTACCCAACACTGGAAAGCGTTTTCTTCAGACACTTGCAAAGGTAAATTTATATGAAGTGGTACTTTGATCTTCTTATATCAGCTGTGATTGATCTAAGAAGAGGAGGAATTTTCGACTCCCGTGGCTTTCTAGGGCGGGGCAAAGGGATGCTATTGCTTTTGTGAAACAGCATTAAATTGTTCCCCTTGAAGGGAAGAAAATTACTTCGGAACTGAATGGTGGCCAGTGGCCTGATACTTGGAATTTCTGAATCAATAAGCAATTTTAACAAATCTTAAGGCTTGTACAGGAAAAGCAAGACCTTGCTGAAAGAGTAATGATAACGCGCCTTCACCTATATGGAAAATGGATTAAGGTATGTTGCTTGCATAAGTTTTTGCTGCATTTGCTATTTTTGAACGCCTTCACCTATACAAAGAACATTGAAGATAAGAAGCTCTTTTCTTTTTCATTTTTCCTTTGTGGGCTCAGAAATGTGATCATGCTGAAATGTACAAGGAAATCTCTGATGAGAACTTGGAGTTGATGCGAGAACGGCTGCAGGAAATCATCATTTGGCCAACAGATGATCCAAATAACGAGCAGCAGGATTCATAGTGATTTTGTAAACATTTTTTTTTTTTGGCTTCTGCTTGTGCCAGCATCTTTCTCAAAAATGGTGTTCTTTGGTTCAGTGGCACTGGCTCTAATAGCGGCTCTACCTCCAGAAAGTTGTGTAATTCATTTGAGTAATGTACTGTGGGCTTCCGAATTCTTATATGTTTATCTCTGTTCTTGGATTACAGTTTTGGTCTGGATATGTTCTTCAGTTCTTTAAAGGGGATAAACTTTATGTACATAAGAGTTGCTTTCAGAGGTGTGGCAAAGACTTTTCATAATTTTTTTTCTGAGTGAAAAGGGACACTTTTTCTTGTGTAACTTGATTCTCATTCATTATCACAGGGCTCACAAAATTTTCCTGAGTGAAAAGAGACTTTTTCTTGTGTAACTAGATTCTCATTCATTATCACAGTTCCTAAATGGCAGTCATCAGTGTCATTTTCTTTTCTTTTCTTTTGGTGGTATAGCCGAAGAGAGTCTTTGCTGATTTTTGACATCCACTTCAATTGGTTGTTTTTCATATAACTGATCTTCCTGGCAACAGGAGATTTGATCTATTCTCCAACCATTACGCTGGAAACTACTGAGTCATATTATCCCGGATTTACAATCTTGGATATTTAGAACACAAGGAGAGATTTTTGATGGATAAGGACAGAAATGACTGATAATTTCAACAATCAAGAACTTTACCGGCAATATCCACTTAAGGGCTATACAATTAGTTTACATATTGGAGATACATTACAATATATCAGCAATAGTAGCTTTCAGTATTTTGATCTACATACTAAAATCATGAAGAATCCTGATCAGATGATGAATTGAAATGAATATGTGGAATATGTGAAATCTTGTGCCGATCCGCACCATCTTTTTTGTTGTATTTTTGCAGCAGGTGATCACATTCACTGATAACAAGTAACTGCAAGTTGAAGCGGCACATTTCTTCCGGAAAAGATTCTAAATTTGCAGAAGATGAGATCTCCATATGCTGAAGAGAAGTGAAACTTTGGCAATCTACCTCTGGAAAAGACTTCAGATCATTGCAGGAACTAATTCTCATTAGTCTTAATTCAACAAGACCGGAAAAGTTAGCTGCTTCTGCCACCATCAATGATCTCAAAAGTTCCTGTGAAGTATTGTGCATCATCAATTCTTCCAAACAGAAAGAAAATGGAAATGCCACAAACTTTGAACAATCTATAATTGTCAGCCTGCTGAGGGATCAAAAGCATTGCCTTCCTGAAAGTTGGTGAAGGAACTCTAGTGGCTCTGTTGTTGTTCCATCACTTGCTGTGCTTGAAAAGTTTCTTGACCAATCGCTCAAGAGAGGCAAGTCAAAGAGTAAAAGTTCTTTCAAGGATGGGAAGTAAGTGAAATGAGTAGCTTTATCACAAATGTAATGCACCACATCTAGAGAATAGAGTTTCAGAATCCTTAGAAAGGGCAACTGACCAAATGCTGGAAGTTCTTGGTATCTAGAACACCTCTCGATGGTAATTTTAACAAGATCTGGGAGTAACGAGTTCAAATCAGTCCTCATCCAAATTGGAAATTTGACATCTCCATATCCACATACGTGCAACTCTTTCAGATTTACATGAGGACGAGGATTTCTAGTACCAGTGCATCAGTATACATGCCATCGTTGATTTCTTGGTTCCAATTTAATCTCAGAGAACATAGGTACTTCTTATCCTTCATATTTGCTTCTTTGCATTTCTGTAGTCTTCTTATGTGTTCAAGATTCATAATAGATAACTCTCCCCTTATGTTGTTTAGGTCACTTAACTCATCCAGTCAACCACATCTACAGTTGGAAGAATTCCTGCCTATAACAAAACTTGGTAGCATCCGTAGAAAAGTCAGTTTGCCAAACTCCAGAGGCATTTGAGTCAGCTTGCTGCATCGACTGATTTCAAGGTGTCTCAGTGTAACTATTCTACTTATGTGACAAGGTAGTTCTTTAAGCTTATAACATCTCTCAAGATTCAATGGCTGTAAATTCTGCAGCTTGCTTATAGAACTTGGGAGAGTAGATAGCATCTTCTTTGAGAGATCAAGGTATCTCTAGTGTTTCAGCTTGCGGATGACTCTAGGCAACTCTTCAATCCTTTGATTATGCAAATACAAATCACGTAACTATCTAAAACATGCATTTATGACACAATGAACAATTTTGCACCCCCTTTGATGCCGAAGTGGAAGCAGAAATGTCTTTTTTTTTTTGCTTTAAGCAAGGATTCGGGAGGAGTCCAAAAGGGTGGCAAGTAACTTCCGAATGAGATATGATGAACTCTTTCAGAGATATTCCTTCCATCAGCTTCTGCGATGCAGCATTCAGGCTCTACAATTGAGTATGCAAGATTCATGCAGAAGGTCATACATTTTGCAGCTTATTATGTTATTATGTTCATCTCTTTTGACATCTTGCAAGAAAGACCTTAGCAGTAATTCCTTAAAATATTGTAAACCAATATCCTCCAACTGCTGGTCAATACCTAAAGCATGAATATAAACCTGCGCCATCCATAGTTGGATCAAACTCTTAATTTCCAATTCACAGCCTTTTGGGAACAACAAGCAATAAGTAAAGCATTGCTTCAAATACATCGGCAAATGGTCATAACTCTATTTCATTATGGCCAAAATGTCATTATTTTCCTTCGGCAGTTCCCATATCTCATTCCTCAGGATGGATAACCATTCGCTCTCATCCCTTTTTGATCTCATCATGCTTCCAAAAGTTCTTATTGCAAGAGGAACTCCACAACACATCTTCACAATACTTTTTCCAATCTGAATAAGGTTAGTATAGCTCTGTTCCTCCCCTCTCCTGAATGCTAGTTGCTTGAACAAGGACCAGCTAATATCTTCTGATAAACCCTGCAATATGTACAAACTATCAGTGTCCATAGTAGATGCAACCTTTTGGCTGCGAGTGGTGACAATTATCTTACTTTCCTTAGCACCGCCTAGAAGTAATTCACTCGATTGGATCCAAATCTCACGATTTTCATTCCAAACATCATGCATTACCAGCAAATACTTCTTTCGGTCCAGCTTCTTTCGAAGGCGAATCTGCAACTCCTCCATCTCCAAATTTCCTAAAACGAAATTTCTTTCCTCCTCCATTCCAGGGTTTCCAAAAGAAACATCACTCCCAGTTGCCAAGATTCTTGTCATCAGCTATTTTACTTTGAACTCATCAGAAACAGATATCCACATTCTCAGCTCAAAATTATGTACTACTCTGGTATCATTATAGGCCAATTTTGCCAAAGTAGTCTTACCTAGACCACCGATGCCCACAATTGCTACAGAAACGTTTTCTTGACATCTTGAATCCTTCAAGAACTCCACAATTTCCTCCTTATCCCCCTCTCTTCCTGTGACATTTGAAGCTAACACAAAAGAGTGTGTCTGTTCTCTGTCACTTGTACCCATTTTAACACTAAAAGATCTTTCTCTAAAATTGAACTTATCCATCTCAAGAGCGATCTCATCCAATCTCAATCTTACCTTTCTTATTTTCTTTCCCATGTTATAGCAAAAAGCAAGTTGGTTTGAAGATGCGAAAAGCAGACGGACCTGGGTTTTCATTCTTGCATACACTCCAGGCCTAAAGTCTGAGGCTTTGGTGGCAAATTCATCCAAGATATCATCAATTTCATACACAACATCCTTGAGATTCTATATCCAGTTTTGCACCAAATGGCTCTTTTCTTGCTGCTCACCTGCATCAAGAAGTACAGCTTTGATGGTTATCAGTGTTGGAAAGCTTTCTTATTGATGGTTATCAGAGTATTGGAAAGCTTTCTTATATCTATATAGAATTTAAATTTTAAAATTTTTTATTTTAAATTTTATAAAAATAAATAAAAATAAAAATAAAAATATTATATTTTATTTCGCGGATTCAAACTAATCACGGAGAGGTAATCAGGCACTCAGGTCTCGGCTCGTGGAGTAGAATTGAATACCATGTGAATGGTAGTTATCTGGGGTTATTGCTCGTATTTTTCATTTGTTTTTTTTTTTTTTTGGAGGAAAGGGGTTATTGCTTGTATTATCGTGTTTATTGGATTCTTGTTCTATTTATGTAATGTTGCATAATAAATTTCCATTTTGTATCATCTGGATATAATTTTTTTATAATTAAAATATTTCATTAATAGAAACAGAAAGTAAATTACAATGATAAGTAGAATACTATGATAACAGATAAAATATCACATATTATAAATAAAATATAAAATAAAATAATAAAAATAAATATATTTTAATCATCCACTCAGTGTCTCATTTGCCATGTTTTGGACGCCAGTGGCATGAAAGTAGGGATGTTTATGGTGTAGTTTGATTCGGTTTTAGGCAATTTTCAAACCCAAGTAATAACTTGGGTTTGAGAATTGTGAAATCAATCCAAACCATTAATAATCTCAAATCGTTAAATTTGATTTGCATTGATTTAATTTGATTTGAAGGGTTTGAACATGCACCATTATGTCAGATCTAGGATGAGATTGAATAGTGTTTTGTTTTGAGATTTTCTGTCTTGGATTTCGGGAGAAATAATTTGTTGTGAAAAAAAAAGTAAGACTCATGGTGAGAAATTTGCATTAGATTCCGCAATCCAAATACACCCCTAAAAAGTCATACTAGTTGCTTGAACATGCGCTAAAATTGAACTTTTCTTCAACTCGCATAAGAATTATAAGCGAATAATGCAAAAGATAATAATGTCAAATTCAATTTATAATAATGAAATTATCAGCCAATACTTATACAATATAAACCTAATAAAATAAATATCAACAATAAAAGGAAACAATACAACATCATCCAAATCATATTTGCATCAACAAATAAAGTTCAGTTAAAAATGCTTAAATTTATTGTAAATCTTAAAGTAATTTCCAATATATATAGTAGGTTTGGTTTGGTTTGAAAAGTTTTCAAAGCAAACCAAATTTTTTGTTTTGTATCACACCAAACCCAATTCATAGTACTGCTTATAAAATCGATTTGAATTGGCTGGACGTTTTCAATTTTTTCTGAATACCCCTATATGAAAGATCTAGCCTCAGCCCCCTTCTTCATCCTTCCATTGTCTAAATCTTTCCATAATCCCCCCAACCCATTTCACCCACCAACTTTATTATCCTTTTGCAAAAATATTTAGGGTGTGATTGGATAGAATTTGGTTTTGAGATTTTTTGTCTTGGGTTTCGGGAGAGAGAATTTTTTGTGAGAGAAAAAGTGAGATTTGAGATAGAAAATTGTATTGGATTCGTTGTGGAACCCGATCCAAGATTTGAGATGAATATTTACAGATGTACAATTTCTTTAAAATGCAAACTTTTAAGATTTTTAATAAATTATTCCAAATTTAGTCTTTATAGAACAAAGAAAAGAAAAAAAAGGAAAAAGAGGAGAGGGCGCAGGAGAAAAAGGCAGTTTTCTCCTTACCCTCCTGCCCATCCACTATCCCTACTCTTTTTACATCGTTGCCACTGCCTCCTCTCCCTCTCGCAGCCTCTCCATTGTTTTTAGTCTTCTCTCTCCCTTCCCTCTTAAGTACCTTCTTTCATCTTCTTGTTTAAATTGAGCGAAAAGAGGAGAGGGCGTAGGAGAAAAAAGCAGTAGCGGTGATGTGAGGGCAAGGCTTAGTGGGCGTCAGAAATGGAAACATTATTACTATTTATATTTTCTTAAATTGTTATTTGTAATATATTTGTATTTTATTTTTAAACTCTCTCTCTCTCTACTCCATTCACTCTCCCTTTTTAAAATCTTACTTGAATTACCTCAAATTTTAAATTTTTGGTATTCTCATAGCATTTAAGACTAAATAATTGGTGAATCGATATCAACTAATATTAATTTTTAAATAAAATCTCACAAAAACTTTTAAAATTTAAATTTCTTACTATTTGGATGATTTTTGTAAATCTAAATTTTACAGAAGTTGTTGCTCACATTCGTGGATCGCCAAGATTCTCCATAGAAGTTGCATCTAACTTTTCCAGAGAAGTACTCATAACTCATGTTTGTTTGTTCAAATTTTAATTTTTTGGACTTTTTCAACCAATTTTGATGTTTTTTTTTGGGAAATAATAGCATAACATGTCTAGTTTGAAGATTAAACTTGAATCATACAAATCTGAAGTAAAATTCTATGATTTCTCATTGAAACTTTAGAGAAATATTGTAAATTGAAAATAAAATGAAATTATACTATAAATAGCAATTTCACATATTGCAAATAGCAAGCTCCAAGGGAAATGGGAATACAAAGGTGGAAAAAAGTGGATAAAGAATCAAAAACTGGTTGTTAAGCGATGGATCTGTTGCGACAGTAGCAGCCTGGAAAAAAGAGAAGAAAAGAAAGTGGATTGAGGGGTGTAAAATACGGTGAAGACAGGAAAGTGATTGGGTGAAATGGGTTGGGGGATTTTAAAAAGAACTAGACAAAGAGGGTGAGTTTGAGATGGAAACAGGAAAGCAAATTATGAGTTTTAGGAAAGGAAAATTGGCTCTCAATGCTGCAAAAGAAGTTCTCTACCACTAGTCGTTTCATTACATTTTATTTTATTTTTATATTATTTTATAACCTTTTTAACTTTTTATACTATTAAACAATTTTTGTATTTTATTTTATATTAATGAATAAGACATTTCTTTGAAATTTTAGAGTGACATAAAAAAATACATAAAAATTGTTCAATAGTATAAAAAGTTAAAAATATTATAAAATGACATATAAAAAGATACAAAAATTATTCAATAGTATGAAAATTATTAGAACAAAGTTTAATAATACAACTAACCCTAGTGTATTTTTTTAGTGGTATTTAGAGCCAATTTGCCTTTAAAAAATTATACATTTGCCTTAAAACGACTTTCAATTGTCAATTGAAGAAGAATGGTCCTTTGATTGACGATGAAAAAATAGTCAATTAAGTCTCGAAAGTTAAGTGTAATATGTTATGGTTTCAAGAGTTTTTGTTCTGCCGTTATAGTCTCAAAAAATTTTTTGCATAACCAACAAAGTTCAACCACTGGCTCCAGTCGTAGCCTTAGACTAAAAAAATATACACCCACTCTCGTGAACTTTTCTTGAGAATAAAATCGTCAAGTTTCATGATTATTTGTAAAGTACGTGACTCCCAAAATTATAGACATCTAGGGCTTTAGCATCATGCTTGACAAATAGAAGCCAATGCACTCAACCTAGAAAAGGTCCAAGAATTTAGCAACCTGGAAAAAAAGCCAATGCATTTAGTCCCTAAGTAATTATATAGAAGCAAATGGGTAATTCTTCGAAGAAAATCATAGAACTTGACAATTTTACCCTAAAAAAAAAAGTCATGTGAGTGGAGTCTGTATATTTTTTATTGGAGGCTACGGTGGCAACTAGTGGTTGGACTTTGTTGATCATGTAAAAATTCTTTTAGTACTATAACTACAGAAAAAAAAAATTAGATCATAATATGTCATGCAACTAATTTTTGGAATTAAACTAACTATTTTTTCATTGATAATCATATCAAATACAGGTTTCTTTTGTGGAATTAACCGTAACCTAAATCCATTTAACTTTTCTTAATCTTGTACTAAAAGAGCAATTTTTCTTAATCCTGATTTCGCTATATGACGAACAATTTTATTAAGGCACTGGTAATGTTCTAGAAGATCACTACGAGATGTAGAGCCCATTTAGTAGTTTCAAGTCAATTTTGATCCAAATCAAACAGAGATCAACTATATATTAAGTAAGAATTTTGCTGAAAAATTTTAGTTCAAAACTGGACCAAATTAATCTATTTTATTTTAATTTGATTTTTTAAAAATTTTGCAAAAATTAAATTAAAGTAAAAATTTAAAATTGTAAGCAAATCGAGAAAACTGTGTTGAAGATAAATCGATCCCCGATCGAGATATATGAGCACTTTCTAGAAGAAAACCCAGGAGTTGTCTAGTACAACCGCCTCCCGTGGTCACGTGATGCTGCACGTGCTCCTATCCTCATCATCGTCACCTCTTCAGTTGCCACGTTTCAACGAGTAGCCAGAAGGAACCCTTCACCACGTGTCACACGCAGCCACTGCCAAACATCCTTATATTCTTCCCATCAGCTCGCTACTTGCGTAACACTGCAAGACCGCAAAAACCTCCCGCGAAATTATTTGGTTTCAAAAGGAAAAAAAGACGAAGAAGAAGATGGCCAGCACCGAAGAACCCATGCTTTCTAGACTCGACCGCCTCGATAATATTGTGAGTTTGTCTGCCATTTGTTGTCTCTGATTTCCATGCTCAGCCAGTGTTATTATTATTTCATTCCTAGTTCTTCTTTAAAACAATAGTGTAACAAAAACAAAAAAGAAAAGAAAAGAAAAGAGGTGTTCGTGAAATTTTGCTTGTTAAACTTAGAGATGTGCATACTCTAAATTAAAGAATAATAGGTATTTGAAAAAGGGCTCAAATCAAATAACAATAGATTCTGAATTCAAATGATATTTGTCCTCATTAAAATATCAGAAAATAAATAAAGTATATTATAAATTAAATTTGAATTGAGTTTCGTTACAGAATTTAATATAAATTTTTTTTAAATTTTATTTTTTTATAAAAAATTATTTCTTTTAAAATTTAAAATAAAAAATTTTAAAATAAAAAAGTATCTTATTAATTTTTAGAGTTATTTTTTGAGAGATTATAGCAGATCGAGATGTGCCTCTTTTTTGACCGGGGGGAATTTGGGGAATTGGAGCAAGTGGAGGGATGGAAATTACAAAATAATTTTTTAAAAAATATATTTATAAAGTTTTTTAAATATTTAATTTTTATAAATTTAAAAATTATTTTTTAAATATTAAATATTATTATTTATATAAAAATTATTAAAATATTTTTTATATTTAAAAATAATACACACAAGAATAAATTTTGTACCATTAGTTTCTTGCTGGGGAACACTGCAAGATGCTAAGGGAGGAAATGTGTCCCCTGTTGATGTTTTCTTGTTTATCAGCTGAAACAGCTGGAAGGGATGAGAGGAGGTTATCATTCCCCTAAAAGTTCCGCAGCATCGACAGCATCAAGTGGTATATTGACGAGTGACGGTCCAGCGTCTTCCTCCGCCGATTTTTCTCCCAAAAGCTTGGAGAAGCACTGCCGCCCCATCGATGATGTCATTCTGGAAGCTGAGATAAAGGGTACTCTTATCGAAAGGCTTGTCCAGGTCGAGGATCGCGTCTTTAGGGTACATGAAATTAATCTGTTGTTCTTGTACTTATTCATGTTTGTGGGCTTGGGAAACCGATGAGATTAATTCAATTCTGACTTTGGTGCCTTTGTTTTTCAGTTGTGTTTGCGGTTAGGTAAAGAACTGGAGGCTGAGAAGGAGGAGGAAGAGTTTGTCGAGAAGCCGGAGAAGTCGTCGCAGAAGAAAAGTTTCAAGCACTTTGTGAAGTCGTGCATAAAGGGGAAGAGAAAAGACAAAGCCAAGACTGTTTCATCTTAGATAGGGTACTTGTCTTTTTTTTTTTTTTTGGTGGGTAAATAGGGTACTTGCCTTTTTTTTTTTTTGGTAAATAGGGTACTTGTTTTTTGTGTTTGAGTTTGTCTCCCAAGGGAATAAAAAGAACAAGACAACTTACAGCCATGTCTTATTTTACGGCCATTCTTAGCAATTTGGATCCGGTCTTGCACGTCCTTTTTTCAGGACGTGCAGATCAAATCCGGTCTGTTGGATCAGATGTCAAATCTGATTTAACGGATCATATTTTTTTATTTTTGTATATATTTTTAAAAATTAAAAAATTTGTAAAATTTTGAAAGCCGTTGAATCACATTTTGAATCTGATCCAACGATTCAGATTTGGTCATGCACGTTTTTCTGTATGTATTTTTAAAAATTAAAAAATTTGTAAAATTTTGAAAGCCGTTGAATCACATTTTGAATCTGATCCAACGATTCAGATTTGGTCATGCACGTTTTGCAAAAAGAACGTGCAGAACTGGATTCGTACGCCATTCTTAGGGTGCTGCACGTCTGTTTTGCAGCACGTGCAGCACCAAATCTGGTACGTCGGATCATATTTTTGACGGACTAGATATTTTGCCCCTTAAATATATTTTTTTCGAAAAATTATTTTTTATTCAAAAAATTCACAGCCGTCGGATCAGATTCAGATATGATCTGACGGCTGTGCTACAGTGCATCACGCACGGATAAGCCGTACGTTCTGCACTGTAGTACGGCCCCTATTTTACATGATACAATATATGATAGTACTGTCAGGGCTCGCTCCGGCCCGCCTCAGCCAGTATCGGACTTAGGACTGGTTTGGTTTGCAAGATGGGGTGAGAGAGGGAAGGGGAGAGGAAGAAGTATTATTTATATTTTTTAAGGAAAGTATTATATTTGTTTTAATTTTGTTTCGTATAAGAGGAGGAAAAGAAAATTAGAAATATTTTTTCTTGTTTAATTGGACTAAAAAGTGAAAAGGATAGAGAGAATATTTGGTTGTATTTATAAAATTACCATTCTCTTAAAATAATTTAATTATGATAAAATTTTTATGTCTAAATTTAAAATGCTTTTAAATATGATGTAAGAATTTTTTTGACAATTAATTTTGTTTATTTTAGACTCACAAAAATTTATAATTTTTAAAAAGAGAAAAATATTGCTCAAAGACTCATAAATAAGAAAGCTTCAAGAATGCAATACATAGATGAAATTTTTAATATTTTGAGAAGACAAAATGGTATTTTAAGACTAAATACATTCCAATCCATTCACTTTTAGACGGGTTGGTTTTGCTGATGTAGAGGGGGAGGACTCTCCCAGCATATTTACTTCTCATCATTCTCTCCTCTGAACCAAACGAAATAAAATATTCATTTACTTCTTATTTTACTTTCTCTTCTTTTTTCCTCCCTCTTTTCCTCCCAACCAAACTAGGTCTTAGTAGACTCGCAGGCTAGGCGGTCAAGCCACTGGCTTAAGGTTTTTTTCTTATTTTATCTCTTTATTATATATAGGTATATAAATTTATAATTAAAATAGAAAAAATTTTAGCAAATCACTAATATCATTAAAAATATAAATGATTAATTTTAATATAATTACATTTATATAAGAAATAAAAACTATTGTACAACAAGGATGGAGGAGGGATTGGTTTTAGAAAATTGAATTTATCAATCTTAATTGTATTCATGATTAAAATGTATAATTAAGGTAAGTTTGGTGTCAAGATTGTTATATTTTTTCTTATGATATATCTAATACATAAGGAAAAAACATGAGTTGTCCTATGGGGCTAAACAGAGAAATAAGCTTGTATTTAAATGCATTTAGAAAACTAAATCCTAACTTGTCCATATTGGAGATAAAATAGGTTGGTTGGTGAGTCGTAACCAGTTTTGACAGTACTATTTGAGTATAAATTTAAGTATTTATTATTAATTTGAGATATTTATTTTCATATAGTGAGAATAGTTGTTAAGTAGTGTTTTAAGTGCTATAAGACCTTTGAGTCATGCTTGAGTTTAGTGGATATGAGACATGATATTTGGGGTATATTTGAATTAAGTTTCGTTACAAAATTTAATACAAAATTTTCACTTTTGATTTAACTCTTTCTCTCACAAGTAATTTAAGATGCATATGGATTACATTTCAATCCTAAATCTAAATACTTGAGTCCTACTTTTCTTCTTACAAAAAAATTAATTTTGCGGAACCTAAAACAGAAAATATCAAACCCAAACTCACTCTATATACACTTCACTTTTATAAAACTCAAGACGAAAATTCTCAAATACAAACTCTTTTCAATCCCACCAATCAAAGTCGATTTGGCAATGATGTTAAGGCCTAAATTAGTGGGTGCTAAGGTGATGGTCAAGCTCATGATTTGCGTCCGAGCTGTTGTAAATTCAAATTTATAGATGGCTTAAATTAATGGTTTATTACAAAATACTCCTTTGAAGAGGTATGAGCATTTTAGTCCATCTTTAAAACTAGGCACGCTAGCCCAAAAACCGTTAATCCACAATTATAAATTAAACAATCGTTAGAATAAAAGTAAAATATCAAAAGTATCCTTAATTATTTTACGATTTATTGCAAAATGCCTCTTTAAAGTTTAAAATAAAATCACTTTAGTTCATATTCTTAAAAGGATAGATAGTTTATCGCATATTCTTAAAGAAATTAGTTAATATAGTTAAGTTAATAATTTATATTTAATATTTTTCTTATATTTTCTTCATTAATATTAAGATGACTTTTATTCTTATTAATTAATTATTTTTTAAATTATCACTCTATATATTTTTAAATACTAATATATGAAATTATACATTTGATTTAATATTACAAAATGCTATAAGTTTTGATATCCTTTAGAAAGAGAAAACATTTATTGATACTCATGCACAATAATTAGGAGCATACAAAGTTATTGAATTAACTATCCTTTATATAGGAAAATAAGCCAATAATTTGCCATGGAATAGAAAAATAATCCTATCTTTGGAGGATGGAGGGAGTACAACTTAAACCAAAAAAAAAAAAAAAAAAAAGACAACGTAAAGTGACATCATTCTCTTAAAAGACATAGCAAATGGATATTAATAAGTGAATGTAAACTCTCTATTTTTAAAAGATACAGACAAGTAGTTTTATTTCAAACTTTAAGGGGGCATTTTACAATAAATCTTGACTATAATATAAGAGTATTTTATTTTTATTTTAACTGTTGGTTAATTTCTCAACATGCTAGTCTTTGGAGGTAAAGTGCATATTTTTTGAAGATCAAGGATTAAAGTGCTCTAACCGCCTAACTTTAGGGAGTATTTTGCAATAACATTAAATTAAGAAATTCGTAGGTAGAAATTTACTATCATTATATTTTAAGAATTTTAAATTTATACTACCAAATTAACATATTGTAGAAGCTTTATGGTCGTAGGGTATATCTCTTAAGACCCCGGAAAAACAAACACGATATATTTTTGTCAATTTAGCACTTTTTTTTTTGTGAATCGATTTAGCACCTTTTGACAGTGCTGTGAGGGAATGCTCTCGAAGACAATCTTACGAATTGAAAATAAATAGGGTTGATGAAAAAACTACACAATTGGAGCCATCTTCTTATTTAACTCAGGATTGGGATCATCCCATCTGGTCATCAATCATGCAGCCAAGTTCTTCAAATGGGTCCATTGAAACGCCATGTTTTGAATTGATTCTTTGATTGGTTTCCTTGCATTTGATATCTGAGCCATTCTTTCTCTACTGGTTACCAGTTCAATAATAAATATTCCTAGGTTTTTAAAAATAGTGAAGAATGGTGGAAACCAACCCTTTTCCTTATTTTTTGAAAAGAAAAATAGTAGAGATGGAAATGTCCCCACACATCTCGTTGCAGATTTGTCTTCTCATTTTTCAGGGGAAAGATGCCTCGATTCGATATGAGTTTGAAATATCTTCTCTTCAAACCATCGATCTTTTGTTTTTTTTTACTAAATGGAAGAGTTATCTATTGATATTAAAATAGTTGAAGCTATTATAATCAAAGTAATTTTTTGCCCTTTTTCTAAAGGAATGAGTTGAAGAATTGAGATAATCTGATATAAAAAGTTACACAATAGTTGAAAAACTATGGTAACAAATAATAACCTACTCCCATAGGTAAAATAGACTAATACTATAATTATTAGTAATAAAGTAAACAAATACACAATAGACTTTTTCATAATATATTTTTCATAAATTTTCGACTACAGCAGTAAGAAGAAGTCAGCTCCAACATCTTCCTTTAAAGACAGCAACTGAAAAGAATATGAACGTATCAAATATCTTAAAAGTTGTCTCAGTGAGAAGTAGAAAACTGAACAAAGTCACAGATCAAGTTCGAGTTCAAAGATTTCTCTAGAAAGATTAGAGAAAATACTTTGATCTAAAAAGATAAAAAAAAAATCTTGCCTGTGAGTTTTGAATGTTGAAAAAATATACTTTGAAAGAAATCTATAATGATTTGTGGTAAAAAAATGAGTGAGAAGACTTAAAGAAAATAAAATGCCGGCTAAGATCTGGCCAAAAGCCCGGCGATGGCGGCTGAAGAAGAGAAGAGGTGCAGGGGCTGGGTTTAGAGAGAATGAGGAGAAAATGGGTTTTAGAGAGAGAGACTGGAGGTCATCCTGAAAAGCAAGTTCAAACCGTCGATTCTCTGATCCATGGACACATGTATCAGCTAATTGTTTGATGCACTTGTTCAGTATCCGGGAAAGGTGTTGTGTTTTCAAGTATATTTTGGTTTGTTATTTATTTTATTCTAAAAATAGCAATTTTTAGACTTTTAAGGATTTGCTCTCAATTGTTTGAATAAGTTATTTATAATTTTTTAAAATTCAAAATTGTTTTTGAACTATTTTTAACTATTTATTCACGTTTAATTTTAGTTTAAATAAATTAAAATTTTATTTTTTAAAAATTATTTTATTTTAATTTTAAGTACAATTTTTTTAAAAAATACTTATTTTTAACTATTTAAAAAAATTCAACAATCAAGAATATGACCTAAGTAAATTTGTATTTATATCAAACGGTGTGAGATGATACGTAGTTATAAACTTCTAAATATTCTTTTCGTTGGGATATTTCTAACAAGTTCTAAGATAACAAACGTAATAGTTTTTGTATTGATGATAACAAGCCTGTAACCCTCAAATAAACTTTTGGTAATAAACTAATCCTTCTTCGCATAAAGATGTAGAAAACTGAAATATTTTTAAAATAATTTTAATCTATAAACAAATAGAGACTGAGCTCCCAAAAAAAAAAGAAATTAAAAAGAAAGTATTCATTTTTGAAAGAAAAGTAGTATTCTCAATACAATTTTAATTTCTTTCATTCATTCGTTATTTTTTTATAAATAAAAGACTTTAATGTCAATAGCTAATTTTTTTAAACAGAAATTGAGTTAAAATTTTAAATTTCTTTTGGATATTAAAGCTATTTGAATTATAAAAAAAATAAGACCAAACTAAAATAAGTTAAAAGGAAGAATAAAAATATAATTTTCCTTTTGAAAAATAAAAAAAAATGAAAATTAACAGTCCGGGAATGTGCCAAGGGTTGAACAATAAAAAATATGTCGAGACTAGTAGTTGAAATGGAGCCATTTGGGTCCTTCTTTTGGTTCCCTCGTGGGAAGCTAATCAGATCAACTGCTGGTTTCAATGTCATTTTCACATTATGGGATGTTTGACAAAAAAAAAACAAAAAAAGATTCTTACCAAATTGCTTAACACCAATACATATTTTCAAGGTAGGGACGTTGAATTTTGTTTATCAATCTCTATCAATGGGCCATAAATCTAGACAAAGACCTTCCTCTCTCTTTCTCTCGCTAATCCTCTGTCTTAGGTTGCTGTTTTTCTCCCCAACCGAGTGTTGAATGGATTTGTCCTAAAAAAAAAAAAAAAAGTGTTGAATGGATTCTTATTTTTGGTACTTATTATAATTAAAAAATAAAAGAAAGCGTTGGAATGACATGCCAACAATTCTAATCCCCAAATGCCAAATAATGCCTCAATTAAAAGATGTCAAAACGAATCACCCGCCCACCCCCAAGTATATATCAACTTCATAAACTTTATTATATTTTCCTTTAGGTATTGTCCAATTAAGTAATTATTTTTTAATATCACTTATAGTTGAAGTAACTTATGAATCCTTAACTATTTCATTTTTAGTGTTTAGCTCACTTAAATTTTTCATTTTGTCCATATTTGGACTCTTAGATTAAAACAACTCTTTTATATTTGTTCTTTATAGTTGATTCTAGAATTCATTAATTGGACTCATGGTTAACTAAATTTGTCATTTAATCTATCTAATTCTTCTAAAACTTATGCCTTCTAATAGCAAATATCTATCTCCTATCTTATCTTGAAGAGCCACGGGAACACCCCGAGGTCCGGCCTAACGCTCTTTCACCTTTTGAGCTTACAAAGGCTAATCCAATCCTTCAGAGCTTACTAATATGTAAACAACTCTCAATGCTACTCTCAGGACTATCTAGGAAATAAAGATCAACTAATGGAAGGTATGACTAAAAGAAGAATAATAGAGTTTTAACAACAATACTTGGCTAACAAGGAGATCAACAAACAAATTAACAGAGTAACAACAAAGAAGAATAGCAAATAATTGGATCATATGACTATGATACCAAAATGGAGTAGGATCTTAAAATTGTTTGCTATCATAAAATACTTGCAAAATAAACTTTGATACTGAAAGTAAAGTAATGAAAATACTTACAAGTAGTTGAAACTTTCTCTTTATTACTTGAAACTTGAATACAGAGACTTTGATATCATAGAGTTTTACTCTCTAAATATAGAGTACTCTCTTTGAATATCCTTACAAATTCTCTCCAAATAAACCTCCTCTCAAACTTTGCATGAAACTTCCCCCTTCTAGTGTATACAACCTGGATTTATATTTGAGTTGGAAGCCTGAGAATCCAACATGTGGACGATTTTGGACTAAAGCAAAACTTGAATTTGCGAAGTGGTGTAGGTGGCATTAATAATGCATAGGCTAAAGTGCCTTCATAAACTCATAACATAATTATCTATCATAAATTTTGATGTAATTAATATGTTTATAAAATTTATTTTCTATTAAATAAGATCATTGCATGTATCGTATTGATTATTATATGAAATGTCATTCAATCTATACATTATTAATGATGTATGGAATCAAGAAAATCAATAAATGAAACTCTAATTATAATTGAAAAACATTAATCACTTCTCCTTATTAAATATAGTTATCTATATCATGATTAAGCATAGATATGAATATATATATATATATTTAAAATAATTGTCTAAACACCTATATTAGAGTAATTAATTTTAAAACAAAATTAGTACATGAATATATAATTATTGCATCAAATATATAAATTAAAGTGATTTAAATATTCAAGAATACAAGTTCATTAGTATCATGGTCAAAATTATTTCATTGAGAATATATACATTTATATATATAGTTTTACAATAGCTAAAAAGAGAATGTATAGGTGTATAAAAAAAAAGCTAATATGTGTGTACAAATTAAAATTTGTAATAAATTGAAGGACTTGGAAGCAAAAAAGAAGAGAAAATGGAAAAAGGAAAATGGGTAATTGAAAAGGCTAAGAAATAAATTAGATATTAAATAAAAAGAATATCAACCAACTTATGAAATTTATTTCATTTAACCTTTTAGAATTCTGAGAAAAAAACTAAAAAGTCTTGTAAATGTTCTTTCGATTTTGATCCTTATAAGAACTTCAAAATTTTTATTATATATATATATATATATATATATATATATATAATAGTTAAAATGAAATATTCATAGTGGTGTGCAAATCAAATTAAAGAATCAGAGGGAAAAAATCTGGCGAATAAAACCTAAAAAAGAATTGGAAACTAAAAAAACTTTATTATGAAATATTATGAATGCCCATAATTCCAAGAGATAATTCTTTTAAGTTATGGAATATGAAAGTTTAAGGGTTACAACTAAAGTTGTAACATATATCATTTGTAGATCATTATCCCCATTACCTCCATTATCTTAAAGAATATGAGAGATCATGAGGGTAAGTTATGTAAGTTTTAGATAATGTTACTAATGACCTATGATGGGAATGATCATTTTTAACTCTACAAATAGGAGCTTGTAAGAGTATGGATGATGGTGAAAAGCTCTCAATAAAATTCTAGTTTCTACATTTCTTATGTCATCTTTTTCTATATTTTACTATAGTTCAAAGTCTTCTTTGTTATAATTTTATAGTTAGTTTTTGTGTCGATTGTAACTAAATATTATAACACATTATCATCACGAGTCTCTTCCACTGAAGTTTAAAGTTTAATTATTATGACTCTAAAAATACCAATGAGAATATTTGTCTTGTTGATAGTGGTACTATGTATACTATATTTAAAAGTGAGAGATATTTCTCTTGTTTGAATATGAGAGAAACAAATATTTGCACTATAAATGATAGTGCAAAATTGATTAAAGGCTCCGAAAAAGCTAATATTTTATTGCTTGGAGGCACAATAATTACCATCAATAAGGCATTATTTTCTCGAAATCTAAAAGAAACTTATTGAGTTTAACGGATATCAGCCAAAATGGATATCATGTTGAAATAATGGAAGAAAATAAATTTGAGTATCTCTACATTACTCAAACTATCTCAGGAAAGAAATCTATCTTAGAGAGATTATCATCTATTTCTTCCGGCCTATATTATGAAAAGATTAATAATATTGAAATGCATCATTTAGTAAACCAGAAGTATACTAATCTTGTTACATGTATTAGTATTTGGCATGATCGTTTGGGTCACTCAAGATCAATTATGATATAAAAATTATTAAAAATACACATGGGCACCTATTGAAAGGTCAAAGCGTGTTGAATAAATTTCCATGTGCTACTTGTTCTCAAGGAAAATTGGTTATTAGACCATCCCAAGCAAAAGTGAGAGTTAAATCTCTCGCATTTCTAGAACAGATTCATGGTGATATATGCGGGTCTATTCATTCATGGTGATATATGTGGGCCTATTCACCCACCATGTAGGAAATTTAGATATTTTATGGTATTAATTGATGCATCAACCCGATGATCGCATATTTATTTATTATCAATTCGCAACATGACATTTACAAGATTACTTGCCCAATTAATTCGCCTAAGAGCGCAATTTCCAAATCACCATATTAAGAGGATACGTCTAGATAATGTAGTTGAATATTGTTCTAATACCTTTGATGCTTAATGTATGTTAAGTGGCATTACTATTGAACATCATATGGCACATGTTCACGCTCAAAATAGTTTAGTCGAGTCATTTATTTAAAGACAGCAATTAATTGCTAACCACTTTTAACGAGAACAAACCTCTCTATAGACTTGGGGACATGCAATTTTGCATGCTGTACCACTTGTACGTATTAGGCCATCGAGTTATCATGAAACTTCTCCCTTGTAATTAGCATTTGGCCTTGAACCAAATATCCTATTACTTAAGAATTTTTTGATGTACAATATATGTTCCTATAACACCCAATCAGTGAACTAAAATGGGTCCCTAAAGGAGAACAAAAAGACTTTATTATGAAATATTATGAATGTCTATTATACAAGAGATAATTCTTTTAAATTATGGAATATGAAAGATTAGGGGTTACAACTAAAGTTATAACATATATCCTTTATAGACCACTATCTCCATTACCTCCTATAATCTGTTCTCTAAGAAAATAGAAGGATCATTTTCAACTCTATAAATAGGAGCTTGTAAGAGTATGTATATATGGTGAAAAATTTTCAATAAAATTTTAGTTTCTACATTTCTTGTGTCATCTCTTTCTTTCTTTTACTATAATTCAAAGTCTTATTTGTTGTAATTTTATAGTTAATTTTTGTGTCGATTACAATTGAATTTTATAATAGATTTGAATTTTCTGCCAAAGTTAAGGCAAAAGAACCTCAAAATTTGATAATAAAAATTCTCTTACTAAGCCCTTTCAATTTCCAAAGTTTATGGGAATTTCAAAACTTTCTAAAAAATAGGAGAATTTTTTAGTCAAATCTAAGGTCTGTATTGAACAACCTTAGAAGGAGGCTCCCAAGAAGCCTAAGAAGGAGACAAAGGCTATGGTCCTAAAGAGAAGAAATTTGCTACTCATCTTCCTTACTTTTAGGTATAATTTTATTAATTTATCAAAATTTTATTGATTTTAGACGTCAATTCTAAAAATTTTTTGGTGAAGAACAATCTTTTATAGTATTTATGATTTGATTTCTCCCCCTAATCTCTTCTCCATTTTCGGGAGAAATCATATTCAATTGAAACAACACGAAGAAGGAGCTCATGTTATATCTCTCAATTCTTTCTCTGTATTTCTACATCTGCATTTTGTTTCTTTCCTCTTGGTTGGAGATTAATAATTTTTAGAAGAGGAAATTGTCAAAGTAATATCCGAGGCAATTGGCAAGCAAATATTCCTACCATTTGTTAGATCCCTTTTTCCTTTTTTCTTTTTGTAAAAAAAAAACAAGAAAGAAGATCATGTTTTGTTTTGTGGGGTTTTTTTAAAGCCACCTTGAAAGTACACCTGATAAATTTTTTCTTGAGTGGTCGTTAGAAAGCAGTAAAAGGATTGGGAATAGAAACTTATAGGAAATCGATTTACCATGGTAGCACAATCCCTAATAGGACTTTTTGGACTTATTTAGTAGAAGAAGAAATAGAATTTTGAGTGATCAACAAAAAAAGACACTGGGAACTATTTTTCTTTATTTCTTTCTTGATTGTTTTATGCATTGCACCTTTTGTTTATATTTAGTAGTTCTGTCTCATTAAATTTTTTTCTTTTTTTTTAGGGGTGGGGGGAGGGGAAGAAGCTGTCTCTTAAAGTTTGTAGATAAGATATTGAGGTAAGAGAAAAAAATTAAATAAATGATGATTCTTAAGTGTATTATTTAGAAATAGCAAAAATAAAAGGTACAAGGATAAAAGGTATCACATAGGAAGCTATTTCAAGATTCCAAATTACATTTCAGGTTCCTCTTTATCTTATTTCTATATTCTTACTTAATTTCCATTGATTGAAATACTTTACATACAACTAAAGGGAGGGAAAAAAAGTAATAGACTCGCAATAATATCTTACCGACTTGGGATGTTTTTTCTCTTATTCATAATGATCTTGAATTGGTTTCAATTTGAGACATGATAGCATCTTTCACACTTTGGATTGAGGGATATAGAAGGATTGAAAGAAGAAAAGAAAAAGGAATTATATTTTGTGGTTGAATTGATTGTTTATGAAAGAAAAGAAAGGAATAAAAGAGAAATTGAAGACTGTACTACAAAAGCATTAGCCTCTTTACCGTCCACGAGAGGACCAAAATGGAAATCAGAGAGATCAACTTCAATGAATCTTCTTGTATCAGCCTCTTTATTGTCATTTACAGAACACAATTATCTATGCCTACAATAAGCATCAAGATATTAGTTTTCGGTGTAGCGCGCGGTACTCACACTAGTGACATAAAAGAGTTGTCCAGAGAACACAGAAGGCATGATTCATAGGCTATCGAACATTGCCAATGAGTTTTCTCAATTTATCCCCAACGAATGGTAGTTACAAATTTTCATTATTAATGAATGAAAATGGGAAAGGAAAGAAGAAGGATTGTCTGTAGAAGGAAATGCTTTCCTAGATTAGGTAAGGAGAAATTAGTCAATTTAGTTTTAAAACTATTTTTATTTTTGAAAATATTTTAAATTTCTTAATTATTTATTTTAAATTCAGTAAATATAGCCTTGATCGCTATCTTTGCAATAAACTCTAATTAAAATTTTCAATGCTCCTCTCATATGCGAATATTTATAAAAGCATTTCAACCCAAACATTGTAAAAGACTATTTCCGAGACGAGATAAAAACAAGTCACAATACTCCTAAAATGTGTAGTCATATTTGAATGCCACAAAAAGCTAACTTTAAAATTACACATATTCAAATCCAATCAAAACAGATCTATGCTGTAGACTCAATCAGTGCAACAGACACATCAATTCATATTTGAGGGCATTCCTCAGCATAGTTGGCTTTTTAATAATTATTTTAATTTTAGGACAATAAAGTTGATATCCTTAAAAACATTTTCTTATTCAATTTAAGATTAAAAAATAAATAAATAAAAAAGTAACTATGTGATCTTCACAAGATGACCGCAGAGATTATTATGAAGTGAATATGGTCCTATGCTGCTGCAATTTTGATTCTTTCTGGATGGTGTAGGCATGAATTTTTTTAAAAAAATTAAGTTTTCATGTTTATTTAAATTGGTTCTTCTAAAGTCAAGTATTTTTATAAAACACTAGCTTAGTTGATTAAAGCATTCTTAGCAAGTGAATGTTTTGAATTTGATCCGTTTCCTTCTCCTCCAATGTATTAAAAAGAACCAAATATTTTGATGGGAGAATGTGTTATTTAATTCATAACAAATGTCCTGTAGGGTTCCCAAGGCAGGGTTCCCTTTGAAGTGCTTCAAAGCTGTGGAGCCAGACCAGACCCTTGTCCGGATTAGTCTCAAGTGGGAGGATTCCAGGCGGGAAACCAAAAAAAAAAATTTGGAACAAAATATATTAACATCATTAAAGTTTTTTTAGGCGTTATGATCCTTAATGAATTTTTACTTTTTCAAAACACCCCAACAACCAATCTCTGCTTAAACTTCCAGCCGGCTAGAAATAAACGTATTAATTTTCAAAGGGTAAATCAGGCAACCCACCTCATTTCCTTCCAAAACTATCCCACCTGCCCAATACATGATCACATTCAGGTATTGTCTCTGCTATTCCCCCCTCCCCAACTGAAGTTGAGAGAGAGAGAGAGAGAGTAAAAATACCACAAACACAAAAACTCATTTCTCTAAAACAGTTGAATCAAAGCCAACACATAAATTCTTTCTCATCAAAATCAACTCAAACAGAGAAGATACTTGCCGTAAAATTCTTTCATATTACTCTCAAATAGCAACCCAAGTTTGAAAGAGGGCTAAGTGTTTGTGCATTCTGCCATGAGATGAAGAACTCCCAATCTTTGAACTGTAAGTGCTTTCATCCCTTATACATGCAAAACAATAAACTTAGCAGATGACTATTTGTGAGGTTAAATAATTGGTTTATACTATTAACTATATTTATTTAATAAAATAGATATTGTATTTGTGTGTTAGGCAAGTGGGGTAGCTTTGGAGGGAAATGGGGTGGGTTATCTTAGTTACTCTTAAAAATTAACATGTAATGCCAACATACTTGTTTCTGACTAGAGGTTTTGGTGAAGATTGGTGATTAAGATGTTTTTGTAGAGTAAAAATTTATTAAGAATCATAACGATAAAAAAATTAAAAATATTTATATTTTTTATTTCAAACTTCAAGGATTAAATAAGTCAAATTTTTATTTTTATAAATTGAATTTCAAGTGTCAATGTTTGAGTTTCAGTCAACTAAAATTCAGGAGTGATTCATCAAATTCACTTATGCAAATTAATTATGGGAGAAGACAATGTAAATATTCTATTGATTTTTTCAGATTCATCTTCTCAAAGCTTGACATATGGATAGGGGTGGCCAATCGGTTTTTGGTTCGGTTTTCAGTTTTACTATTAGGTTTTCGGTTCGGTTTTTTTTAAAAAAATAAGAACCGAACCAAACCGTTTTATGACTAAAATCGAACCGAACCAAACCGAACTAAACTGGTTCGGTTCGGTTCGGTTCAGCTCCAAACCGAAAAAAAAAATCTCACAAAAAATGTGCAAAATTAGAGCAAAGAAACACCGGAAAAAAACCTCACAAAAGAAGTTCCAAATTAGAGCAATGAAATAACTAAGACAGTGAGTCATAATGCACAAAAAAATTACCAAATTAACAGCTTAATGTAGAGGACAGTGAGACATAATTACCAAAAATCGGTTTTCGGTTCGGTTTTCGGTTTGATGATTTCAACCGAAAACCGAACCAAAATTTAAATAAATCTTAAAAACCGAACCGAACCAAACCGTTTAAATATAAAACCGAACCGAAATGTGAAAAATGGTTCGATTTCGGTTCGATTTTCGGTTCGGACCGGTTTTTGCCCACCCCTACATATGGATAGTTATTTAAAGTTAGGTTGTATTTGAATTGGGCATTGGTTTGACTCTGACATTTTATATCTTCAAATTTGTAAAAATAAAATTTTTGCACAAAAGTGTAGGACGTAATTAGATGAAGCTTTTGTGTAGAAGAGGGGACACAAAAGACACACAATACGCGTAGAATTGGCGAAGTTTTGATATCTTGGAACTTTCTATACTTCGCTCCAAAGTCAAGAATAGCCTTGACTTTAAAGTTATCGGTTTATAGGTTTTTTGTGAAAAAAAAAGATTATTCATTAGTAGTAAATTAGGTATGGTAATTATATTTAAAATAATTCTCAAATTTTATTTTTAATACATTAAAAAAGAAGAATTGAGGGATTAAAATAACTCAACCATTAAAAAATAAAAGTTACACAATAGTTTGAGAACTATGGTAACAAGTATCCAACATTCTAGATATTTTAGGTAAGTATTTATGCATTATTTTCAGAGTTTATAATAAATTTCTTTAATTTAAAAAATATTAATTTGTCAATATGTTTCTTATTTTTGTTTCCATGGATTATTTTCTAACAGAGAATTTCTTTTGAATTTAGACAAGATTGTGACGGTAAGAAGAATTTCTTTTTTTTGGGGGGAGTCGTGAAAGGAGGAGAAAATAAAACTTTAAAGTGTTTGTACCAATATATTTCTTCAGCCTTGTTTAGAATATTTTAGACTCTGCAAAGAAAAGACCTGTTAAATGTAACATGGAAACTTGTATTTAATACAATTGCTTAGAGATCTTGCTCCCATACCAAAGTAATTGATTTTTCCATAAAAAAATGACCAAAATAATTAATTTAGGAGGGTTTAAAACTTGGAATTCACGAATCTGAAATTTTGGTACTTTCCCTTTTTACATTTATTTTCGTGGTAAGTAAGGATAAAAACATGAAGGTCATTATTGGGAAATTTTTTATTTGACAAAAAGCTACTTCAATTTTTTTTTTTTGGAAGGGAGAAAGATGCTTCAATTGTAAAAGAAAAATTGTATAGATATAGGTATAAAGGTTTTTGAAGTGATAGTCCAAAGGTCAAAGACTTATGCTTAGATTGGGCAGTGTTTGGTTTCAAAATCAAACATAAAATTTTAAGTGTGAGACTCACATTTCCTCTCACAAACAATTTACCTTTTATGAAACCCAAGACAAAAATTTCAAAACTAAACTATATCCAATCACACTATTAAATAACCGGTCTAAGAGTCCTTGTTTAATTTCTAAGATAACATTAAAAAAAGGAAAAATTGCAGGTACACGAGCAAATACTAGGTTACCTTCCAGACAAAGAGATAGTAATATTCTCTCTGTTTTAAAATATAATTTTTTTTATTATTTTCATCTTTTTTAAAATATGTTACCTTTTAAAAATTTTAAAAATTATTTTTCTAATATTACTCTTATTGTAAAAATAATTCTTATATTTTTTATTATATTAATAGAATGAGAAGTAATATTTAATTATTTTTTATAAGATGAGAGGCAATATCCAATTACACCAGAATTTCAGATGAGACACAATTGGAATACAACTAGCTTTAATTCATATTTGTATGAAGTGGGCTTGTGTCTAATGTCCACCTAGTCAAAAGGTTAGGTTTATATCCTTTGCTTCGTACTTCCTTTTTCTTTCCTTAATTAATACATAGGTTCTTGTCAAATCTTCCATAACTAAAGGCGATTTTTCTCAAAAAGGAAAAAAAAAAAAGTAAAGAAGGAAAATGGGTAAACAACTCAACTTACCCTTAAACTTTTTTCTAATTTTGATTTTTTCTCTCCAATTTTAAAGTAGAAGATTTGAAACCTTGAATTATGAAAAAGTACCATAAGTTGCCCTTACGTTTACGTTTGTTATTAAATTACTTATAAAATATATCATGTCACTTATATATAGACATTCTAAGGATATTTTGGTCAGTATAATCATCGCATTTTTTAAAAATTTTGAAAAATTGACTCTCGTCTTATTTTCTTTTATTTTTTATGAATATTTTTCTTTTCATCTTTCCCATCAACTGGAATCTCCATATACTATATGTGGTAGCTTTTAGTTTCCACCAAAATATCCAAAAAATTTAAAAAAGCCATCTTCGTCAAACTCCAAAAGTCTAATTCTTTTATCGAATTGATATTGGAATCAATTTGAATTCAATTTTAAACAAAAGAACGTAATTTTTTTTTGAGAAGTTAGAACAAATTTAATAAAATAAAAATGTGATTGTTTGATTATATTAACTAAAATATCCTTACGAAAATTACGTGAATATTATATAACATGTACTATTAGACTTTTAATGATTAAAATATGTAGAAGGACAAGATGTGATATTTTTTCATAATTTAAAGTCATAAATTATTCACTTTAAAGTTGAATGGTAAAAATAAAAATTGAGGTAAAGTTTAATAGCAAATTAAATTGTTTACCCAAACAAAAGAGAATAGACAACCAAAACAAAGAAGAAACTTCTTTTTTCTCTTTTGGGTGATGAAAAACAAAGATGAAAGTTATTGGTTGGGAAAACAATAAAATTAGGTAAATTGTTACGTAAAGGAGTGTTAACCCTCCACCAAGGAAAAAAAATTAGGAAAAGGATTAAATTTTAAAAACGACGTGTCCCCTTCACATTTTCTTATGTTCTAAATTAATTACCTAAAGAAAACCGTATTTAATGGACTTTCTCAAAAAATATATTAAAACCAACAATATTTTATTGTTATTGTTCCCTTTGGATGAGACAAGCAGTCAAAGTGTAGAACTGGAAGTAGTCAAATGATGACTTTTATTTACAACAGTTAATTTCTTAAATCTCAAGCATGTTCCTCATTAAAGTTTTGATTAGGATTGGTGTTGCATTTCTAATTATATTTGACTAATTCATTAGAATATTTGAAAAGGTCAAAAATGGAAGTCCAAAAGATCAGTAATGTTTTTCATAATTGCTTTTCTGTTCTTCATTTATCTTGCAAAAATGAGAAGAAGACTTAGGAGAAAAAAGAAAATTCCTTGTTTTCTTGATTAGGATAAGCATACAATTGAATACTAACATGTGTCTCATAATATTTCATAGTTAAAGGCGCAAATATCATATATATAAGTATAAATTCAAACTTGGTAAAGTTCGGCCTTATTTTGGCTTTTGATCTCAGACTCATGGTGCCTTTGCAATGTATTTGAATTGTGTTTTGATTTAAGAATTTTTATTTGTAAAGTGTAAAAGTAAATTATTTTTTAAAAAAGTAATGAGATTCACAATAAAAATTTTAAGTGTAAAAGTAATTTTAATAAAAATAAATTACTTATAAAAAGAATATGAAATTTAGGGTGTATTTAGATTGAGTTTCACTACGGAACCCAATACAAATTTTTCACCTTGGGTCATATTTTTTCTTTCATAAAAAATTCTTTCACCCGAAAGTGCAGATAAAAAATTTCAAAATAAAATAGTATCTAATATCACTTTTAATATAATAAAAAAAATTAAAAAGTGAATGAGAACGAATCAATAAAGAACCATATTCTACTTGATTTGACGTAATAAAAAGAATCTATGAGTAAGTGGTTATACTTGAATTCATTTCATAAATATAAATATAAATTTTTTATTTTAATTTTACTTTTTTATAAATAATTTATTTAAATTTTTTATTTTTATTTTATTTTTTATAAATAATTTATTTTTATAAAATTTAAAATAAAAAATTTTAAATTTAAATATTATTTAATCTTACCTTAAATAAAAATAAATTGTGCTCGTGTCCTTAGACCATTGATGCAGTAAGGATCGGCTTCCGCTCTATGATGTACCAGAGCTGCTGCACCACTGGTCTCCTCGATCGGCATCCGCATTGGCTGCCTGGACGTCAACAAAGGCAACGGCGGCAGGTTTAGCACACGATAGCGAAGGAAGCCTCATAAATGGCTAATGGCTTAGCTAAACCAATCATGGCACATTTGCTTGCGAAACTTGCTCCGTCTTCTGGTCTTTCTAATTAAGAGCAAAGTTTTCCTACTGTCGTAACAGGAACAATACTTTTTGCAAGTGACTTTTTAGATTCTTTATTACATTTTTTTTTTCAAATTAGTCCTTTAACATTTGTAAAATTCTTTATATAAGATAATATAAATTTTTGTTCCCTTAAAATTAAAGTTCTAATTTTGTCTATAAATGGAACTTTGGCTGCTGAAGTAGACCTCCTTACTTAATAATCATTTCTGTTTATCCCTCAGAGAAAAGCTTTGGAAAGATTTTCTTTTTAAAAATAATTTCAAGGTGAATTGACATTTTCGGTGGTGGACATTACATGTCGACCAAGGAGGAAAAGTCTCAAGCTTGCAAAGCTATGATTTAGATGGAATTACTGTGTAGTTTGACTTAAATATAAGTGGGGTGTATTTGGATTAGGTTTTATTGTAGAATTGAATGTAATTTTTTTTAGTTTTAAGTTTTTATTTTTATAAATAATTTATTTTTATATAATTCAAAATAAAAAATTTTAAGCTACATATTTACATTGATTCACATACGAAGAAAAAGAAGTCCAGACTGTGTAATAACGATTGGAACTGAGGACATATGCTTTTTAAAATCCTCATTTACCTATTAATATTTTAAGTTTTTTGTTATAAATTTTTTAAAATTTCTTTCAATATTTGTAAAATTTTTTATATGAAATAGTATATATTTTTCTTTTCTCAAAGTTACTATGTAACTTTTATTATTTTGGCAAACAACTTATAATGTATTCATTCTATTTTAAAATAAAAAATTTTAAATTTTTTTATATTGATTAAAATTTAAAAAATAATTTTTAATTATATTCTTAATTAGTTCTACTAATATAATAAATAATGATAAAATTATATTTATAGTGAAATTAATTTTTAAAAAATTTAAAATTTATAAAAGGTTAAATATTTTTAAAAATGAGAAAACAAAAAAATTATTTTTAAAAATAGAGGGAGTATTTTGATTAGACTTCACCCTAAAATCCAATTCCAAAGTTTTATTTTATTTAACAAATAATTCATCTTTATGAAACTTAATAAATAATTCTCAAATAAAACTTCAATTTGTGCGCAATCTATTTTAATTCTGAAAGTACAATTTCGTAAAGTTACAGGGTCTTCTTGCGAAATAATAATAAAATGATCATTTTGCTTCCTCCGTAAAGTTATTTCCCATTTCCTCCTGATCCATTGACTCCACAAATATGTGAAAGAACCCCCAAATTTTATTCAGCAAAAAACCCCTCAAATTTGACCAATTGTCTGACGTGACGTCCCGCTCCCTCTACCCACTTTTTCTCTCCTCATCCCATTAGCGGACTCCAAATCCCCCATTCCAATCTCCGTAAACCATCTCCTCACATCCGCCACTCTTCTTTTACTACCTCAACCAGTCACCCAATTTGATTTCCATCCCAAAACCCTCAGAAATTCCGGTCACCCTCCCTTGACTAACACCTACCCAACCGGTTCCCCACTCACCCTTTCAAATATCTCCCCGAGTCCGCATTCTCCACTCTCCTCCATTTCATTTCGCGTGAATTTCAACATCATTTGATTCGCATTTCAATTTGCATTTCATTTCATCTCAATTTCAATCTTCTATTGCCAAGCGTTACCATCGTCGCCCTCCCGTCTAAGCTTTCGCTTTCTCTCGATCTTTCTTCTGGCTCGCATAAATTTCTCCCTCTCTCGCACTTTCTCTCTCTATATATTCATGTATTTTTGTTTATACATGTGTAGTTATACATTCTCGGAGTTTGAGTGAAAAAATGGAGACGATCGGAAGAGTTGTCGGGGAAGCTTTGGGCTTCGGATTATTCTCTAACTACCACTGATTGTGAAGTGAATGCTACTGATTTTCTTCCTTGCTTTCGACATTAAAAGAGCATTTTTTTCTTACAGTTGAAGAGAGAGATCTTGGAGCAGTTTCTCTGAGCGGACATATTTTTTCTAGATCATTGGTAAGTTTTTTCCCCTTGGATATAATTTTCACATGAATCTGTTAGTTCGTTCGATTTTTAGATTCGTTTCGTATCAGATCAACGGTTAGTCAACTTGATGTTCAGCTTAGTCAACGGTTATCATGAACATCTGAATCCGTTGTGTTTGTTGGAATGCATCTTCCGAATTTGGTTTTCTGCTTCAGATTTTTTAGATTAAGCCATTTTTTTTTACGTATGGTTGTTTTACTGTTGAATTGTTATACGAATTCATGGTGTCTAGGTTTTCGGTCTTTATGACTGTTTGGCAAAATGTTAAATTTTCTTACTTGATGCGGTGATCTGCTTTGTGCACCGGATCTTTGATTGTGAAAGCTTTTCTATGTCTTGTTGGATTTCCTACCTTGTAAGTGATTACAATTTACTGTGGTGGTCTGTTTGGGAAGGTTGTTTCTAACTTTTGGCTATTCGCCTCTGTTATCAGTTTTACCGCTTTTTTGGTGTTATTGAATTCAATTTATTTCCTTTGGGATTTGAAACTCCGCTGGATAGTTGGCAGAAGATTTTGGGTGTTGACTTGGAATTTATGTGGCTAGGATTTATGATTCACTTTTGCTATGTGAAAGGTTTCTTCTTTTTCTTGTTGACACCTTTGTGTTTTATGATATTTCCGTTTTCTTATATGATTTCATGGTTTGTTCTATGTTGTAACTTTTTTCTATATGTGGATATATAGTTTCCTCTTCTTGATCTAACTGAAACTTGACCTCGACTGCCTTGTAGTTGACTAAAGCATGTGCGGTGGCCCGGACAAGCCAAATTCTACGCAATCTGCAGCGCAATCTACAGCTTCTGCCAAATCTAATACTAAGGATATGAGTAAATTAACTGTTGAAATTGAAGATTCTTTTTCCAGCTTGCTTGAAGTTGCTTCTAACAATGATGTTGAAGGCTTCAAGAGAATGGTTGAGCGTGATCCTTCAGCTGTTGATGAGGTTGGTCTGTGGTTGGTGCGCAAGAAAGGGACAAAGCAGATTGTCCATGAGGAGAGAACTCCATTGATGGTTGCTGCTACATATGGAAGTGTTGATGTTCTAAAGTTAATTGTTTCTTTACCTGAGGTTGACTTAAACGGAGCATGTGGTCCAAACAAATTTACTGCTCTACACTGTGCTGCATCTGGTGGTTCCGTTAATGCTATTGATGTGGTTAGGCTGCTATTGTCAGCTGGTGCGGATCCCAACGTAGAGGATGCTAATGGTCAGAGGCCAGTTGATGTTATTGTTGTGCCTCCAAAGCTGGTAGGTGCTAAAGCTGGTCTTGAAGAATTGCTACTGAACAACATATCTGATGGATCAGTTGGTGGTTGCAATTTCCCTTTGTCCATCACCACTTCAAATGCTTCTTCACCTATCCTCTCTTCATCACCGGAAAATGGATCTCCCTGCTCCCCATCGGGGTTGGTATCTTCTCCTATGGCATCGAAATTTGGTGAGGCTCCAGTTAATTCTGCATCTGAAAAGAGAGAGTTTCCAATTGATCCATCACTCCCTGACATAAAAAATAGCATCTATGCAACTGATGAGTTCCGGATGTTCTCGTTTAAGGTCAGGCCTTGTTCAAGAGCCTATTCTCATGACTGGACTGAGTGCCCTTTTGTTCATCCTGGGGAAAATGCCAGACGGAGAGATCCAAGGAAGTATCATTACAGCTGTGTGCCATGTCCCGAGTTCCGCAAGGGTGCGTGTAGACGTGGTGATATGTGTGAATATGCTCATGGTGTGTTTGAGTGCTGGCTGCACCCAGCTCAGTACCGAACACGATTATGCAAGGATGGTACCAGTTGTGCCAGGCGAGTTTGTTTTTTCGCCCACACTAGTGAGGAACTTCGCCCGTTGTATGTTTCTACTGGGTCTGCTGTTCCTTCTCCTCGGTCCGCTGCGTCTGCTGCAGCTGTCATGGACATGGCTGCTGCATTGAGCCTTTTGCCTGGTTCGCCTTCATCACATTCTGTGATGTCTCCTTCAGCTTTCAATCAACCTATGTCCCCAACAGCAAATGGGATGTCTCATTCCAGTGCAGCATGGTCTCAACCAAATGTTCCAACACTTCATCTGCCAGGAAGCAACCTACAGTCAAGTCGCCTGAGATCTTCCCTCAGTGCCCGAGATATTGCACCTGAAGACTTGAACCTGTTGCAGGAGTTTGATGCGCAGCAACTGGTTCTAAATGACTTGGCTTGTTTTTCACAGCCACGTCCTAATTCTGCATCTTTGAATCGTTCTGGTCGGTCTAAGACACTAGCCCCGTCAAATCTTGAAGAGCTATTTTCCGCCGAGATCACATCTTCTCCTCGGTATGGTGATCAGGCAGCTGCTTCTGGCGTATTCTCTCCGACTCATAAATCGGCTCTTCTCAATCAATTTCAACAGCAGCAGAGCATGTTATCTCCAATCAATACTAATGTGTTTTCTCCCAAAAATGTTGAGCACTCCCTGTTGCAGGCTTCTTTTGGCGTCTCTTCTCCTGGTCGTATGTCTCCAAGAAGCGTGGAGCCCATTTCCCCAATGAATGCCCGTCTCTCTGCTGCTCTGGCTCAGCGTGAAAAGCAATTTCAGCAGATGCGCAGCTTCAGTTCTCGGGATCTTGGCTCAAACAGCAACCCTACTACTACTGGGTCTCCTGTGAATTCTTGGAACAAATGGGGGTCTCCTAATGGAAAAGTTGACTGGTCTGTTAATGGAGATGAATTTGCTCAGCTGAGAAAATGTTCTTCAGAGCTGAATAACGGAGAGGAACCTGACGTTTCATGGGTGCAATCTCTTGTCAAGGAATCATCACCTGAGATGAAAGACAAGTTCGCAGCTCCCGTATCTGGTGCTGCATCATCCGGTGAGGGTTTGAAATCAGATTCACAAATTGATTCAATTGATCATTCAGTTTTAGGAGCTTGGCTCGAGCAGATGCAACTTGATCAGCTTGTAGCTTTGTAAAGGAACCAGAATTCGCTCACTCAGAAAGGAAAAAACTTCAAACATTTAGGAAGTATATATTCTTTTTGGGGGTAATTTTTGGTGGTGGGACAGGTAAGAATAGCGGCTTGCCGTATTTTAATGGTGCGGGGGAAGAAAAATTTATGCGGGTTTATTCAATTCATATCATTTATTTACAGCTTTAAGCTTAAAATTGTCATCTGGGCTGCTTTAAGAATATCAGGCCAGAATGTTTCCTTCAGTATTTCATGATCTTTCAATTAATTTTTACATTATATTTAAGAAGCATTTGTATTACAATCTCCTTCGTTCAATTATGTGTCTTTAGTGTGTGTGATCTGAAGCGTTTGTGGCTTTTGTACCGTGCTATTTTTTCTCAGGGTGGTGAATTGACTTGATAGCCGTATTGTATACTGCCAAAGTGCTTTTCATGTTATGATGATTTCTGCTATTGTTAGCTTATGGTTACTCCCGGGCGGAATATGCATAAATATCAATGTTGTTGACGATAATATTTTGCTAAATCAAAATTCTGTGTTAATATGACGATAAAGAACTAGCACTTTGTGATGGAAATTGATTTTTGTTAGAGAAGTCAAGAACCCCAAAGTTTTCCTCCCCTCCGGGTGCAGCGCATCGGAGTAGTGATATAGGTTGTTCACAAGTTGCTTTTGATTGATGTATGATTATGATTTTATAGTATTAATATTTAGCTATGATACAAATAATTATTTAAATGTTGAGGTATTAATTTTAATTCTTTTGTTTGGTTGTTTAGTAATTTTAATTTAATATTTGAATGTGCATATAAATTTTATATTTTATTTATAATTAAATATTTATTTTTAAAAAATTGTTATATATTTTATTAAAAATTTAAATTATTTTTTATAAAAGTTAATTTTTGTTTTTTGAGTTAATTATTAATTTATTTAATTTTTTTATTTAATAAATTTAAGTTTTAAGAGTTTAATTATTATTATTTAATTAATAAAGATATTATGATGTTAGTAATGATAAAATTAGTAAATTAAGTAAAAATAAAAATTTTAAAATTTTATATTAAGTTAAAATGAAATTTAATTGTGAATTGAGTGTGCGAATGTATATAAAATTTTTAAAATTATTTAATTTTTTATATTTGACCTCGATGCAACAAGTAATCATTTCCTTCAGCGGTTCAATGACGGATTTGGTTTTAAAAATACTGTTTTAGAACTAATAAATAAATAGATTGGAACGAGAATATATGAAACTCGGTATTATCATACATTATAGTGACAGAGATATGGGAGTCGAATTATATGTCGATAATGTTTCAAAATTAATTATCTAGCAAAAAAATTTTCTAAGTAATTGAATTATTTCTATATTATTATTATACATGTCCTACGCGCATTGGCAAGTACTAGCGTTGTTTACTATAATTCGGGTGTATTTAAATTATGTTTGGTAAAAAAAATTTTTATTTTAAATTTTATAAAAATAAAATTTTTATAAAAAAAATATAACTCAATTATATATTTAATTTTGATTAAACACTAACCCAATGAATTCGTGTCTCTCTCTATATCCTACTTCCCCACCCTCTTTTTCCACTACCCTTCCCCTCAAAAACCCAGTCTTCTTCCTGGCGCTTAGGTAGGAAAATGTGAACATCTGAGGTGAGGACAAGGATAGAAGATTGAAAATATGCATTGATATCCAGATTTGTTATCAGAATCGCCAAAAAGGGGGAAAAAACCTAGAAAAATATGTTTTATTGTAGTGGACTAGTTGCTGGATGTTGATTGGCTTTGGAGTCTTATGGACTTTATTGGGGTAGTGGAAGATCAGATGCGGTGGATTGGTTGGATCTTTTTTTGAATTTTTGAAGAAGGATATTTTCCATTTCTTGTGTAGGAAAAAGTTGGCTTCGGTCCTAACTTTTTCAATGGGGTAGCCTGCAGGGAAGTGGGGTCGGAGGGGCTACGTGGGGATGGACGAGGAGCTTTGCAATATTTTAATTTTGGTGGACTCATCTGGATTTAAACTAGTTGGCAAGACTTAGTTGGGGTGCTTTGATTTTGATAGTGAATTTGTGGGCCGTCTTTTTCTGACTTTCACGGTTTTTTGCTTTTAATGGTCAGCAATTCATTAAAACTTTTTGCCCTTTTCATTTTTCTTTGAAAATTTACATTTGGACTCTCAACTACTTCAGCAATTCATTTTTATATCAGAAATTCGATGAGATGTTAGGCTATAGCTCAATTCTACCCTATGAGGAATTAAATTATGTCTTTGCTTTCAAAATCTAAAGTGCTCTTTCTGTTGCAATTAGATGATGTAGAAAAAGGAGAAGGAGAAGGTTTAGGAAGGAGGATGGGAGAGGAAAGAAGATATATAGTCACTATTTCTAGTGAGATTTCTGGTGAGAGAGGAGATGGAGAAAAAGGTAGGAAGAAGAAAAAGAGAGGGTAGAGGGCATAGTTTGAGAATGGAAGGCTATGAAAGAAAAACGAAATCTGTTTTGAGGATTAAAAGTTCTAAAAGATAGTTTCGGGCGTAGTGTAAATAATCATAATATTTGAGGATTAACAAGTGTAAAAAAAATTTCAGAACTAAAATGAAAAATAGTTAAATTTCATTTTTTCTTTTAGGGTCTTTTCATATTTTTGTTGATCTACCAACACTCATAAATATGCATTAGTATATAAATTGTGATATTAATAAAAAAAGAACATACTTTTAAAATTTATTTAGATTGCATCTTTTTTAATTAAACACACAATTAGGCTCCATTTTTTCTCTTACAAAAAATTCACTTTCACAAAATTTAAGATAAAATTTCTCCTAACAAAACACAATCCAAATACACCCTTATTCTACAAAATTTCTTTTTCTTATGTGAATTATGTCACCTCGCTATCATAGAGATATACTTTAAATATCATATTTTCGGTCATTTCTCTAAAAAGTAGGCTTTTGATGAATAAACTTCAACTTTATTTGTCGTTTTATAAACTTTTTCTCAGTTAAGGATTTATTTGAATTAGGTCAATTAGGTCATATATTTTCTTTAATAAATAATTTATTTTTATAAAATTTAAGGTATAAAATTTTAAATTTAAATTATATCTAATCACATCCTAATTCTAATCGAGTGCTTTGATTTTGTAACTTTTCAACTAAGGATAGATTATCCTAAGATTTTACTGGTAAAATATCAATAGTAACTTTTATAATTACATTAAGATTTGATGGAGTGTGGTGTAATTTTATCCCTTTCTTTGAGTTTAAAGACTCCAAAGAAATCACTTCAAAGTGTCATTTTGAGTAATCTATAAGTTAAAGCAAGAGGCTAGTTAACAATTAAATACATCTTAAAAATAATTAAATAGAAAAATAAAAATAAATAAATATAACAATATAATCTTTATATACATCAAATAAAATGTTGCAGAGAGTACAATTAGGAAGATCATCGACAAAAGAGTTGTCTCATTAACGAGAAGGCTTCCTCTAATTTGCGTTTTTCCATTTTTTTTAAATTTTTATTTGATTTGTTGCTTTTCTTCAATGTGTTTCTTAATTTGGTGCTGCTAAGTATTGTGGTCTAAAAAATTTGTCACCTATATAATCTTTCTTAATCACCATCTTTGTCGGCAAAAACATCACTTCGAAATTATTATATTCGAAAACACAACTAGCAGCCTATCTCTTATATTTAGACTGTATTTCATTTGAAATTCAGTGTAATCACGTTTTACTTTTTTTTCTTATAAAAAATTAATTTTCAAGAAACTCAAAATATAAACTTTCAAATCCAAACTCAACCATACACTTTGTGGTTGAAGAATGTCAAGCAGTTGAAGACTGAACCTTTAAATTTATTTACATAAGAAGATGAAATGAGAATCAAACAGATTTATTAGCTGGGAAAAGATATTTCTATCTTACAAGAGCGAGATCTTATGTAATTTCGAACTAATTATATTACTTTTTAATATTGCGAATATGAAGAGGATGAAATTGTTAAACGAATATTATACATAATATATAAATTGAAAATGAGCTGGAATCCGAATTATTCATACTAGGCTGATGTTTGATTGATTTCATCAACTATAATATTATATTATCGTTGTGCCTCCTTTTTAGTACTATGTTTCTATCCAATTTGTCCAAGAATAGGAATCGTTTTGGATTATGACAAAAAGGGTACTTATTCTTTAATCAGAGACAAAATACTATTCTCTTTTGAATACCCTTTGCCAATTGGGATTAGATAAGCAAATTTCTTCTTAAAAATGAGGAGACAACTTTCCGTTTTTCCTCCATTTGTCTACTATGGCTGACGACCCAAGGTAGACTAATTCTGATCAATTGTGGATTTTGTATTTGGGATGTAGACTTTTGAATGCTCAAAGACGAAAAGGAGAAAAATGTTGAAGATTGTCAGGTAAACCTATTAGGTCTAGGAAAACTAAGGTCCAAGTCCAAAGCCCAATCTCATTCTCAACAGCCTTTCTAATAATTGGATTTTGTGTTACAATTTTGGTCAGATTTATATAAATTTAAGATAACTTAACAATTCTCCACATTGGTTTGAATTTTTCTAAGCCACCAAAAAACTCAAAATATCTATATGCTATCCAAGCCCCGAAGGGTCTTATGCTGTGCGAACATTCACCAAGTCCAGGCTATGCTTCCATCGCTAATTTTTTTCTCTAGGCCCTCCATCGCTAATTTCTTAGGGATTAGCAACAAAACATTAATTTTCAAATAAAAAATTTATTTTTACTTGTTATAAGAGTCTTTGTCACTAATCCCTCATAAATTTGCGAGAATTAGAGACATATTCATAGAGAAAAAATAAAAAAATTTAAATTGAAAAATAGATTTCCATTGCTAATCCCTCACAAATTTGCAAGGGATTAGTATCAGAGAATGTGAAAAAAATCAAAATTAAATTTTTCAAAGAAATAACTCTTCTGTCGCAACATCCTTGCAAATTTACAAGAGATTAGCTATGGAAAAGTATTTTCTGATTTTTTTCTATTTTCATCACTAATCCCTTGCAAAGTTGCTAGGGATTAGCGATGGAATAATATTTTCTAAATTAGGATCTTTTTTAATTTTTATTTGGTTCAGTAATATTATTTTTTTATTGACATAAAAAATATGAATAGAAGTAAAATAATTATATTGAATAAAAGATATCAATTACTAAGTAAGAATATTCCTATGTAGTACACATGTAATAAACCATGCAAAAATATAAGTATAATATAATAATACCATATATATGTAAGAAAACATATACAAATATAAAATAAGTATAATATAACATATATGTGTAGTATATATATATATATATATATATATATATATATATATATATATCAATAGAAGAATAATTATAGTTAGATACTTTAGAGTATAAGAAAAGATCAATTTAAAAGGACAATACTTAACACTTTGTCACAAATTAGGGCTTAAAATAAGTAAGGTCGAAGTAATTTAGTACACAAGAAGTCTTTTTTCACATTTACTGAAAAGACCATCACTAATCTCTCACAAATTTGCGAGTGATTAGCTACGGTTGCTTAATTTTTAAATTAGTATGTATTTTTTAAATTTTTTACACATTTTCGTTGCTAATATGTTGTAAATTTGTAATGGATTAACAGCGACTTCATAATTTTTAAATTAGTATATATTTTTTATTTTTTTTCACATTTTCGATTTCTAATCCATCACAAATTTACAACGAATTAACAATGACCTCTTAATTTTTAAATTAGAATGTGTTTATTATTTTTTCACCCATTTCCGTCTCTAATCCTAGAGTAGTCATTAATGAAAGTAACAAAATATCTGCATCAACCAAGAGACTCAAGAGGAGGAGGACCCCATAAATCTGAATGAATATACTCAAGGATTCCAATTGATGTGTGCTTACCAGTAGTGAAATTTGACCCTTCATTGCTTTCCCATAACACATCTTACAAAACTTCAGTTTTCCTATTTCTTCCCTACCTAACAATCCTTGTTTACTCAATACTGAAAAAGATTTCTCACTCATATGACCTAATTGGTAGTGCCACGATTCTGTACTATCATCATGTTGAGCTAAAGATCGAGTCAACTGTTCCAATAACTGAATTGCCATCAAGATCTAAGGGTGTGCTTGGATTGGGTTCCACACGGAACCTAATGTAATTTTTCATCACACATCTCACTTTTTCTCTCACAAAAAATTCTCTCTCCCGAAACTCAAGACAGAAAATCTCAAAACCAAACTCTATCCAATCACACCTTAAATTTCATTAGGCAATTTACCCTTCATGATCGTCAACAAAGAACCCTTAGAAACTCTAACTTGTCCATCTCCACCTGAATAATTGTACCATTGTTTGTCAAGAGCACCCAAAGAAATCAAATTCTTTTGCAAGTCAGGAACATACCAAGCATCCAATGTTCGAACAATTCCATCATACATCTTAATTTGCACAGAACCACTACCCTTAACACTAAACTTCTCATCTTCACCCAATTTCACAATGCCATTCCAATCATTGAAGGAAGTAAACGTGTGAAACCCCCAACCCCTCCACTAGATTTCACTGCAGTTAAGTAAGATACAAACATGCCTATTGACACTGATGTATAGAAATGCAAATCGCATTTAGGAAAAAGTAAGGAAAAATATACATATATTACAATATAATACAATTATAGAAAAAATCGATGGAAATATACACATACATTGGTACATCATATATCTTATATTATCCTAAATTTAACATTAATTTACAGATAGTTGTAAATCAGACTCTTCTCTCTCTCTAACTAGCCAGAGGTAACATAAGGTACAAACTGATTAAACACATGTATGAGTCCCTCCATGTGCTAACTTGGAAGTAAATCAAAGGATCACTTCTCTGATCCATGATTTAAGTCATCCGAAAATAAATATTAAAAAATATGTGTGAGCTGAAAAGCTCAATGAGTTCACGTGTGTGCCAGTGTATTTTAAAAATATGAGATTTTCAAAAATATGAGGGTAGATGCGTATGCACTGTAGTTCAAAAGTGTTTTATATTCGTATAAGTTTTCTTGTTCCAAAATAATACACAAATCTCATGATAATGTTTTAGGCTTAGCTTCTCAAACTAAATTTCTCAAACATAACAAATATTCGAATTCTAACTCAACAGTAAATCTACCGAAACCAATAGCGGAGGTCATCAAGATTCAAATTCCGACATCCTATAGTCAATACTAGTCACACATTAGTACGAATTTTTGACTTCACAAACTAGCTTATGCCTCCTCACACAAATGACTAGGTTGAGGATTCTGAGGTACCTACTAGTCCAACCCTGGTGATCAACCTCAACATTGAGCCCCTATTGACTGGTTGTTAGGTGACCGCAAACAAATAAACGCAATACCAGTTGGGCTAAGCCTTTCCTGACAAACTACGCTCCTTTTAAGTGGATCCATAATTCAGAGTTTATATGTTCCGCACCAACGAAAGAAACCCTAGTACGGGGAAATAGACACATATAGTGCAATCCAGTAACCCTTCAAGCTCAAATCATATTCCAATTACATCATATTTGTATTCCCATCATATTCCAATCACATCATATTCGTATTCACATCATATTCCAAATTATATTTGGTCGGAATAGAGTTTTTATGTAATTTTTTAAACATAAAGGCCACTCCAGTAGCCATCTAAATGAATCCAAATCCATAACCAAATCCAATCTCAACATTATTTCAAAATAACAGTCGTCCGCCAGTCCAAACATGTAAATGGAAGATTTTTCAAAAATACCATGGAAATGTACATGACTTTCTAAAAATACACAATAAAACATTTCCCAAAGCTTATATTATCTATAGAACATGTTAAAAATTATAATATTTCAAATCAAATAAATACCTACTTGAAGCACCGCTTATATGTATTTCTAGTGCACAAGTAAAAATATATTGTTGAGAACCTCTCTAATTTAAAAATAATTAATTAAAATAATTCTCAAAATAATATATATTCATACTTGTGAATAAAAAATATTCATATTTATAAATATTGATGGCACTAAAAATATAGTGAGTCTTGGATTGTAAACTCATATGATAGCAAGTATTAGGGTTGCTTGATATCTTACGAAAAATGTAAATTTTCTACAAATCCAAATAGCTAAACTTTAGTCAAAAACTCTGAAGATGATAAATTCTAAGTTATCGAGTGAGTCTCTCAAGAATATTCTAAGTATAAATTTAAGTCTAAACTTACAACTGTAAAAATACTCAATTATTAAATATTCTAAAGCATATATTCTTATAAATAGTCATATATATCAATATCATTATATCATAATAATATAATAAAATAGTATTATTATTATATTCTAATATATATATATATATATATATATATATAGAATGTTTTAAAAAATAAAAATATAGAATGAAAATATCATTTTAATTTAAATCTCAAATTTTAAAATCTCAATATTTAGCAACTTTCAAATCTATTTCAAATCTTAAAGAGTACAAATTTTTATACTAAAAGAAAACTTTAAATAAAAAACAAACAAAACATCTTCTACTACAAGATTTAAAGAAATCACTAAATAAAGTAAATAAATCACAAACACATACTCCTCAATCTTGTAGTCTTCCTTCTAGCGCTATCGCTTCCACTCATCATTGTCAACAGCTGTAGACAAAATACACCTCACAACATTGACATGGTGATCATCAACTTCAAGAGCATCTTGTTAGAAACTTTTAAAGGTATACATATAAATAGCAGCGAAAAAATAATATACAGAAACATACCTTCAGCGATAGCCATAATTGTTCAAGCAAAATTAAAAGACGTTCTCACCAACTTTGTGATCCACGATAGAAACCCTGGAGTCTTCTAGCCTATATCTATCTAAAGAAGAAAATCCCGTCAACCGATGGATGTCACAGGCATCATATATATATAGATAGGCTAGGGACCCTCAGAGTAAACAGCGTACGCAACGTATTTCCGTCCATCAAGAAAACTAACTGGTGTGCATAATCCAAACGAAAATAGAATCCTTATCCTATCCAACTTCTCATTAATAGGAGACCTTAGTTACCTTAACCATTATGGTAACCCAATGTGTGGGCCATACTTAAGTCCCTAAGTAAATTAGGAATAATTGCTAACATTCTCCCACTTGGCCCATACATTGAAAGTTAGATAACCGCAGTGAGTGACATAGACATGGCCATATAATAATGTAGTCACTCAAAACCTGTAAGATTATGCAACATACACTCAAAAGAAAATATGATACAAGAATCATGGCGGTCATGCTCTATAACAAACATTTCCTTCCATGTATTACTATGCATAACATTTTCTAATCAAGTGTAAAACTTTATGAATGTACTTAATATAAGCATCATTCAGGGTCCTCTTTATTGGATCTAATATAGATCACACTTTAATACATGAAAAACATATGCGCATAGTCATGTAAAACAAGAAAAAAACAATAATTTGTCTAGACAAAATAATCAGAGAAAAGCAAGTCAAAATGAGCCACAAAGTCCCATATGGGTTACATGATCCCGAAAAAACAATGAGTTTGGTAATCCTTTAGTCATAGGATCTCGCCACCATCAAGGTGGTACTAATATGCTCAATTGACAGTGCTTGCTTTCTTGATGTAATCTCCCGACCATCGGATACTTGATGTCTATGTGTTTACTATGGCTACCACTCTTATTATTTTTGGAAAAGTATACAACAGCCAAGTTATCACAATAGACCCTTAATGGCCTTGATATGGAATCAACTATACAAAGGCCACTTATGAAGTTCTTTAACCATAACGCCTGTGATGTAGCTTCATAGCATGCAACAAACTCAGCTTCCATTGTGGATGTTGCAACAATGGTTTGCTTAACACTCTTCCAGGATACGGCCCCTCCAGCGAGAAGAAAAATGTATCCTGAAGTGGATTTACCACTGTCCCTTACATCCACCCAAATCTGAGTCCGAATATCCAATCACCTCTAAGGAATCGAATATTTGTATGTAAGCTTGAAATCCTTGGTTCCTTGCAAATATCTCAAAACCCTTTTACCAACTTTCCAATGATCAAGACCAGGGGTTACTTTGATATCTCGCCAAGCATTCCCTACTGCAAAGCAATATCGAGTCTAGTGCGGGCACTGTGCATACATAAGGCTTCCAACAAGAGAAGCATAAGGAATGCCTTTCATTTGCTCCAATTCCAATGCATTTTGAGGACATTGTTGCAGACTAAACTTATCACCTTTTGCAATAGGTGTTGTAATAGTAGAGCAGTTTTTCATTCCGAATCTTTCCAAAACTTTTTCAATGTAGGCCTTTTGAGATAATTCAAGTGTCCTTTGGGATCTATCTCTGTGAATCTCTATGCCAAGGACATAAGAGGCTTCACCCATATCCTTCATTTCAAAATTTTGAATAAGAAACTGCTTGGTGTCATGCAACAAACCTAAGTCACTACTAGCAAGCAATATATCATCTACATAAAGGACTAAGATAATATATTTGCTCCCACTTATCTTGAGGTATATACATTCATCAACAATATTCTCCGTAAATCCGTATGAAGAAACAACATTATGAAATTTAATATACCATTGGCGGGAAGCCTGTTTAAGCCCATAAATAGATTTCTTTAGCTTGCACACAATGTGACTATTGTTATCTACAAAACCCTCTGGCTGACGCATGTATACTTCTTCTTCAAGATCCCCATTCAAAAATGCTGTTTTCACATCCATTTGATGTAACTCTAAATTAAAATGAGCTACTAAAGCCATGATAATTCTGAAGGAATTTTTCTTTGAAACTGGAGAGAAAGTTTCATGGTAGTCAATGCCTTCTTTTTGAGTGAATCCCTTAGCTACAAGTCGGGCTTTATATCGTTCGATATTACCAGAAGAATCTCTTTTGGTTTTGAAGACCCATTTAGATCCTATAATAGAGGCTCCTTCTGGTAATTCCACAAGATCCCAAACTTTATTTTTAGCCATGGATTCCAACTCATCTTTCATGGCATCATACCAAAGTGTGGAATGCTCTCCACTCATGGCCTGTGAAAACGAACATGGATCATCCTTTATTCCAAGATTATATTCAGACTCTTGGAGGTATACAACAAAATCATTAGAAATGGCTGGTTTCTTTATTCTTGTGGATCTCCTAACTCGCACTTGTTCATGCATTTCTGCTATGGGAGTAGTTAAAGTGGGTTGTTCTGTATGTGGTTCTGTAGAAGGTGGTAGATCTTGAAACTGTTGTTCTTCAACTAACTCATGAGAATTAGTTTCAGAAGCGTTAAAGTATAAAGGCACCACTGGGATAATATGTGGCTCCTTTATTTCTTCAAGTTCCACATTTTGTTGTAAACCACTCCCACTTTCTTCATGATCTTCAAGAAATTTAGCATTTCTAGCTTCCATAATTTTAGGAGTATGAGAAGGACAATAAAACCTAAATCCTTTGGAGTTGACTGCATAGCCTATAAAGTAACCGCTAGTAGTTCTTTCGTCCAACTTCCTTAGTTGAGGATTATAAATCCTAACTTCAGTTGGACACCCCCAAATGTGTAAATGTCTTAAACTAGGTTTCCATCCATTCCATAATTCAAAAGGAGTCTTAGGGACAGCCTTGGATGGAACCCTATTTAAAATATACACAGCGGTTTTTAAGGCTTCGCTCCATAAGGATAAAGGTAAACTTGATCTGATAATCATGCTTCTTACCATATCCATTAAAGTGCGGTTCCTTCTTTCAGCCACACCATTTTGTTGTGGTGTTCCTGGCATAGTATATTGAGTAATAATACCCTCACTTTCAAGGAACTCAGCAAATGGACCTTTAGCTTGCCCTTTTTCTGTATACCTTCCATAGTATTCTCCACCCCTATCAGATCTTACAATTTTGATCTTATTTTCTTTTTGTTTCTCTACTTTTGTTTTGAATACTTTAAAAGCATTGAGTGCTTCAGATTTTTTAGACAGAAAATAGAGATACATATATCTTGAATAGTCATCAATAAAAGAGATAAAATATCTCTCACCATTCAAGCAAGGGGTAGGAAAAGGTCCACAGATATCTGTGTGTATTATTTCAAGTATTTGAGAACTTCTTTTGGCACCTTTAGAGGACTTGTTAGTCTGCTTTCCCTTTATGCAGTCCACACAAGTACCAAAGTCAGAAAAATCAAGAGATTTTAAAACTCCATCATTTACTAACCTCTTAATTCGGTCAATTGAAATATGACCTAATCTTTTGTGCCAAAGACTTGATGAGTTCTCATTGATAATACATCGTTTTGTGCCAATTTTCTTATCATGCAAAGTTAAAACATTGCATTCATATGTGGGGTCTAGCTCAAATTTGAATAAATTTCCATCCAAAATGCCAAAACCAACAACTTTATTGTCTTTCAAAAGTTTCATAGAAGAAGAATGAAAAGAAATACAATATCCAATTTTTGAAAGTTTTGAAACAGAAACTAAATTTCTAGAGAAAGATGGAACATAAAAAGTATTTTCAAGATCTAATTGAAAACCATATTTTAAAATGAGCCTATAGGTCCCCACGCCTTCCACATGTGAACGCATCCTCGTTGCTGAATAGATGTCTTGTTCACTTCCCATCGACTTCCTTAGATTCGTAAAGCTCTCGCATGGTTTTGGCAATGTGAATTGTAGAACCAGAATCAATCCACCATGTATTATCAGAAACCTCAGTAAAATTTGATTCATAACACACAAAACTGAGATTACCTTTCTTCTCGAGCCATTTCTTATATTTCAGGCAATCCTTCTTGAAGTGTCCATTCTTTTTGCAAAAATGGCAAAGATCTTTGCTCTTGCCTTTTTTCTTCATAGGAACAGCTTTGCCTTTTAGTGCCTTTCCTTTATCATGAGTTACAAGATGAACACTTTCAAGTAACTCATGTTTCAATCTCCCTTCCTCTTGAACACACATGGTCAAAAGTTCATTAATTGACCATTTTTCCTTATGTGTGTTGTAGGAAATTTTGAACGGACCATATTCCGCGGGAAGAGAATTGAGAATGAAATGCACAAGGAATGACTCAGACATCTCAACTTCAAGGGCTTTAAGCTTAGCAGCAATATCCCTCATTTTCATAATGTGCTCACGCACAGATCTGCCTTTATCAAGCATCATACTAGAAAGCTTCTTCATTAAGGTGCTGGCTAAGGCTTTGTCAGAACTTACAAATTGGGCATCAATTGCCTCCATGTAAGATTTGACTTTAGTGCAATCAGGGATTGAACCCCTAATGCTTTTACTAATGTGGGCTTTAATGAGCATTAAACTTATGCGATTAGCTTTCGCCCACCGCTCATAAGCAATTTTAGCCTCTGGCATACTTGATTCTGTGGGGACGGGTGGTTCGTCCTCACGAAGTGCCAAATCCATATCCATGCACCCTAAAGTTAGAAGTACTTTATCTTTCCAGTCAGAGTAATTATCACCCGTAAGCATTGGAATACGAGCATTTTCATTAAATAATGCAGTAGGAAAAGCTGCAAAAACCAAGAATAAACACATAAGCTATAAAGTACAACCATCAGAAAAGAATCAACCAAGATGATTCAATGTAAATTCTGACCTTCCTGTGGGTAAAGGTTGCATCTCAAGCATAGAATTTACATTAACTTTATAATGAGATTAGTAAACAGGAAACACAGAAATAATCCATACCTGTGGGTATAGGAAAATTTCAAACTAAAGGTTTACCGTCTCATTCCAATTAATCTTAACAAAATAGTTACCTCCCTGTGGGGCCGGGTTACTATTTTAATAAGATAATTATACTTTATGAATGTCATTAAAATAATCACTAACTTAAATGTGATTTATTTTTCTTCACATATCAAGCACTTAAGATGCTATGGCTACTCATAAGTACATGACATGAAAAGAATTTATAAAATGACATTCAAAATCTGAATAATCAACTTAATCAAAATGTTGATTTAATCCATATGGACATTACATAAAATATATATATTGAATAAGAATGTCCAATTACCCTTAAATTAAAAAGGGCAATTTTGGTAATCAAACTTAATATTACCAAACTTAATTTTTTTTTTTGGTGAAAAACCCAACATAAGAAAAAAAAATACAGATAATTAAGTGCCATTAAAAAGCCACACCGAAATTTTCCCTCAAAACGTACATCACGAGAAGCAAAAAGCAGGGAGAACTTTCGGACTCCTAATAGGACAAAATTTAGTGAAGCCTTCTTCAGCCTTCACCAAAACCGACAGAATAAAGGCAAAAAGAAAAAACTTTTACAACTTGTTCAAAATCAAAGGCAACATGCACTGAAAACTAAAATTTGATTGTGCTAAAATCGTAGCCAAGCAAAAGCCTAAAGAAGACAAAACCCAAAGCTTTTGTATCTTCAAATAAGACAAAAACCAATGTCTTATGCATAAACATTGTTCCAGCAGACATAGATAAAAATTCAATCACGTATGTTTTTCGGTCAAAAGTCAACAATTTTGATCCCAAACATGAAGTATTATTAAAGCAAAACAAATCTTCAGTTTTCATTCCATGATTTACGTTCAAACAGAACATATTTCATAAGGAAAACAATTTTCATAAAGGTTCCATCTTTTTGCAAATTTAATAACTAACTAAATCACAATACATTATAAATTTCAAACGGGAGAAATTATGATATGGCATATTTGCCAAACAACATGGCTAACGTTGGCTCTGATACCACATGTTAGAAACTTTTAAAGGTATACATATAAATAGCAACGGAAAAATAATATACAGAAACATACCTTCAGCGATAGCCATAATTGTTCAAGCAAAATTAAAAGACGTTCTCACCAACTTTGTGATCCACGATAGAAACCCTGGAGTCTTCTAGCCTATATCTATCTAAAGAAGAAAATCCCGTCAACCGATGGATGTCACAGGCATCATATATATATAGATAGGCTAGGGACCCTCAGAGTAAACAGCGTACGCAACGTATTTCCGTCCATCAAGGAAACTAACTGGTGTGCATAATCCAAACGAAAATAGAATCCTTATCCTATCCAACTTCTCATTAATAGGAGACCTTAGTTACCTTAACCATTATGGTAACCCAATGTGTGGGCCATACTTAAGTCCCTAAGTAAATTAGGAATAATTGCTAACACATCTCTCATCTCATCCTCATCCTTAAAACTTACCTTAATTAACAAGGAGGAAATCAATCCAAGGAGAAGAAAAAGAAAACAAACCAAAGAGAAGAAAAAAGGAGGAAAACCAAGGAGAAGAAAGAAGCAAAAGAAATAGAAAGCAAAGGAACTCTCTAAAATAAGCAAAAGAAAAAGAAGAAAAATAAAGAAGAAAAAGCTTAAATAGAATGAAGGAGAAAGTCGGTGGAGAAATAGGAATAGTCAATGCCTAAGCAAGCATGTACAAAATTAATTCTAAACTATCTTAACTCATGATAGTTTTTTAAATGCTTTAACTTCAAAATAATTTAAATAAATGCGCCTAAACCATGGCTAGGGTGTAATATTACAAAATGACTCATTCGAAAATGTCATATGATAAGAAGCACCAGTATCCATAACCAAAGTATCTGCAGAAGTTGATGTTCTAACAGTCAACACGTCACTGCTTACTTCTTCATCAGAATTATCTTGAACCACAGCCGCACTGTCATTGTTCTGCTCATTCTTCCTATTCTTCTTTTTTGGATATGAACAATCTCTCTTAAGGTGTCCATTTTGTTTACAATTAAAGCATCGAAGCCCAATAAGTTTTGATTTGGAACGTGACTTACCCATATTACCATTATCTCTTTCTTTGTTCCTGTCCCTTCTAACAACCAGACCTACATTTGATCCGATTTCAGATATAATCCAGAGACATTTTTCTTCAATTCTTTAGATTGCAAAGCATATTTAACATCGTTAACACAAATACTTTCTCTTCTATACGACAAGGTATCAACAAAGTACTTATATGATTTAGGCAAGGAACACAAAAGAATGATAGCTTGATCCTCATCTTTAATTTTAACCCCAACATCTTCCAAGTCTAAGATAATTCGATAAAAATTGTCAAGATGATTTACTTATAACTTCTCTCAAGACTTCATCGGTCAGACTCAGCAGAATGATGATGTATGCATTCAAAAGAATCTTAGTCTTCTCCTCTGCTTTCAGTCATTCAGGCAACTTGTCTTCTCCTTCGATTGCTACCACACACACTGGTTGAATTTGAAGCGCCTTCATCTTCACCTTCCATAGACGGAAGTCTTTTGATCCATTAAACTTATCAATATCAAACTTCAGCGTTGACATCTCGATTAGCCAAAAGAGAAACAAACTTTGATCAGTACTCTAATTTGAACGGAATTTAGGGAAATGGCTCTATATCACTTGTCACGCAATTGCAATATAAACCTACTAGCTCAAGGAAAAAAAAAAAAAAAAAAAGAAGCCCAAGCTCAGAGCCCAATCTCATTCTAAACAAGCTCCCTAATAAATAGGTCAGATTACAATTCGATTCGAATTTATATAAATTTAAGACAACTTAACAAAGATTTTTTTGAAGGATCACTTCCTACTGCTTTTGAATAATTCGGTTTTAGGTTTTTAAAGTCGACTCGACTGTTGTGAAGGACCACGCTGATTTTTTGAAAGAAAAATCCAAATTGCACAAACTGATACGAAGGAAAAGAAAAGGGCATGCCATCTCTCCGATTTCAAGACGGTCACCTGGCAAGCAAAGGATAGGCAATCGTAACTTGATGATATTGAATTTGTGAACCTTTTTACCTATAAATGATGAGTTATTGACTTGACTCGATTTTTAACTTCACAAATAATAATTTAATATTACCTTTCTCTTATTTTTTTAAAGGCGTTTGACTGAATACGAAATTTTGTATAAAAATTATATTATAAAATTAAAAAACATGTAAGATAGTAAATATTTTATGTTAAATCTAAATATATAAAAGTAATATATAGTATATTAATAATTAATTAATAATATATAATATATTAAATATTTTATTTTATAAAAAATATCAAATATTCTGAAACATTCTAACATAGTAAAAAAGTTATTAAAAATATTTATTGGAATTACGCAATTTAAATTATGCAGCTTTTGCTCTTATTACTCTGTAAATCATTAAATCCCGCTTTGGAAAATAGGACTTGTGCACAAAATCATAAGAGATCAAGAGTAAACAGTTTTTTATTTCTAGTATAATCATTTTTTATAACTAGCACTATTTACGTGCATGCACGTAATTAATTTTTGCTAAAAATTAAAATTATTTTTTAGTTTATTTAGTTAATTTATATCACAAAATTTTTTAATTATTTATGAACTAATAATTTTTTCTTATTATTTTTAAATTATTTGTTTTTATTGATTATATAATTTTTTTAAAAATATTTATTGTTTATTATTATAGCATTATATTTTTAATAAAAATTTACAATCATGAATAACTAATGAATTAGAATATTAACTGTTTAGTGGTTACAAACATTCCTTGTTTAGTAGTTACAAGCATTCCTAACTTATCTTATTTAAGGATGCAACTATTATTGTTTCATTATTTTATAATTATTAGGGCACATTAAATAATTATTAAAAGAAAATCATGTTAAATTTTCCATTTTATTCTTGTAGTCTAATTATTTAGTTTTGACACCAAGGCTAAATTTGTCTATTCAAAAGAAAAAGAAATACTAAAATTTAAATCTCTACGATCTTTTTTGAAATTATTTATTTTTATTGATTATATTAACTATTTTTTGAAGGTTTATATTTTATTGTTACACATGACATTATATTTTGGAATAAAAAAATTTACAATCATGAATAGCTAATGAATTAAAATATTAAATATTTGGTGGTTACAAACATTCCTAAATCTTCTTATTTAAGGATGTAACTATATTGTTTCATTATTTTATAATTATTAGGGCACATTTAATAACTATTAAAAGAAATCATATTGAATTTACCATTTTATCTTTGTAATTTAATTATTTAGTTTTGACACCAAGGCTAAATTTATCCATTTTAAAAAGAAAGAAATACTAAAGTTTAAATCCCTATTACATCTATTCACATCTTTAGTATAGTATAGATCAAGATACTTCATTCATATAAAAATAAAAAAAGTTACACATATGTGTTAAAGACTTACGGTAATAGAAAATATCACATCTTATATACCTTAGATAGGTAAATTACAAAAGAAAATAACAAAAATAAACACACTTCAATCTCTTTTTCAATGACTTCTTCACCATTGCACATTACTGGTAAGAATAACTAAACTCTATCACCTTCTTGACCAGCAACTTAAAAGATTATAAACGTATTAGTGACCTTCAAATTTATTTAAGAAGATGAAAAGTCGAGGATGAGTCAATATCTAATCTGAGTATGAGAAGAACTTTAACAAAGAAGAGTACTATCAAATACCAATTTAGAAAGATTGGTTTCAGAGCATACCATTGAATCTCAAATCTTGATAAAGAATACCAAAAAAGAAGATTACCATGGTTTAAAGACAAATTGGGGATGTGAAACAATGAAAATAGTACTAATAAAAGTAAATCTGGCCAAGATTGAATCTCCAATGAGTGCCAGAGCTCCGATCTGGCCAGAAAAGGCCAGATTGCAAGGAACAGACGTGGAGACGCAGAGTAAGAGAGAGGGGGAGAAGGGAAGAGTTAGGCCATAGCTAATGATATTTCTGGTATAATCAAATGAAAAGCACCTTTTCTAGTGAATTATTAGACCGTTTAAAAAGAAACCATTAGCAGACTGCAGATGATCTTTCCCTAAGGCAATGATCTTCCCCTTAGGAACCTGTTGCAAACGTGCAAAGCATAACAAAAGGATTGTGTCAAGGTGGCAGAAGATATGCTTGCTTTCCTTCAGTCCACTAATTTACACGATCAATTACCTCAAGATGCGAGCAAGTATGTGCGTCGCCACGTACTCGGTAATCCAAATTCCAGCAAAGGCATAAAGTCCAGAGGGAGCAAATAAGAGTATGATGCATAGCATTGCCAATTTAACCAGTATAGAGCAGAGTGTCATAACTACAACAGCAAAGCTCCAGTGAGTACCAGAGCTCCGATCTAGCCAGAAAAGGCTAGATTGCAAGGAACAGACGTAGAGACGCAGAGGAGTAAGAGAGAGGGAGAGAAGGGAAGAGTTAGGCCATAGCTAGTGATATTTCTGGTATAATCAAATGAAAAGCACCTTTTCAAGTGAATTATTAGACATTTTAGTAGACAGTTTAAAAAGAAACCATTAGCAGACTGCGGATGATCTTTCCCTAAGGCAATGATCTTCCCCTTAGGAACATGTTGCAACCCTGCAAAGCATAACAAAAAGATTGTCACAAGGTAGCAGAAGATATGTCTGCTGTCCTGCAGTTCACTAATTTATACGACCAATTACCTCAAGATGCCAACAAAAGCGCGCCAGGCCACATTTATGGTTATCCATATTCTAAGAAAGCTATAAAGTTTAGAGAGAGCAAATTCGCATCCGATGCATAATATTGCCAACACAACCATAAAGTTTAGAGAGAGCAAACATGCATCCGATGCTTGATATTGCCAACACAGCCATAAAGTTTAGAGAGAAAATAAGCATCCGAGGCTTAACATTGCCAACACAACCAGTGTAGAGCAGAATTTCAGAACTACGACTGCAAGAATGAGCAAAAGTTTAGAGAGAGCAAACATGCATCCGATGCTCGATATTGCCAACACAGCCATAAAGTTTAGAGAGAGCAAATAAGCATCCGAGGCTTAACATTGCCAACACAACCAGTGTAGAGCAGAATTTCAGAACTACGACTGCAAGATGAGCAAAAGTTTCTGCTCATTTTTCCATAACAGATTGTGAAACTTACGGTCGAATATGCAGAATTAATAGAAAGGTTTTTCCCTAGTACTCCATTCCATTAAAAATATAAATCTTTTTGGAGGGAAGATACGTAATTAAAATGTAAGTTCTTTAATATATTTTTAAAATATTTATTACGTGTTTTTCAAATTTACAGATCTTTTTATTTCATTTCTCTCTCTCTCTCTTCATATTTATTAATGGTATAAAAGGTATTTTATGTTAAATGTTTTCTAAATTTCAAGAACTTTAATTCTAGTGTATAAGCCCAAAACACTTAGGACTTGTTTGATAAACCAATTAAGTGCTTAAAATTAATTAATTAAGTACTTATTAAATTAAATGTATTTGATAATAGATGATTTTTAGTGCTTAATTTTTTAAGTACGTTTGATAGCAAATTTTGCTAATCATTTAATTTTTTAAGACTTATTTAATTATAGTTCTAAATTTTAAGCGAAATAAAGTAATTTAAATATGAAGTCAGAATATTCTGATTATTTATCCAATCATTATATCATTTTATATAGAATTTTAATAAAATAAATTAAAAAATAAACATTCCAAAATAAAAAATTATAATAAAAATATTTTTATTTTAGAATAAAAATATTAATATTTCATCAATTTTCATATTTTTATTTTAATAACTAGTATAAATTAAAAAATTATACAATTACAACGTTAACAAACCTTAAAATTTTATTGAAAAGTTTTGTTCAATAAAATTAGTATTAATATTTCGTTGGCAATAAAATTTTTTAAATTTTTTTAGGAATGTAATATTTCTAAAAACTATGAGAGTAAAAAAAATTCTTTTTAACAATTTTTGAGCAAAAAAGCAAATATAAATTTTTCAGATTCAGATGTCAATGATAAATAATCATCAAATATTCATGAATTCAGTCTTTAACATTTAGATTCAGTCTTCAAACTTTAAAATTCAGAACTTGAATATTTTAGACTTTAGTATTCAGAATTCAGTTTTATCAAACGACCCCTTATATTTCTAAGTGGAGGTAATATGTGATAATATCTTAACTCCTCTATTTAAGTTACAAATATTTCTAATTCAAAAGTATAATGCAATAGAATATAGAAATGGACTCTATAACCTCCATAAAATAGATTATATAATTAATAAATAAGTATTTTATTGGATATTATAAAAACTAATTGAATTAAGAGAAAATAATTTTAACCTCTAGCTTTATAAAAACAACAAGGAGAAAGAATATTGTTATTTTACAATAAAATAAGATAGCCATGATGATTCATCATATATTGTTATTTTACGATAAAATAAAATAACCATGATGATTAATCATAATTATTAAAACCCCCAAGTACAAATGTTATTAATGAAAAGCAAAAATGTGATAGCATGAAAAGAAAATATAAAAGACATTAGTACTTTATTAAAAATCAAATGAATACGAGAAATAGCTAAATTAATTAAAAATCTCAAAAGCATCATAATTTTTAAAAAGTTTATCACGTTCAACCCTTGTACAAGTGCTTTGTACTAGTAATACTTAAATTATTGTATTTGATTTTAAACTTTTAGACAAAATTACATATTCAAGAACAGCAAAATCTTTCTATACTAAGGACGTTTAGAAATGACAATACCATAACACAGCACCATTAGCAGAAAGGCTGGTGGGCAGCCTTCTATATTTCTTACTGTACTGAAAAGCACAACACAAATAGACATATATATGTAGGTCTAGTAATTTCACAGGCATGGGTAGAAAATATTATAAATAAATTTTTACCCATGGTAAATATGAACATACAATTCCTTCAAAAAAAAAAAAAAAAACTGAACCTACAAAGAGAAGGATGGGGTTATTGTGTGTAGTTTCTAGTAAAGAAAGTTCTGCTGAATTCTGTGCCTTAGGACAATTGTTTTCCCCTCAGATACCTCCAGGGTCCTGTTCCTGTTCCAACCCTGCAAAAATAGCGCAAATTTTGTCACGGGCGACCAAGTATTTTGATTCTAAATTCATGTTAAAGAAATCTTTGCACAGGCAAGTCTAGACCGATATTAGAAGATAATTTACAAGATTTTACGTATTATTGATGTGTTTGCATAAAGATTTTCTTGATATTACTGCGCTTTTTGTAGGTTCCGCTAAATACTGAGGAAAAATAAAAAAAATATCAGTTTCTGTTTTTGTTTAGAAAGATTACCTCCAGATGCCAGCAAACGTACGCAGGGCCATATATATGCTTAAAGCAATCCATATTCCGATGAAGCCATAAAATTTGGAGAGAGGCAATAAGCATCCAATGCTCACCGCAGCCACCATAACCTGTTGAAAGGAGAGTTTCATAACCACAAAAGGAAGAATGAAACTTGCAAAAAACTATAGAAAAGTAGAAAATGCGTAGATTTTTTGCTGTTAAAAGAGATTGTGAACTTACCATGGAGTATGCAGAATATGCAAAATCAAATGATCCATAGTTGATACCGTCGAAGACAAAGGCAATTGAGTTTATTGGCTGAGTTCCAGCAACAAACTGATAGAGAGGGCAGAAGGAGATCTTCAATTGATGATCGTAAGAAGCACTATGAATGAGAGAAACATTATGCAAGGATTTGGGACTTACAGGGATGCCTATGCTAACAATATGAAGAACATTCTTGTCCTTGGAAAAGATTCCGGATCCAAATTGTAAACCAAGTCCAACAAGAAGAGCTAGTCCAAGTCCGAGTACAAATCCCATCTGTCGAACAAAACTTTCGAAATATTATCAAACTTCTTTGAAATCAAATGGAATCAAGAAAGAAAGTAGTCATTTGTATAACAGATAGATGTAGAAGAATGTAAATAGTTTGGAATTCTTGAAGTATGCAATTGATTAGCGCAAATGAGAGAGTGGATATAAGCCAGGACTGTGTTTAGTAACATTTTTTGTCTCGTGAAGCTTAGCAGCTTCACATGTTGTGAGAGATATGATAGTCCGAAATTTGCACAAGTGATTGCTGAAAGAATTGAAACTCATTTCTGTATGCACCTGCAATACTCGGGTGGTTGCTGCTGTTGCCTTCTCATAGTCCTTTTCAGCGAAAGCACAAGCAAGAACAGCCTGCAGAGGAAGCATATGATTAGAAGTCTTTACAGACATGACATTTTGTTGCTTGATGATTTATCTTCATAAACTAATCAATTTTGAAGCCAAACTCTTCTTTGAACAACTAGCTAAAGGTTAATAGTGTCAAATTTAGACAGTTCATTTTGTGGAGAAGGAACTTATCCATTCTTTCGGATAGTATTCATCCCATTATCGGCCTTATTTTCACCCTCTCACAACTTGAACATAGTGTGTCCTGTCATCTAGTTTGATCTTAGTTTCGGCTTATATAAGTGAGGAGATTGCTTTACCTGTCCGGCAACAGCCAAACCATCTGCAAGAAGTGATGATGTTAGCCAGACCTGTACGCAAACTTGAAATGCAGCCATAGGTGTTGAACCAAGCCTTGCAGCTCTTGATGTAGCCAAAGTAACACAAATTGTTGCAGCTAGTACTCTTGCTAATATTAGAAGACCTGCGATCAAATCCAAAAGAAAGACTTCAGTAATATTGTTAGAAGATAAAAAGAAAATGTCACTGGTGGTTCTTGATAATCACATCAGACGCCAATCTTTAACAAAATTTGTAGTCAATGAAGAAGGATAATTACCGCTTCTGAGAAATTTACTAAACTGCATATGTTTAGTGGTTGGAGGTAAAAGGTCAACTCTTTTCATTAGTTTGCAAAAGAGAATTATGGAAATCAAGTACCTGTAAGATGATAGATCAAGTGAATGAGACCATGACGGAAAGCAACATTATGAATGCATTAGCGGATGATTTCCGTAAGTAGAATGTATTTGTCTGTGCAAAAGTAAGTGATCACTGGAAACTTACTGAGAAAGGACATGAGCAATGGCTGCACCACTGACTCCAAAACGACATGCAAATATGAAAATGGGGTCCAAAATTATATTTGCTGTATCTCCTATGACTGTTTGAACAAATAGATGAAATGGATCCATAAGAAAATAATTCTGAAAGATATTGAACTCATCACCTGAAGGCCCAGGGTTTCTCAATGTCAATTAATTAAAAGGAATTTGCATTACCAGTGGCATACAGAGGTGTCTTGGTGTCCTTGAAACCTCTGAAAACCCCTTGCATTGCCAGAGAAAAAGCCACTGCAGGAGAGCCAAGTGCTCTTAGTGTCAGATACTTCCTTGCTGGTACTAGCATTGGAGATCCCTATTTGATTCAGACAGATAACTGGAATTAAACAAATTTTGTCCAATTCTTTGAGAAATCTTAATAGCACATTAATACGAATGGCTAATTGGGACATGAGGTGACATTGACACCAAGCAAATCAAAGGCTGGGGGCATATATTCCCTCTTCAAGAACACGTGATAAGTTATGGGATTCAGATCCTGAATCTGGAGTCAGAAGACCAAAGATGATTAGGTGGAAGAGATTCTAAGAATTAGTCTTAGCTGAATGGAGAGCCATGACATATGAATCTGATTGCATAGGCAGCAAAGGGCTTAAGTTAAGTTTGATGTGAGCCAATTTGATCATTAATGATTATCAAGAAGTAAAGAGAGGGACTCACAGATTTCACACCCATGAATCCGAGGAGAGGTTTTGCCAGGAAAATGAGGAATATCGTTTGCAGAAGGCCAAGTACTCCGCCCACAACCAATGCAGTTGAAGCTGAAGGAATGTATCTTCTTTCAGGTTTCAGTTTGCCCTCCTTTTCAGGGCTGCTGATTACAGTTGGAGACCGGCAAGTGCTAGTCTTGGAATCTGATGAAGGAAAAGAAAACTGAGCCTGGTCTGCGCTCGAGATCCATCTCATCAAAACTCAAAACAGACTCATAACGGATTATCTACGCATATGAGCATGGTTTTGGAATACTTACCATCTTCTAGCTCCAACTTCTTTCCTTCACTCTCTTCTTTTGAACCCTCAGGACTATCAAGCTTAGCATCTTCTGCTGTCAGTTCTTTCACTTCGTCGTTCTTTACTGAACCTTTCTCTATGTCATTGCATTTTTGTGATGCACTGGTTATTCTTTTGACTGTATCTTCCTCAGCTACAAATGAAGTAGTGATATTGACTAGTGGGAATATGGCAACTTTTGATGCTTGATTAAATATAGCAATGGAGACCCCTACAGCTGCAATTTCTACTGGACCTGTAGATTAAATAAAACAGGAATAAGAAACCAATCTTCTTGGTCTAACTCTGAGCTTCTGCATCTTTTTCACATATGCTCTTCAGGAAAAAAAAAGAAAGAAGAAAAACACGATTATGTTTCTCTAGCAAGCATCTGAGCCTGCTATTCATCTCTTGGGATTTTAAGATTTATTTTCTGCATAAATAAGCTCATTTCTGGTAGAGAAAGCAAACCTAGATGGCCAATGAATGCTGTATCAATCAAAGAAGCAATAGGATCAGCAGCAAGAGCCAGAGCTGCAGGAAATGCGATACGCAGTATCTCCAAGCCAAGATCATCCAATTTGAAGACATTCCTGAAAAATGACAGGTTCATATGCATCAAGATTTTTTTCCTCCCCCACCCCCCCCCCCCCCCCAAAAAAAAAAATATAGCATGTGTTTCATTTGCATTCTTATACATCTCCTGATCAACTTTCAAGGATTAGACGTGCTGATTTTAACCTGTTGGAAATGGAACTTCCGAGAAAGACTGATGAATGAAGTTCATTCTCGTTTCTTTGATAGTTAAAATTGGATTTCCAAGACCATAACAAAGAACTACAAGTTCAATGAACATTGATCCTAATAATGTAGTACCTAACGTTCTTGAAGAACACAAAGAGTGGCATCTTCCGTTTTCCCTCGGGGCAAGCCGGAGTAGTTTCCTCTGCCATGAAATGTAAAGGCTACTGAAAGTTTTACTTGATGACTAACAGTTTGGAGAAAGCAAGTCGAATGCAACGTGCCAGCCAAAATTATGCGGCTGCCTGAAAGTAATCAGTTTAGAACAGTCAGAGATCTCTAGCATCAGCGTAAACATGTGCTTTAGAGTTCTATAAAAAATTTTGTTGTAGATGAACCAAGTATGTAAACAAAGATCTGTTTACGTTTCTGGTGAATTAGAAAATGAAAAAAAAACCAATAATAAAGAAATAGCGTTGCAACTGAATAGAGAACTGCAGGATATTTTTTGCACAAACGGTTAGGAATGAGTATATAGAACTTGCAAACAAACCTTAGAAATGACAAACAGAGATGTTAGTGAGAACTGTTAGAATTGGAAGAAGACCAGAAGTAATACATAAGGTTACAAATGTGGCATTAAATTTTTAGCTTATTACCAAAGTTCCCTCCCTTGGACTTGGTTCTGGAACACAAATGCCGTCAAGGGAGTTTTCGAATACTACTACTATACGTACTAATCAGAAAAACATTGGAACTTATAGATGCTTAAATCTATAAGAAGAGCAAAAGAAAAAGGTAATACTTCAAATTCAGACTTAGCATGAAACAATGGTGAATTTCAACCAAAGATACTTGAGTCCTTGAGCCCTTTATCAAAAACATTGCTTCTGAAAACCAAGAGTTATTATTCATCACGATCAAATGAATCTATTTTAGATTGAGAGAGGCCGGAATGGCTCTAATTATAATGTCGCATTTATTTGAAAAAACAACAAAGAGACTCAAATACTGACCTTTTGATATCACATTAATTGTCAATATTATTTTCAGTCCAAAACTTGTGTTTGAAATGTTCATGCTGCAAAAAAAAAAAAAAAAACAGAGAATTTTCGCATTTGGCAGTCTAAAGTGATACCCTTAGCAACCTATTGGCCGGCCTTGAAAAGAAATCATCCAAAAGAAAAAAAAAGATCACGTTAATAACAGCATACAGAAATAAATTGCAGAATCCACATAAATTACTAGTCAATATTCCTACAGCGGGATGCACGGTAAAGCTATACAAAGTATGAAAAAGAAATGGTTAAAGAACTGAACTCAACAGCAGCAGTCACGTGAAATGAGACTGTGAATAAAACCTTCCTCAGATAAATTTAGCCATTACTCCAAAACACTTGAGCTGTTTCAACATCACAAAAAGAGCAAAAGCTTGAGAGGGGAATGAAAGTGAGAGGAAGAAGCATGTTGTACGTTTCCAGACAAAAACAAACTCCCCCTCTTCTCCCCAGATGATGCCTACAGCACTTCGTTCGACCCCAAATAATCACCCCATATGCGACAAATCCCCCCACCTCCAAAAAAAAAAAAAACTAAAAAACGCAGAAAGTACGACCCAATGTCAGCTTCTAGTCAAAAGGAGATACTAATACCAGAACACAATCAATGGTGTTCAAGAACATTGTCAAATCAAGATCATATAAACAATAAGGGAAAATATACCTTAGCTTGTCGAATTTCATGCAAGCCTTGCTTAAGCAGAGAAGTTAATCAACCACAAAGTTTATGTATACTATTGACTTAAGATCCTAGATATACCTGGCCCAGAACATTCTTGCCTAGATAAACAACTCTTGCCTCGATAAACACGGTACATGAACGGAGAAAATGTGGCAAAGGTTAGGAGTTGGGACTTCTTTAGCCGAAATCGGAATGTTCATATGCTTTTTCAGAATAAAAAAGCAGCCACCTGACGTCCTTCTAACGCGCGTACTAAGTGAAACTCATTTCCACCATTGTTGCATCTTAAAAGAATTGAGTTCATGGAGATTTGATGGTAAATTAGTAATAGATTAACCATCTTCTAGTCTAGATTTTCTTCGGGTTGGACGCTCATCAGCGCGTATACCCATTTCTCTCGCCTTATTCTTTTTTATAATAACTTAGGATTTCTTCAGAAAAAAAGTGAATGGTGCTACCAGTACTCTCCGGATTAGTAAGTTCACCAAAACAGCCAACTAGCTAGAAGAGCCTGTTTGCTGATAATTGTTCGACTCCATCTATACTTCAAAACATGACAAAGCAACAGATTGTTATCCGCACCACAGCTTAAAAGCCATTCTAAAATGATGCAAAAACTCAAAAAGTAGGACTTGTGGTGATGCAGAAGCAATTGATCTTGTTCTTGATACCTACACGTAATGATAATGTGGATGATGGCACTCCACGGCTCCAAAACTATACTCCCTTGTCCTACACCGTAGTTCGGGGTTGCACATGAGCCGGTGAAGGTGGCAGCGGTGATGTTTTGTCTTATGTTTGGACGTCCCCGTGTACTTCAGGAAACCATTTGTTCTTTTCCAGAAAGTGAAAAGTGCTCAGAGAGGAAGGGAAATCGCAAAGAAGGTTGTTAAAGACACAAGGTCCATGGTCGAAGACACGAGGTCCATGCACCAAGACACGTGAACCATGCTTGGAGACACACGCCCAGAATATACGTCCACAGTTTAGTTATAAAAATAGAAAATATTGAAAATATTTAATTCTGTTAAACAAAGTAACGTATATATTTTATTATATTGTCTAATATATTAATTAAATTAAATTAAAAATTATTTAATTAGTTTAAATTCATTAATTTTTTTGATCTAATGATATTATTATATACATATTATTATATACAGTACACTTTAATTAGTATATTAAATAATATATTAAAAGATGTATTAAAAGATTTAAAGGCTTATAAAGCTTTTAAAACATTCTCCGCCTCAGTAATGTTATCGAATTGCCACGTGGCACCCTTTCTATTTATGTTTTCATTTTGAGAAAAAGTTTTCATTTGACAGTTTAATTATATGGAATAGAAAAAGAGATAGGATTCAAACCGCTTCTATAGTGGGAAAAATGATCTCCTCAATCCACATCGCTGATTGATTCTACTAAAACATCTCAATCATATTCTGAGATTTTTCTTTCCTTGATGATTAATTGTATTATGAGATATATACACAATATTGAAGAAGTCCCTCTTTAATAAAATATATTTTGTTTCTCGAAGAAAAAAGAAGCTACGTGGATGTATTTAGCTTTGTTCTTTCTCTTCTTTTTTTCCCCTTTTAAATATTTAAAAAGACCTTAATATTTAAAAAAGACTCTAAAAGTTTATCACAAGCCTTGTTAAAAAAAACTATACTATTAAAACTTTTTTTTCATTTATAAAAGCAAGGGTGTGTAGGAAGCTAAAAAAAAAAAAAAAGGAAGACTAAAAAAAAATTTTATACATGTAGACAATGAAGAAATTCATATTGCATAGTTGGCCTCACCTATCATTTCAGGCTTTGCGGCACACTTATCATAACTGTAGAAGACAGGTTTGGAATACGAGATTCAATAGAGAAAGCACAATTGACAAGCAAGCAATCCATTATAGACACAACATTGTCTCATGATTTTGTTGGAAGAGGACAGTAACATGGGTTTTCTTCAGGTGTTATCTGCATTATAATTTCTATCTTCAAGTACTGTATACCCCTTCAAAATATAAATTTTTTACTTTTTTACGTAAATTAAAAAGATAATATTTTTTATTATATTCTTAATTAATTATATTAGTATAATAAAGAATAAGAGAATTATATTTATAGTGATAATAAATTTATAAAAATAATTCTTACAATTTATAAAATGTCTAATATTTTAAAAAATAATAAAATATTTAAAAGGTCATATATTTCTTGAAATAGAAGTAGCAAAATTGATATACTGCACACCATGTTCACGGCGGATGATTTGTTAGTTGGGTTGATCAGAACATACCTTCCTCTATATATGACGTTTGCTACTTTGGCAGACTTGGGAAACAGTAGAGGAGTTCTATTTCAGAAAAGAAAAAAGTATTTTTTTCAAGCCAAACAAATTACTAATGGGTCAACAATGCATCTTTTAGAAGGAAAGAGGAAGTAGAAAGGACTGTTTTAGCATCTCCTAACCATTTTGGTTTTGGAAACTCAAGACTGAACAAGTGTGCAACGCCGTGATTCTTTCCCTTTCGTGATTCATAGCAGGGAAACCGATCGAAAAGCCCCAACAATGGGGTTAAAATCTTGAGTTTTTGTAAATCTAAACATTTTCCATTTTATTGCGCGGCCATTTATAGTCTAGTTCATTCATCATAAACAGAATTCTTTACTCCCTTCATCGTTGGAAAAGAGAAAAGAATAAAACAAGTATTTCAAGATTATAGGACTACTATGGACGTTAATCAACCCAAAAATAAAAAATAAAAAATAAAAAGAAAAAGATCTTGAGCAAGAACTTCATTCAAGCTCATTGGCAAGTAATTAGACTGCTTAACATTAATGAAGTAAATGAAAGAAAAATCAACCATAGCAGCATCATATAATTGTAAACTTAATTGCATATTAGAAGGAGATTTTGTTGGGTCTCAATCAAGAAATTATTCTATATATTAGCAGAGAAGTGAAGAAATAGTACTTGCGTCTAAGAATGCTTGCTTACCTTTGGCTTTGGAAGTCTTGGTCTAAAAGAAAGCATCCACAGCTTCATGAACCAAACTTGAGCCCAATTCAGAGCTTAATTAGTAACTTATCATAATATCATCCTCCCTTTATAACCATTAAAAGATAGCAGTAAAGAGAGCAAAAAGGAGAATGGAAAACCGTGGGAATTAAAGTGTGTCAAGTAGTGATGCATGGCTGACAAAACTTTACGTTAAAGATCACTAAAAGCTAAAGCAAGAAAGAAAGTACCAAGTCTTCAATCTCTTCTTCGCATGCGCATGCACTACCGCTTAGCCTTCAAATTGTCTGACTATCCCTGGATTCTCATCGTATAATGGTATTCCACACTATTTGGAGTGGAGTGATTGGTACAATTTTACACCTTTATTTTTTTAGAATAATATTTATTTTCTTAAAATAAATATATTTATCAAATTTTAATTTATCATCCGATATATATATATATATATATTTATATATATATATGAAGCTTAAGTAGTTTATGTTAACTTATTGAGAGTATAAAAAAATGAATGATATATCAAATGCTTCTTAAAATTGCAATATAATACTAAATACGAGCATTGAATTTGAGATGTTTGAGATGATGAGCTTAGTAAGCATAGACAGTCGAAATCTATACAACTGAATTTGAAAGCAGTGGTGGGCCATAGCTGAGTGGTCCTAGTTGATTGTAACTACAACTTTGGGAGTTATGGAGCACGTTGGATTCCCAACGTTTGCTGCCCAGTGATTCTGCTTGGAAATGACCTAACTTTTTCCGGTGGAATGTGTACTTAAAAGGACTGGGCTGATTTGCATTGCCGTCATTTCATGCGGAAAATGAGAGGGAAAGGGGAAAAAATGGATCCATTAATTGCCTTATCAACCATACTTATTGTGTTTTCTCCATTAGGCTAATGACAGAGTCCAAATGGAAAGATTATTTTAGAAATTTACCACTTTTACGAATGTTTGCATCTCAGACTATTGTTTGTCACCTTTTGGTTCGATGTGCATTTGAAAGGGGAGTGGTTATCAGTGCAAGGATTTTCCATGTATCACTAGTTCGTTGTTCAGCACTCGTTATGCTATAAAAACATCTTCACTTGTTACCTTATTTCTTTTACAACCATTATAAAATTGTTGCAAATAATAGCGTTATACAATAATTTATTGCAAATATCATTATTTGTATTGGTCCTAAAATTATATTCATACAATATAACATATATATAATTTATAATATGTATTTTACACCGAACAGTTCAAAAATTTCAAAATCAAATCGAACCGAAAAAATCGGTTGGATTGAAAATCAAAATTAAAAAATGCAGAATAAGAACTCAATTTGATAATGAATTTTTAGCTTAAGAATGCATTATCAACATGCGTTAAACAACAAGAATTTATTACCAAAATACATTCATATATAATTTTTTTATAATTTTAATTTTTCAATTCAGTTTTTAGTCTAAGTACAGAAACTAAAAACTGAATCGAATTATACAAAATTTTTATAAATCGAAGCACAATATATATTTCGATTCTGTTTAGTTCGATTTCTCTAATTGCACTAAATAATAAACACTCCTAGATATGTGACTAAGGTGGATCGAGGGTATATTTGATAAGTTCGACCATTCGAAGCAGTATTGCAACATTTCCAGAAATCTCTTGTAGTAGTAGAATTTTTTGAATTTTTGTCCCCAAATTCACAAAATAACTAAACGTAGCCCACCAACATTCTTTGAACATCTACACTTAGTTAATATTTTTTAAGCTTTTTTTATAATAGTTTGCCCGTAATTTCAATCTTTTTTTCCTACTCTCAAATTGCAAAATTTTCTCCCTCTCTTCATCTCTTTTCCCTCCATGTTTCTCTATAATTGCACAGAATTTGTACCTACATACTGCAATAATATCTAAAATGGAATAGGATATAAAAATATTCTTAACCACTTGCTTATTACCAATAAAATCATTAAATTTTTTATGCAATTTAATTATTCTTTCATAGAGGTCTTTTTTTTAGTTGCTATACATGCATTGGTTCCAATCTTCTAAATTATGAGTCAAGTATTTGACCATTAAATTATAATCTAAACGGATAGTAAAGCTATTAACATACTAAATATTTTATAAATTAAATTATTACTTTGACAGTAAGCAATGAATGGACACACTATAAAGTACTATTGCTACATTTGGATCATTTTATTTTATATGAAATATTCTAGAATTAATGTTTATTCTAACATCTCAGTATCCTCGTAATAAAATGGTATTAATACCTGTTGTAAATATGAAAAGATACAATGGATCAGTGACAATGTAATCAACATTTTAACTTATGATAAGCCATTTCATGGAGTTTCTGCGTCCATTATATTTTTATATTCTTTTTTTTTTTTGTGGAGTGACAATGTTATTTACTACCCGGAGAAAGCATACTTGGAGGAAAGTAATGCTTCTACGAAACTAGTCAAATTTTGTTGTAATATCCTTGAAAACAGGATAATAATTTTTTACCATGGCTTTAAATCAATCACATATAACTAAAAAAGCATTCAACGTCTATCTTGAATATTAACGTATAAATAGTTTTTGAATATTGTTTAATTATTATTAAATAATTAATAATAATAATAATTGTTTAATAATTCTTCTCCAAAGTTTTAACTTTTCTTGAAAAGAGCTTTCCTTTGAGCTCTCCCCCGACATCGCCGCTGGGAGCAGCCCCTAAGGCCGTAGTTGTGCTGTTGTTGTTGTTGTTTTTTTTTTTTTTTTTGGCAAAATCTTAAGGAATAAGGTGAAGGTTTCCCTTGAAAAAAAATATTATTAAGAGAGAGAAAATTAAGAGAATACAGTCGACAAATAGTTACGCAGTCAGATGTGTAAAAAAGAAAAATACAGTTAATGCATGACTTGCTAGCTAGTCTTGTCATTATGTCTAATCCCCTGTCTTAATCTCACGAACGTCCACGTTTGTTTTGCCACTTTTATCTCTGCGCATCCTAATTACGACAAGTGTTCATCATTAGGCTGACTAATAATATATCTCCCTAATGAAAGTTCTTCAAAAATTGGATTCTTCTTTCCGTGGTAGTGCAGATGAAAAATACTCAACAAAAGCCAAAGTTTAATCAAAATGCAAGTCACACACAACAATCCCACTACTCTTTTTGATACAGCAGTTTTTGTTTTTTATGTTTTTAGTCACTTTTTTTTTTCAAATTCATTCTTCCACCACTCTTGAAAATTCTTTTTATATAGATTAATGTATATTTTCGCCCCCAAAGGTTATGCAGGCAAAAGCAAAAAACCGAATATATCCCCGTTGAGAAAGAGAGTGTAGGTAGGGAATCAATTGGAGACAATCCAAGTGCTTAGTTGGCGTTCCCACTGTTTCTTAAGAATTGGTGATAATGTTTTAGCCAAAAAGAAGACAGCACCAGGAGATATAATGGTCTTCCCATTCTTTGTTTTAGAAGGGCGAACAATTGAATCTTTTCAATTGTTTTTTAACAAAGATTTAGTGTCAGTGTTGTTTAATGAAGACATTTTAAATTAAAGGGTCTTATGAAATAAGAATTAAACTCCACTTGGGATAACCTCATTCCCATTGGACAGCTCTTCTCCATTAGGGCTTCCCACAACTTCCCCACTTTTTCCCGAGAATTGTTTGTTTGATTTGTCTTTATTGGCTAAGGATGTATGTGCCAACTTCCAATGAAATTCTTTAACATATCTACTCTTGAAAATAGTAGAATAATGCCTTTGTGCGTGTGCCATACACGAGCACTTCATATATGTCACCAGGTTATCAAAAGTTATATATATTATATAATCTTCTTTGGTTAATTGGCGGAAAATAATCTTCAACATTGGACATCAGTGCTTCTATTAGGTAAGCACACACTTTATCCTAAGAAAAATGCTATTTCTATCGCTTCTTGCTTCCTCCATTAAGTTTGAAAATGGTCATATTTCGTAGCAGTACTCTACAAAAGTTAAAATTTACAACAATGGTACAAGGCCAAACCTTTTAACCTTTTCTATTTACGAGGAAGAATGTCGTCACAAGGCAATAGTTTACAAATTGGTAAAATTATTTTTGATTATGTTAAAAATTTTAAATTCAATTTGCATTTCCATTCCAAATATTCTACTATATGTTTTAATACATTATTTAATATACTAATAAAATTACTTCACACATAGCTACATTATTGAGTTAAGAAAAATAAACGGGTTTTAACTAATTACGTTACTCCATGTAAAGCGATTTAATTGGTGTACTAAAAATATACTAAAAGATCCATAATATTTTTTTAAATACATGATGAGATTATATTTTTACCATTATTTAGAATTAATTTATTACTTATTTAAGAACTAATTAATAGAATTTTTAGACCTTGACTGATTTTGGTGAATTAAATATTATATACTTATTATGAATTATTTAATATGATTTTACTTATAAAATACAATTTAATTTACTAATTTGACTAATTATTAATGCAACGACCAAGTGGTAATTTCAAGAGAAAAGAAAAGAAAAGAAGAAAAAGATGGAAGAAGACTTGGTTAGGAAAAAAAGAAGAAAAGAAAACAAAATTCACCATACCATTCGGTTGAATGAAGTTGGTTTGGACAAGGATTGAAATTTGAAGAAGAAAAGAAGATTTCAAAATTGACTTTTGACTTAGAAAAAGAACTTGGAATCCAAATTGGATTTGAGCTTCAAGAATGATACCTGTATAAAGACAAAAGCTCTCTAGGGGAGGGTGACGGAGAGGAGACTAGAAGAAAGAAAAAGTATATGCGCCAGAAAATAAGAGAAAAACAGAGAAAGTAGCAAGCTTGAAGACCGAAGGAGCTCCTTCACACATGCTCTTCTATTCTTTTGTTTTGTTTTCTTGATTATTTTATTATTCTATGTTAGTTAAATTCAAGACTTTGAGTACTTTGATCATAATTAGCTAATTTTTTATAATTAAGACTTTCGATGATGGATAAAATTTTTATGGGTTTAATTAATTTTAATTAAAATTATTTCTTTTATCTTGATTTTGGTTAATTATTATTATTACTCTTAATTCTTGTAATTTTTAGCCAATTTTTGCATTTTTTTAATTTATTATAAGGGCTGAAAAGTATTAGATTAAATTAAATCATGGTGATAATAACACATCGTAAAACTGACTAGAAATAGATTCAGTTTCTTTGTGTGATTTCTAACAAGTATGAAATAAAAGTTAGAGAATTATATAGAAGTATTTGCAGTTTTGATAATTAAAACTACGTAGTGATACGATTAATTTATTAATTAAAGTTAGAAACTTTTCACCAATAGATTGTAGTTAACTTCTATTTGAGAATTCTACCATTAATCAAGTCGAAAATTAATTTAAAGGAATTAATTATCTCTTATAAGAGGAGTAAGTTAAATTTAGAGTGTCTTAGTCTATTCATTACCATTGATTTTTTAACCAATATAATTATTGATTTTTTGTTTTATTATTATTTTATTAGTAATTAGCTTTTAAATAAAATCACATTTATTTTGATTTAGGTTAGGTTATAAGTAAAAAATTATACAGTTAGGTAGCAATCTTTATTGGGACAACTTATACTTACTACTTTATTACTTGTTTGGTATTTATACACTTGCAAATTTCATATCAATAGAGTAAAAGACGAGAATATAGTTCAAACTCAAAATCTTTAGTCTAATAAAGGGTGTTTCTATTAATTAGTTACTACTTTACCACAAGATCCATAGCCTCCATATCTTCCTCCTTAGATGTATAAAAGACCAAGAAGTTCATTTCATTTTAATTGGCAATTTAAAATGAAACATAAAAATTAAAAAATTGTCAAAATTCATAAAATATAACTGAAATAACTGAAATGATCTTATTTAAAGGAATATTAATTTTCTAGTAATTCCCTTTCTCTCACATATAAAGTGTAAAAACAAGAGTTTTGAGATGCTTGGCCAAAGTATTTCACTTGCAAGTACTCTTATATCTGTCTTGAAATTTATATCACTTTTTATTTTGAAATTAAAGGGGACATAAGATGATTAAAAGTAATATAGAAATAAAAGAAATAATTGCACTATTGAGTTGCAATATTTACAACTAAAAGGAAAGAAAAAATAGAAAACTTTGACAAGGAAAGGATGATAAATTTTCTTTATTTAATGGTAACTAATTTGACAAAAGTGATAAGTCTTAGAAAAGGTGCAATAAAGGTGGTAGCTTTTGTATACTAAATTGTTATTTGTCTGACAAATTGTAAGTTTCAAATGAAGAGATGGGAAATTCAAAAAATATAACATGATAATGAAAAATTTCAACAAAACGTATACTATTTTCTTTGGACTGGTTTTCTTTTAAATATTCTTGTTTTGAAAATGGGAAAATTGAATTGGTTTGTGAACATGACTCCGAAAAGGTAGAAAAATGTGCATTAGTATCAACTTACTTATCATCGAATTTAACTATTTAACTAGGCGTGCATTCAGTAACAATATATATATATATATATATATATATATATATATATATATATATATATATAGAGAGAGAGAGAGAGAGAGAGAGAGAGAGAGAGAGGAAGAATAATAGGTCTGGACAAGCTTATAAAACTATAGTTGTAGTTAATAGTTAATTATGAAGTTATTTTACATTTGCTGATATATTCTTGGCTTCTGCGCTTCTTATCGTAGTGGTTGCCCAGAAGAAGAAGGCACTCAACTTGGTGATGGAATTTTGGCTTAATGAGACCCCAAACCACGTGAAATCTTGATTTCAAGTTTACACGTATCATCAGAGGCAGTCCCTTCTTTGTTTCGAGCAAATCTTCCATGCTTCTTCCTGCTCCGTACATTGGCTTATTCCTCGTGCCCACGTACAACTTGAAGATTGTTAAACCACGAGTCGCTGCCCAGAGTTCAGAACCCTGCAGAACCAGAACTTTAATTTTAGCTGTACGGAAACTTATGCTATTCCATATAAAGAAATTTTTTACATGTTAAAAGAGAATGAATTTAAAGAAAAATGTAACTAAAAATTTAGAAAACTAGTAGTAATAATAGAATTTTAAAATATGACATGGATGCATAAATTTCAAGCGGTTCGAGAATTTGTCTAACTCTACTCTTTACTCTTTTTTAAAGGCAACTCAATAGGGAAATTGCCAAGTCTTATATAGAAGAAATTTGTTTACAAAAGTAGCCACCGTGGGATCAATATTTTTAACACTTGGTTTACAGTCTCCTATTAGCGAATGGTGGGAGTTTCATAGATCCAAATTATTCAGTAACTTAGGAACGTCGAACAGGTAAAATACACTTACTCGAGACATTGCAACAGGGAGATTATTGGTGAATACCATTTCCACCTCAGGAGGATGAATGTGAAGGCCAAATATCTTAGACTTGTTATCAATCACTAAATCCATCGAGCAATTGCAAGTGAGGATTTTGGTACTCACGCCTGATGTATCAACCCCTTCCGCTAATTGAAATTGAGGAATTCTTGCAATCTGCCAAAATATTAATAAATACACATTACACAAATAAAACAGAATTTCATATTAGCATATAGAATCTTTAATATTAGGCAATCAATAATCTTAATAATTCTAAAGCCTAATATTTCGCACGTATTGTTAGAAATATATATACACACACACAATACTACTTAACAAAAGAGATCGAAGAGATTCTTTTTTTTTTTTTTAATTTGGGGGGGTCCTTTTAGAAACTAAGAGATGGAAGAAGAGTGGAATAGATGGTATCAAGTTAGATTACAAGCAGAAATGATCACTCTGAGGAAATGAATGAAAACGATGTAGAGACATGATAAAGAAGGCATGATCAAATGATGAATGTTGTTGTGACCAAAATAAGAATTGTACAAAAAACAATGGTTGAGGATGATTCCACAATACCATTTGGTGATGTAATTTTCACCTTCTACTAACAATAAAGTCTTTTTGATGTGATAGAGAGTGACTTAGAAGGGCAGAAAAGGCCAGAGAGGAAAGAGACCATAAAAGGAAGTGATTGAAGTGCACCCTGATTTTGACTAAATATTATTTATTGACCTATTTATTGGAATAAATTCTATATTGATACAAAAATAATAGGGAAAGAAAGTGAACATTATATCTATCCGGTGAGTATCAAATATTTTATGATCTAATAAAGAATACTTTATCAACCGAATTATTTGTTTGATTCAATTAAAAATCTAAAGATGATACTTTTTCTGGTACATACAAATCTTGCAAGTTGTTTGTTGATTATATAAGATAACACGCTATTGATAGAAATTATACATACGAAGTATTTAATTGCAAACTATTGGCATCAACATTAATACTCGACTCTTGGAAACATTTTGAAATGTAATTATGCTTTAGATTTTAATACATCATTTGGGTTAAATCACGGACGCTTTTGGATCCGTCTACTTTATAAAAGTTACAAGAGGCTTCCAAGGCTTACATTGGGCTCGGCCTATAAGAAACGGTCTGATTGGCCTGTGCCTTTTGTTCATGTTCTCCATGGTCTGGGAAAAGGTTGGACTCGCTCCTTACTCATTTATTCTTCAAACATTGCTGACCATTTAGGCACATTAATATTTAAGTAGCATGGACCATATAATATACCCGAAAGAAATGTAAGGCCGAAAAAGTAGGTCATGCTTTGGAGTAACAAGTAGGCCCTATTTCCTTTAGCTGAATTCTAATTGGGCTAGACTCTAGCATTTTGTCCTCCTATGCATGAAAAGTTCTGCTATAAATTTGGCTTTGGAAAATTGGACATTTAGTTCATCTTGTCTTTACCACACTAGATTTTTTGATTTTTTTTAACATATTAAGTCTTTTTTTATCTTTACATTTAGTTATTAAAAGATTTTTCAATTTTTTTCAACTTATTAAGTCTTTCTACACTTTAAGACCTCTCATTTCTTTGTTAATTTCTTAAATTCCTATAGTTTATTTTATGGAAAGGATTCAATAAGCATCTCGTAAAAACTATAGCAAAGTTAAAAAAATAAGAGATTCTAAAGTGTCCAAATATATAAATAAGAAAGACTTAATAAGTTCAAAAAAATTAAAAGGTTTTTTAATGCCCAAATGTAAAAGCAAGAGAGACTTACCAGGTTAAAAAAATTGAGAGGTCCTTTATTATCCAAATGTAAAAATAAGAAGGACTTAAAAAGTTAAAAAAAATCGAAAAGTCCTTTAATGTTCAAACATAAAAATAAGAGAGATTAAATTATTCAATTTTCCTTAGGGCTTGAGGTCAAATATCTTAAAATTCTGATTCAAGAAAACTCAGTCTATAAGACTATAACAGAGTGATTCTTTATACTACGACTAGGTAATAGGATGTCTTTATTAGTCTGATCATCATGGAATAAAAGTAAGAAGGAAAAAAAAAATTTAGATTTTGCACACCTTCACAGACACCTTAGGGGCTGGTGGCTTTGTGGCAATGTAGAAAACTATCAACGCAATGGCCATGCTCGCCATAAACCTCCATGTTATCTGCAGACAGTTCCAAGCAAATGAAGAAGACTCACCAAAAGCCAACACAGTTAACCATCTCCGCTTTCCCTCATCATAATCTTCGTCCTCATCCTCGTCCTCGTCCTCGTAATGGCGATTTCCACGGTCACCACTGCTAGCATGACGATTGATCTCTTCGAGTGTGATTCCAGTTCCATGACATTGAACATCGTAAGACACTTTCTTGTCATGCAAGAAAGAGTTGGTTGATCCACGAGACGAGGAATAACGTGAGAGGGCAAGCGGATTGATTTCTTGGAGGGTGCTCTTGGAGTTGTTCATGAAGGGTTCGGATCGAGGTGGAGATTGGTAGTCCAATTCATTGTTGTTCCGGATCTCAGCGCTGTTCGCATAAGAAAACGTTGACGGACTTTGGACGTAGTAAATGGCGTAAGGGTAGGTGCGGAAGAGAGCATCTTCTTCTGAATCTACTCTGTAGTTAGCCATAGCCATACAGAAAAAAGAGAGCTTTTCCAGAGAAAAATGAGATGATTTTTTTGACATGTGAAATGGTTTTTGGAGGGTTTTTTAAACTGCCAAAAGGCGAAAGAGAATTTGCTTTTAAGAAATGGAGGCCATTATGAAGAATGATTTCTTTGACATGGGATTGATGCTTTCTTCTATTTGTGTATATATATTTTTCCACGGGTTTGGATTTGCTTTCTAAATTAATTACTTGTTTAACAATTATACTATACGTTTTGTGTAATACTTTTCATCATAAGGACAGTAAATTTCATTTATTTATTTAATCTACCCTATCTTGATGTAAATCCTGATGTCTATGATGAAATCCAATGTGGAGAGTGATCAATTCTATAAATTAAGAGGTCAACCCAATCCTTCTTTTTCTTTTTTTTAATTTTATTTTAAGGTAGAATATTATAAACTTGAGATTTATCTTAATAAAAATAACCGTTTTAATAATTATAATAAAAAATTACATATAAAAATAACGTTATTTTAACTCTGATAGAAGAAAAAAGAATGTTGACGTTTGTAAAATTGCCTGACAAAGTTAATTTTTTGATTCTCTCTCAAGCATAAGCCCAAAAGGGAAAAACTTTAATAATTAACCCCTACTACCTCTAATTCGGGTTGTCATATAGGATCCGATGCCTCACAAGCTTGGATAAATCAGTAGTCCATTGTATAAGGATCATATATTATCTAATATGTAGAGTGAATTATTTTTAAGTGCATTAAATATTAAAGAAAATATTTTGCGGGCTTAATTTTTGTGAATTACATGTATTGTAAATTTGTATTCTTTGAAACAATTATAATATATAACACACACAAAATAAAAATTTTTTAATGCAATTAATCCGTGAAGATCGAATCTATATATGTAAGTACAAAATATAATCCTACAAATAATAGTGTAAATGAAATTCTATATCGCTATTAATTATTAATTATTAATAGATATTACTATATCACTTTACCGATTGTGTGTCCGTAAATATATATATATATATATATATATATATATATATATATATATATATATATATATATATATATATATATATATATATATATATATATATATATTATGTAGAGAGGGAGAGAGATGATATTAAAGGAAAACTCGTTTATATCTTGCTTTTGAAGACAATGGTAGATTGAAATGCAAGATAAAGCACAAACGGTAATGATTGAAGATAATTGTGAGAGCATTAGAAAATAATCTTAGGAGAATGGCTTTTGCTTTTATACAAAGACATAATGAGTTGCAGTTCTTCCTTCTTCCTTTCACTATCCATCACCTTTATTCTTTATTTAATATAATTCTTCCTTAATCCAAAATTGAATATTCATATTTTCTTTTAAAGATATTTATAATTAAATATTTATTTTTTAAAAATAAGTATATATTTTATCTAAATTTTTATTAATAACTTTTTTTAATTCACAAGTAAGCCCTATCAGGATCTCACCGCTAATCTCTCTCACTCTCTTATTTTAAAAAATTTATGTTCTACTAATATATGAATCCTATAATTTACCATTTTAATTAATAAAGATATCATAATAATTTTTCTATAATCAAATTACAATCCTTAATTTTATGCTAAGTTAAAATGAAACATTCAATTGTAGACGGAATGAGTATGAAATTAGCTCCTGGGAATTGTAATTTCTAACTAAAAATATTTCAATTACAATGGATTTTTAGTGATTCAATTTTTCTCTTTTTTTTATTTTTTACTCTTGTTATACTTGGTGTTAAGATACCCACCCTATTGCAATAAGTCGTGGCTCAATAGTGTTTTTTTCCCCCAAAAAAAGAAAAGAAAAAATTGCTCGGGTTTGACTCAGTCTTGAACTACAAACTAGGCCCTCAACTATTAAACATTTATCTAAAAAAATATTTTGTTTATTAGTTAGAAGTACTTTATTGACACGATAAGTTTTAAATTTGATTACCAAATCAAATAAAACTACTAAGTAACACTTTATATATAATCAATTAAGGTGATTACCTGGGCTTCATCTCAACGGGCCTCTTACCTTTCTGGCGGATAGAAATATTTTGCAACGGTTAGGTTCCCTTCATTGGAGTGGGCAGAACTGTGTGTATCCTAGGCTTTTTACCTAGCAAAAGAAAAAAAGAAAGGCATGACTAGAATGATAGAAATATAAAACTTTTAAGGTGGGAAAAAGCTAAAGTTACAGGTAAGAAAATAAATTTATTTAATAGACCATCAAAGACAAATATTTAACTTAGAGGAACTAAAATATGAGTAATTTTGCATACCTAGTCCCAAAATTATTTTGTTGGTGACAACTTGGGACCTATCCTCAATTTTGGGTTTTTTTTTCAATTCATTCAAAAAATTGATTTAGAAAAAATTATCTTAAGAATCAATATAGTAACATTCTAATTTTAATAGCATCGATAAGCAAAAATAGGTTTTCACCATTTTTTAATATAAGATTGTGAGCAAAAAAGGTAATCGAGAATTATTGAAAACAAATTTTGATTTAAGGAAAGTTGAAAAGCAACTTATTTTGACAAATAACAAACCTTTGATTCAAAAAACATTTATTTTGAAAATTTTCGCAATCCCAACGAATTGACCTTTTTCTCCTTAATCATTGTGTCACATATGATTTGCATGGAAATGTTGGACAAATTTCACCACAAAAGATGCTGGTTCGTAACTTTTCCACCGAACAGAAAAACTTTCAGTACTGAAAAAAATAGCTTTTTTTCCCTAAGCTTTCACCAAGAAATAGTTTTGCGATTATTTATAATAGAAAGCACTTTAAAAAATTCTAATGCAATTATTATCTCCATAAAACTAGGAATTTAAGAGTGTTAATCCATAAAAGGTGTAGAATGTCAATTTGGTCCCTTAAAAATTCAACTCGTACTTTCTTTTTAATATTTTAAGTTACTCAAAAAATCAATAGTAAGTTCCTTCCTTAGGGATAATGTGGTAATTTAATTAGGTAAGATACATTAATTATGAGTAGCAATACGAACCAATTGCTAAAGTGCTTATTATCAATTTAAAAAACTAAAGTAATTAATAAACAATAAACAATTTTAAGCTTTCAGGAAATCTAGGCTCAACAAGTCGCTTTGGCCGAGTGGTTAAGGCGTGTGCCTGCTAAGTACATGGGTTCATCCCGCGAGAGTTCGAATCTCTCAGGCGACGGTTCTTTTTTAATATTTCATTAACAGCTTTTTTAAAAAAGGAAAAAAAAGAATTCTTTAACTGCTACTTTAAGATCGAAAGCTGTTAAGTTAACAGGTTGTTGCAACAATTTCAGCACAAATTATAAAGTTAGTTGAAATCTAACATAAAAGAAAAGGAAATGTCAAAACTTTTGGTTTTCGGTATTTCAAAATTAATGTCTATTTTTTAAAAATTAACATATTATCAATGCAGTTTTGAGAACTACCCTCACTTGAGATGAAAAGATGGATTATCTTTATTGGTTAAGTTGGGAATATCACGAGAATAAAAAACTCTTCTATATTTTAATTATCAGATGTGAAATCGTAAGGTTTAATTTGTAATAAAAGAAGTCTCTTTTTTCTCCTAGTATATATATTATGAGTTAGTAAAAGTCATTTTCATTTTTTAGTATGAGAAGTGTTACTAGAGATTATATATATCAAATATAACATAATACACTTACAAACTTTATTAAAGGAAAAAAACATGCCCGATAAAATAAGAATTGATAGCACAAAGTTACGAGTTGTAATAAAGGGGAAAACATGCCCGATAAAATAAGAATTGATAGCACAAAGTTACGAGTTGTAATAAAGGGGAAAACAAGCCCTATAAAATAAGAAAATAAATCTAATAAAAGAAAAAATTCTACATTAAACTGGAATCGAACAACCAACCTGGTGATTGGGAGGCCTTATAAGCTCTTAATACCTGCGTCATATGCCATCTATCAACCGTTAAATCTACCAATTCAGCAATCAAACAACTGCTCCTAATTGTGTAAGGTATATACAATCTCAAATGAGTCTAGTATAAATGATCTTATCTATCTATTGTAAATTTAAAAAAAGAAATTATAGAAATGCAAGCGGATATTCTTTTCCCCAATATGCCCCCACAAAAAAATAATATATATATATATATATATATATATATATATATATATATATATATATATATATATATATATAAAGCACTATAGTAATGTTTGTTGAATTTAAGAAGTAATATCTTGGTAAAAGTGAGTAAATTTGTCCAATAAAATGTAAAATTAGTAATCAATGGGTTGAATGATAACTAAAGATTTTTTCTTTATTTTTGATAAAAATAAGTTTTCAAACTTATTAGTTTTTTTTAACCTAAACTTATTAGTTGACAATATAAATTCCAATAAAACATTATGTTTTCTTGACAAAATTTAGTATCAAATTAGTTATACTTAAATGTACAAAAGCTATATGCGAATAGATGATAATTTGGCACTAGAACATGCTCCAACAACTATTTCCTTTTTCAACTACCCCTCCCGTTCCACAATAATAAGGTTTTTACTTAAAATGGCCTAAATTTTAAAAAAGTATACTAAAATGGCCAAGTTGTGAATGAGGGATTCCCTATTTGGCCAACCGCCAATTGAAATGGCGTCATTGAGCAATGACGTCATTGTAAATAGCGTTATTTACTTCTCGGTGAATGACAAAATACAAAAAGCCAATGACGTCAGTGGAATTGGAGTTATTGCTTTGATAACTCCAATTCCACTAGCGTTATTGGCATTTCACTTGAAAAGCCTATAACGCCAATAGGATTAGCGCTATTGACTTCATGTGAAAACCCAATCTTTCTTCTTTTGTCATTTTTCCTTTGCTTTTGTGCTCAATTTCTGGTCATTGTTTTTGTTGTTCTTTGCTTTTGTTCTCAGGTGATCATGTCAGAATGGTTTTTTTTTTCTTTGATTTTGATCTGCCGTAATTTCAAGCATTTTTTTTATTCTTTTTTTTCTTGCTTGTTCTTTGTTCTTTGATCTGTCGTTTTCTTTCTTGTTTCTTTCTTCCTTTATTTTTTTCTTTCTCTTTTGTTTCTCTTGGTATTTTCTTTTTTTTTTTACTTTTACTTTCTTTCTTTCTTTATTTGTTTCTTTTAGTATTTTCATTTTTCACTTTTATTATCGATGTTAGTTATTTGTACCATATTATCTTTTTTAATCTTAATTTAATTTATTTTTATGCATGCTTTTATTTATTGTTTGTTTAATATTTTTATTGCATTATTGTTTAACATAGATTTTTGTTAAAAAGTTTGGTTATGTGTTAGTAAAACTCTTTGTTTGCATAAGTTGAGAAGGAGAAAGACCTAGAAAAAAAAGTTGAGAAGGAGAAAAAGGAGAAAGGACAAAAGAAGAAATATTGGTTTTTCACATAAGCTAATAACATCAATCCTATTGGCGTTATAAGCTTTTCAAGTGAAAAGCCAATAACGCCAGAGTTGGACTTATCAAGGCAATAACGCCAATTCCACTAGTGTTATTGGTTTTTTGTATTTTGTCCTTCACTGAAAAGTCAATAACGCTATTTGGAATGGTGTCATTGCTCAATCACGCCATTTCAAATGGTGTTATGGCTAAATAAAAAATTTCTCCTTCAAAACCTGGCCATTCTAGTATATTTTTTCAAATTTTGGGCCATTTTGAGTAAAAGCCCACAATAATAGGCAAAACTTAATTGTTATTCTTGTTCTAAAATATTAGTCACATTTATTATTTTTAAGTGAAATTTGAACGTTTCTTTCAACTTTACTCTTCCTCAATTAATACAATAATGCTAAATAACTCCATTAAGAAAGAAGGGTGATGGTTTTTAACCCCACTAAAAGATAGATAAAAAATTCTTTTCGATTTTAAATTTCATAAATGTGAGCACTTCCTTGGTCTTGATGGAGCCACCTTATGATACAAAGGGTTTATCTGCTATTTTCCTCTGTGTGCCATCTACTGTCTCATTCATAAGATATTGCCAAGTGTCTTCTTTCTTCTTTTAGGGTTATTTTCTTCTTTAAGGGTTATTTTCTTCTTTAAATTTCTATATTTTTTTAAAAGAAATAATGCTACATGAGAGTTTAAAAATAATGGGATAGAGGATTTGGATTCCATATAAAGGCCAAGAGAGGAAGGAAATGTCCAGCCAAAAAAACAAAAAAAAAAGGAAGTTATAATGTTTGCCATTTCCAAATGTCTTCATTTTTTTTCCCCCAATGGAGAGAGAGAGAGAGATTGAAATTCTACTGGTCTTGTAAAAATATTGCAAGTATATTCCACTAACAAGAGCTACACCTTTGTCTTTATTCTTTTGTACAACAGAATTTAGCACCACATTCACTCCATTTTGAGTCTTTGACTCCCGGAAAAGTATTGACTGCCTTTCTCGCTTCTTATTTCCTAAGTACGTAAAACTAGGTACAGTTCACCAACTACCCTTTATTTCTTCTCATGCTTCCATATTCACACTTGCTTCATCGCAAAGATGATAGTTTTAGTCCCTTGCCGGAGAAGAATTTTGCAGTATATCCTCACAACTATGCTGTATGCATTTACGTCACCAATCTCCTTCTACGATCGAACGAAATTCACTGTGTATTTATTCTTCCTAATGCTCTAAATGGGATAAAGAAACAAAGATTCGAAGAAGAATGGAAAAATCCGAGTTTACTCCAGAAATCTCAGGAGGAAGTCTGGAAAATTGTTCTCAGGGAAATAGGGTTTTGGAAGGAAATAGGAGTTATTCAACTTGGAAATCAAGATAAGGTAAAGAAGAGACATTTGCCAACAAACCCTCCCAATCCAATTCACCCATGTTCCTCAAGCTTTCTCCATGCCAATGATTTCCAATTCCCTCAATGTCTTGATCAACCAATTTGATGCTTTCTGTAGTGTCATTCATGGGGTGGTTGTTGTGAGGCTTCTTGTCATAGAAACTATAGTCATTTGCAGCATTATTGTTCTCAACATTGGCCCTACCCTCCAATGCTGGAAGACAAAGGTCACTTTCTAACCCCATAACATAAGGTTCCACCATTCCATAATCTCCCAAGCACCCTCCTGATCCACTGTTTATTATCTGCATACCAGCTTGTGCAGACAAATTGAAGACACCTGCACCTCCTGCAGCACCGTTCCACTCATACCGGTTTGTATCGAGAAAATTAGGGAAAGGGTTGAAATTGTTGCCTCCAACCGCAGCTTGCATGGATGGTGATGACGATGAAGATGAATCCATGCATATTGAAAACACATCTTGTTCTTGCATGGGGAGTATCCCTCCTAGAACATGATTTCTAGTCCCTGAAGAATCACTGTTGTTTGGTGAGGATGTTGAATTGCTGTTCTTCAGCCTTTTCTTTATTGTAGAATTCCAAAAGTTCTTTATTTCATTGTCTGTCCTTCCTGGTAGACGAGCCGCAATTTGAGACCACCTAATACACGTGAGAGTAAAAAATCAAGAGCTGAAATGAGCATTGAACAGTAGTCAGAAACAAAGTTATAACGCTGTTCTGGTTTTTCTTGTTAGTTTTTTTCTTCTAAGACGTCCTTTTCCCAGTTAAACCTAGAAAAAATGTAAATAAGAAAAGATACATGGTAATATTCGAATGCAAGAAAACAAGGGTTTAATAGTTGGAGTTATAATGGAAAAAATAGTGAAAAACATGGTGATGAGCGTTCTAAATTAATTAATTTTTTCACGGCTTCATAAGGGGAAAAGATGCTTCAACAAAATCTAAATTTGGGGAATGCTCAAGCATCTTAAGATCATTAGTCTGAATTGAGAAACATTGTTAAACACAGATGGAGCCAGAGACTTGATCTTGGGAGCAGTCAGAGAAGAATATGACGAAGAACAGTTAAAAAATAAACTTTCAAAAGTTATATAATTTATAAGATTTTTTTCGTAAAAAATGGTTTAAAGATTTTTTAAGAAGAAAATTGTAAGGAAAAATATATGAAAGATGATTTATGAAAAACATCTTAATTTTGCTGCCAAGAAAAATTCCAGGAATGTCTCTAAGGAAAATAAGCAGATCTCAAAAATTTTCAGCCCGCTGCGACGCCCCGCCTCAAGCTCATATGTCTATGGTTGGGCAAAATCTATTTGAAGAATTTAATGTATTTTCTAACGCATGTTGTGTGAAAGACATAATTATTAACTGCTCTAATGCCTTTGGCAGACTTGAAATGGTGTTTGATCTTTCAACTGGCAAATAATTGCTATATTATAATACTGTATAGCGTAGATCTTGAAACAGACACATGACTTACGATATTGTGTTTTATTAGTCATTTTTTTATGATATATAAGATTCACATTAGTGTACAAAAATGAATACCTAAAATTTTATGTAATGCTGTAGGAAGGAACAATACTATTCAGGTTACAATATTTACGAAGATTAAACCAGTCAAGGATCATTAGTAGTTAATTAATATTTAATACAGTAATTCATAAATGACTTTTGGAATTTGATTTTCTTTATCGAATGGTAAAAAAATGCAGCAACTCCTAAATATTGAGCTCCCATCTATCAAAGTGAGAATTATATACATCAAGTTAAACACAAGCCTTATTGGACCCTTGAACCAAAACTTTCTTTTGTTTCCTAGTTGATTAGGTTCAAAACATAAAACAAGAAATCTCTGCAACTTTTCACAATATTCGTGTGTCAAAACCAGCAGTTCAGGGTACCATCTTGAGGGGTTTTCTATTTTTCTTTGTTGTGTACCATCTCTATCTTTGCATTTCCAAGAAAAATGCACCACTGTAAATCCTATTTCTGTGCTTGTGGCTAAAACTCAGAGGGTAGTTATTAAAAAAGAGGCTGAAATCAAGTGCAAGAAACATGATCGATCAAGGTTCATGCACTGCAACAACTCAAGAGCCAGACCAAGGTTCAGCCATTTCAGGCACCTTAATTTTGAAGAAAATGTGACTTTCAGTTCGATTCTTGACTTCTTAACATGGGGTAAAGATCCAACTTCTGGCAACCCTCTTCACCTTCTATTCACTGGTGTAGACATTGACTATTAGACGGCAATAGAAGGAGAATTTGAGAGAGAGAGAGAGAGAGAGAGAGAGCAAGGGAGAAACCTGTTTCCAAGAATGGAATGTAAATGGACGATCAATTCTTCTTCTTGAGGCGAAAAGGCACCTCGTTTGAGGTCAGGCCTCAAGTAGTTAATCCAGCGTAGACGGCAGCTTTTGCCGCATCTCTGCAAGCCGGCATTTCTAGCAATGTCACTCCAGCAGCCTTGGCCATTAGTTAGCATGTAATTCATCAGCTTTTCGTCTTCTTCCGGTGACCATAACCCTTTCCTGAGTTTGGCTTTGTTATTGTTCACTTTCTCCTTCGCCACTGGATCCGCAGGCTTCCTCATTTTGCAATTAGCTGATCTCACACAAAATCCAATTCTAATGATCAGCAAACTTAATTAATTAACAACTCCTCCTCTCCTCCTCCTTTCCAACTGGCTTGATTGAGATGGTAAGAAGCTATATAGCTGACATGATAAGAGAGAGAAAGAAAAGCAGAGAGAGAGAGAGTGAGAGAGATGAAGAAGAAGAAGATTATGTGAAGTGGAAGCAAAATATGTTGATTTCTCATACACATTCGATGATTACCTTGTGAGTGAAGAAAAATGCAACGAAAAAGACAAGAAAGAGTCAAAGACAAGAAGACCAACCATCGCTTTCTCTTCTGTTCTGCTAAGGTCCCCCTCCAATCCGTTTTCCACTCTACCTATTAACCAACAGAAATTTCCTGTTTTTTAAGTACTATTATATTCCAGACTCATATATATTCACATATATATATAAACTGCACAATCAACTTTCTCTTTCAGTACGTTCATAATTTAAGCAAAACCCCACAACTATCACTATCATCATCACCATTACCGCTTCGTGAAGCCTCTCTTCTCTCTCTCTCTCTCTCTCTCTCTCTCTCTCTCTCTCCAGATCTCTTTCTCTCAAGTGTAGACTCTGGCAACAAAGGGGAAGAGGGGAGTACACAAGTTCTTAATTAGCAAGTACCCTTGATCAAATATGTATATCTTGATTATATTCATCGGACTTGATCAGGATGATAGGAAGAAATTATGTATGTGAACTCCTCGAAGATATATATCAGTCCACCCTGCAGCCCTTTCCCATTAGAAATCTTTTGCGTATTTGTTCGACAAGATGGCATGATCATATATGTCAAAGAACACGAGTTTTGAATGCTCAACATTATACAGAAATCTTAAATAAGGCCTTTTCTTCTTTATCATTACTCTTTAACACAGTATCTGAGTTAGGTTTTGTGCCCTAAATACATGTGAGAGTCTTTGCATTGCAAGTATCCAATTACTTTTCTGTATTTGCTCAAATTATTCAACAAAAATGACAAAATTTTCTGTGTATTTAACTAAATCATCCTTATATTATCTCTAAATTAATATTGGTTGGCTAATGGAACCAATCTACGCATTAAAGATTAGGAAAATAGTTTTTGGCTCAATTTGGTTCAACATGGAAGTAAAATTATCCCCACAAGAACGAAGTACTTTTGTTTTCTTTGTATGAAAAGACTTTTCACGCTAACTTAAAATTTTTTATCTCAATTAGCATCAAATAGTATTGTCCGAGGGATTAATTGTTTATTTTGCATACCATATCTTGAAGTAAAGTCCGCAGGTAGTACATTATGGTCGAGTTTAGACTTCTCCAATGGCCAAATATAGCCGCGCCGTACGCGTGGCAGCACGTAGACAATTTTTTTATGTTACATGAAAGAACGAGAAAAACATTCTAAGCATGTCTGTCGGTTCGTCTGAGGTAACACAATTCTTAAGCAAAACACCTGTCGATAGACGTAAATATATAATTTGCTCATTTTCAGATTTTTTCCCTTTTTTTGAGAGCTGATGGAATATATAGTTGTTAAACATTGACTCTTACCGCAAGGCATGGCATGCACCAACTCTTTTAATCCTTCAAAAAGAAGACATCATAACGAACTTATGAGTTCTGTTGAAGTAATACTATATGTATTTTCTTATTTCTAATCATCACTTACGTCAGAAAGAACAGTTCATTTCTGGTAATGTGCATCAGTAGATGAAGCATAAAGAAGACCAATTAACCCCAAAAGGGTTGTATTTTGAAAGATTTAAACTTGAAATAGTAAGTAAACGTGAATCTGCTTGGCTTTTGCAATCCAATTTGTGGTTCGTGCATTCCTTTTGAATTTGAGAGATTTACATATTTTACTTGTCTAAAAGTTTTATATATCTAACTGTGTATATGCGCATGAAGGATAGAGTTTCGTAAGAAGAGACCCCATTTAATTTCCTTATCCTTGTGCTCCAGAGAAAACAGAAAAATGCTTCAATCATAGGAAAGGAAAGCTAATATGGCACAGACACAGAAGAAGACGACCTTAATTTGTATCCCTCCTCTGCAAGGGCGACAGTGGCGGAATTAAAGGGAGGCGGGGGGCGGCGGTTAGCTGTCCACCCCCTCCCCCACCACCCGCAAAATATATATATATATATATATATATATATATATATATATATATATATATATATATATATATATATATATATTAAACAATCCCAATTTTCAGAATGAACTTTTAAAAATAGTTGCTTCGCCCTCCCTTCCTCCAAAACTTATTGAAAATTTATTACTTGTCATTTAATTTATAATGTCTAGGTCTGCCCCAAAAGACAAGCATAGAAAATAAGTTAAGAACCTCGTAAACAGAGGGCATTATTATCTCTCAGACAAAGTACAAGTGTAATTTTTTTTAAGTGCGCACAATAGTTCCTTCAAAAAATATAAATAATGATATCATATATGTCTTACTTTTAATTTGTTCATCGACACAGCAAGCATAGATAATAGATTATTAAAGCAAATATTCCACCAATGCTAATTAAACGACAAATATTATCTTTGAGATATATATATATATATATATATATATATATATATATATATATGAAGGAAGTCATATAATTGATGTTTACCTTAACAAATTATAATCAAAATCAATGATTTCTTTGGGAAGGGACATTTGTGTAAGAAATTATGAAAATCTCCTACGATAAATATCAATCCTAGATCTGTGATGCAGACTTGTCATATTCATTTGGTTCATCCAATTCGAAAGCATGAATTTTGTAATTCGAAACTCTGGGATGCACTTAAAAATTATTGCTTCCAATCTACGTTAACCTTCACAACTCTCACTCTCTCAAACACCTTTCACAGATCATAACACCCTTCGTTCTCCGTCAAGACTCTCTTCTTTTTCCCAATTCCCTTTCCGTACCTAATCTCTTTGATCCCAAATGTAGATTTGCAAAGAAATATAGCCATGGTGAAGAAGTAGAACACGTCAGAATTTCTTTATCATCTCCTTCCGGGCCCTTAGTCAACACTCTGGATGCAAAATAATATCTCTGTATCATTTCTATTGTAGACTTTATTAGTATTTAACATTCATTTTTTTAGAATTTATGATTTATTTTGTATATTTTAAAAATAAAAAATTTTAATACAAATGTTATAAGAAAAATGTCATAGAGGATATTAAAAGGACCTAGAATATTACCCGTTTCAAGTTATCTGATTATATTTCCCCCTCTTGTGTGCCTCGAAATTATGCTTTATTTCACTGTCGAGTCAGTCCATTCATGAAAAATAAAGAGGGGGGAAATCGTAGAAGGAGACATGAAGGGAATTTGATCCTGCATGCTGATGGGGTAAATTTCTGCGAAAGAAATGGTAGTAAAGAAAACTCTGTTGCTAAAAACAGCTGTTTCTGAGAAACGTAGTATTGTCTATAATGGGATCAGCAAAAAGGTCTGCTTGGTTGCTAAGACAAAGTAGCTAACAACGAATGAGTGATGCCCAGATGTTTAAAACCCATTGCAACCCTTTCCTTCAATGGCTGCATATTTCACCTAAGTTATTGCCAACAACCAGCTGAGTAGGAAGAAATTACATCACATCCTTGTGTTTTTTCGTAGATTGGGGATTAATAAGTGACTTGGTGCTTTTCCCTGTCCTTGTTTGTTTATTTCTTTATTTTTAAATAAGGAGAGGGCAAGTGAATCGAAACCGAAATTTTTGTTGGTTTATAATATATATTTTATTTAATTGAACGATCACATTGTTACTCTGAGTGTATATATCTGGAAGAAAAAGAAGAGATTGTTTGTCGGATTTTTTTAGACAAATTTTTTTGGATTAATTATCAAATAGTGTGCTAAGGGAATTGCATACCGTTCTGAGAAGCACAAATACCAAGGGACTATTTTCTTTGCTTGTGCTTTTGTTAAACTACTAAAGAGAGTGCATTCATAAATGAATGCGCCTTTTATAACTCTTATTATATAATATTCTTAATTTTAACAGTACGCATCAGGGGAAAATTAGATTTGTAAAAGCTTTCATGACTGCATTTCTGCGATCCGATTGCGTCCGGTTAAAAGGTACTTGGTTAAACATGTGCTGAAAAAAGAAAACCTCAGCATATTAACTAAATCGGTAGAGAATACTACCTAAGCTACGAAGATATAGGAGTAAAATCTATGTAGCACCAATTGATCCACCTAAAACACATATCAAACTAATTGATCCTTTTCTGAGCAGTAGATTAACTGTAATAGATTACAAAATCCAGGTTTTACCGGCATTGCAACTACTCAGAATTCGAACAAGATAGAATTTAAAATTCAGCAGTAAAGATGACTGAGCTTGTCTGGTAATTTATGATCTCAAAAGCAGCAGGCTGGGAATCCCTCTCATCTAAGGGTTACATTTATTCAGCAACCAGAGAGTTAATATCAAATTGAAGAACAGGAGCCAGAAGGAGGCCGAGCTAAAAGGAAAAAGCACTTGACTTTCCTATATATTTCTGAGGCAACAGATAGCAGCCACATTTTGGGGTCCAGGAGAAGTTACAGCAGATTAAAGGCTGCCAAAATTTATAGGATCTCTCAGAAACCTTTCCATTTGGCGTGCCCTTGTCTTTATAGACATGTCAAAGACCTTCTGACTGAATTCCACCACAAGCCCACCAAGAATGCTAGGATCAATCTGGCACAAAAACAAAAGCAATATCAGAAACAACTGTGAAGCTGAAAAATATTGAAATAACATTATAGAATTGCAGCATAAAAGTTCAACACGGTCCAAATAGAACTTTGGATCTATGCTTACTTTCTGTTCAAGCTTAACCTTCTTCCCTTGACCAATAACATCCTGTAGAGTTTCTCTTAATTCTTTCTCCTCTTCTGGAGGAAGGGGCTGCACAAAGGTATAGATCATAAACATTAGCACAAGCTAGCAAAAGGCCCTCATGGGGCTCTTTGAACAAACCAAATATAGTCAACTATCAGAAGAAATGAACCAGACATGCATCATAGTTAACTTTCCCTTAGCATTTTTCTCCATTTCCCCCTTTGGTATTTTTCATTTTTCTTTTTTATGTGACAGGTTCTGGGGGGTTTAAGGGCTTGTATCCACTCAAAGAAGGAACATCCTATGGTTTTTTCTGTTTGTTTCTTGTTCCCCATTCAGGAAAACAGGAGTTAGAGGGGGTTTCCTTTCTATCTACTTTCTGAAGGACATCAGACTACCCCAAAAGTAGAGCAGTATAAATAAGAACCATTTTACTTCAACTACCTGGAGTATAAGAATATAAACAACATTAGCCCCCTAAATACCAGTACATTGTATTTTTCATGAGAGCTTAAAGCAGCATATTTCTGCTGGAACCCAAATATCAGATCAAACAAAAACAAGATATAAATCCAGCGGTTAAGATGAAAATCTATAACTTAATGTTTCTTTTTTGAGAGAAATAATGTGTCTGCTGCTAAGCAATATTAATATCTATGCCATGAAACAGATTCATTCAACAAAACTAGTAGCATATCTTGAGAATGGAGAAAGCTAATCCAAAACGGCAGTCATAAATCTAAGCATTTGAACAAGTTTCAGCATGTGGGCTGACCCTTAAACATTTCCACCAGATGTTTTTAGTTCTCTTTTGGTAAAAAGAAGGGGAGAAAAACACATTTGTGACATCAAATTTGACAAGGCTGTTCCTGTCCAAATTAGTACTGAGAAATATGTGAAAACTCGTAGCCATGCCCAGGCCAGAAACAGACATAACATTTTTTATTTGGCAGTAGACTATATATATTTTAAATTCAATAGATTCTGATTGGTATTTTAAAATGCAGATGAATATAATCTTGAAACCAATGCATCATTCTGAATCAATTTTTCATCTAACAATTCAGAAAGGTAAAAAGCATGTTAAGCCTCCCACATGTTCCTTGCCTATCTTAAAAACTTCAACAACTGCAGCTCTCACATGAAATTTAATCCAAAAAACGGCAGTCTGAACAGAGGCCTACATGGATTCTGTAGAAAGTATCTCAACTTGTGATTAATGGCTTCTCAATATACTAGATGACAGGATCCAGGAAAAATGAAAGGTCAGAAGAAAGAACAAAGGGCAGCCAAGGATGAAATTGATGAACATTTACAGCAAAAAGGCATCATAGTTTTGACCTGATAACTAGGTGTGCTTCAAATTTAGCAAAGCATATTTCAAAAAAGACAATCAACAGAATCAGCAACTTTGAAAAGCATTTTTCCAGAATTTTTACAAAAAGGAACCTCAAAGGAAAAGGATCTGAATAGAAATACTCATGAAAAGATGCACAAATACACCCAGACCCTCGGACCAAGAATTTAAAGGGCATCTTCACGCAATATTTTACTGAGATACAGAAACAGAAAGCATGAATTCATAGCATATCTAGCAAATTCAGAAGATGATGACTCACTATCACTGATGTTACGATGGCCTTCACTTCTCCCTTGTGTGCCATGGTTAACTCTGTAAATCTCTTTGCTATGCTCTCCATCTGTCCCAGCCTCCCATTTTCAGCCAAAACGACTGTTACAAATAAGATGAAAGATTCACTAAAAGATGTCAGAAAACAAAAACAATAAGTTAGCACAAATTCAAGTATTCAATAACAAGTATATATATATATATATATATATATATATATATATATATATATATATATATATATATATATATATATAAGTGTCTAGGAAATGCCAACAAACTGGTTTAATCAGATGAATCTATCATGTACCAAAGAATAATCTATCAAAACCTTCAACTGGTTTAATCAGATGAAGTCAATTTTCCCATAAAAACCTGTGTACTTCCACGTTATCTCAGATATGCGGCTGCAGTGATCAACTGATCCTTTCAATGAAGGAAATTGACTTCCATTCATAACCATGAATGAACAATGTTATAGATTCATTTCAAACACAAATGTTACAAAGGAGAATATCCATATTCTAGAAGCTTCTCTATTAATTGTCCCAAAAAATGTTCAGAGGGATCTTCCAAGAGCAGAGAGAACCTTTGCTTGCCAGAACAGAACTAATTTCAGTGCCAAGAATCAAGCTATACGAATTAAGACTAACCTGCCCCTGTTGCTACCAAACCATATCCAACCATAATCATGAACAAACAACAAGAAATATCAACCTAAATGAGAGAAGGGAAAATGAGAAAACTTGAAAGAAGGAAAAAGGGTGCCAAAAGCACTCACACGGCAAGCAAAAGGGGAGGGGAAGAAGAAGAAGAAAGGGTCTGCCATTCCCAATGTGCTGGGTTTTATCAACCTAGGGAAGGTAAAAGAAGCCCTTCTCTTTCAGATCAAGAATACAACTACAGAGCACAAATGCATTTAGAGACTATGCACCCCTTCAAATAGAATGAGGGAAATGGCAAGACATCAAAAAAGGATGTCATTCCCTTTACTCCTATTCGCCAATACAACTTACCCAAAAACACTTCAATCCACTTCCATCCATCACTATATATCTTTCTACAGCGAAAGTAAGTTCAGCATTCAATCAAAAAACGCAAAGAAATTTACACGAAGATAGACATACGCAAGAAGTTCTTTGTAATTTCACAAAATTTTCCCTGAGTGCAAATCTCAGTTATAGCCTTCACTCTTGTATCTGTGGGTACTGACAAATCCTTCACAAACTGGGAAAAGGTAGGACTTCTCTTTGAAGACTCAAACAGATCAAGAAGCTCGGTTTCAACCTTCTCCAAGGAGTTAGCTTTCACAGCAGCAATGTATAATGCTGAGGCGTAGTTTCCAGAAAGCCCAAACATTGTAACGGGCACCTAAAAAATCAGCCAAGACAATAAATAACAATGAACACCAAAACACCACCTATCCAGACAATTGAACAAACCCTCTTTTAACTCCTAAAAGGGAAATTTTACACTGGTTCAGACAACACGGGAAGCAATTCAGGCTAGAGAACAACACAAAAAGGCTAGTTCATATACAAATCAGATGCTAACCTTAACTTTCTGTGCCTTAGCTCCAGTAGCATAATTTCTCGATGACTACAAGAACCAGTAAAGAATTAGAATGCATTTTAACTGGGGGCACACTTATGCAGGACAAGCTGAACAAAGCTGTCCCGCAAAGAAAACAATAAATTCTGCTAAATTAGGCAAAGAAAACTCAATTTAGGAATCCCAATCAGAAATAAAGAGTCTCAAAACTACTGCAATATTAAAAACTACTAAAACATCTAAAATTCTGGAAATTCCCGCATCACACACTCTTCAGCGTAAAGATGAAAATGAGAATACCCTCAAGAAAATAGTACTTTTATTTCGAAACAAGCCATAGAATCCAAGTATGTAATGAAATATCTGTTCTTTACATTCTGTACCAAACATCAGCAAAATTAATTTGCAAACGGCAATCACAAAAGACACAACTAAGCAACACCATCTGGAACTGGAAGATACTTAAAACTTGATTTCGTTGAGTAAAAAAAAAGAATAAGAAAATAAAAAAAGAAAACACCAAATTGCCTCTCATAGCTCAGGATTTGATTGGATTTTTTATGAAATACAAGATGCTGGTAGAATAGAAACCGCACGAGCTTTTAAACTTTTAGGGAAAAAAAAGGATCCCCCAATTTCAGACGCAATAATTCAGTATCAAATAAGATAGAAAAGCTTGCCCAGAAACAAACGCTCGGACTACTCAACTAATAAAAATATAACTAATGATCAAAAGGTGGAGGGAGAAAACCCTACTAGCAAACACCATTTTCACCTTAATCTAAATAGCCTAACTATGATTTACCCCAAAAAAACAGAGAAAAAATTAGAATCCAGAAATTTCCAGCATTCCTTCAGCTGCGATAGAACAGCAAATATTTGTGGGAGGAGGGATGGCGGAAAATTCTATAGAAACAAAAGCCTATATCTTGTACCTCGGGATTAGTGAGGGAAGGGCAGAGTAGGGCACGATGAAGAGCAGTAGATCTTTGGGTTGACGAAGACACCGAATCGGCAGTAAGGATCGTACGAAGAAGAGGAAGACCTGATCTCAGCCGCCTAGCCGCCATTGCCATTCGCGATTCTTTCCGGTGACAGAGCCTTTTCCCGGCAAACGAAAATGTACAATTTGACGAGGAAATGGAGTAGCGCGGAGAGGGGGTTAGCGTCAAGGTGAGCTTTGCTCAGCACGGGAAAGCCTATAGATGGACTTCTCGGAGGCATGGAATTTGTGTACTACTAGGGTTTGCACGAGACATGTGTCAAAAATATTTATTTTTTTCCTTTTTGAGTCATTTTTTTAAAAGTTTTTATCAAGAAAATACCATAATATTTTCATGCTTTTTATTTTAGTATCTTAACATTTATTGCAGGATTAAAGTACTCTATTTTTCTCATGTCATAAAAAATAATATATTTAACATTTATTTGTTAATATTTGAAATTTAATTTTTTATGTTCTCTTTGTAATTCTTTACACTTTTTTTGTAAAATCTCTATTTCTCTTTTTGCTTTGTCTGATCAAGAAAAAAAAAAACCCTCACTTTTTTTTCTTTTTCTCATGAATTTTGAATTCAATTCACTTGAAAATTCTATAATCTTTCCTTTATAAAGTCAAGAAAATAGTTAATAGTTAAAACATCAATATTTAATAGATTAAAAAAATTACAAAATGACAATAGTTATTACAAATTATAAATAACTTCTAAAAGTTATATATTATTGTTAAACAATTGAAAAATTAATTTTTGTTTGTATTGAAAGAGTAAATTAATAAATTGTAATCGTCATGAGCAGATAAGAACTGCATTTTTTCCAAGATTTGTAACAGCAAGAAGACACTTTTTCATGAAATCAGCAAAAGGATGGTACTTTTATGAGAAAAATATTAAGGTACTAAAGTAAAAAATATAGAAATATTAGGGCACTTTAATAATAAAAACTCTATTCTTAACCTATTGTATATTAATTTTAGAGAGGATCACAGAAAAATCACATAGTTTGAAGGAGACACTAGAAATAAATCATTATAAAGAATTCCTTAATAACAAAATAATTATGAACATTTAAAACAAATATGATTATAAATATTATAATGATTAAACAGTTATCCCTAATAGTATAAACAACTTTCAATTTCAAATTTCAAATTTCGCTATCTATCACAAAAAAAGAATAAATTAATTAAAGGTAAACCATTCAATAGTTTGAAATATATTAGCAACATTGACTTTATTTTATATTAAATTATTGATTATATTTTCTCGTATTTACTTTAATATCTTTTCTCTTTTTATTTGACTTTGATCAGTAAAGAAATACAAAAAATAAGAAATTGGCTATAAATTTCACTAAATAAAAAACATAAATGGGATATTGGCTATAATATACTATTAAATAAATTGCCTACTACTGGTCATACAATTAAACTTAACTTTTAATTTTTCATACTACTGAAAATTTTTCCTATATCTATTTATGCCACTTTGCAACTACACATAGTAATGTCAAAACTGGTCATAGCCCATGAGTTGGGTCGTTTATCCGTATAAATGGACAGGTTTGGACATAGTTTATCCAGGTCTATTTAAATGCGAGTCTATTTGGCCCGCTCTGTTTAGCCAGTGTTGGCCCTATTTTTTGGGATAAAGTTAACTTTTAGTTTAGTATTTTAAAATTTTTATTTTAGCTCAAATATTCAATATAATTCCAACTATATAAAGGCTTCAATACTAAGTTAATGATGTAAATTTTTTATTTTGAAATTGAAGAATTTAGTGAAGTTTTTATGAAAATATTATTGAATGTTAGAAATATAGTAGAAAAGAAAGCATGCATAAGATTAGGGTTGATCAACTTAATTTCAAGAATCAATTATTGTGTCATTATAAATGTATCTAAAGTAGGAATTATATTTTTAAAATATAAAATAATCATGAGTTATATATATATATATATATATATATATATATATATTTGATCGTAGTCAAACGACTTAAAACTGCTTATGCTAAGCCTTTTCCTATTTCCTTTACACCCCGCACAGCACAGCGTGGTGGAATAGGATACACACAAAAATCAATTTTTCCTAAAGGAACACCCTTGTTAGAATTTCAATGTGCACTCAAATATATAGATACAGAAATTGAAGCAATAAAAACTAAACTAGAAAATTGTTATAGTGAAAACCCATTACAATTCTGGGATAAAAATCAAATATCAGCCCAATTAGAAATGATAGATACAAGTAAGATAATTCGGGTTACACCCATGAGATGTAATGAAATAGATCAGAAAGAATGTACCGAACAAATAAATGAATTATTAAAATTAAAATTAATAAGATCTAGTACCTCACCACATAGTTCACCTGCATTTATAGTAAGAAATCATGCTGAGATAATTAGAGGAAAAGCTAGAATGGTAATTAATTATAAAAAATTAAATAATAATACAAAGTTTGATGGATATTTTTTACCGCATAAAGAAAGTTTGATTAATATGATCAAACATAAAACTATATTTTCTAAATTCGATTGTAAAAGTGGATTCTGGCAAATAAAAATGCATCCAGATAGTATAGCTTATACAGCTTTTTCTACCCCTCAAGGACAATATGAATGGTTAGTTATGCCCTTTGGATTAAAAAATGCTCCACAGATATTTTAGAGAAAAATGGATAATATATTTCGACATTATGATTTTATTTTTGTTTACATTGATGATATACTCATTGCTTCACATACAATTCAAGAGCATATTAAACATTTAAATATGTTTTATACTCTCTGCTTAGAACATGGCCTAGCATTATCCAAAAAGAAATCAAAGATAATACAACCTAAAATAGAATTTCTTGGAATGACTGTAGACGGATATGGAATTGAATTACAAAATCATATATTAGAAAAGCTAAAGGAATTTCCTGATAAATTAAAAGATAAAAAACAATTACAAAATTTTTTAGGATTATTAAACTATGGTTCAGAGTTTATAGAAAATTTGGCTGCTCTCAGACAACCTTTACAGCTACTTTTAAGAAAAGATAAAATATTTTCGTTTACACTAGATTTAGAAAAGTAGGTCAAACTAATAAAAAAAAATGTAAAAAATTACCAAAATTACAACTTCCTGCTGATAGTGATGATTTGATATTAGAAACAGATGCTTCGGAAACATTCTGGAGTGGTGTGTTGAAAAAATTCGATTATGACAACCAAGAAAAGATAGGAGAATCTTTATGTAGATATACTTCAGGAACATTTACTAATACAGAAAAAAGATATCATATCAATGAAAAAGAATTATTAGCAGTTGTTAGAAGCTGTCAAAAATTTTATTATTTCTTATTACCAAAAAGATTTTTATTACGTACGGACAATACACAGGTAAGAGTGCGTAATTAAGTTATCTATTTCTGGAGATATTGTATCACTATCCGTCATTTCCCTTATATCATGGTGGAATTTTTAGATTTAATAAATGTTTATTTAAAGGATTTATTTCTTCCTTTGGTTTTTCTATCGTTTGTTCTGTTGTTATTAATTCTTTACCTTTATTATCTTTTTCAGATCCATTTGCTAAAATAAGATTTCCTAAAAATTTTCCTAAATTATCAATTTCTGTTACTATTTGCTGTCCTATGTAAATTATAGTTTTCTGTATTTCTACTAAATCTTTATCAGTTTTTAACTGAACATCAGATTCCTCTAATAGTTTATATTTATTATCGGTCATTTTCTAAATGATCTTCTCTATAATGCTTTGTTAATTCTTTATGTATTCTTTCTTGATTTGCTTTAGCCGACATCCAACCAAAACAACTATTTTCATACTGTTCTTGATACATATTTATTGTTATTTTATGTACTCCTGTCATTCTTACATATTCTAATCTAGATAAATAATAAATTTTTTCTTGTTCTAATTGTCTAACAAGATTATCTATTTCTCTTATGTCTTGAAACAGGTTATCACATCGTTCACAATCCATTAATCTATATAACTTCCCCAATCCGAATCATCGAGGATATGATCTCCATAATTTAGCTGTTCATTATTATCATAAAAGGTTACAGGTATTGTGTGGTTTAAATAATTGTTCCATTCTTGTTCATAGTTTACTTCAAAATCTGTAAATTGGTCTTCAGATATATTTATATCGTTACTGTTATTTAAATTTATGTCAATATCTATAAATTCTATTCTCTCTTGAATAGTAATTTCTAGATTTTCTAGTTCTATATTGGCTCTGATACCATTTCGGTGGTCCCAAAATTGTCGCGGAAGAATAAATAAACTTTGTAAATTATTATCTTGATAAATAGTAATCAAATCGAAATTTAAAAAAGAGGTTAAGGATAATATTATCATTTATAAAGAGTTACAATTACATATACAAACTTTAATAGGCATACTCTTGCATATATTTCCAACTATCTTTATTGAGGCTTCAACCTCTACAAGCATATCAGAAAAGTCTTGCCTTTCTTCATCGGATTCAACTAAACTGATTAATTGTACTAAATATTGTTTTTGTAGATACAAACCATGTAAATATTTTCTATATAGACTGAGATATAGAAACATTAATAAGCAAATTTATGCATATAACGTCTAAATATTTTTATATTATCTTCTAAGAGTTGTAGCTCTGCAACTTTTCTTATCTTTATCACTTGTGATCCAGTTTCTTGAATCTCTTTTCGCAATTCTTTCTTTTGTTTATATAATCTGGAAAGATGTCGTCGACAAAATGCTATAACTTCTAACATGTGGTCTGAGTGTGTGATGTAAGAGTGGCTAAGAGAGTAGTGTTTGAGATATGTGTGTGTGAAGTTCCAATTTGTACACAACAGATTTAATATAGTCTGTTCAAACAAATACTATAACAGTAGGGGTCCAACACGCTTCCTTACCTGAACCTTTTTGACCGAGAGTATATCGGGTATCGCGGAGACTTTTAACAGGCGTCGCAGCCCCAACCAGAAGTCTGGTAACTTCTCTCGCGCTCCTTCAATATACTTCAGCACAGTCTCGTTTCGTTTCCTACCTCGAGACGTACAGTTTAGGGATTGGAATTTGTTGGAGGCTAACTGTTACACTAAAAGTTTGAAAGACTAAAAGAAAGCTGTTGCTACAAGGAACTTCAAGTTCTTATTTAAGCAAGCATAATGTACAAGAGGGAGAGATCAGAGAGTGTTCGATCGATGATCGATTCTTCTGAGTGTCTTCCTTTTATAAATAAATTGATATAATATATATATATATATATATATATATATATATATATATATATATAACTCATGATTATTTTATATTTTAAAAATATTAGTGATTTGCCAAATATCATTTTCTATATCAATTATGAATTTATATAATCTCGCATGTGATAAAGAGAAAAAAAAAGAGATGAAAAAATAACATTTTTTTAAAAAGGGATATTGGCCCACGGGCCACTTAAGATAGATATGGATTGGGAGTTTTCCAACTCGTAAAAAAAGGGCTCAGCCCATTCCGTCCCTAGACCAAGCTAGCAGTAACTACACATGGTGGAGTCCTGCAAAAAAAATGAAATATTTGCATTACTAGCATATTTATGGAGGCATAATGGTTCACACAATATCCTTCTCTCTATTTTTCACTCACTTTTTTTTTTATTTTATGGGTAAATATTCAACCTTATATTTCATTCCGAATTGTACTTCTAAATTATTCACATTACTAAACATCAATTACAGGATATATTCAATAAATTAAGTAAAAAGAAAATTTTAAAGATACCTAAGTTTTCTGCTCTATTGCATAAAGAAAAGTTGAGATATTAACAAATTGCTAACGAGTGCAAGGAACAAGAATGTTTATTTGAATTGCTCCCCCATCCAAATACATCTTCTCTTATAAAAGTTAAGGATAAACTTCATCAAAATACAAAAATTTAGAAAACTTTTCGCTTTAAGCTATAATCCAAATACACGTTATTCTACTCTCTTTATCATCAATATCATAGCCTGGAGTTGGAGAGACATACTAGGGAATTTGTTTGATGCATGACCTGCCCATTTCAACGTATTTCCTTTCTTCCCCACACCCCTCCCCCACAAACTCGTGACATTGGCTTGAGCCCAGTTAAAGGTTTATTTTGATTGAATTAGTTTCGAAATTTAATATAAAATTTAATTTTTTATAAATAATTTATTTTTATTAAATTTAATATAAAAATTTCAAATTAAAACTCTATAATCCTAAAAGAAATAGCATAGGGGTGTTCATTATGTTATTTGGTTCGGTTTCGGTGGGATAATTCAATTTTCAGTTCTGTTTTTTTTTTTAATTTATAAAACTGAATCGAACTGAATTATTTCGGTTCAGTTCAGTTAAAACCGAAATTGAAGAAAAGAGAAAATAACACATTTTGGTAATGCGTTCTTAAGATAATTTTATTTTTAAAAAATTAATTTTTATTAAAGAACGCATTATCAAAATGCGTTCATATATAATTTTTTTTAAAATTTATTTTTTCAATTCAGTTTTTGGTTTGAGAATAAAAATTAAAAATCGAACCGAATTTAATTCAAAAAAATGAACAAAAATGTATATTTTAGTTCAATTTGATTCTATTTTTTGATTGCATCAAATAATGAGAGACCTAAAATAGCATACATATATGGACCGTGATCACACCGACTGCATCAGTTACAAAGAATACTCAAGCCCAATCCATTGACTTGGATCAGAAAGAAGAAAAATGCCATTGGCCGGCCCAATTTCATAGACTTGAATCATAAGAATAGATAAACCAGATAAAAGCAGGAAGGCAAAGTTCCTAGTCATTTTATTATAGAAGATAATTTTTCATTTAACAAAGAAAAAACAATACTGGTTTCTCTAGCAAAAAAAATATTAAAAAAATCTTTTAGCTGGAAAACGGTATACATATTCGACCTTCTACGAAAAAAAAATATATCCATCATTTTGTCAAATTTTGCAATTTTAAGTGATAATATAAGGAGGCATACGATGTAGAGTCCACAAGAATGTACAAACTTCTTCTTATCGTTTTATCTTAAACTTACATGAAAAACGTTATCCATATTCAAACCTTTAGTTATTATTCCTTCCATTTCAAAATATAAAATTTTGTAATCATTTTCTCTATTCTTAAAATATTTAACTTTTTACAAATTTTAAAATTATACAAAACAATCAAATATTTTGAAACTAATGGAGCAGTAACTAACTGATCCAATCTTAATTCAAAGAATAATTGGGGGTTTGGGAGTGGTTGCACAAATTAAGATTCAGTTATATAATATTTAGTCTAATCAAATAAATAATTATGTATCACTTCTCATCTCATCAAAAATTTACTTTCACGAAATTTAAGAGAGAAACTCTCCCAATCAAATATAATATAAATACACCCTAAAACGATATTTCCAATTCTTCAAGAATGAGGGCCAAAAATCCCTTGTTCAATATAATTTTAAATACCCTTTTTTGTTTGAAATATTTTAAAAAGTTTCAAAAGAGATTTTTTTTATAGATCTACTTTTCATCTCTTCAAAAATTTTAAAAATTTATTGCATTATTCCTCTACTAAATTTTTCCTATTTTTTGTCTCCGAATTTTAAATTCCCAGTTTCCTTGCCTGCCGCAACCATTAATAGAGTGGAGTATCATCGATTTGAAGGGGGCAAGAACCAAGATCTTGTTTGGCAAAATGCTTCTCAAAGCAAAGTTGCTCTAATTAATTAGTGCAAAAGGGTATGAAATTATCCAAAAAAGAGTAAGGTCACTTTTGTCCACTTACTTGTATAAACACCAGTCGTCCTAATTGATAATTTTACTATTGTCTCGAACTAATTGGAGCAATTTGCTCCAACCAGCACTGTTGACGTGTCAAGGTTCTGGAAATCTCCATCTGGAAATCTTCTATATATAATATAAATAATAAAAATTCCACAATTAATGATTTTAGCACATTCGTGGCTGTGCACTTACTTGACTCTTTAATGAAACTTTAGCCAGTAGTATTATGGAAAAAATAAAAATAAAAGAAACATTTTCTCTATAAAATAGTGCTACTTAGTACGTTTCTTATCCGAAAATTAAATATTTTTTATTTTTATTTTAAGAGATGTTGAATTTTTTTCTTTACTTATCTAAATCAAATATTTGTTTCGTTTTGTTAGTATAAGAGATATGAATTCTATTAATGTTATTGATTTTATATAGTGAAATACACTCTTAAATTAAATATTTGATTACGCACAAAAAGAATAATACTTGTAAATCTATTCCTCATTTTATGAAAGGTTTCCCTTAGAGCATAGATATCCAACAAAATAAAAATGCTATAAAATGATCTCTGAAAGGGACTCACGAACTAATTTCTTTTAGGATTCAGGGATAAATTTGGCCATTTAGGTGTAGAATTGTTTTTTGCCAAGGAACCAGTGAATAAACATCGACACTTGTTAGTTCCTGCTCTTCTCTTCCTCCAACCACTACTAGGCCATTTTGGTACAGCGTTTGCTAAAGGTGATTTTACATTCATAGTTTGAAATTTCACAATAACTCTTGAGTATAAAGGCGATATTAGGTAGTGTTTGAAATCGAGATTTTTAGTCATAAAATTTTTTAAAAAATAATTTGTTTGTAAAAAAAAATAAAATTTAATGTAAAAAATTTGTATCAGGATCTACTGCGGAATCCAATCTAAATACATCCTAAAAGTTAGTTTTAAAAATAAACTTTTACAAAATGTAATAATTTGTGTATTTGATAGACATTATGCCACTATTATTTTTAATTATAAAATGTTTGAAAAAATCATAGAATAGCAATTATGGGGATCCAGTTCTCACTTTATTGTGAAAAAAAATAGAAATAAAAAAGTCTATTATACATGTCAAATCCATTATCAAGGTTTAGCTGTTGGAGGAGGAGCATTGGTGATAAGTGGTGGAGTTGCATAGTTTTTAAACCCCATAAAGAAAAAAGGGCTAAAAAGAGATGGTAATCATGGCATTTAAATAGAAAATATCTCTAGTATTGCAAGCTACAAACTATAAAATCATGATAGTTTAGTAGTTTTTTCAAATCATGAAAATATCACAATTTTAGAAGATAAATATAATCGTGATTTGAATTATCGCACAATTAGCAATTGTTTAAGCTTGTTATTTATATAGAAAAACTTTATGGTGGTAGCTGTGTAACTAATCAGCATCCCATAAGTTATACTCTGTCCAATCACATGAAGCCACATGTATTGTGGGTTCCTGTATTGATGAATGAGTAAGTGATAATAGTAGGACCTACAATATATGTGGCTTTATGTGATTGGAAAGAGTATAACTTATGGGATGCTGTCTAATTACACAGCTACCATCATAAAGTTTCTCATTTATGTAATAGCATAAATGTAGAAGCCTTGATTGAAAAATTAAGGAAACGAAAATTAGGATATATGTCAACATATTTTCTATCAAACGAAAATACTAGGCTCAAATTCACAAATTAGGATCATAGTGTATTAAACTTAAAATTTTAAGTGTGAGATTTCTCTTATAAATAATTTAATTTTTACATAATTCAAAATAAAAATCTCAAAATCAAATTATATCCAATCATACCTTAAAAAATTGCTCATTATGAAATTAGAAATTTTAGATTTGATCTCATTTTCCTAACCTTAGAAGAAAATATATATTTGGATTGCTTTTTTTTAGTTAAATTGTATTACAAATGAGAAGAGTAAATTGTTTGTGAGATGGGTGGTAGGCCAAAGTAAAAAAAAAGTAAAATGTATTTTCGTATTAAAGAGCTTATAAAAAATTACAGAGGAAAAAATTTTGTCCAGAAAAAAATAAACGAGAAGGAAAAAAAGATAAAAACGGAACCCATATGCGGTGGTATTTCGGTGCAGCAAATCCTTTTAAAGGCTGCCATTTGTTTTCCAGTCATTTTGCACAACGGAAAGTTCCAAAAACCAGACTTGAGCCACGTGAAACCACTTCCCCTGACCCCTCGGCAGCCTCCTGTCTTGTTCTAGTCTATACCATTCTTGATTCTAGTAGTATTAGCTGGCTTGGTTTCAACGCCTGCTTTGTATATGTATGACCAGAAATTCCAAAGCTCAAGTATTCACTAAATCAATCAGAAATCCAACCATTTCTTGTCTTCGATTTCTCTGATTGAACCCTGCAAAAAAAGCTTGATTGAGATGCTGCACTTGTTCTTTGCAGTTGCTTTCTCGGCTGCCCCTTTGATTCTCTACGTTCCGCCTATCAGAAGCTTGAATTTTTTTCTCGAGACCATGGAAGATCTCTGGAGGGAGTCAAGTGTGTACGGTGGCCGGATGTATCCTCGTTTGCGGCACGCTTTTTCTAGGATCTTGAATTGTATGCTCTGTAATACTAGGTAAAATAGTGGCTTTTGCGCCCCAAAATTTTGAAGTTAAAAGAGGGTTTTTTTTCCCCAGTATACGTTCTTCCGTCAATCTGTTCTTGTCTTCCAGTTGATTCGTGGTTTATGTTGTTCAATTGTTTTAATCTGTACTGAAGGAAAGTTGATTTTCTTGCTGATGGTATCCGTTTGATGTTTCCACCGGAACTTTGTACAGAATAATCAATAACAGTTGGAAGTATTTTTTATGCAGTCTTTTATGTATGTTCTCTTCGTTTCTTAGTTTCCTTCTGAAATTGATTAGCACACAGGAATCTGAGGCTTCTTCTGGTTTGTATTTTGAAGAATATTCATATTATTTTCTATTTAGTGGTGGTGGAAAAGCATTCCTGAGCTAAAAAATTAGGTTTGGCCGAATGCAAAAAGGAGGGAGGGAGGGAGGTGGGTTGGTAAAGGATGAACCCAAAAGCAATCTTATCTAGAAATCTGTAGAGGAGGGTGCGTGCACTTCACTTCCTTGGCATGTGGAAAAAAGGGTAGCTGATAAAAGCTGTCAAAACTGGTAATGGGTTTGAAGGTTCAAAGTGACATCGCACATTGTCGGCAAGGCAACGGAAAAAAGATTGACCTCCTTATTGACGCTGCTCGCGGCCATTTTGTCATGGACTGAAATTGTCCGGTCTATATTCCGGCTTAGATTTCTGTGTCTTTCGGCTTTTTAGGAATAATCGATCGTGAGTACGTGTTGATGCCATTTTGATTTGGCTCAGGGTTTTTTGCCCCCTTCAATTCAGATCACTACACCTTCAACCAATTTGGATTCCGTTTCCCATATTTGTGCTTTGGGAATTTAGTATTTTTGTTTTTTTAACTCAGGTTTTATTATTGTGAAAATTTTATATTCGATAAATAGACTTTAATAAATATTTTTATTTTAATTTCACTCTTTCGTTTACTAATATTTTAATTATTTATCAAATTCAATACAAAAATATTAAAATGAGATTTTATTGGTACCCAATCCGAGTATCTCTAGTCCGATTGGCAGCTACATAGACCGACTATTCCATTTAATAAAATTATCGTTCTATTTTTTCTGTTAAAAAATGGAAGATTCTAACCAATCTCTGTATTTCACTCTCATTTCAGCTAAATGATGATTGTTCAGTGCTCACTGGGTCAATTGTCAATATTGGCCGTTCCTGTCCATGGACTCGCCTTAGCGACACAAAGTCAACTCCAATCTTGTTTCCGAAGAAACTGCTTGGCCGGCAGTTTATGAAACAGCGGCCCCTCAGATTGAATGGCGGATTTGGTGGTCAGTCTTTAAAATTTTTTTAAGGTATGATTTGATAGAGTTTGATTTTGAGATTTTTTGTCTTGGGTTTAGGGAGAGAGAATTTTTTATGAGAGAAAAAGTAATATTTGAAATAAAAAACTGTATTGAATTCTGTGCGAAACCTTATTTAAGTACACCTTTAGATATATTTGTAAAGTATATTTAAATTGTGTTTTAATTTAAATTAAAATTATTTATAAAAAATAAAAAAATTAACTTTAAGTTGCAATTCGAAATTCACTCGAATGGAAGGCCAAAGAATAGTTCGCACCGCTCACCACGTGGCGACGTCTCTTCTAAGCATTTCTACAAACAGTTTAGCTGAACATTGGGCGATGCCATATGCCCGCCTGACTTATGGCCATCATATGCAAAATTCATAGTTTGGACTCGAAAGAACTTAACCATTTTTTTTCGTTTTTTTTCCATTTATTGGGGGGTAAGGGTTTTACACTTACCCAAAAAAGGAAAACATTTTGCTGTAACGGTTCTACTACATTCTAGAATCAGCTTCTCAATTATTATGTTATCATTTCTGATAGTCCTTGTTTCATTTCTTTTTACATTATTTGATAAGTCACAGAATTTTATATAAAAAATATAAATTATATTATAAAAATAAATAAAAATAAAAAATATATAAGTAAATAAATATTTTATGTTAAATTTTAAATATATATATATATATATAATAAAATTAATAATTAATTAATAAAATATACTACTACAATCTTATTTCATTTAAACTTCTTATTATATAAAAATATTTTAAAATAATTAATATTTTTTATAAAATAAATATTTTAATATATTTTATACTATCAATTAATTACTAATTTTACTATGGGTGTGCTTGGATTGGGTTCCACACGGAACCTAATGTAATTTCTCATCTCACATCTCACTTTTTCTCTCACAAAAAAATTCTCTCTCCCGAAACTCAAGACATAAAATCTCAAAACCAAACTCTATCCAATCATACCCTATATATTACTTTTATATAATTAGATTTGATATAAAATATTCACTATTTTACATATTTATTATTTTTAATTATATTATATTACTTTTATAATATAATTTAAATTTTTATATAAAATTTTATACCTGACATGATCAAATGGAATAAGAAGGAGGGAGTAATATATTAAAAAATATTTTTATAAAATATATTAAATATTTTAATATAATAAGGACATAATTATAAATGAAAAGTACAATAATAGCGGCAGATGGTTGGCCGTCCAGGGAGTCTGATGGACAATCATTATCTACTCAATTTCATCATCACCATCATGTGGCTACCAACTGATTACATTTACTCCGTCCATACAAAATCAATATTCACCTTTTTATTTATATTTGGATTAGAATTCATTCTGAATCCAAATGAAAAATTCTCTTTTTGGCTTTACTTTTTTTCAAATTATTTTTTGTAAAATTGAATATCAAAATTTCAAACAAAACACTATTAAATTCTAAATAAATATTTAATTTTAAATAAAAAATATTTTTTTTCAAGATAGAAAAGTAAGACTTTTTATTAGAGTTTATTTCTTAGTATAAATTTAAGAGTGTATTTGGACTGAAACTCGATATAAATTTTTTATTTTAAATCTTATATTTTTAATAAAAATTTAATTTTATAAAATTTAAAATAAAATTTCAAACCAAACTAGATTTACACGTAGTACTAAGGGTAAAATTAAATAATATTTTCTATTTCTTTTCTTTTTATAGCAAGGGATAAGATTTTCTAAAACCAACAATAAAGCACCCCATCTTCTTCCAAATTCATTTAGTTGCCACGTATTTTATGTTGTCCTAGTCATGTTCTCTCATTTATGATATAGTTTTATATATTTTAAATTATTATGTAATAACATTATCCTAAATATAAAGGAGAAAATGAGAAAAAGGATCCGAATGGATAATAAAGGATTATGCTACCAATGCTATATTGTCACTAATGATGACTCCAAAACAGTAATTTAAATTTTACTTGAATAAGGTTTCGTTTCAAAATCAAATTAAAAATTTTAAATATGGAACTCATATTTCTTCACATAAACAAAACTTTTACGAAGTCAAGACAATAATTTTAAAACTAAACCCTATCTAATCACAAAAAAAAAAAAAAAAAAATGCTGTGGCAGTTCAGTTTAGTATAGAAAAATAGTAGTGAGAAGAGGTTGATGTATTGTTAGAATTATTGTATTCTTGTTACTCTATTTCATTTTTTATTTTTATTCCAGTTGGTAATAATATTCAGATCTCATTTTCACAAAGAAAAAGTGGTTTCTATTCATAGTATTAAAAGGAAAACGAAGGTACGGACTTTCAGTACATTTGATTTATAAAAATTACGTTTAGATAAAAGCTATCCTTAAAAATTTGGAGGCGCAACATATGAGTGCTGGAAAATTCAATTTTCTTTTAACCAATTGCAAAATGCCTATGTCTCAAGGCAATAGTTCAAGTGGTATTTGAACTATATCCGATCTATCAAAAATAAAAAAGTAAATAACTAAAAGCGTATTTGAATTGAGTTTTTGTTTGAGTTGAATTATATTGGTAGCCAAAACTTATTGGCATCCTCAAAGGAGCATGCCACCATAAGAGAGAAAATTATTTGGATACATCACATATAGAGATTACGCAGATTTCATTGATAATCAATTTGCTTATCAACCAGAATGTTGAGAACTACAATCCCAATAATTCAAGAAACAATTCAAGAAACATACTTATTATTTTCTTTCAACTTTTGCTTTTCCGTTTCATATTATTTTCTTTCAAATTTTGTTTTTCTTTTTCCATTTGCTCTTTTGAAATCCTTGAAATAAATATGATCCTTGAGTTATGAGTTTCATAACAAATATTATCCAGTTTTGCAGGAAGAAAACTATTGAACACTTGCCCACTTTGGAGTAAAAGCTACAACCATTTTATTTTGAAATTGGTTTCAAGTACACAGATTGGGGTGTTTTTTCCTCTTTATTACAATTTGGTTTCCACTCAAAGAATATCAGCATATGATGTATACCTACCTATATAGAAGATCTATAGAAGTCAAAGAATAAAAGAATTCTTGGGGATCATTGCTGTAGAGACTAGAGTATTTATTTAGCTTGACAGCGTGCAAGGCTTCAAGAACCACAATACATCCAGACCCTTGGCTTCTCTTTCAGCAATAATAGCTGCATTTTCTACAGGATTGCTCCTATCTTTTCCTCTGCTCCTTCTCGTTCACGTTTATCTCTTGCGGCTCATGAAGGATTCGTCTCTCCTAGTTTCATTTGAGCAAAATGCAGAAGTCAGAAAAGAAGAAATCTTCAAAGAATTCAGATGCGCAGCTCTAAGACTTTGTGGAACACACGACAAAAGAACTAAATAATTTCGGTAAAACTTGTTTTCGTCATTTCAACAAGTACTTTGCCTATATCAAGATTTTAGCAGATTGCTTCCTGTGATCTGCAGAATTGTAACTGACAAAGTAGGAAAGTCACTTAGTCAAGCTGTATCAAAGCTAGGGTGCATCGAATTCATGGTCTGCTCACACAAGCAGCATTCCATACAGTTAGTTCAAGTCCCTTCGCTGGTTTCATCCTAAAGCTAAAGGAAGGGGAAACGAGTAGAGAAACAAGTAATCAGAACCTATGTCATCTGAACTTTCTTCCTAACTTTTGAAAAAGATGGCCAGAAATGGAAAAAACTAAAGGAAATCGGGAGCTTGTCTTGCTTTATCTGATATCCCACTATTTCAAGAAAAATTAACAACCCATGAGATGTGAAGCTCAAACTCAGGACCTCCAAAATCAGTGCCTAACTAATATCTTAACATTCTAAATTGCTACCTAAATTCCTTTTCAATGTCAGTCCCTTTTGATGTCACAAATAGAATAACTGAAGGAAACAGGAAATCTGGTGCATGCTACTGTTCTAAAATCAACGGTGAAAGAAGACATTCTAAAACAAGACTTGGTATGTACCAGGGTTCTAGACTTGAAAGCCTTTGACGGGCTTGCTTTAGAAGGTCCATGACTGGCTGAGAAACATTGTGGAGTTGGAGGACAGGTTCGGATTTGCGAGGCACTATTCTCCTCCATGCACTTAATGTTTTTCAAATCAATAGTGGTTGGGGTGTTCTCAGCATCATCAATTCTCCTGCAAGGAAAATAGCATTAACTTAGGGAAGCAGAGTTCAAGGCAGCTTTCAAAAAGTAACCATGAAAACAGTTGATTCTATCATTAGTTCGAGCATGAGATTGATGGTGCCTATCAAATAACTATGCCAAATAACTGTCTGATAGTATCTGAGAGTGCCTTTTCCCCAGCTTGTCATCAACTAGAGTAATTTGTCACTATGTATTTGGTTACATGCTCAGCTTGACCTGGTTGGTTATGCAAGGCATTTTTTTCCTGTAGGTATTTATTGCTGCATCTCATTGGGAGAATAGTTTATTGCAAAAACCATTTATTCATTATTAGAATGTAATAGTGATAATTTATCTAAAATTGATAATTATGAAAGGGGCATTTGAGTTTTGGTTAAGCTTACTCTTTTTCATCTTATGTGCACCTTTAAAGATGGAACCTTTGGTATACCTACGGACACAAACAACAGAAATAAAGAGAATAAGAAACTTACTTTTTCCTTCTAGGCTTCTCTTGGAGGATGCTTCTCTGCTGTGCTTTGCATTTTTCTGTACTCACCTCTAGCAAGGGTTTCCTCTCCTTTTCTTGATCACTTAAGTTCCCTGAATATTCATTGAAGCTGTCTTTAACCACATGCTCCTCCAAATTCTCTCTAGCCGTTGTTCTCATTGCCAATTTCTTTAATTCATTGCAGAAATCTGTCACTTTACTTAATATATCACCCCCAGCAAACAGATTACGTGCTGATAGGGTGCTTTTCAGACTCCGTGGCTGCTCCTTCTTTAAGGTGTTTTCATCAAATGTTTTCTTCTCTGAACTTGATTTAATAGCCTCTTTCATAGATTTAGCTTTGTTATTTGGAGGAGTGACAAAGTTGGGATTCTGGTTCTCGCTATCTTCGATGATCCTATTATATTTCAAGTCCTTCTTTGGTGATATTGAAACATGACTTGGACATCTCTTTTTCAAGCTAGCATCTCTCAAACTGTCAAGCAATGGTGTTCCAGATCAGACACGCATAACAAAAAAGGGACACAGTATTTGGAGGACTAGGATTATGATGATTACCTTCTGTTTCGTTCACCAAATGGAAGCCTCTCAAACAGACTGGCAGATTTCTGAAGTTGCAAAAGGCAATATATAATTAGAAGAAAGTTCTTCTAGAAGTTCGATAAGAACACAAATCAATCAAATATTCCTGACACTTGTAACGAAGGAAACATGTCCGAATGAAGTAGGGGATATCTAAAAGGAATCATAATCATTGATCTTTCGCACCGAAACAATAAGCCAAATGCAAATAACATAAATGTGGTCATACATCGTACCCTTGGATTGTCAATTTTCAACCCGTGTTCGTTCTTGTGCTTGAAATCGCTTCGACTCAAATATTACCAGAAGTCATTTTCCCTTTTAACTATCTAAGATATGAACTAATTGTAGTGTATAAAGTGAAACTAGGAACCCTAGTCCATCCAGTGTTCAATAAATGCCAATTTTTGGAACTTCAGTAACAATGTAACAGAAATTGGGATGCATCAACGCAGGGATAACAAGGGTAATTCATGTTAAAATTACTTTATCCTTCTTTTCAACACGGAAAAGTTGCAGAAGAAAGAGTAGCCTCTTCTAGGGCATAAAATCATCCGGAAGATATTCGTACTGCGGACCATTTCAGAAGCTCTAGAAACACAGTCCCATTTTCTTTAACAAATTTTCTCAATAACAAGTGAGTTCTTCCCCTGCGCGTCTCTCCCCAAGAGGAAAATGACAGAAAAAGAAATCAAGTTCCAAGTAAAGAAGATAAGTAAAGACACCTTCGAATAAGGTGTTGTCTCTTTGTAGAAGTCTTCAAGAGTCCTTGGATGGTTACAGTCTACAGCCAAGAAAGAACCCAAATTATCAAAATCAAGAAAGCCATTTGCCCAATCATAGAACAAAATTTACAAATTACATCAACATCTTTACCAGGCCTGCAGAACCAAGATTCTACATCAATGTCGGCATCTGGCGCTGTAAAATCGACCCACTGAGGAGCATTAATGTTCTCTAACAGCTCGTCCCTGACAAATCTTGAGTCTATATTCTTCCAATCAATCACTGCAACCTCCATATTCCTCCGAGAAATTGAAGGAGACCAGCTCAGAATCTACGCCAATGCAATTTATGAACTTCTATATTTGTTTGATTTCTCTATGGAAACTTAAGATTAAAAGGAAACTCGGGTAAGACTTGATTTGTAGAGTGGTGGAGACGGAACAGTGTAAGAGGGGGGGAGCTGAGGCAGCAGAAGACCGTTAAGGAAGGAGGGGTTTTTAATAACTATTATTGTTCCCTTATTCGACCGTTAGGGGTCTCTCATTTACTCCCCTTTCAATTTTTTTTATTCGTTGTAGAGCGAAGTCCTTCCTTTGCACATCTTTGGAGTTCTTTCTGGGGGATACGAATAGTGAATATGGTGGAGGATTTTTCCCTTTCTAATACATAAAGAGAATGCCGATGAAAACTTGACAAATCTTCAAATTTGTGTAGGGCTTTTTACTTGTATTTTCATGAGAAATTTAATTTAATTTTTATTATTACGACTTTTATATTTATTATAACAATGCTATTTTTTCTTGGAAAAAAATATGTTATGCATTTATTAGGTAATATATTTTTTTCCAATTTGAAGAAAATATTTTTCAAGCAAAAGTAAAAAGAAAAAGTTCTCAACTATTATTATCACTTATAAGGAAATTATAAGGGAAATTAGAGATGATAGATATAATAGAAAAGGGGAGGTCAATGTAATTTTTAAACAACGGGGAAGGTTGGCGATAATGTGTATACACCTGAAGGAAGATATGTGTAAATTTTAAAACCAAAAGGGAGGTTTTTGTTATATTAAGAAACTTTAAGAAATAATTATTCAAATAATTATTAATTTTATAATTAAATAATTATTTATAATATAATAATTATTTATTTATAATATATAATTTTTTTAATTATTAAATTAATATTTAACTATTAAAATCTATTCAACATATAAAAAAAAATTATTATCTATACTATAATGAGTTGACACATTGGTGCTCCTTCTTTCTTCATGTCAACAGAATAGCTAAGGGTTTCCGTGTTTGGTTGGATTCCCCCAACACTGTTGTCCATTGTTCATAATGAGATGATATGAATGAGGATTTCCCCAATTTCCTAAAAATAAAAGAAAGAAAAGTTAAAATAGATTAAATATAAGGGTTTGACAGGCCAATCAATAGGAATTGAGAAGTTGGATCAGCTCTCATGAAACGAATACGAAATCCAAGTTTCTGTTCCTGTGCTACCTTGGGCCTCCTCTTTTATATGGGACAGCATGGTCAAGATTGTCATTTGGGTGGATTGGCATAAATTAAATCGAATGCGCCAACTTTGGACCAAAAACATTAAAAGTAGTTACAAAATTAATCGATGAAGTCCAGTCTTTAATTAGAGGTCCCTTTGGTTTATGTCCCGAGTCCTTTGGCCTATTTTAATAAAATCTCACTTTTCCCTTAAAAAAAAAGAAAAATAGGAGTTTGTTATGTTTAGATTTTTAAAGTTCTTCTTCCTTTTTTTTCCAACTAATAGCATCCTCGAACATATTGTATTTCTCCGAATGCTCCCACTACTACTACACTTCAATTGGCGGAGTTCAAATAGCAAAAAATAGGCTTTTAGCTCGTGTTAGCTATTTGAAGATATTTTTATCTTATCGAAAGTTTTTCTCTAAAAGAAAAGAAGTTAAAAAATCTGAAAGAGAGTAAATAGAAGAGAATAAAGATTGAGCCTTACGTGTACTTTCAAATATAGGGTTTTTGGAAGAAAATTTTTTGATGGTGGAACAAAAACACCCTCAAACAGTCCGCAAAATTTCGGTCAAGTGCTATGATGGCAGGAGCATTTTGGTAGAATATAATATATTTAAGAACCTTATTAATTGAAAACAAAATTTGAGAATTTAAGTTTGACATATCCCTAATCTTAAAGACTATTAGGCCTGCTTTACTTTGAGTTTTGATACATAAGAAGCCAAGGGTGTGAGTGCAGAAGAAAGTACGCTACGGATATTGAAGGGTTCGTATGTGCATTGAAATATTTATATTTATAGCAAATTCAATATATGGGTAGTCTTTTTGAAAATAAAATATCAGATAGAATATTAAAATAGGATATTGATAAACAGAAGTGTTTTAGAACTTTTATTTTAATCCTTATTTGGAAGAAAAATAAAAAAACGGGTCAGATTTATAAAAAATAAAAAAACAAATCTTTATTAGTAACTTATATTGTGTCCCCTGTTGTGGCTTGACAACACAAAATATTACATATTCAAAAAAAAAAAAAGGGGCAGCTAAAAGCAAGAAATTCAGTTCGGACATAATATCGGAAGTGACATTTCTATTAAGAACAAGTAAGTGGAAAAGCAATTATTAGGTTAGAAAATAAGCCAAAATAATTGGCAGTTGATTCTGACTTGTAATTTATGAAGAAATCAACAATATTTATTATGACTCATTCGGTTCTTCTGAGGAAAGCCCAATGCATTTTGATATTTTTTTTTTGCTAAGTAATGCATTTTGATCATTAGCTTATATAAGAAGAGGTCAACAAAATTTTCCAACAAAAAGTGTTCCAAGTGACCAGTATTATTTTGATAATTAGCTTAAGATATAGAACTAACCAATTTGAATGATTAATTATATAAGGTAATATTCTAGAGGAGAAAGATTGTAAAGGAGATAAAAGTAAATTTTCTTTAATGGGTGCAAAAATTGTTCCTATGACAGAGTTATAGAATGATTTAATTATCATGTGATACACACACACACACATATATATATATATATAGAGAGAGAGTGTATACGGAAATTTTTTTGTTGAAATTCTATCGTAATGACGATTTGGTTCTCAGGTAGAAAAGAAATAACCTAAATTCGTTGCAAGTCTCATTTGGTTAATGCATATATCTGTGACTTAATATTTTTATAGTATAATTAGATAGTGTTTGAATTTGAGATTTTTTATTTTAAATTTATAAAAATAAATTATTTTGTGAGAGAAGAATTGAGATTCAAAGTAAAAAATTATCGGTTCCGAAATCTAAATATAACGTTGTATATATAACTGAGAAAAACTATACTTAAATCTTCTTTGCAAATAATAACAGCTGCCTCATCATTTGTCAAACGAAATGGCAATCCAAATTGAAGGAGACATGGAAGCAACCCTTTACTCATCCAAATGAATACGCCATATTTTGGTAGAGTTTTGGGTATCGAAAAAGTCACTTGAAGATTTATAGTATATATATTTATAGTATTTATAGTCTACTCTTCTTTGTAGCGATTCTTTTTATTTGAATTTTCGCCCAATAATTCTTCTTCAGGTAGTTAAAAGATCACCTCAAGCAGGTGAGTCAGAGAAGAACAAGTCACCCCAAGTGATTAAGCCAATATAGTTCTAAAGCATCACAAGAAACCTCAACATATACCAACTACTGCATAAATTATGCATTGATACAATTACTTTCAGCCAACAAACTGACTTGTTCTTGAACTCAAAATTACCTAACCATCATATATTTCAATATTAGCATCATCACAATGAATATTGCATGCATGCGCATAATTGTAATTAGACTTCTATATTCAATTGATTATAGACGTGACTACTTCAACCAAAATTTCCCTAGAATTGTGTATATAAATGAGGTCGACCAATGTTCTTCTCATCAAGATCTAGAGAAGTAGGGCATATTGTCAATACTTGAAATTGGTGCTGAAGAATATATAGGCACTTGGTCGGAGACATGGCGGACCACAGGCTAGTGCTGTGGCAGCTACTAGCAGTGTTCTCCTTCATGGCGGCTTGTGCCAATGCTGATGACTGGTCGCCACCAGAGAGATATCCTTCCCCTCCGTATTATGTTTATCCTTCACCACCCCCTCCACCTTACATCTATAAGTCCCCCCCACCTCCACCATATATTTACAAGTCACCTCCACCTCCGCCATATGAGTACAAGTCTCCTCCACCACCCCCGTACGTCTATAAATCACCTCCACCCCCACCCTACAAGTACAATTCACCTCCACCTCCACCATATATTTACAAGTCACCTCCACCACCTCCGCCATATGAGTACAAATCACCTCCACCACCACCTTATAAGTATTCTTCGCCACCACCTCCACCATACGAGTACAAGTCACCTCCACCGCCTCCATATGTCTACAAGTCACCTCCACCTCCACCATATGAGTACAAGTCACCTCCACCACCTCCATATGTCTACAAGTCACCTCCACCTCCACCATATGAGTACAAGTCACCTCCACCACCACCTTATAAGTATTCTTCGCCACCACCTCCACCATACGAGTACAAGTCACCTCCACCGCCTCCATATGTCTACAAGTCACCTCCACCTCCACCATATGAGTACAAGTCACCTCCACCACCACCTTATAAGTATTCTTCGCCACCACCTCCACCATACGAGTACAAGTCACCTCCACCGCCTCCATATGTCTACAAATCACCTCCACCCCCACCATATGAGTACAAGTCACCTCCACCACCACCTTATAAGTATTCTTCGCCACCACCTCCACCATACGAGTACAAGTCACCTCCACCGCCTCCATATGTCTACAAGTCACCTCCACCGCCTCCATATGTCTACAAGTCACCTCCACCTCCACCATATGAGTACAAGTCACCTCCACCACCACCTTATAAGTATTCTTCGCCACCACCTCCTCCATACGAGTACAAGTCACCTTCACCGCCTCCATATGTCTACAAGTCACCTCCACCTCCACCATATGAGTACAAGTCACCTCCACCGCCTCCATATGTCTACAAGTCACCTCCACCTCCACCATACGAGTACAAGTCACCTCCACCACCACCTTATAAGTATTCTTCGCCACCACCTCCACCATACGAGTACAAGTCACCCCCACCCCCACCATATAAGTATTCTTCACCACCACCTCCACCATACATTTATAAGTCGCCGTCACCGCCTCCTTACATCTACAGTTCACCTCCCCCAGCTTCGCCTCCTTATTACTAAAGCTCAAATTATAAGAGCCTAAAGTTTCATGAACATGTGCAATCAAATATTTGTATTTTTCATTCCACAGTCATTTGCTGATCGTCACTGCCTCCCGAAGACAAACTGCATGCTCACAAAAACATCAAAAAAAAAAAAAAAAGAAGAAGAAAAATATGAAAACGCTGAAAAAACAAATAAATATTTTCAGTTATACACTGCCAACCGGGTTGATAATCCGCGCGAAGAATAAGCCTCTGGGTAGAGTATGTTCCTTTGGAGGAAGATAATGCATGACTTTTAGTATGTTTGTGAACCCCTCATATCTCTTGGTCTTTGCCATGGATATAATACATGTTGTTGTGTACTTTCCATTATTCATAGTTGGGAATAAAAAATGGTTCGTTTTGTTGATCTTAGGGAATTGTAAAATGGTGCTTGGCATTTGTGTTGTCGACAATATTTTAGCTTTTGCTTCTCTGCTGAACCCATTCCAAGAAACAATCAGGTGAACCAATTTTGATGTTCTTCATCAAACCAGCAGATATACTTCCTTTGTCACCACTATTTAATTTTTAACATCTATAAAATTTTGTTTTAAAGGAACAACTTTTGTTATAGAACTGTTAGTCCGCATGATTTTCCTGTAAAAGTTCAATTATGGATTACTTAATGGACAAATGGGAACCCGCTATTTCAGGTTTCCAAGTAAAAAAGAAAAATTTCTCTCTGCTGACCTGTGAAAATATTCCAGGTTACCGGTCAAACCGGTCAGCCACTATTTTTGACCCAAATATAAAATTAATTTTTAAAAATTTTTTGTAAGTTTGAAGAGGTTTTTTTTCAAACTGATAATTTTTACTAATAAAATAGTAAATTTTATACATTATCATTAAATTTAATAATATTTCCAATTTTATTGGAAACTTTACCACTTTCATTTTAAAAGTTACCATTTTATAGAAAAGTAAATTTTCTTACAAATATGATAAGTTTCATTACATATATGATAATTTTTGTTAAATAATTAGTAACTTAATTAAAAAAATTACATTTACCATTTTAATGACAAAACTTATCCAAATCTTACCATTTCCAATTTAAAGCTTATCTCATAAAACGTTAAGTCACTACAAGAAAATAACATATTTGAAACTAAAATTTGAAATCGAAAATAATTTTTTAATTAGAAACTGATTTTTCTTTACGTTAAGTCACTACAAGAAAATAACATATTTGAAACCAAAATTTGAAATCAAAAATAATTTTTTAATTATAAACTAATTTTTTGTTTTTTAAATTTGAGTTCAAATTGATTTAAAAATGAATTCTTTTTCATCTTTCAAAAGGTATTTGAAAATTGATTTCAAATCGACTTCTAAATCAATTAGTTTCAAATTGATTTTTAATTAATAATTAATTTTCTTCAAATTTCGATCTTAAATTCATTTCAAAATAATCTACACACACACACACACACACACACACATATATATATATATATATATATATATATATATATATATATATATATATATTACCAAAATACTTTTACTCTTTTTCTTCCTCTGAAACTCTCAAATCTCCAATTCTAATTTTTAGAATTTTAAATTTTTTATTAGTTAGAAGAGTTATCATTAATTAAGAGATAAAATAATATAAACACTTTAATTTATCATAAATAAATATTTTAATTTGAATCAAATTCCTAATAAATTTTCACTATCTCCACATAACTTCATTTACTGTCACTTTTTCCACAAAATTTTTCTTTCTTCACAAACTTTTCCTTAAAAGGTTTTTTATCGTCAGATACTCTTATTTTTTCTCTGATTAGAGTCTTCTTTTTTCAAATTAAAGAGATAATCTTTTCAATTCCTTTTTTGATACATGTTGTTCTTATTCTCTTCTTTTTTCTCTTTCACTTTTAATATTTGACCTTTGAATTTGCTAAATAATATTATAGATTTGATTTTCTAGAGGAGCTTATCAATGTTCAATGCCTTATTGTTCAAAAGATGTTTATAAATTAATTATTTTTAAAAAATATTTCTTTTTCTTTAATTTATTGAGAACTTCTTCGTGTAATGTGAGATGTTTATGAATTTATTTATTTTTAGAGAAGATTTTTTAAGAACTTTTTGGGATAGAGGCCAACATGAAAAGACTGTCCCATACTTTTTCTTTTAAAATGGAGGAAAATACATGAGTGTTATCCACGTTATATGTATCAGACACATTTATGATATTTTAATTTTTCATTCAAATAAGTATTTTAGCTTTATTATTTTTTAAAATTTTAAAATATGTCTTAGAAGTTTTTTTAGTTAAATCCTGCAAAATAAGATATATGTACTTTTTTTAAAAAGATTTTTGATTTATGTTTTTCTTCTTTAATATAAGTTTGTGTAATCCCTTTTGGGAATAAAATATATTTTTTAAAACTTTTTAAATTTTCGTATTACCAACAATTATAAGTTGTACATGACTTTTATATGTAATTATTCATTTGCCCACCTTTTTTGTCAGCTTCTTTTATTTTTTATTTTTACTTTTAGCATCATTGATGTTTTCTCTTTTTATATCTTTCATGCTTTTCCTTTTTTTTTGTTTTGATTAAATGATATAATATATTTTATATTTTTAGTTATTTTAATAGAAAATTATTGATTTTTTATTTTCTTTGATAGGTTTTGAAGATTCAAGTTTTTTTTTTCATTTGTTTGAGGAAATGACTTCATGAATATTTATCTATTTAGTTCTTAGTATTTATTACACCAATTAGATAAATATCTATTACTATATAATTTGATCATTCATTTGCTAAGTTTTAAGGATAAAAGTGTCTAATTATCTATTAAAATATTCTGCACCAGAATATGCTTAACTTTACAGTACATTTGTCATGAAATATAATAGTTGATGGTTTTTATTTTTTTATTTATATTTTTTTACCAAGTAAATATAAAAGAAAGAAATAATTTTGTAAAGTATATTAACACTATGGCTTCTTTGTGATGGATCAATAATACGATTCTTTTGAAAAAAAATTGAGCAAGGGCCTGAGATCTTTTCATTTTGAAAAAATCTTTCTTTGAGATTTTTAATATAAAATACTAATATTTTTTATTTTTTATGTTATTTATTTTTTAAGAATGGAGAGAGACAAGTAAGGGGAGAGAAATTTTAATTTTCACAATGATTTTATTGTAAATATATTCTATTATTTAAAAAGTCAAAATAAATAATTAAATGATAAAGAATTCTCTTTTTCTCTTACGCATAATGGGAGTAGAAGGTGAATACGGCAGAATAATTGAAAGACCATGTTGTAAAGTTAATTTACTTTAAAGATACAAAAAATATAACTTACAATGTATTTTTTTATTTCTTTTCTTTTCATTTTAATTTAATTATAATTAACCATTAGTGCATAATTTTTTAATTAAATATATAAATGTGCTTCATATTTTTTTATAATAACTCTAATAACTATTTATATAATAACCAGTGTTAATTTTTCTTTGTGGCACTTTTTTAATAAAATATTGACTCTGTTACTAAAAGAAATTGGCTTACTTATGATCGTGCTATTAAAGATATTTTTCAATGATATTTAAAATAAATTTTTCTTTTTAAAAATTTATTTTTATTATACAATATTTCTTTTTAAAAATTTATTTTTATTATACAATAATTTTTTTAGAAAGTAATGTATACACCAGATAAGGTACGGACTTTATGCTAGTTTTTTTAATGTTTCAACAGGTGTTTGAAAATCGATTTCTAAATCAATTGGTTTCTTTTTTATGAATTCATTTTTAATTCGTTTTTGCACAACTTGGAAGGATTGCGGCCTTGGCCAAAGGGTGAATCCCCTTCTGCATTGTATGGTAGAGTTCTTTCCTATATTCTCACAAGAAGCACAGCAAAGATTTTCATAAAATTTTTACATAATATTTCCGAACAATTCCTGAGCAAAAGCCTAAATTGTAATTTGATCATTGAATGGCGCAAGTGATACCCAGAGGCAAGTATTCCAGCGAAAGGGGAAATACCAACTTTCTGTTGTTTTTGTTTCTTTCCTTGTTCCTTTTCTTTTTTACTTTTTCTTTTCCCTTTTAATGGGTACAAAATGAGCTATATATACTGTTAGTAGGGATAGATGGGAGTGCCACTTTTACTAAAAAGGAGAATAAACTCTCTGCTTGATAGTGATCAAGTACAACCTTTTTGTTGGAACGCTTCATCTCGTCATACGATTAAGACTTTATTGGCCGAATAAGTACATACCATATTCGAATAGTAATTTTTGCAGTAGGATAGTGACCAATTTGATATATGTTAAAACTTTTGGCCGGGAAACAATAAGTTTTGTTGAAAGTTTGAAAGTTAAAGGCATAACTTTTTCGCAAATTTCCACTTTCTCATTTTTGGATTAATGAGAACTTAGTCCTCTAAATCTTGAGAGGTTATCAATTTCATCCCTCAAAAATGGATAAACATTTCAATTTGATCCTTCTGTTTCAAATATATTTATACTTTGATAAGGGTCTTTTAGCATAATCTTTAATAAAAGGAGTTATTGCAATTTAACCATAAATCCCTAGTTCTCTTCCTTTCTTTTTCCTCAAGTACCTCCACGGTATTATTAAGATAACCAGTCTCCACCTCTTCTCGACTTACCGTTGAGAGTCAAGATTGAATTTTTTACAATACTTTTGTGTAACATTATTTGCAGTATTACTAACTATAGAAATTTTATTTATATATTCTAAATTAAATAGAATAACCTCTAAACTTTTAAAAATAAAATTTAAAAATTTAATATTATAATTAAAAATATTACAAAGAGTGTTGTAGAGGATTTTGAGTGCCGACCACCCTATTTTCATAATCTCCTCTATCTTCTTTCAATCTACCACCTCCTCTCTAACTTAGCCTCGCCATTCTCCTCCTGACTAATCCTTTCGATTCACAATGAACAAAAGTGAAAATTGAAATGACGTCGTGGCTACAAGATATAAGAACAAAAAGTGATAACAAATTATTAAACAAAGAAACAATAAGCCAAAAATAGTTCATTAACAACTTCTGGTTGGTAGCAAATCAATCTGAAAAGGGTTGGTTAAGGAGATTAAAATGACGTCCTGGCGAGGAAGTATATGCAAAAATTATCGGCCTTCAAGGGCTGCAATCGCCACACGCATATGATGTTTTTAATTTTGCTTGCTTTCTCTCTTTGGTGGAATGAAATCCGATCTCATTTAGACCAAAAAATATTTTTTACGTGATTCAAATCTTTTTTCCTAAATAATTTTAAATTTGATAACGCTAATTTGTTTAGCTTGAGCACCTGATTAGATTATCAAACACAAGTTAAAAAAAATTATTCTGTTTGACATGTCACCTACAACTCACTATACAAGCTGTATTTTCCTTTATGAAAGTCAAATTCTTCAAGAAAATTTGTATCACGAAACGATAATTTACTGGCTAGCTAGGCATAGGAAATAATTTCTAAAATATAATTCACTTCTCCTTCTCTTAAAAGATTCTTATTAGTCGTGATCATAAAGACTCCATTTTTCTTTTCAATTGTGTAGGCTATACAAGTTGTTAAAAGGTGGGGAAGGGAGCTGTGGGCACCCTCAATCAAAGCAATAATGGCAGAGAATTTTTATGCTTGTCTTTCGCTACACGTAGAATAATAAACTATAATACGATTAATGTCCTTTAAATTTTGACATACAAGTTTAATATTCCCGGGACTCGAAGCACCTTATTAAACACACCGCCCCGTTTCACCTTAGCGTAGCCTACACTGCATATTAACCGTGTTGTAGAGCCTAGTAGTATTTTTAAAAAAATGAGCAGCAGCTGAGATAAAAGTAGATGCGTCATATAAAAATAGGGTTGGCGGTGCAGGTGTTATTTATTGAAAGGGATCATATATATATATATAGACTCTAACTTATTTCTTTTTTATTATTATAATTCAAATTTGTTAAGAACAACTTTTCAAAAGGATAATCTAGTCAATACATAATAGTGATTTGATGCTGAATAATAGTAGGCAACTACCTCTTTTGTGACAAGTTGATAACCCACTTGGTTAGTAGCAACTGGTGTCAATTTATTAAAAGGAAAAAAGAAAAGGGTGAGGTAAGTATTTTTATTTTATGGCCGCTTTATGCGATAAATTAACAAGAAGCTCTTACCTACTTCAAGGTAGAAAAAATGTATTTAGAGTTTTATTTTTTAAAAAATTAGGTCATGAATTTGGTTTCCAAGTTTAGGTCAGTGATTTAATAGGTTAAGAAACATATGAGGTATAGTTACGCTCTATTACTTTCCATCTCCGATATTAGAAAAACTAAATCTAAAGCATAATATAATAATACTTAAACATCTTCTATCCATTTACCTTTTATACTTGAATGCCATTAATAGAAATGAGTTCACTGAAATAATTTAAATATTTGAAATACATCCTCACTTATAATATACTTTGTTTGTTTCAAAATATAAGGCATTCTGAGTCTTTTTTCCTTCTTAAAATTTTTAGCTTTTTTTTTTTAAAAAAATTTTAAGATTTTTTTTCTAAAGTTATCTTTACTTGTAAATATGGTAAGTCATACTAATATACTATTATTGTTATTTATAAGGAATGGTATAATTAACCTTCGTTAGCTTACAACATTGCATGAATTTATATTAGATACAATCACATATGGCGACAAATCTAAATAATTTATTGATAAAGCCTATTTTTGGTAGACATAAATAGCACATTAAGTAATAATAAATTAGCTACTAAATAAAAAAAGTTGAGTGTTTATATAAAAATTATTATTATTATTATTATTGTTGTTGTTACTGTTATTACTTGTTATTACGACTATGTTAATACTACTTACCATCTATGTATTTTAGGTTTGGTCAATTTAATACTACCTTCGTGCATTTTTTTTTGGTTAAAAAATGACAATTCACTTGTTCATTTTTATTTGTTAAATTTATGAATTTAAGGATACGTTTATAGTTTAAGTTTCAAATATACACTTATTTAGACATTAAAAATAGTGAGAGGTTTTATTATGCTCCAAAGAACCAACTACCTACTATTAATTCCAATTCAATGAAAAGGAAAAGAAAGTGAATACGGAAAAGAGAAAAATAAATTTTATACTTAAATTAATTAGAAAAGTAAAACAATCTTTAATTATTTGAAATGCAGTTTTAAAGTGTTTGTGTATTTTGATTTTCAAAGATTGCATGAACTCTTCTCTAAAAACTACAAGTAAATAAATTCAGTGGTTAATTAGCAGCTTCTACAGATTGACAAGATCTCTCCTACTGAACCTAATCAAAATTTGGCAATCCTAAAAATAGCTCTGGGCTTGAAATAAGTAAAAGAATGGCATGAGAAATTAGATATTTATTAAATGTTCTATTGCTTAAAAAATGTACAATTCATCTTAAAAAAAAGTTCAGTCCAATTTTCTATATAAACCAAGAATTACGTTCAGTTTGACAGGGGCAAGAAATCATTTTGAACAATTTTGCCCTTCCAGTTTTAGTTTCAAGCATGGCGATCCACAAGGTATCAATATTGTGGTTTTTAGTGACATTCTTCTTTGTTTTGGGGCATACCAATGTGAATGCTCAACCTAGTGCCAGTGTGAATGCTAGTATAACACCTAAGTTATGTGATATTCTGAGAAGACTTGGTATAACCCTACCATTGATATGCCGCTCACCACCGCCACCGCCACCGCCATCACTGCCGCCACCACCACCGCCATCACTGCCGCCGCCACCACCGCCACCGCCACCGCCATCGCCACCTCCACCACCACCGCCATCACCACCACCACCGCCACCGCCATCACCACCACCGCCACCACCACCATCCCCACCGCCACCGCCACCACCGCCGCCACCGCCATCACCATCGCCACCTCCACCACCACCGCCATCACCCCCACCGCCGCCACCATCACCACCACCACCACCGCCATCACCATCACCACCACCACCACCTAGCAAATCACCTCCTCCTCCACCTGTTACATTCTCCCCTCCACCACCCAATACGAATACTTTGACACCACCTCCACAAGGCTTCAGTTCTCCTCCTCCTCCAGTTATTTCAAACACTCCACCACCACCCAAGACTCCGACACCACCTCCACCGCAACCATCTAGTAGGTCGCCACCTCCACCAATTAGATCTCCCCCTCCACCACCACCACCCAAGGCTCCGACACCACCTCCACCGCAGCCATTTCGTAGGTCGCCACCTCCACCAATTAGATCTCCCCCTCCACCACCCAAGGCTCCGACACCACCTCCACCCCAGCCATCTCGTAGGTCACCACCTCCACCAATTAGATCTCCCCCACCACCACCCAAGGCTCCGACACCACCTCCACCGCAACCATCTGGTAGGTCGCCACCTCCACCAATTAGATCTCCCCCTCCACCACCCAAGACTCCGACACCACCTCCACAGCAGCCATCTGGTAGGTCGCCACCTCCGCCAATTAGATCTCCCCCTCCACCACCCAAGACTCTGACACCACCTCCACCGCAGCCATCTGGTAGGTCGCCACCTCCACCAATTAGATCTCCTCCACCACCACCCAAGACTATGAATCCACCTCCACCGCAGCCATCTGGTAGGTCGCCTCCTCCACCAATTAGATCTCCCCCTCCACCACCCAAGACTCTGACACCACCTCCACCGCAGCCATCTGGTAGGTCACCACCTCCGCCAATTAGATCTTCCCCTCCACCACCCAAGACTCTAACACCACTTCCATCTGTTACATTTTCCCCTCCACCATCTTCAAAGGGTTCACATTGGAAACCACCTGGGCATGGTCATTGGAAGAATAAAATGCCACGTGAAATTGGTTCATTCCAACATCAACCATTCCGTTTTCCTATTCAAGTTCCACATTGAAAGCATGATTAGAGCTTTCAACCTCCACAATCATAGTCCTACTTTGCTATCCTCTATGTCTTTTTAAACATGTTTTTTATAGACAAGTATCAGCAGGATATAAAACATAATACGAAATTTTGTATAAGTCCTGAATCATGAATAAGAAAAGGTAAAGCCTTTGTATTTTGTGCAAGTTGGGAAAGAATAACTGCAAAAGTATCGGCTGATGAAGATACTCTTTTGTGATGCATTTTCTGTAGCTGATCAATCGGTTCAACTATGGATATGCCATGTTCTTGTATCTCTTTCTTGTAATTGCACTTATTGTTAATGATCAAACATAAGATTACACCTAAGCCATGTATCCGATTTTTTTTTTGGCCTAAATGCATACGATTTATTACATGTTCTTCGCTATATTTGTATTTCGTTCAGGAACACTTCCATCTTTGCAGTACTAAAAAGATAACTCTTCGGAAATTTAAGTGTCATAACAGGTACCTTAATGAGACCTGGGGCAATTGCCGCTCTTGGCACAAGATAATGCAACACTTTAAAGTGTTTTAATAAATTTAATTTTAGTAGTGAGGAGGGAATGAACACCTTATCAAAATGTGAAAAGACACTAAAAAAAAAAAAGACACTAAAATTTACATATTTGAATTTTTAGGGTTGCTTAGAATCGGCTGACTCCTTCACCGGAAAAGGAAGTGCCACATTAGACATTTGTAGGACATCTTCAAAGCGCCTTAATACGATTGCCAAAGCACATCAACATGTGCCAAATTGGAGGATTTTCAAAACACTTCAAAGGCAGTATTTTCGTTTCAAAATACCCATAAAAAATTTCCATTTTTGTAGTTTCACAGTACTACGTCTATAACAAATTATATACATATTTACTAAACATCAAAATATAAGTCTTTTTGAATTTGAATAGCGAGATCAAAATATAAAGTATTTTTGCAACATTTTAAAGAGTATTTATTATATATTTTTTCTAATTTTGTCCACTCTTTATTTCATATTTCTCTCCATCTTCTATTTCTTAAGGGCATGAACCGAACTTTATCTCAAAAGTTCCCTTGACGGAATTCTTTTCCCAAGTAGAGGCATCAAGCAGGGCAGTTCATTGTACCTTTTTATCCTATGTTCCAATGGTTTTTTGCAATGATTAGGAACGCAGTTGCAAATCAGACGCATTGACTGATTCAAATTAGTAGGGGGAGGACTAGTGGTGTCTCATTCATTTTTTACGGATGTCAATCTCCTTTTTGCAGAGCCAAATTTGGAGAATGTTCTCTCTATCGGAAGAATTTTATCCCAATATGAATATCACTCAGGTCAGTCAATTAACGTCAATACGTCCTCACTTTATTTCAGCAAAGGTACTTATGGTGCTTTAAAGCAAAATTTACTGATTTCTTTAGGAGAACGAGAGAATGATGGGAGTGGGAAACATTTAAGATTGTCATATCTTATCGGGAGGTCAAAAAAGAATGGTTTTGGTTTTCTTAAAGACAATATTTGGAAGAAATTAAATGGGTAGAAGGAGAAAATTCTAACTCCAATTGGCAAAGAGGTTTTGATGAAAGCCGTCGTTCAAGTCGTGGGTCCAAACAATATTCAAGAGGAGGGTGAATTGAACTTTAATAAAAATTAACTTATTTAAAATAGAAATAAATACTCAAAATATTTCCAGAGCTAATCATTGAATATTATGCTATTAGTAGGCTAAGCACCGTAAACTAAAGTCCAAACTATGTATCAAGTTAATTTTTCAAAGTAAACTTTTATAGAAAGATAATAGCTTGTGTATCTAACTATAATAATTTGCTAGACTTAAGGTACAACTTTCCATGAGATTGAAAGATGTACTCATTCCGCAGTCCAACTATGTTCAAAAGTAATTTTCAAAAAAGTCATCAAATTAATTCTTACCAAAAGACCATTATTGCTAAAGTTGATGTCACAATGTAAATCACAATTTTTTAGCACAATTTCTCATCGTGTGGAGAACATACTTTAAACTGAATCATTCTTGCACAAAAAAGTTTGCTACTAGAGAAGGTAAATTGAAAATAAAACAAGAAAACATTTAAAGCAAAACAAAGTAAGAAATAAAATGGCACTAAGGATTTTATAGCAGTTCGACAACATGCCGAGCTACATCCACTCATTAGGAGTCTCATCTCAAGTATTCACTAAACACAATCTTTTTAATAATAGAGATCAAATCATAAAAGCCCTAAGTAACTTTCTACCAAGAACTCTCAAATTGTACATACTGATTTTGGAAATAGATCCAATAACTATCTAATCACTAGTTTTCAATAGAACTAACAACTATATCTCTAGATTTTCAATAGAATTAGTAACTATTTTCCACCCAAGAATCTCATCAGCCTTGGTGGCACAAATTTGAACATGTACTTGTGAACATTGAAGAGATGAAGATGGAAAGATTGTAACTTTCGCTTGCCTCCAATTTGAACTCACACTTTACACATTTGTTCTTTGCAGTCTCATATGTGTTTCTCTTTCTATTTGTAGATTTGTGCTCTCACCTTTTGACAAGCATGAGTGAAAGAGTTACATATACAAGAGATATACAAAGCCTATGAAAAAATAAGAGATAGTACAATCACATGATGCCTCAGTCAAATCTTTTTAAAAAGTCAAATGCTTTTTTAGAAAATTCAATATTTTTGTAAAGTAAGTCACATATGTGATTTTCTAATTGTCCTAACTTGATGTATTATTTCATAGAAAGTCAACTTATTTCTTTTATCTCAAAAACTAGTTCAAATCAATTTTTTAATTCTTTACAAGTTTTGAAAAGGTGAGATTGATAGCTTTTAAAAAGTCATTCTAGAGGACTGAATGGTCGCACTGTTACTGTGCCAATCAAACAGTTTTAGTCATGATCAACCTGACTCGTTTAGATATTTTGCTATTTGGTAAAAATAGCTTGACAAAAATAATTTCATCTTGATAGTTTATAAATTAGTTTGATATGAAGATTAGAGTAGAAAAACTTTGTCTTTTCTTGAAAATTTTCATATGCGGTTTTGAGTAAAACTTTTGAGGCATATTTTTTAAGATAAAAAATTTTAAAATTGATTCTTAACAAGAAATCTAAAGATATACACCTGGATGCACACCATATGATTCTTACATTTGTGTGGTATGATTATGATAATTTATTTCATAGTATATTCTAAAATTACTTAACAAAATTCATTAGATCACTGAAATATGTTTTGTTAGTTATCAAAATAAAACATATTGTATCCTCGAGTCAACACAAACTATACAAACTTACATTATGTCTTGTTTTTTTATTCTTGATGAAGTTTGTGACTCCATTGTCACCATGAAATGCAATTTGCGGTGGGGAGAAAGTGGACGAGTGCACAAGATTAACTGGAATTCCTGGGAATCGCTTTGTAAAACGAAGTGCAAAGGAGGTTTTGGTTTTCCTGACTTGGAAGCGTTCAACTTAGCTTTCTTGGCTGAACAAAGTTGAATGATTCTTCATAATCCTAATGCAATGGTCGCCCATGTTCTGAAATCGATGTATTTCCCTTATGATCATTTTCTTAATGCTTCTCTAGGTTCCCGACCTTCTTATTTGTGGAGGAGCTTACTCAAAGGGAGGAATCTACTTCAATTGGGGTAAGATGGAGGGTGGGAAATGGTGATCACATTAGATTACGGAATTCTCTGTGGATCACCTAGCAGCAAGGGTTTCAAATTCAGTCTTCTCCCTCAGCAGGCCTAGCCTCGTAACAGTCTCTTCCCTTATTGACCGTGAGCATTGATGTTGGAATGAGTAACTATTGCAGCAGTTATTTAATTATTTCGAAGTTGATATTATAAGTACAATTCCCTTGTGTGATTCTTGGCCTGAGGTTAAACTTACTTGGAGCTACTCTAAGAATGGCCAATATGCTGTTCTTTCTGGTTATAAAGTGCTCATGGATTTTGTGGACAGATCTCAACATCCATGTTCCTCCCTGTCAAGTTCTCAGGAAGAGAAGTTCTAGAGAATCGTTTTGTATCTCATGGTTCCCCCTAAACTTAAACTGTTCTTGTGGCGGTGTGTTGGAATTCTATAAACAAGCCATAACATCTTCAAACGTGTTAAGGGGCAATCTGACATTTGTGCATGCTGCAGAATGGAAATGGAAATAGATCGACATATCGTATTTGATTGTTGTACACTCAAGAACTCTGGGATTATGTTGCAAAGTTCCAACATTGGCTTAATTATAGTGCTACCACGTTCAAAGATCTATTGGGAGCTGTTTTCGAAAAAGAAACTCCAGAGGACTTCACTTTCTTTGTATTCTTGCTTTGGTACATCTGGTTGCGCCGGGAATAGTCATATTTTCACTGGTCGCTTGACTAATAAAATGGAGGTGGTGCGTCAAGCTGCAGCGACGGCGGCGGAATTTTTGGAGGCCACAACAAGTGCCCTTGCTCTTGAGCATCAGTTTAGCAATTAGGAGGTTGGGACTTCTGTTTGGCAAGTGCCGGAGGAAGATTCCTACAAAGTGAAGGTTGACGCCTCTTAGTCCCCAAATACAGGGGGTATTGGGGTTGTGATCCGAAATTGTTATAGTCAGGTGGTTATTGGTTTGGAAAGATCTTTTGCATGCCAAAATTTTGGCCATGCTTAAGGGAGCTCGCTTGGCCAAAGAATTTGTCAATACAAGGACTGTGATGGAATCTGATTCACCGGAGGGTGTTGCACATTTAAGATCCGATGCTGAGAAGGATCTCTGTCATGTTGGACATCTTGTTCACTTAATTAGACAGGAGTTTCTTTATTTTTCGAATATTTCATTTAGTTATGTTAGTCGGTCTGGCAATACAGTAGCACATTCGTTAGGTAACTATGGTGCTAGTTTAGGTGATACTTGTATGAGCCTTGAATCTATACAGAGGTGCTGTTACAGGTGTTACAGTTTCTAGGAGAGACTCTGACACAGACTGTACCTCCTTGCTACCAATCTGCAATTTTAGCATATTTGGGTTAATACATTTCTTTATTCTCAAAAAAAAAAAAGTTCCATTGACTTAGAACATCTTAATTCCGGTGCATAAGTCCAAAAAAAACTTGTATTTGGACACGAATAAGTATTTGCCAATCTGGAAAACCAATAATATATTTATTACTCTCAATCTAATTTTACTCTTAACTATTTTAGACAATAGATTTACTATTTTAAAATATACTAGGTCCTAATTTCTTTTTTCTCTGTTTCAAAATATTTGTCATCTTCCTATTAAAAGATTTATATATTATTTTAAACTTTATCCTTGCCTTTAATATATTTTTACTCTAAAAAATTATTAGTTTTTCAATCGACCATTTAAAATATCAATATCTAATGTTGAATTTGTATTTGAAACACTGATTAATTATGTTTAGATAAGAGCGATTTAAACTTCTATCAAAATTTTGTACAAAATTTATCAAAATCTCAATTCTTGTGTAAAATTGAATTATAACATATATTTTGAAACATATTAGGTATTGCTTATTAGTTCATTGTATATTAATTTTTAAAATTCTTAGTTTGTATGTGTTGTGTTAAATTGACAACTATTTTTAAATCGAGGAAGTACGACATTAACTCATATCTAATTGCTCCATCAAATGTACTTCTCCTTTTCAATAATTTTTTTCTGCAGTACATAGCGTTACTTTATGATACTGGAAGTGTTCAATATTTGTTTATATATACTCTAAAATTCTAACAGCATAAAATTAAACAAACAAGGCTATTAATAACTAAAGGAATTGCTAAGTGCATAATAGTTTTACTGATCCATGATAACTTTTGATAATTTTAATAAATTTTTTATACAGGACGATTTTATAAATGTAGAACAATTTTTAACAATTTTAACCTTTTATAAATTTAATTTTAAACAAATGGTGTTGGGCACACCGTTGTAAATGGGGGTGCCCAACCCTCCCCTTTTTTTCCTTTTGTTTTTTCTATTTCATTTTTAAATGTAATAAAAATTATTTTTAATAAATATTATTTTATTTATTTTTAATTTTTTGTTATTAAAAATTTTATTAAAATTTACATAATTCAATAATAATGATTTAAAATCAATTTAAAATTAGAATACAATCAATTGCAATTTTAAAGATCTTATTTTTCTCTTTTAATTTAAAAAAAATTTAATAATTGATGGAATTCAATTGGAATTTGGTATCTTTATCCTATTAATTTTTTACACTATACTTTTAAAATTATTTTATTTTACCACTGAAATAAAAAATCAACTAATCTTTATTGTTTGTTTTGGGATCATCAAGAGCTATGATCATCTATGAGGTTATTGCATCCCAACACAATTGAATTTGCATAATAGTGCCAACTTCGATGTAAGGGCGGCAGTGGACAATCGTGGAACATCTTTAACACCACCAAATGCCTCATCATATCAAGTGTCTAGTTGTGTAAGTATTTGATGACTTTTCCTGATCCCTCCATAATAGTAATATATAAATTAATAAAAAATAACTAATGATCAATAATACAATTAATAATAGATAAATTAATAAAAATGACCATAATATCCCTGGTATAATATGATGAAAATGCCCTTAGTGTAATTATTTTATATACAAATTTTTAAAAATAAAGTAAATAATAATTAACGAATACAAAATCAACACATCTTTATCGTCTATTTTGGGGCCATCTAGAGATATGATCATTTATGAAGTTATTTTATCCCAACACACTAAAATTTGCATACGCTACCAACTTGGATGTAAGGTTGACATTAGACAATCGTAAGACATCTTTAACACTACCAAATGTCTTACCATATCAAGTGTCCAATTATGCAAGTATCTGACGACTTCTCCTGATCACTTCACAATAGTAAGAATGTCATCAGACTGATTACATATATAGATGAGTAAATAACATTATATTTTGTTGCTATAAACCAATCTATCTCTATCATATCCATCCAATGACCCTCTAGTGTTCTACCCGAAAAGTGACTGTAGGCCATTATTTGGCGATTTACCCACCTTACTCACCTAACATAACTTGACTATATAATGATTTCATCAATAGCATATCATATACCCAGGCAGCTCTCACTGTGGACCGATGTAATTCATTACTATATCTAAAATGTGGAACAACTTTGTATCCACAATTGCTATCAAATTGAAAATTTACAAAGTCTTCAATATACTGGTAAATATTGAGCGGTAAGCCAAATGCATATTGATTTTTGCCTCTGTCTCCAAAAGAATTAAAATTGGATACTGATCTCTTACATGCTCCAGAAGAAGAAGGTGGACAAAATGATTTGCTTTTTCAGTCATGTCCTAGATACATCATCGCAGTATACTCCTATATTGTATTATCTCTTTTAGCACTTAAGTTTTGCTTTGGTCAGCCTCTATGATTCCTTATAGGTGGCTCCTCAAGATCTCCCTCGTTTGGCCTCAACATTCTCCTACTTCATGCCATGTAATTTTTTCTAATGTCATGAGGTTGGTATCATGAATTCTCAATTATTGACTAAAATTCGTCTCACTCCTCATCTACTAGTCGTATCAATAACAAACTCATCGTATGATTCAATATCTATTTTCTTCCAAAATGATGTATTTTATCTAAATGAATGCATCATCTAGCTAATATGACAAGTGACATCTCGTGGGCACAAGGAAGTCTACATGTCCTCCTCAAAATACAACCACAATATTTCGCATCTGTATCAACCTCACCTATCCTCTTGCACTCTTTTAACAATGCCTTTATAACATAATGTGTAATCTTGCCAGATAATCTTGGTAACGCTTTATTGCTTGTGGCGTCATGAAGATCCCTATGAAGAGATTGTTTGAATACCATCTTAATTTCACTATTTGTTGATCCACCAAAGTATCTATCTTGCCCCACATTGTATAAAAAATCTCAACAAAAGACTGTAGGATATAATTCAATGATGAATGTTGGCTCTCCACCCTGTTAGTTATGAGGCAACCCATATGTAGAATATCATCAGTCCAAGCACAAATGAATTTAGTAGAATAAGTTTGCAACCAAATCTCTGTAACGTAATCCAACAAAGTCAGAAACATTTTCCATTTACTGCGCATTTCCTGTAGTCGATAATTATACTGATCTATGCTACAATACTCCACGATCTTATTCCAAACTCCTTGAGAAAATGTAGCTCCTATTTCCTTGTTCTTTGTCATATGTGAAACTCTATTTTTCACATTCTTAGATATGTGGCGCCTACATAAAACGTGATGGACATTTGAAAAAGTAACATTAAGAGCATTCATAAGCCATAACTTTCATAAAAGATGACAGACATTTGGAAAAGTAACAGTAAGAGCTTTCATAAGTCTTAACTTTTGATTAGTGATAATAGCAGAAGACATGTTATCCATGTCAAATAACATCTTTAATTGAGATAAAGTCTATAGATTAAGTCTATGTGTAGCTACATTCCTTCTCGTTTCTTAGAAACCCAAATGCTACATAAATGACATCTTGTATTGATTGGTCTTATAGGTGCATATCATATCAACCGATAAGGGATGTGTGAATAACATATTGCTGAGAACATTCGTCCCTGGGATCTCCTTATACCAATGCCTATAGTGATTATCTATCATTAATTTCATCAAGTACTGCACCACAGATAGGCCTCCACAATCTTTTTTAAAAATCTTCGAGCGCTCATTGTAGATATTTTTCATTGAAATCCATATAGTTGTTTCATTCATTTTATAATCATTTTCGATTTTGTATGACATGCTGTCAGTTCACAAATTTCTTTACACTGTTCTAGTGTGAATTTAGCAGCGGATGAATGTTCTTGGTGATAATAACCAAGAGCATGATTGTGTCGCCCTTCTTGAACAACTAACTGCCAACTGCCATCTTCTACCTCTGTTTCTTTTATGAGAATCGAAAACTACATTTCCTGCTTGTGATCAATTTGATAGTTTTTTTTATAACATTAGTTTTTATTTCTCTGTATTTACCAGATCTCTCACAATCGATACACACTCAACCCTTTCTGCTTCAACCTTTATTTTTCTTTAAAGATAAAATTATGAAGAACCTATTTAATGGACTACCAACATTTGTCACATACTCTTGTAATGCTTCTCTAGTAGAAAATTGAAAATTTATATGAAAAAATTCTTCAAAAATTTTTTATAATGTCTCATTATCAAATACTTTGTTATTCTAGAATACAAAATTAACAAAAAAATATTAATACTGATTAATAATAAAAATTTTAAGAAAATGATACTGATATTATTAACATAATAATAAAATATTTAAAAATAAATAACTATTAAAATAAATAAAAATTAAAAATAAAATATAAATAAATCAAACAAATAAAAAATAAAATAAATTAAAAAATAAAGTATGTAAAATAAATAAGTGACTACATAAATAATAAAAATGAAATTTAATTACATTAATTAGGATAAATATATAATTAAATAAAAAGTACAAAAAATATTAAATAAAATAAATAAAATTTAATAAATATAATAAAAATATAGAAATAATTATAAAAAATTCAAAGACCTAATGCAAATTAAAGTAAGAAGAAAACTTTATTAAATAAAATTAATAATATAATTTATGAAATTTAAAATAATTAAATAAAAAATTAAAATAAAAAAAAAATAGTTGGGCGCCCTTGACCACCATACACTTGATGTGTGGTGCCAGTCACAAAAAGGAGTGCGCACCAAATACACACACACACACACACACACACACACACATATATATATATATATATATATATATATATATATATATATATATATATATGGCGCTCCCTTGCTCTTTGCTGCTTGCTTTGATTATTTAATAAATATTACTTCATTAATAATTTTTATTTTTAATATGTAGCAACTTTTTTAAATTTTTGAGTTTTTAAAAATTTTTATATAAGAATCTAGAATTATAATCCAATATCAACCAATTATAATTATTTAAGATCAATTGAAGATTTGATTAGAATTCAATTATTGTACAATTGTCTGAATTTGGTTTTAATTCATGCTTAACCACTACTAGTTTATGGGTTCTGAGCGATTCGCAGACAATTTGCTGGTTGAGTTTGGTTATAATTTGCAATTGGGTTAACTTTTTGAATAATTTGTGTAACAATATCTGTAAAATAATAATTTACGATACTTATTTTTATAAAAATAAAAAAATGATTTGATATTTCATATTTGTGCTTAGTATAATGATCATTTTAAACTTAAATTTCTATTGAATTTTAGTGTTTCAAACACTATTTATACGCCCTTATCTCTTATTTTCTTTAAATAAGTTTATTGAAGATTTGGAGTACAGTAGAGCAATGAAAGAGATTCTATATACTTATATTGAAGAAAAAAGAAGAATGCAAAATAGAGTAGCATAATAGAACATATTCAAGTGGGATTTTGACCTCCTTAGAGATTTCAAATGCCAACATAATCTTCTAGACAATTACAGAGGAGATTCTGAAGTTTCCAAAATGGTAAAAGTTATATCAATCCGAATTCATTTGGTCACCCTACATATAGTGCAAAGTTAGTATTTTTGGATTTGGTTGTAGTTTTGACACATTGTGGTATAATTACCATATCTTGAGTTCTACATTTCAAATGGAGGTTATTCAAAGCTCTGTAGAAATATAAGATTATTATTTACAACTTTCATGAAGACATGAAGATCTAAATAGTCCGATTTAATGCTTAGAATTCACTAATAAACCAAACGGTACCGTTTTAGCAGAAACAAAATTTTCTGCAATTTTGGCTCTCTTTTTAGGAGGTATATATATATACCCTTTTAGGGCATTTGAAGGGGCTGCCGCCTAGGGTTCCAAAGAGGAGAAAAAAAGAGAGAAAAACATCTAAAACCTCTCCCAAATCTTCAATCTTTGCAAGAGAAATCAAGAGAAAAGATCAAATCTTTGACGAATGAAAACATAAATCTTGAAGATTCAAGCTCAAGAACACAACTTTTCACAACCAAGTTGGAGAATTCCAAGCTTTGAAACAGAGAATATTTGAGCCATGAAAATGAGCAATTCTTTCTCTTTCTTTGTTGCTTTATGTTCTTTGAATTGTAATATGTTAATGAGTTAAATTCTTGAACACTTAGATGGTTATTGATATTCCATATTTGTGCTATATATAATTATCATTTTGAGCTTAATGTTATGTTAAATTTTGGTGTTTTAATCACCATTTATACTCCCTTTATCTCTTATTTGCTTTAGGTGATATTATTGAAGATTTGGAATTAAATGAAGCAAATAAGGGAAATTTACACAATGAAGAAGGATAGAGAAATGCAGAGGAAAAACAGACTGGTAGACATATTTCAAGTCAGATTTTGACCTCTATGAAGATTTCAAATGCAAAGGTGGTGTTCTAGACAATTATAGAGGACATTCGGAAGTTTTCAGAATGATAAAATTTGTGTCAATCGGAGTTCATTTGCCTACCCTATGTATGCTGCAAAGTCACCTATTCTGCATTGGGTTCTATTTTTGACACAGTCTGGTATAATGCTCATAACTTGAGTTCTAGATGCCCAATTGATGTGATTCAAATCTCTGTGGAAATATAAGATCCTGATCTACAACTTTTATGAAGACATCAAGACCTAGATCAGCCGATTTGGTGGTCTGAATTCACCTAGAAGTCAAAACAGTGTCACAGTCGGGCAGCAGAAACTTGCACCAAAACTGGGGGCAAGCGGCGCCGTTTGGTGTGATATAAGCGGCGCCGTTTGTGTCGATCTGAAGCTGTTTTTAAGCTGCATTTCTCTCTCTTTTGGGGGAGATTTTCATACCCCTTTAGGGCAGAACCAAGAGAGAAGGCTGGGAGGGGAGAAAACTGCAGAAAAACAGCAAGAAATCACACCCAAATCCCTCCCAAATCTTCATCTTTGCAAGAGAAATCAAGAGAGAAGATTGAATCTTTGAAGAAGGAGAACCTCCACCTTGAAGATTCATGGAAAAACCTGCAACTTCCTCAACATCACAGTGACGATTTTCAAGCTTCAAGAAGAGGAGATTTCCACCATGAAAATGAGCAATTCTTCCTCTTTCTTTGTTGCTTTATGTTCTTTAATTTGTACTATGTTGAGGAACTAAACTTTTGAATGCTTGAATGGGTATGAACCCTAGATTTTATTTATGTGAATGAATTGTTTCCCTTGGTTGATTGAATTCGAATTTCTTGTGGATTGTTTGTGGGTTTGAATGTTTGAATTGATTGGGTGGATAGTTGATGAAATTTTGTCACTTGGAATTGAGAAAGGAAGGGTGATTGAAATTGATTCAAAAATCTGGAATTTTGTCACTTGGAATTGAGAAATGAAGGGTGATTGATAATTGATTCAAAATCTGGAAATTTTCACTTGGAATTGAGAAAGGAAGGGTGAAATAGACCATACACAAACAATGGGGATGATTTAGGTGACTAGAGATAGAAACCTAAACATTTTCTTGGTAATTAGAGAAATCTAATTGGAAATTCAAAAACCTTAATGCATTCTTGGGTTGAATTGGTTAGAAAGAGATTTCAACTAATTAATCCAAGGGTAGAGGACTTTCATCTAGAGATAGAGAGAGGCCTAAAATAGGAATTTCACCAAACACAAGAAATGAACACCTTCTTGGCAATTAGAGAAATCTAATTAGAAATTCACCAATCCAAATGCATTCTTAGGTTAAATTAGTTAGAAAGAGATTTCAACTAATTAATCTAAGGGTAGAGAACTTTCATCTAGAGATAGAGTGAGTTCTATCATTGGAATTTCACCAAGTATTAGAAGGGGAAACAAATCAACCAAGGGACTTTTCTATCACATAGGTAATTCTAGGTGGATTAACCATTCAAGTATTGTTTATTCAATTGAATTCCCTCTTGCAAGAAAGATTAGTTAAGCTAGTTTAATTAGTCAAATTAGATTTTGTTTCCAAGCAACTATTTCCATCATTTTCACAAGAAAATTTGATAGGCTAAACAATAGAATTACAAGTGAGTAATGGTAATTGACCATCCCCGTGGATACGATATTTAACTTGCTTGCCATTATACTAATCTAAACGATAGGTGCACTTGCCTTGTGTTTGTGTGCAAATTGTTAAAGATTGTGATAAAATTGAGTATAAAGGCATAGACAACAAAACACAACAAGTTTTTGGCGCCGCTGCCGGGGAATTCGGTTAATATTAGGAAAGCTTGAAATCTATTGATTTAGTCATTTTACTTATTTGTTGTTATAATATCTATTTCTAGTGTTAATATTTGTTGTCTTGTTTGCAATTTTGTAAGTCATTAGTGAATTGGAGTTCTTAGCTTATGTTTCTCTGTTTTTTGTTCTATTTTAAGTAAGTGTTCTTTGAGCTAAACTTTTACTTGATTTGTGGTGAAGGTGTGAATTCTTTTGGTTTATGACCTCAAGTAATTCGGGAGAATTGAATCAACTTAATTCCGAAGTTGAGCAGATTTTTTATTGGGATTCAAGAGGTATAAACCTAAAGGTGATACTTGACGGAATTGAAGTTGAAGGTGAGAATCCTCAAATTGAGAACAATATGGCACATGACGGAAATGCAAGGCCAAGGACAATGGGAGACTATGCACGACCTTCATTGTTAGGAGCGGAGTCAAGCATTGCCCGACCAAGAGTTGAAGCCAACAATTTTGAGATCAAACCGAATATCATCCAAATGGTTCAACAATTGGTACAATTTGATGGTTTACCGACGAAGACCCGAATGCTCATATTGCCAACTTTTTGGAGATATGTGATACTTTCAAGATTAATGGGGCTTCCGAAGATGCCATCCGCCTTCGGCTATTTCCATTTTCATTGAGGGATCGAGCCAAGTCATGGTTGAAATCACTTCCACCGGGTTCCATCACTACATGGAACAATCTTGCCGAGAAGTTCCTCGCTAGATATTTCCCTCCGGCAAGGACTGCAAAGCTAAGAAATGATATCTTCTCTTTCCAACAAATGGAGAGTGAAAGTTTATATGATTCTTGGGAGAGATGGAAGGAGCTATTGAGGAAATGTCCACATCATGGTCTAGATTTGGGGCTTCAAATGCAAACATTCCATAGTGGATTAAATTTCCCTTCCAAGCAATTCATTGATGCTTCTTCGGGAGGTACCACTAGTTTGAAAACACCGGAAGAGTTACAAGACCTCATTGAAAACATTGCCATGAACAACTACCAATGGGGGAATCCTAGACCGAAAGCCAAGCCTAGTGGAATACACAATGTAGACATGATGACGACTTTGGAGGCAAAATTCGATGCCTTAAATAAGAAGATTGAGAGCTTGAGTTTGTCACCTCAAACCTCCCAAGTGATGATGGCTTGTGATTTTTGTGGAGGTGGTCATCCAAACCATGAGTGCCAAACCATGGGAACTTCTAATGCATCATCAACGGAGCATGTGGATTTCCTTGGAGGAGGAAGGCAACCCAACAATCCTTATAGTAATACCTATAATCCGGGGTGGCGGAATCATCCAAACTTCTCATGGAGCAACCAAGGGCAACAAAGACCGTTTCAACCTCCCGGCTTCCAAGTTTCATCAAATTCTCAACCCCAAATATCTCTTCCTTATCAACATCAACCTCCTCCACCTCTTCAACAACCGGTGAAGCCTAGCCTTGAAGAATTAATGACAAAGTTCATTGAGACTACGAAACCCGGTTCCAAAATCAAGAAGCATTCCCTGAGGAACCAACAAGCTTCCATTCAAAATTTGGAAAATCAAATAAGTCAATTGGCAAAGCTTGTTTCGGAAAGACAAATGGGCGGTTTACCTAGCAACACGATTACCAATCCGCGAGAACATGTGAATATGGTGATTTTGGGAAGTGAAAATAAATCAAATGCTTTGGAATGTAAGGTGAAATCCCAAGGCATGGGGAAAATGAAAATCAAGTTAAAGAAACAGTTCTTGAGAAAAAGGAAGAGCATTTGAAGAAGATGGTTCGGAGTACAAGCCTAGAATTCCATACCCCGCCGCACTTCTAAGAGATAGAAAGGATGAGCAACTTGGTAAATTTCTTGAACTATTCAAACAATTGCACATTAACTTACCATTTGTTGAAATTCTTTCGGAGATGCCGAAATATGCTAAGTTCCTCAAGGATGTACTTTCGAAAAAGAAGAGGCTTCGAGAACTTTCAACGGTAACATTGAATGAGGAATGCTCTGCCATCCTTCAAAACAAAGGAAAGCTACCTCAAAAGCTAAAAGATCCAGGGGAGTTTTAATATTCCTTGCAATATTGGTAGTCTTTCTTTTGATAAATCATTAGGCTGACTTAGGGTGCTAGCGTCAACTTGCTGCCATTTAATGTTTTCAAACAATTAGGCCTAGGTGAACCAAAGCATACTAAGATGAGTATTCAATTTGCAGATGGTTCAGTTAGACATCCTAGGGGTATTGTTGAAGATGTGCTTGTCAAAGTTGATAAATTCATATTTCCTGTTGATTTTGTGATACTTGACATGGATGAGAGTGTTGAGATTCCTTTGATCTTAGGAAGACCTTTTCTAGCTACTGCTAAGGCCAATATAAATGTGAGTGAAGGAAAGTTGACCCTTAGGGTAGAAGACGAGGAGGTTGTACTTAAAGCTTTGAAACCTTTGAAATATTCTTCAAATCCTAATCATTCTCATGGTAAGATTGATGATATAGATGCTCATGTCTCTAATTCTTTACAGGAAACCTTGGTGAAAGATTCTTTGGATCCATCTTTAATCAAAGGCAATGATGCAAAGAAAAAGAAGAATAAGTTAGTAGAAGAGATTGCGGTTGATGTGAAAGGTTCCAATGGAAATGCGGAAAACTATTGTACAAGAGATTCGTCATTAAAGGTGAAAATAAAGCAAGACCAAAACATTGACCAAAATCAAGATTTCAAGTCGGGAGAGCAAGTTTTATTGAATGACTCGCGATGGCGGTTGTTCACAAGTAAATTTAAATCTAAGTGGATTGGTCCATTTGTGGTAAGTAAGGTACTCCCATATGAAGTAGTAGAAATCTATCACCCGGAAAAGGGAACCTTAATGGTAAGCAAACATAGACTCAAACTTCATCATACTTGTAGTGAGAAAGAACTTGGGGACGATCATATTTGTGCTCCCCTTGACTTAGGGGATGAGTAAGCTTCTTCCAGCAACGTTTTTCATTTGTGCATATTTTTTTTTCTTTTTTTTCTTTGGTTTTACTTTCTATTTTATGTTGTTACTCTGTTCTTGTGTTTGAGACTTGTTGTATAATGTTTTTTTTTACATAATTGTGTTTAATGTGGTTTTGAGTTTGAAAATTTTAATTGGCTTGAATTGTGAAGAGTTTTATAATGTGTTGTTTAGTGTGATTTTTATGTTTGTAATCAATTATTTTGTTAAATTTTGTTGTTAAATTTGTAGTTGAGTTTGGCAGTAAAAGTACTGTTCATCTCGCTTTCTTGTAGCATTTATGAGCTAAAACGGCGCCGCTTGGTGTGCTCCAAGCGGCGCCGGGGTTACTGTTCATAGTGGGGGTTACTGTTTACGGGCCGGGGTTACTATTCATCAAAAAAAAATTTTTTCTTTTTTTTTTTTCAATTTTTGTTGGTTCTTTCTTGCTTTCTTCTATGCCTATCATGTGTTTGTTGAAATGCCACAATGAAACTTGTTAAATTTGTAATCTTCTTTGTTAGTTTACATTCCATTAGCTTACTATAGACTTTCTTTCTTTAATTTAGTGGTTAGTTTATTTAATTTTTTTTTACTTAGCATGGTTAAGAGTTAATTAGTTGTTGTTTTAAATTTTAGTGATAATTGTTTTTTTTTGTTTCTCCAATTTGCACTTTTCATTTTTTTTTCTTTTTTCATTTTTTTTGTTTTGTTTTTGTGTGTATTACTTGTAACGTTTTTTGTGGCATTTATATTTTCACATTGGTAGACTAGTTTCTCTTAACGGTTGATTTTGAAAAAGAAAGCATTTCATCGAAAATCGCAGCTCGAGGAACTCCAAATAGCCCATTAACAAATCCTTGAGAAACAACAAATTTTGGGCCATCAATTTGCCGGCATCGCTGAATATCACGCAAAGCTCCTTCAGCCCAGGCTTGAGTGGTGGAGCCGGTAGTTTATGAACAAAGGGGAGTTCTTTCTTTTATATTTTGGTCCTTGTATTTATTTATTTTATTGGTATGTTTTTATGCTTCTGCTTTCATTATGTCATTGTTTCTAGCTTTTTCTCATTCCTTTTTGCTGTGAAGTATATAGAAGGTGCAGCTTGCTGTTCATATGGTTTTACCTAGCCTTCATGTACGAAACAACCATGTTTTTCACCGTTTGTGTGTTTGGTCATTTGGTATGGCGTTCTTGTGTAGTTTGTGTTACATATTTCTATTTATGCAATCTGTTGTTTATCTTTCTCCCAACATTGAGGACAATGTTGTCTTAAGTGTGGGGGATTTTAGTGTCTTTAGTAGTATAGGCTATCTTCATGGTAGTATAGACTATTTTCATGATTTTTTTTGTTGAATTTGCTTGTTTTTATTTTTGGAATCTTCAAGGCACTTCAAGACTTGCATGTGTCATCTTTTCTCAAGGAGTAGTTATACAAACATTCTAAAGGTCATGACTAGTACCTTAAACCTGGATTAAGTAAGCACCCCTTGTATTCCTTGCTTGTATGAAATTCATCGTTTAAGCACATTCCACTTTGCTTTTGTTGTGATGATTATGGAGTTGAATCTTGTGTTATTGGCTTTAGAATTCAACATAACTTTTACTCTAGAACCCGCATTCACTTGCCTTAAGGCGAAATGAGTAAGTAACCTTAGTTTGATCTCGAAATGATGGTAATAGGTCTTCTTTGTCCCGATTGAGCCTTTCTAGCCACCGCTCTTTATTTTAACCGTAGTACCCTTTCTTGAAGCCTTTGTCACAAATTTTTCAATCTATATTCTAGATTTTTCCTTCTTTCAAATTTTAAACTCCACTCCTTATATTTAACCCTTCTTTGCGAGAGCTAAATGTATTTTTACCCTTAAGTGAGCAAAGAGTATTGTGGAAATTGGAACAATGGGTGGAATGGAAGATGATAGGAAAAATAGGCTTTAAAAAAAAAAAAAAGGAAAAGAGTGGTGAGATGATTTTATATGATTGGGAATTGGATTACACCTCAATCGAAAAAAAAAAGAAAAAAAAAGAGAAAAGAAGAAAAAAATTGTTATATATTTGTCTATTATTGAGAAGGCTTCTTACATTTCTTGATGCCTTCAAGATGTATATATGTTTTCATTATTATTATTGTAAATTTTGTCATGATTGAGGTTAAATTTATGAGTTGATAAAGATGGGTGATGATGGAAAGATTGTGGGTTGAAGCTTAATATGTGCAAGTGGTTGAATCCAAAGTGAAGGGATTTGGTAGAGAATGAGAGTTTGTGGTTGAATGTAGGGGAATGGTGATATTCCTTAAGGGCTAATAAGGGTTATTACTTATTCCTTTCTCTTTCGCTCTCATTTCTTTGATCTTGAATTCCTTACTTTCGTTTGGCACCCTAAACTTTCCTTGAGCCTAATATTACAAGCATGAAAGTCCTACCTAATCGAGATTAAATTTTGGTTACCGTATTAGTGGAGAGGTTTTGTAAATGTCGGGCTTATAGGGTATTATGCTTTCTTGATGAGAATTCCTTGGCCAATAACATGAAATTCACTCTTATAATTTTTAAGCATTTGCATTAGCTGGAAACACAACACACACGGATTCTTGCTTGCATTGTAAGACAAGGGGGTGATTGTTTAATCTTTGTGATGGATACTTAGGATGACTTTTAGATTGATTGTGTGGATTGCTCAAGATTTCACAAGAAGTAATGCTTTCTCTGTTTTGCATTCCTTTGTAATACTTCAAAACACTCGTTATTTCTTATGGATTATTGTTCAAATTTCTTACTTGTTTTGTAGTATTGCTTGAGGACAAGCAATATCTAAGTGTGGGGGAGTTTGATATTCCATATTTGTGCTATATATAATTATCATTTTGAGCTTAATGTTATGTTAAATTTTGGTGTTTTAATCACCATTTATACTCCCTTTATCTCTTATTTGCTTTAGGTGATATTATTGAAGATTTGGAATTAAATGAAGCAAATAAGGGAAATTTACACAATGAAGAAGGATAGAGAAATGCAGAGGAAAAACAGACTGGTAGACATATTTCAAGTCAGATTTTGACCTCTATGAAGATTTCAAATGCAAAGGTGGTGTTCTAGACAATTATAGAGGACATTCGGAAGTTTTCAGAATGATAAAATTTGTGTCAATCGGAGTTCATTTGCCTACCCTATGTATGCTGCAAAGTCACCTATTCTGCATTGGGTTCTATTTTTGACACAGTCTGGTATAATGCTCATAACTTGAGTTCTAGATGCCCAATTGATGTGATTCAAATCTCTGTGGAAATATAAGATCCTGATATACAACTTTTATGAAGACATCAAGACCTAGATCAGCCGATTTGGTGGTCTGAATTCACCTAGAAGTCAAAACAGTGTCACAGTCGGGCAGCAGAAACTTGCACCAAAACTGGGGGCAAGCGGCGCCGTTTGGTGTGATATAAGCGGCGCCGTTTGTGTCGATCTGAAGCTGTTTTTAAGCTGCATTTCTCTCTCTTTTGGGGGAGATTTTCATACCCCTTTAGGGCAGAACCAAGAGAGAAGGCTGGGAGGGAGAAAAGCTGCAGAAAAAACAGCAAGAAATCACACCCAAATCCCTCCCAAATCTTCATCTTTGCAAGAGAAATCAAGAGAGAAGATTGAATCTTTGAAGAAGGAGAACCTCCACCTTGAAGATTCATGGAAAAACCTGCAACTTCCTCAACATCACAGTGACGATTTTCAAGCTTCAAGAAGAGGAGATTTCCACCATGAAAATGAGCAATTCTTCCTCTTTCTTTGTTGCTTTATGTTCTTTAATTTGTACTATGTTGAGGAACTAAACTTTTGAATGCTTGAATGGGTATGAACCCTAGATTTTATTTATGTGAATGAATTGTTTCCCTTGGTTGATTGAATTCGAATTTCTTGTGGATTGTTTGTGGGTTTGAATGTTTGAATTGATTGGGTGGATAGTTGATGAAATTTTGTCACTTGGAATTGAGAAAGGAAGGGTGATTGAAATTGATTCAAAAATCTGAAATTTTGTCACTTGGAATTGAGAAATGAAGGGTGATTGATAATTGATTCAAAATCTGGAAATTTTCACTTGGAATTGAGAAAGGAAGGGTGAAATAGACCATACACAAACAATGGGGATGATTTAGGTGACTAGAGATAGAAACCTAAACATTTTCTTGGTAATTAGAGAAATCTAATTGGAAATTCAAAAACCTTAATGCATTCTTGGGTTGAATTGGTTAGAAAGAGATTTCAACTAATTAATCCAAGGGTAGAGGACTTTCATCTAGAGATAGAGAGAGGCCTAAAATAGGAATTTCACCAAACACAAGAAATGAACACCTTCTTGGCAATTAGAGAAATCTAATTAGAAATTCACCAATCCAAATGCATTCTTAGGTTAAATTAGTTAGAAAGAGATTTCAACTAATTAATCTAAGGGTAGAGAACTTTCATCTAGAGATAGAGTGAGTTCTATCATTGGAATTTCACCAAGTATTAGAAGGGGAAACAAATCAACCAAGGGACTTTTCTATCACATAGGTAATTCTAGGTGGATTAACCATTCAAGTATTGTTTTCTCAATTGAATTCCCTCTTGCAAGAAAGATTAGTTAAGCTAGTTTAATAAGTTAAGTTGGATTTCTTTTCTTAGTATTTATTCAAACTACTTTCAAAAACAAAAATTTATGGAAGCTAAACAATAGAGTGAAAAGTGAGTAATGGTAATTGACCATCCACGTGGATACGATAATTGAAGTACTTGCCATTATACTAATTTAAACGATAGGTGCGCTTGCCTAGTGTTTGTGTGCAAATTGTTGAAGATTGGAATAAAATTACGTATAAAGGCATATACAATAAAACACAACAGTTATGAACTCTAATTATTATCTATGTGAATGATTGGTTTTCTTGGTTGATTGAATTTCGAATTCTTGTGGATTGTTTGTGACTTTGATTATTTGAATTGACTCAGCTGATAATTGATTCATAATCTGGATTTTTTACGGAATTAAGAAAGGAAGGGTGAAATAGACCATACACAAACAATGGGGATGATTTAGGTGACTAGAGATAGAAACCTCAACATCTTCTTGGTAATTAGAGAATTCTAATTACCAAGGTGTTTGATTGCTTGAATTAATTCAGTTGTTAATTGATTCGTAATCTAAAATTTTCACTTGAGATTGAGAAAGGAAGGGTGAAATAGACTATACACAAACAATGAGGATGATTTAGGTGACTAGAAATAGGAACCTCAACATCTTCTTGGTAATTAGAGAAATCTAATTGAAAATTCACTAATCTAAATGCATTTTTAGGTTGAATTGGTTAGAAAGAGATTTCAACTAATTAATTTAAGAGTAGAGGACTTTTATCTAGAGATAGAGTGAGTTCTAATTAAGGAATTTCATGAAACATAAGAAGGGAAATTCTTTAACCAATGGACTTTTCTATCACATAGGTAATTCTAGGGAGATTTTCTATTCAAGTATTATTCTCTCAATTGAAATTTTCTCTTGCAAACTGAAATTTACATAAATTGAAATTTTCTCTTTAAGTTAGATTTTTATTCCTAGTTGTTATTTCAATCATTTTCACAAGCAAATTTGATAGATTAAACAATAGAGTAGAAAGTGAGTAATAGTAATTGATAATTCCCGTGGATACGACATTTAAATTACTCATCATTATACTAATTATAACGATAGGTGCACTTGCCTAGTGTTTTGTGTGCAAATTATTAGAGATTATGATAAAATTTAGTATAAGGGCACAGAAAACAATACAACATGATTACTGATATGAACAAATTAAATTTCTTCTTCATTTTCAATACTGTTGTGTATATTTGTAGCTTCTTGTATTGTTCTTTTTTTATTGTTTCATAGTCTTTCTAAACCAAATTTTCCACAGCAGTATGGATTAAAAAATGGTAACACTATATCGTATTACAGTTGAATTTTGCTGTCCTTCATAAAGGTGGAAATAATTACCCCTTTGCTTGATATTAACTATCCAGAATATCTCACTTTAAATTCTGAGAATTGCAGAGCTTAGAATGTTTCTTCTTTTGGATTGTACATGTGCTATTGACATTCTCTGCAATACCTATAAATTGTTATTTAGTGAAGATGTTTATTGACTTTTGATCTTCAAATTTCGCAAACTACTATGAGGCCAACGAATATTACGAAACCCTGTAGAAATTCTAAAAATCCGACAGGCAAAAGAAAATTTAGGCAACCCAAAAGAAATAGTTAACACAAAACAACAATTATAAGTTGGATGCTGTAGTATAACACCTTGTATAGCGAGACTTATTATGGGACACATTTTACACAATTTAAAGAAATGTCGACTTCCACAATAAACGTTCGAGAACCTTAAGGAATTCACATTAAAAAATATAGACAATGTAGGTTAACCCCTTGGCCGCCAATAAACCTGTACATGGCCTCCATGGAGCAGCTTCATGAATTATAAGACTACAAAAATCGCTCCTTTCAAGTGGAAAAAATGAAGAAATAAGTCTGGAGCGCCACTTTCAGGTTCACTCTGAGACGAGAGAAGTAGAGACTCAATTAAAAGGAGTTTTTATTGGTACAATGGAATTACCATTCTTATTATTCTCCTTCCATCCCATAGAATGAATTTCACAAACAACTACTGATTTGGAGGAGTTCCTAAAGTAAGGACCGAAACTCTACTTTAGTTCACCACCCTCAGGTTTGGTTAGAAATAAATAATTCGGTTAAAGAGAGGGAGGTCATGAAGAAAGCCTCTAACTCATGAAATCGTCGAAAAATTTGAGACCGAAAGAGAAATGAATTTGCATGCTCAATACTACTCTGCATATTCAGAACTACAAAATTCTCAACTCAAGCATTGATAATTATAAGAATTACTTTTCATAGTGAAGAAAAAACAGAATTCTGAAAATTTGGAACTCTTGGAGGAAAACAGAATTCTGGAAATCTGGAACTCTCATTCATTCAACTGAGTTTATAGAAGAGAAATCAAAGTTTATATTTGAAACCGGGTGCAACTAACTTCTCCTAACTAACATGAACCGGATCCTTGCTGTTGCTCTGCTGGCATTAGCTGAATTTGATATCTTCACCTGAGCAATTGATATCTTCACCTGTGCATGCTTCTTTTGCTGACTAATCAACTTACTAAATATTCTTCTAACTTGCATTCTACATTTTCTGCTAACGTGCATTCTGCATTTGCTTCTGACTGACTTGCATGCTACTGCTAACTTGCTCTCTGTTGACTGACTTACTGCATGCTGCTAACTTGCCCTCTGCTGACTTGCATTCTGCATGAAATTTAACACCCCCCTCAAGTGTAACTTGGTATAAAGATTCTAAACTCCAGACTCAAACAAGAACTGATAAAAGGAAGGAGCAGATAAGGCTTTAGTGAATAAAATTGCTAACTGCAAAGAGGATGAAACATGAAGTGGTTTAATCAATCCCAATTGATAGTTTTCTCGCACAAAATGGCAATCAATTTCAATGTGTTTAGTTCTCTCATGGAAAATATGATTCTCAACTATGTATAATGCTGCTTGATTATCACAAAACATGGGAATTAGACCAGATAAAGGAAGACACAAATCATGCATCAAATACGCAATCCACTGCAATTCACAAGATGTAACGCCTATAGCGCGATATTCAGCCTCTGCTGAGCTTCTAGAAATTGTAGATTGCTTCTTGCTTTTCCAAGAAACTAAAGATTTCCCTAAGAAAACACAATATCCAGTAACTGAACGCCTTGTATCTTCACATCCTGCTCAATTAGAATCTGAAAAAGCTTTGAGAGTTAAGTCATTCTCTGCTGGGAAAAAATAAGCCTTGACCCACAGTGCCTTTCAGATACCTTAAGACCCTATGAGCTGCCTTTAAATGTTGTTGTGTTGGTGCATCAAGAAACTGACTTAATTGTTGAGTAGCAAAAGAAATATCTGGTCTGGTGAATGTAAGATAAAGAAGCTTTCCAACAACAAATCTGTAATATTTATTATCTGCTAAGGCTGGTGAATCTGCATGAGTAATTTTATACTGGGATCCATTGGAGTAGTTATTGCTTTGCAACTAAGAAAATCTGTCTCCTGAAGAAGATCAATGGTATATTTCCTTTGTGATAAATTGAGTCCAGCATGACTTCGTGCAATTTCCAAACCAAGAAAATACTTCAATGCTCCAAAATCTTTAATTTTGAATTGATCATGTAATGTAGTTTTAACTAAATTCACTGTATTCAAGTCATTACTTGCAATGATCAGATCATCTACATAAACCAGAACAGCAGTAAACTAAGGACCATGAGACTTAACAAACAAACTGTAATCATAATAAGATTGTGTGAAACCAAGAGAAGTCAAGGTTGAAACAAGCTTTGCATTCCACTGCCTGCTTGTCTGTTTTAAACCATGTAAAGATTTTTCCAATTTGCAAACTAGATTATTGTCTAAACATTGAAAACCAGGTGGGAGACTCATATACACCTCTTCATTCAATTCACCATGTAAAAAGGCATTGTTAACATCCAATTGATGCAGATATAAACCTTTAACAACAGTCATAGCTAAAATCAGTCTTACAGTTGTCATCTTGACAACTGGAGAAAAAAGTCTCTAAATAATCAATACCAGCCTGCTGTGTATATCCCTTGGCTACTAATCTGGCTTTATATCGTTCAATAGAACCATCTGACTTTCTCTTGATTCTATACACCCATTTACATCCTATCACATGTTTATCTGAGGGTAAAGAAACCAATTTCTAGGTTTGAGTGGCCTGTAAGGCTTCTATTTCAGCTTGCATAGCATCTCTCCATTCCTGATGTTTAACAGTTTCTGCATAACTTGCAGGTTCAACATCCATAGTGACATTCAAAGTAAAGATTTTATAATGTGGTGCAAGTTTTTCATATGTAAGAACATCAGATAAGGAATGAGGAGAAGTGGGAAGAGCATTGCAAATGTAATCTGTCAAATAAGTAGGTAGATGTTTTTGTCTGCTTGATCTTCTGGGAGATGTGTGTGAAGAAGAATTACTAGAATGTGAATGTGGTTGATCAGTGAATGGAATATCATGAAACACAGCAGGAGGATTATGTGATTCTGCATTACTATCATAAGATGAAGGAGTAGAAGATGGAACAGTAAAAGAAAAATCCTTAGAGGATGAATGAGAAGATAATGAATCAGATGAAACAGAAAAATGAAAAATGTGTTCATGAAATTGAACATTTCTAGAAACAAAGATGTTTCTGGTATGACAGTCCAACAGAATATAACCTTTACTTTTGACAGAGTAGCCTAAGAATACAGACTTTCTAGCTTTAGGATCAAATTTTCCACGATTGTGTTCAAGAGTACAGGCAAAGGATAAATAGCCAAATACTTTCATATGTGAGTAATCAGGAGGCTTATGAAAAAGGACTAGCATTATGAAGAACTGGAGTAGGCAAAAGATTAATAAGATATACTGCATGTTGGACACAAAAGCCCCAGTATATTAAGGGTAAATGAGATTGAAGCTTTAAGGCTCTTGCAACATTAAGAATGTGTTGATGTTTACGTTCTACAAGACCATTCTGCTGAGGTGTTTCAACACAAGAAGTTTGATGAAGAATACCATGTGAATTATAGAAATCTTGAAGTTTGAAAAGACTATCAATCTGAAAATTGATAGCGAAATAGCAATCACAGATACAAAATCAACTACTGTAAGCACAGCAAAATCAAAGAAATGAAGAATGAAAGAAAATAGCAGGAGAAGAGCTTTGCTCTGATACCATGAAGAAAAAACAGAATTCTGGAAATCTGGAACTCTTGGAGGAAAATAGAATTCTGGAAATCTGGAACTCGCATTCATTCAACTGAGTTTACAGAAGAGAAATCAAAGTTTATATACAAAGAGATAAATAAAATAACCGACTTAAATGAAGGGTTCAACTAACTTCTCCTAACTAACATGAACCGGATCCTTGCTGTTGCTCTGCTGGCATTAGCTGAATTTGATATCTTCACCTGTGCATGCTTCTTTTGCTGACTAATCAACTTACTAAATATTCTTCTAACTTGCATTCTGCATTTTCTGCTAACGTACATTCTGCATTTGCTTCTGACTGACTTGCATGCTACTGCTAACTTGATCTCTGCTGACTGACTTACTGCATGCTGCTAACTTGCTCTCTGCTGACTTGCATTCTGCATAAAATTTAACACACAAAAACGAAAAGATCCTCAGACCTTCCTCTATATTCTCTCACAAAGTGAAAACAATTAAGAAAAACAAACACTGAATTATTTTCCAAAAACGGGACATAAAATAATTGAAATTTTTAGGCTCTAATTTTTTTTCAAGAAACAAAAGTGGAATTAAAATAAACATACTTTTCAAGAGAGGGAGAAATAGCCGTGAAATAAGAAGATTGTAGTGAATATAAATAGAAAAAAGACAACAGAACTGTAAGATTCTTTATATTTGACAAAATCTAGGCTTTGGGATTGCAATTTCTATTATTATATTCCAAAAAATGTACTCCATCTTCAGTCTTCCTACACAAATTTCCAAATTCCTGTAGAAAAGTTTACCACGGTCACATATTTTTAAACTGCTTCCTTTTTTCACCAATGTCAGCTATATGTACATCATAGCAAAATTTCAGAATTAAAAGAATTGAACATCATAGAAACCATTTCTATAAACTCACTAAGCACCTGATGTATAAGAAAAATCAGTCTACTTCTAAGAAAAATAAAGAATGATAAGCACTCACATAGACTTTAGAAAGGTTATCCCAAAACGATGCCTTATGGAGGAAGAAGTTCTATCAATGTCATAAGAGAATTTGGTCTTGCTAAGTACTGACCATCAATCATAAAGAGAAGATTAGCAAACACCTACTGCTAATAAGTTTGGTAAAATGATGCCTTATCAGGCGTAATTTCTATTAATATCTAGACAGAATTTGCTCTTATCAGACGCAATTTCTATCAATATCTAGACAGGATTTGCTCTTGTTAAACATTAATCCCAAAGCATCTAATTAATAATCAGAAAGATTAATGCTGAATATTATTTTATTCTTAACATAAATATATTGTGATTATAGAACTCAGTATTCATACATTCTACTTTTCCATGCAGCATTACCAGTGTTTTCTTAGCTCACTATCTTATTCATTAACATTCATACTACACAATGTACCATAAACCTCCCAACCCCCTGGTATGTTATTCTTGTAAGGATTATATCAATTCCGATTCCTGTCACTTATATTCATAGGCTATGTTCTTCAAAAAGAAAAAATAAGTCTAGTGATTCAAACATTCAGAACTCTCCCTTAATTTCTCATCTTCCTTAAAATTACTAACAGTACAAAGATGAATTACTATTTATATGTGAGTTAAAACCCACAAACTGCAGCTAAAGTAAAAGTGGTAGGGCTTTGTATGGTTAGTTAACCTATTTGGGTAATTAAATAAGAAAATACAGCAGAGAGCTAGAATATATATAATGGTCTCAATAACATCAATTTTATAACCACAAAAGTACTCAATCCAATATCATTTCCTGTAAGCTCTTCCCATGTAATCAACAATCTATATCAACCATATCAGCTTGTGGATGAAATTGATAACAAACTCAGTCAATAACATACCTGCTCTAGTTGTCAAAAGACATCTTCTCCCTTGTTGGCCTCCTTAGCAATCTCATAGAGCCCGGCATGAGATAAAAACTAACTCAGATCAACAAAAGGAAAAAGTGTAAAAATTAATTTAGTTAAATCATTAGGAAAAATGGGATGACACCTGCAATGACAATACATAGTTTTCATTCTGTATTTTATGTTATCAACGCTTTTTCCTCCTTTTGTTGTTCAATGAATTTTTTAAGATATTCATTTAACTATATCAATAGTTAGTGAATATATATATATATATAGATATATAGATATATTATATAGATATATATTTTCCTTTTTCAGCTACATTTTCAATTTAACTAAAAGGAAAAAGTAGGTATTAATCAATATCTGTAATCTTTCTCATGCTCGAATGCACTACTGAAAACAGCAGCAAACATCAGTAACACTCATTACCTTATTACATCCAAGCTTCTTTAACCGGCATCAACAATGATCCCAAAAAGCTTCAATAGCTTATTTCACCTTCTCTGGCGCATGAAAATGCTGAACCTTCCCTCTACAGAACAAAGTAAAATTTCTAAATTCTTGATTCAACCGTTTGAATTTTCACTGCTGTAGTTTCTCTCTCACCTTTCCAATAACACTCTAAAAGAAAAAAGAAAAAGGAACTTACTTTCTGTTTCTGATGATGATAATGCTCACCTAACTTTCTTGTTTATTGGACAAGCCTCCCTCAAATTTGCACCTCTTGCAACTAAAACTGAAGGCCAAAATTTTGACCTCTTCATTTCGGTTCTGGAATGGCCAAACCTTTTGCAAAAATCTATTAAAGTCTTTGGACCTCCCATCTCTTGAACTATCCAATTTTTCACTCTGAAAGAGAAAATTCCCACAATTGCTATCGATTTCTGAAGTTGAGAAAGCAGCGATTCTACAATAGATTGAATCAAATTTGCTCTAGTAGTACAACAGCCTTTCCATAATTTCAGTTGGCAACAAAAAACCGAAACCCAAATCTTGAAAGATACACGTGTAGAATTTCTTATCACACCAAATCAGGACTTCAAAGCTCCAAGGAAATTTTCACTTTTGAGAGAGGATCTAAACCCAGAAATCATCACTAGAAAACTAGAAAAGAGAAAAGAAAAGTAGTATGTTTCTTACTATCAAACCATAAAAAGAAATACCTTTGTAACTATTCCTGAATCGAGCCTTCTCCAGTGCAGCCAACCACACTAGTGCTTCAAGAAGCTCACCTCCGGAATGAGCCTTAACGCTGTTGTAGGGAATTTATCAAATCAAAAAGAAATTTGAGAAGGCTACATCTAAACTTCTTAATTCAGGAGAACTCTCTCTAACTCACTCTATATTAAAACAAACATCTCATTACACATATATATAGCCAAACATGGCTGACATAAAAAACAGAAACCCTTTAGGACTTGATCCACCAAACCAAAGCTAACGAGTAACTAAAGTCAATTAGGAAATCATAAATAGGAGTGTTCAAAAATCAAATCGGATCGGACAACAGAATCGAACTGTGATTTTGTATTTTTATTATTCGATTCGATTCAATTTTTAAAAATTATATATTTTTCAGTTCGATTTTCAGTTTAGAATATCGAACCGAAAAAAATTAAAAAATTAAAATTTTAAAAATTAAATACAAGAACGTATTAATATAATGTGCTCTTATATTTATTTTTATACATTAACCATAACGCATTCTTATATTTATTTTTTAACTCATTACCATAATACGTTCTTATATTTATTTTTTAAAAATAAATAGAAGAACTTATTACCATAATATGTTCTTGTATGAATTTCGATTTGAAACGAACTGAATCAGTTTAATTCGGTTCGGTTTCAGTATAAAAACGGTTCGGTTTGATTTTCAAAAAAATGAAAGAACCGAACCGAAAAATTGAATAGTAAAATAGAAACCGAATTGAAAATCAATTGCACACCCCTAATCATAAATATCTAAAAATTAATAAGAACTAGGAAACCAACTTGGTTTAGTAGTTTACATTTGCCTCTCTTAAACCAAGTTCTCCAATCTTAATCATGCCAAGCATCTTCTTCAACTTCGAAAATAATTCCACCTTTAATGGTTTGGTGAAGATGTCTGCAACTTTATCTTCAGTTGGACAATAATCAACAATAATTTCTTTATCTCAAGCTAACTCTCGAATAAAATGATACTCATTCCGTCCTATTTAAATTAACAGTGTTTGAACGGGCATAGAGTTTTATGCAAAAATTTAAATTGTATTATAAAAGTAATATAATATAATAAAAAATAATAAATATGTGGGCTAACGGGTACTTTATGTCAAATCTAAAAATTAGCCCTAAGGGCAAATCATGTAATTATGATTAGTTTTGAATAATGACAAATATTGATGAGGACTAATGTGTTTGTATGATTGAGTGATAGGATTGATGACTTGAGAAGCATGAAGTCTTATTGCCTTGAAGCTAAAATGCAAGAACAACTCAATATCCAAAATGTGATTGAAGATTTGAAGAGTATGTTCAAAATGATTGAAGGCATTGAAAAACTTAGAGTGTAGAATTATTAAAATATGTAAATTCTTATGTAAACTCTACACTTGTATGTCTTGGTTTCATTTGAATGCATGAGAGAGCACAAAACTTATTTTGAAATGGTTTTTAATAAACTTTGTGATAACAAATATGTTTTTGAAATCTCAAATGAAGTTGAAAAGATCTTGTATGATCAAAGTGTTTCTGTAACGGTTTTTGTGTTTAAAAGTGCCAAAATGATGTGTCCATTCTTGCAAATGGTTGTCAATGATAACAACAATGATTTTCAGATGATTTGATTGAATTTAAAAAGTTTGGATGCAAGTTTGGACGTCCAAACTCTGGAAATGGTTACTGTGTTTCCAGAGAAGTTCTGACGCAAGTTCGGATGTATGGAGTAAAGTTCGGACGTCTAAACTTTCTCTAATAGCATGGTCACTGTTTTTCCAGAGAAGTTCGGACGCATGAGGAAAAGTTTGGACGTTCGAACTTTTCTAGACAGCTTGGCATAGTAAAATTCAGACGCAAGTTCGGACACATAACAGAAAGTTTGGACATCCGAACTTTACTGTTACTAGCCGTTACTAGCCGTTTTATAGCTGTTGCATTTAATTTTTCACATCTATAAAAGATATAAACTTCAGAATTTTCGCAACTCTTGAATCTTTATGAACTCCAAGCATTCCAAAAGCTTTTAGCAAACTTCAAAGCTCTCTTATCTTGTGCATTCAATTGATTATTCAAAAGGCATCAAAGTGTGAAGGTACAACATTGTGTAAACATCTACCAACAAGTGGTAACATCTACACACTCTTCTTTATCTATCAATTTGTGTTGTTCTATTAGCTCTAGCAAGGTTATCTTGATAACATAAAATCCTTTAGATAAGGGTGATCCTTGAAGTTGTGATTCAAGGTTGTTTGAGATATAAAACCATTGAGTTTGGTGAGCCTTGCATTGTAAAAGTTACTAGAAGAGGTTGTGAGTGTAAAACCATAGTGTGGTGAGCCTCTCTTGTAATCTGTAAACCTGAGCTAATAGTATAGTGTTTGAAATCCTTAAGTGTGAGCTTAAGGTAGTGGATGTAGATCTTGAGGATCGAACCACTATCATTGCTTTACTTTAAACTGTCTCTATTTTGCCTATACAATTTGTTCTTGATCTAAAAGCATAAAAGGTTTAATTTTGCTATAATTATCCAAATACCTAATTCACCCTCCCCTCTTAGGTATTTCAATTGGTATAAGAGCCAGAACTTCTTTGTGTGGTTTTACAACCTAGAAGACAAAGATCCTATGGCTAATATGTCAAACCTACCTTACTAAGAAGGATCCTCCACAAATAGACCACCTTTGTTTGATGGAACAAATTACACTTTCTGGAAATCTAGAGTTAAAATTTATATTTGTTCTATTAATTTTGATTTGTGGAATATAATAGAGAAAGGTCCTTATGTCCCAATGAAAATGAGAGCTGATGGAATAACCTCAGAACCCAAGTCCACTGATGAATTTGATGAGCATGATTCTAAGAAAATGACTTTAAATTATCAGGCCATGAATATATTAAGTGTGCTTTAGATGTTACTGAATACAATAGAGTTAGTGGATGTGATTCTGCCCATGACATGTGGAGATTACTCTAAATTACACATGAAGGTACTAATCAAGTTAAAGAATCTAAACTTGCCATGCTTGTTAGAGATTATGAACTGTTTACCATGAAATAAGGTGAAAATGTTAGTGATATGTTTACAAGATTTACTAATATTTTTAATGGTTTGAAAGCTTATGGTAAAAGCTATACAATGGGAGAGCAAAACAGAAAGATTTTAGATGCTCTACCAAAATCTTGGCAGCCTAAGACACTTGCTATTGAGGAATCCAAGGATTTGAAGACTCTTCCACTTGAAGAGCTCATTGGATCTCTACTGACCCATGAAATGAAGATGAAACTGCTAAATGACAAGGAGGATGAAGACAAGGGGAGAAAAGGAGTAGTACTCAAGTCTTCAAATCACTTGAGTGAACAAGAACAATCTTCAAGTGAAGAAGAAGAGATTGCAATGGCAGTGAGGAAGTTCAAAAGATTCTACAAAAAGGAGTTTCTCAAGAAAGGGAGAAAATCAGTCAAGAAGAGTGGTCAATCCTCATCCTACAAACCGCAATGCTTTGAATGCAAGAGCACAGATCATTTTGTTGCTGACTGTCCTAAAGTGTTGGAAAGGGAAAGAGACAACAAAAACAGAAAGAAATCTGTCAAGAAAGGTAAAGGATTAGCTGGAACGTGGGATCAACAAGAGAGTGAGAATGAAAGTGAAGAAAAGGCCATCTGATCCAGCATTTGACCATGGAAGAGTCAATTATGTTGCTGTCAAGAAGAAACCGAGAAAGGACTCTCCATCAACATCCAAAGACTAAGCATACATTCACTCTTCTCTTCATTTATTTTTTTATGAACATTTACTAGCTGTTTTCTATTCTCTTTCTATTTTTGCACTTTAATTTTCTGCGCTTTATCATTTTTATTGCCATGTAATAGTTTTTTTGGAAGCTCAATGATAAAACCTTAGAGTTGAGAGCTTCCTTTGGTAATTGTCAGTCTCATTTTCATTTATCCCATCTTTGATTGATGACAAAAGGGAGAGAAGAATGCTGGAAATGATGGCTGTAATGAATGTGCTGAAATTTGCATGATGTGCATGATGTGTGTTATGCATAATGGTTGTTTTGTGTTAAATTTTGTGTTAAATATGCTGAATGCGTGTGCTAATATGAGTATGTGATACACTGAAAATTTGTTTTATGGCATATTTAACTGTATTGGTGTATTTAAACTTTAACTGGAATATTTATAATATGTGAAGATAGAATTTTAAAGTTTGGACTTGAAGTTTGGATGCAAACCAAAAGTTCGGATGCATCCAAACTGTTTTGCCAAAACTGATTTTCTGTTGTTCAAGTTGTTTGAAAATTATCTTAATCTTTTCTCATATTTGAACAACCTTAGGAAAACTTATTTTCAAAAATCAAAGTCTTCATCTCACATATTTTCCAGTTTGGACTTGAAACTTAAAAATTCAGATGCATGTTCTGAAATTCGGATGCATCCATATTTGGTTACCAAAAAGTGCTCTTTTATTGTTCAAATTGATTCAAATCTGTTTTAATCTCTTTTACTATGTTTGAACAACCTTTGGAAAGCTTATTTTCAAAAATTGAAACTTTCATTTTACTTATTTTAAAGTTTGGACTTGAAATGTCAGAACTTGGATGCCTAGCATCTCAAGTCCAAAGTTGTTGAAAAATGAGCTCAATCTAAGGGGGAGTATTGTTAAACTTTTACAACCTTTAAAACCTCTCTTAGAAGTTTTCTAAATACTTAAATGCTATATCTTCTATATGTAGTTGGAAGGAAGGAGGTTAATGGAGGTTGGTTGGGCCATAGGCTCTTATTGAGCCTTTTAGATGTCAATGTGCTAAATTGGTTATTATCAATCTTTGACATCAATGCTTCTTTTTACTACATTGTCTAAATCCATCACATTTTGCACCAAAGTTTGTTATCATCAAAAAGGGGGAGATTGTTAGCCCTAAGGGCAAAACATGTAATTATGATTAGTTTTGAATAATGACAAATATTGATGAGGACTAATGTGTTTGTATGATTGAGTGATAGGATTGATGACTTGAGAAGCATGAAGTCTTATTGCCTTGAAGTTAAAATGCAAGAACAACTCAATATCCAAAATGTGATTGAAGATTTGAAGAGTATGTTCAAAATGATTGAAGACATTGAAGACTTAGAGTGTAGAATTATTAAAATAGGTACATTCTTATGTAAACTCTACACTTGTATTTCTTGGTTTCATTTGAATGCATGAGAGAGCATAAAACTTATTTTGAAATGGTTTTTAATAAACTTTGTGATAACAAGTATGTTTTTGAAATCTCAAATGAACTTGAAAAGATCTTGTATGATCAAAGTGTTTTTGTAATGGTTTTTGTGTTTAAAAGTACCAAAATGATGTGTCCATTCTTGCAAATGGTTTTCAATGATAACAACAATGATTTTCAGATGATTTGATTGAATTTGAAAAGTTTGGATGCAAGTTTGGACGTCCAAACTCTGGAAATGGTTACTGTGTTTCCAAAGAAGTTCGGACGCATGGAGTAAAGTTCGGACGTCCAAATTTTCTCTAATTGCATGGTCACTGTTTTTCCAGAGAAGTTCGGACGCATGAGGAAAAGTTCGGACGTCCGAACTTTTCTAAACAGCTTGGCATAGTAAAATTCAGACGCAAGTTCGGACACATAACAGAAAGTTTGGACATCCGAACTTTACTGTTACTAGCCGTTTTATAGCTGTTGCATTTAATTTTTCACATCTATAAAAGATATAAACTTCAGAATTTTCGCAACTCTTGAATCTTTATGAACTCCAAGCATTCCAAAAGCTTTTAGCAAACTTCAAAGCTCTCTTATCTTGTGCATTCAATTGATTATTCAAAAGGCATCAAAGTGTGAAGGTACAACATTGTGTAAACATCTACCAACAAGTGGTAACATCTACACACTCTTCTTTATCTATCAATTTGTGTTGTTCTATTAGCTCTAGCAAGGTTATCTTGATAACATAAAATCCTTTAGATAAGGGTGATCCTTGAAGTTGTGATTCAAGGTTGTTTGAGATATAAAACCATTGAGTTTGGTGAGCCTTGCATTGTAAAAGTTACTAGAAGAGGTTGTGAGTGTAAAACCATAGTGTGGTGAGCCTCTCTTGTAATCTGTAAACCTGAGCTAATAGTATAGTGTTTGAAATCCTTAAGTGTGAGCTTAAGGTAGTGGATGTAGATCTTGAGGATCGAACCACTATAAATTGCTTGAGTTCTTTGCTATTGCTTTCTTCATTGCTTTACTTTAAACTGTCTCTATTTTGCCTATACAATTTGTTATTGATCTAAAAGCATAAAAAGTTTAATTTTGCGATAATTAGCCAAATACCTAATTCACCCCCCCTCTTAGGTATTTCACTAAATATATAAAAGTCATATGTAGTGTGGTTATTAGTTAATTGATAGTATAAAATATATTTAAAAGTTTTCTTTTATGAAAAGCGTTAATTATATTGGGACGTCCCAATATAATAAGAATGTCAAATAGAATGGGACGGATGGAGTACTTGATATTAATGTGTTTGCTACGACCATGTAAGATTGAATTCTTGGTCAAATCAATGGCAGACTTGTTATCACAAAAGATAGTAATAGGACTAGTCTATTGATGTTGCATAAATTCAAGTATATGCCTTAACGAAACTGCTTGAGTAGCTCAATTTGTAGTTGTCATATATTCAGCATCTACTGTAAATAAAGCTACTACTTGTTATTTCTTTGAAGTCCAAGAAACACTTAAAAATCAAAAGTAAAATTATAACCAAAATTGTTTTTATACTTTACTATATCACCACTCCAATCACTATTTGTGTCTCCCACAAGAGCTACATTATTAGTTCGTGAATAAAGAATGCCATTAGATTGCATACCTTTGATGTATCTCAAGATCCTCTTTGTTGCTTGCAAATATAATTGGTAAGGTGATTCCATAAATCAACTAATCAAGCCAACACCATAAGTAATATCCGGTCTTGTGAAAGTCAAATATCTCAAACTTCTAACCAATCTTCTATAACTAGTAGCATCAACAAGTGCTCCGGTGCCTTCTTTTGACAACTTTAGTTTCTCCTCAACAAGAGTCATGATTGGTTTGACTTCAACCATCTTAAATTTCTTCAAGATATCACCAACATACTTTTTCTGAGAAATAAAAATTCCTCTATTCAACTATTTAACTTCCAAACCAAGAAAATAAGACATCAATCCCAAATATGTTATCTCAAAATGGTTAATCATAACCTCCTTAAATTCAGAAATTAATTTAAAATTTTTGCTAGTGAAGGTAAGATCATCAACATACAAGCACATAATAAAAATATCACCAGCACCATTAAAATTCACATATAAAATATGCTCATAATGGCATCTCTCAAAACCATAATAAAAAAAATAACAATCAATACTAGTGTACCAAGCTCTAAAAACTTGCTTCAACCCATATAATGTATTCTTCAATCTTGGTTTTTCTTCTAGAACCTTTTTAACATAACCATCAGTTTGCTCAACATATACTTCTTCTTCCAATACTTCATTCAAAAAATTAGACTTAACATCTATTTGATAAATATTTGAGCAGCAAAAGAAATAATCACACGTACCATATCAAGCCTGGCAACAGGTACAAATACCTCAAAATAATCAATGTCAGGCTTTTGCTTATATCCCTCTACCGCCAATCTTGTTTTACAGCGTTCTATCTCTCCAAAAGGCTTAAATTTGGTCTTATATACCCATTTGACTCCAATGAGTTTCTTACCAAGTGGAAGAGAAGTCAACTCCTAAGTTTTATTTTTCTTGATGGCATAAATCTCCTCATCCATCACACGTATCCAATGATCATCAGTCGCAACTTCCTCATAAGTGACTAGATCACAGTTCGCAAATAAAACAAAATTCATAATATCTTCATCAGATAAAATAGCATTACCAACAACATAATTTTGCAAACGTTTAGAAAGATGACGGTCTCGTTGGGGGTAACTAGATAGCTATGCAAGATTTGACTCCACACAATTTGGCTACTTAATCTTTTCTCTATCTTGTCTAGCAGATCTTGAATCTTCCAAAGTTGAAAATCTCAATGGGATACAAAAGGGTAAGACTGGCTCTTCAGACTCACTTGACCAATCCCAAGCTGCTTATTCATCAAAAGTAACATCTCTGCTGATAATGATCTTTTTAGTATTAGGATTGTACAACTTTTACCCTTTTGTCTCATAACAATAACCAAGAAAGATACATTTTTCTACTTTATCATCCGATTTTTTAAGAGCATAAGGGATATGTAAATATGCAATGCATCAAAAAACTTTAAGATGACCAATATTGAGTTTGTGACCTGTCCAAAGTTCTTACAAAATCTTTCCCTCATTACTCCTAGTGGAACACCGATTCAAAACATAAACAGCACAAGCAACAACTTCTGCTCAAAATTCTTTAGCTAAACTTTTATAATGCATTATGGATCTCACCATATCCATGATTATTTTATTTTTCCTATAAGCAACCCCGTGTTGCTGAGGAGTGTACCTAGCTATCAATTGATGCCTAATACCATGCTTTTTTAAAAAATCATCACTAACAATTCTCAAAGTCTTAATAAAATGCGCACTTTGCTTCTCCACATAAACTTTGAAACTCTTAAAAATATCACAAGCCTCACATTTATGTTTCAGAAAATATACCAAAGTCTTCTTAGTAAAATCATCAATATAAGTGATAAAATACTTCTTCCCACCAAAGAAAGGAACCTCCATAGAACATAAATCAAAATGAATTAACTCTAGTGGTGAATTTGTTCTCCATACTTTAGCTTTTGGAAAAAAATATATCTCGATGCTTCTTTCCAATAATACAAGATTCACATTTTTTATCACCAAATCAAGAGAAGGTAACCCAAAACTAATTTTTTCTTAGCAAGAAAATTCAAACTAGAAAAATATAAGTACCCAAAATGCATATGCCATAGCGAATTATCATAAAATACCATAGTGTTGAAGTAAGGTAAATCTCCAGAACTAATAGAGAGTCGAAACAAGTAAATAAGTGATTACCCATCATATTTACCTTTGCAATGAGCCCCTTCTGTGATTTAGTAACTGTGCAAATTCTTCCACTAAAAGTAATATTGAGCCTTTTGGTAGACAGATGCCCAAGACTCATCAAATTATGATAAAGACTTGGAAAATAAAGAACATCCGAGATAAAATTAGAAGATCCATCCTTCAAGGTTATAGAAATCTTTCCTTTTCCAAGAACAATTACTTTTTAATTATTTCCAAGTCTTACGGATCTCTAAATTGTAGTATCTAACTCCGCAAACATATCTTTATTCCACACATATGATTATTATAACCAAAGTCCAAAATCTGTTCATTTTTTTTACCTTCTCTACTCCTAGAAGAACCAAATTGTAACGACCCACTCTTGGGCGGGCCCTATCTTGGAGTGAATCATCACTTTCCTGTTCCAGAGGTGCAATGCGACATGTAATACAACTATATGATACAAGTATAAATTCTAAACAAAAAATAGCTAAAAATAATATAAGGCATACCGGTCGTTCTAGAGTAAAAGATTATATAAAATGGTTTATACAAAACTCAACTATTTTCGAAAGATTGAGATCTCTCTGTATACATATTGATTAAATTAATAACCATTTAAAATATTACAATGCATTGACAGACTAATAATTGTTACAAATGATAAACGCCTTCAACAATATTAATTGCTGTTGAGGATTCAACTGTATACTCTTAACTCAACTATAAAATCCTGAAATATGATGAGAAAATAATGAGCTACGAAGCCCAGTGAAATTTCTAGGTACCTTACAGTTTGAGAGTAAATACACCGTATAAAATTATTTTCGATTTTTTTATGAGAATAACTTCGTTTAATACAACATAATAATCCGATTTAGAAATCATGGAAATAGGATATATTTATATATACATATATGTACTCTCAAGTAAAAATTATCATTTTTTAAAAATAACGGAAAAATCATCAAAATACAATTCATACGACTCTTACGAGTCCATACAAGCACATAAAAACTTCGGCCCCCCTTCCAATGGCCATCTCACACACGACACAAAGGAACTCTCCACACAACACCTCCCAATGGCCTTCTCACATACGGCACAAAGGGACTTTTCACACAACATCTCCCAATGGCCTTCTCACATACGGAGCAAAGGGACTCTCCACACACTCAACAATCTCACCCTGCAGGGGAGTCAATTTATATCCTGACGGTGGAGTTTACACATAGTTCACATTTACAACTCATCAACAACCAAATCAATTCTCATAATTTAGTATATTATATAAATATACAAGCCGAGCCACGATAAAATAATAACTTATATTAATACTACATATTTTCACAAAAAACCAAGCCATGACAAACTCATAATTTAAAGTTAACCGCACATTTATTCACAAAAGCCGAGCCACGGCAAAATAACAATTCAAAGTTAACAATACATTGAGTCACAAAGCCGAGCCACGGTAAAATAATAATTCAAAGTTTCCACAGCATACATTCACAAAGTCGAGCCACTGCAAAATAAATACTTTACTTAACATAAAATAAATAAATAAAATATATTAAAACAACATAACTTAAAATGATAAAATTTTGTGATCCTCAACCTCCACAAGTTAGAAATCTTACCACAAGCGAATAGGATAAACCTACGCTACTCCACCCTTGGTTCTACCTCGACAATTTCAGGACCTAACATATAATTACGTAATAACAAATAAATTTAATGTCATTCTAAAATGCTCAAATATTGACATCTCTATATAATACATGAATGAATGCATGATTAATGTTAATTAGATCATAAATTATTGAATTTGATAAAATTATTTTAAAATGGGAACTAACCATTTTTTTAAAGGAATAAAAATATTAAAATAATTAATTTTAATAAAATCCACCATTCTCCATAAAAATCTAATTATTCTATTTTATTCCAAATATACCAATTTAGAAAAATTAAAATAATTAATTTTAATAAAATACACAACTCTCCACAAAAATCTCAATTATTCTATTTTATTCCAAATATACCAATTTAGGAAAATTATCCCATTTTATTCATAATATATCAATTTAGAAAAATATTCTGTTTTATTCCTTTTATATATTTCATAATCCTTTTGCATTATAACAGTCCAATAAACCTTTAAACACTCAATATTTACTCAAAACAAAAAAAATTCACAAAAATAGAAAATATGTCCAGATTTTTCAAAAATTTAGAAAATATACCAAACATGCTTGAAAATTAACTAAACTTTTTCTGTAGGTAGAATATAGTAAAATTTAAACAAAATCAGAGCATCCAAAAATTTATTAAAATTTATATAAATTTACTGCTACATTAATTTTTGAAAATAATTAAACTTAACCAAAATGAGACAATTTTAAAGATTTTACCTTGATTTGGAGACTTATGATGTAGTTCTACACTTGGGTTTGAAGGATTTAATTTTTTTGTGAAGAATTGGTGAAGATTTGGTGAAGAAGTAAAAAGAGAGATAGAGAAGAGAGAAGAGAGAAGAGAGAAGAGAGAAGGAAGAAAGGGGAAATGGGGGAAATGAGGGTTTGAGGATCAGCCCGACTGATCCTCTGTTTTCTTCTTTTTATTTTTATTTTTATTTTTGGTTTACTAAAAATTTGTGAGATCAGCCTTCAATTTTTTTTATTTTTTAATGTATAAATTTCTCTTTATCTTAAAAATGTGTAAAGTAGATTTTTTTAGTAATTAATAGTTATCATAAACAACTTGAAAATTTTATTTAGTAAGTAAAATTTATGGTTTTACACAAATAATAAGGCTTCAGAATTGTCAACAGAAGTTTTTGCAAATTTTGCTTGTAGTTGTGTCATGTGCTCCTTTTTAAATCTACAAATTTTCTATATATGACCATATTTTTTACAGCAAAAACACTATATTTTTGAATTATCCACCCTTTGGTAAGCATTATTATTTGGAGCATCCTTATCAAAATTATTTTGTTGGTAATTAAAATTACCTCTATTATGGTCTCTGCCTCTTCCTTTGTTGTTGCCTTTGAAATTTCCTCTGCCTCATCTTTTTCCTCTAAAATTTTGGCCACCTTTCAGATGTAATTCTCCTTGATTTGAGGTTTCAAATTTCTCCTTTTATGTATCTGATCGAACTTTTAATGTCTTCTCCTCAAAGAAACCAATTGATTGTTGATCTAGAGACAACTCATAGGATAACAATTCACCTTCCAATTGAGCCACCGTCATTGTGTCTAAGTTCTTTGAGTCTTCAAGAACAATCTTTTTGGTATGAAACTTGGAATTTATGGATCGGAATATTTTTTCAACAACGTGAACTTCTATTAAAGCCTCACTATTGAATCTCATATTATTAGCAAGATTTTGTATCTTGTCAATATAATTCTTATTTGATTCTATAGGTTGCATAAGAGTCAATTCGTACTCCTTCTTCAATGCCTGCAGTCAGACTCATCTCACCTCTTCACTACCTCTATTGGAATTTACTACGATGGTCCACATCTCTTTTGCAGTTTTCGCATTCACAAATTTTGGAGCCACATGTAACTCCACCTTATTGAAAAGATCGAATCTTGTAACTGCATCATAGGAGTTTTTCTCTTTTTCTTCTTCAATTAATTTAACGTTGGGAGACGATTGCTCAAAACCTTTCTCAACAATATCCCAAACGTTGAGCATTGCAAAGAAACTTTGCATTTGTCGCCTCCACATATCAAAATTATTTTTGCCATTAAAGACAAAAACTGGGTAAGAAGTAAAAGCATTATGATCCATGCTTAACCTTTTTATCAAGGAAAAGAGCAATAGAAGCTTTAGATGGAGTCAACGTATCATCTTGGTTTCAAAACTGACCAGGAAGATGATTACTCTTGAGACTGAGAGTTTTGACACGATCGACAATGTCAAGGCCAAAAGATTATGGACAAGTAAGAAATGTTGAAAAATGATAGTGATATGAAGAATTCCAGCCATGTAGTGACATGCAGTTAACAGAGTGGAGTAGCTCAGGAATGCAGATTGAAGTCTGATCACATGCACGTGTAATGCTACATACATGAACTGAATTGAGCAGCAACCAGCTACATGCAGAAGCTGGATTGAGTTATTAAAGCGGCAAAGATGGAATATGAGCATAATGCAATAGCATAATGATAGAGCATAGTTGTATGCCAGCTCAGATTAATAGAATGCCAGTTGATCAATTGGGAAGTCGGTGCTGACATGGATTAGCTTAGAAGAGAGTCGGTTATTTATGAAATTCTATGTAGCATTTGTATATAAACAATTGTAATCCTTTGTACAGAGTAGAGAATTCAATTCAATCTTTTCTTCCAATGCAAAAATTCTCTTTCTATTGTTCTTCTGCTTGAGTGTTTGCGGGAGAGACCAGAACATCCGATTTTTCATTTCTCTGATATTGTCAACTGTTTCCTTCATGAATTCATCATTAAACTCAATATGTAGAGCATTGTGTTCTTGATTCAAGCTTGAATTCATTCAGAAGATTGTATTCAATAGGTTTCTGATTTTTAACATGGTATCAGAGCAAATGTTTGCTTCTGTTGCTAGTTTCGATTGATCTGTTTTCTGTTGCTGATTTCAATTGGTTTATTCATGTATTTGAATCTTTTCATTTTTACTTCTGTGAATTGGTGAAATAACTATGGCAACACATGCCGATCCAATTCCAACCAATCCTATGTATCTCAATCCAAATGACAATACAACTCAACCACTAGTACAGCCTGTGCTCACAGAAAAGAATTATCATTCCTGGAGTTGTGCTATGAAGACGGTGCTGATTTCCAGAAATAAGATAGGCTTTGTTGATGGATCGATTGAGTTCAAGGAATTTCACACTTTGGCAGCAGGTAAACACAACTGTCCTCTATTGGCTTGTGAATTCTATGGATACAATAATAGCACAAAGTGTGATGTGGTTGGATACTGCAAAAGAAGTTTGGGATGATTTGTATGATAGATATTCCAGTGGAGATTCATATCACTTGTCTGATCTTATAGAAGATATTCATAATGTGAGACAGGGCAACAAAATAGTGAATGAATATTACACTCATTTGAAGATACTTTGGGATGAGTTGTCTGTTCTCAGACCTTTGCCTAAATGCATTTGTGAACCTTGTTGTAAGTATGGAGAAATTAAACAGATGAGAGAGTATTATGATACAGAATGTGTGATCAGAGATTTTTGAAAGGATTGAATGATCAATTCAATAGTATAAAATCACAGGTTCTTGTTATGGAGCCTTTATCTCTGGTTAGTCAAGTGTTTTCTATGGCTATTAAACATGAAAGACAGCTGAATTATACTTCCAATCAAAATCAAGAGATGCAAGTGATGTTAACTCAGCCTATAACTAAGTTAGTAAATCAGGAAATACAACATAAGGAAGTTGTTGGCACACGTTTTGGCGGAAATGTCCAGTATGAAATAAATGTTGCAGCATGAAACAGCCGAAGAGATTTCAGAAATAAAAATATTATTTGTACATTCTGTGAAAAGTCAGGACATACAGTGGATAAGTGCTATAAGAAGCATGGATATCCTCCAAATTTCAAGTTTAAGACTAGAGAAGGAGGTTTCAACATTAGCAATACAAATGCAGACAATAGAAAATATGGTATTGGTAGTGTTTCCAAAAGAAATGTTGTTGTTAATCAGACCAGTGGTGTAACTGGTGCAGAAATTCCAGAATGCTTAAATGCAGGAATTACTCAAGAGCAATATCTCAATTTGATGAACATGCTTAAAAGCATTCAATTGCAAGGTACAGAGATTGTTTCAAATCAGTCTCATGGGATTAACAAGGCTACTGTTTTGACAGCCAACTATGATAAGCCAGCCAATTACACAGGTATGATTTCTTATGAAACTGCAAAGCATTGGATTTTGGATTCAGGAGCTACAGATCATATAGTATGTACTTTGGCATTCTTTACTTCTTTGATTCCTATTCAGAATGTCTTTGTTAAGCTGCCTAATAATCAGACAATTCATGTTACTCATAAAGGTCAAGTTGTTCTTTCTAAACAATTAAAGTTACTTGAAGTTCTTTATATTCCTTTCTTCAAGTACAATCTAATCTCAGTTGATAAGTTGATTCAACAGAATCATTGCAACATTTTCGTTCATTATGCTGGTTGTCTTATACAGGACAATATAACTTTGAAGAAGATTGGTTCAGCTAAATGCTTCAATGGTTTATATCATCTTGAAGTCAATTGTGATATACCAATACATCAGCCTCATGATTCTCTTCCAACAAGTCAAGTTTCTGATGCTTCTTTTCCTGATTCTCCTGTTTCTGTTTTTCATTCTTGTTCCAATTCTGCCAAATTTGTTAATTGGCATTTTAGACTAGGTCATCCATCTAATCAAAGATTGCGGTTATTAAAGGGCATTTGGCCTGATGTTTCTGTACCAAATGACTGCAAATGTACTGTTTGCCCTTTGGCAAAACAGAAGAAACTCTCTTTTCCTTTAAAAGAGTCTACTACATCTAGATGTTTTGAAATTCTTCACATGGATATTTGGGGTCCTTACAAACATGAAAATATATACAAACAAAAATATTTCTTGAGTATTGTTGATGATTTCAGTAGATATACTTGGTTGTTTCTGATGAAAGATAAATCAGAAGTCAGGAAGCTTGTTCAAAACTTTTGTGCTTTTGTTTCAACCCAATTCTCACAATCAGTTCAAATATTCAGAATAGATAATGGTTCTGAGTTTCATATGCCTATGTTTTTCTAGATAAATCAGAAGTCAGGAAGCTTGTTCAAAACTTTTGTGCTTTTGTTTCAACCCAATTCTCACAATCAGTTCAAATATTCAGAATAGATAATGGTTCTGAGTTTCATATGCCTATGTTTTTCCAGTCAAAAGGCATAACTCATCAGACATCTTGTGTTGAGACACCACAACAGAATTGATTAGTTGAAAGAAAGCATCATCATATTTTGAATGTTGGTAGAGCTTTAAAGTTACAATCTAATATTCCCATATCTTACTGGGGTTTTTGTGTTCAACATGCTGTCTATCTCATAAACAGACTTCCTACACCAATTCTACACAATAAAACTCCTTATTCCATTCTTTATGGTAGGAATCCTTCTTTTATCAATCTCAGAGTTTTTGGTTGTCTAGCATTTGCTTCAACTCTGCAACAAGGTAAGTCAAAGTTTGATCCAAGATCTAGAAAGGCTATTCCATTGGGTCTTTCTTCCACTAGTAAGGGTTACATACTTCTAGATTGGTCTTCCAAGTTCATTTTCGTGTCCAGAGATGTTATATTCCATGAAGATGTTTTTCCTTTCATTGATCAATCTTCTAAACATTGTTCTTCAGATTCTTCCAATTTTGTGATTCCTTCTGTTCCTTTTCTATTCCTGAATCTTCTATTTCAATACCAATTGATGCTACTATGCCTTCTGAAAATACTTCTTCTTCTCCTTTATCCACAATTGATAATCATGTTCTTAGAAGATCTCAAAGATCTAAAAACACACCAGCCTATCTCAAAGACTATGATTGCAATACAATTCTTACTACTCCTCACACTCTTGACAAGGTTATGTCATATGATTTGTTATCTCCTGCTTAAAAATCTTTTGCAGTGAATGTTTCATTGAATATTGAACCTAAATGTTATGAGGAAGCATATGAGATCTTTTAGATCTTTTCTATTCCTGAATCTTCTATTTCAATACCAATTGATGCTACTATGCCTTCTAAAAATACTTCTTCTTCTCCTTTATCCACAATTGATAATCATTTCTTAGAAGATCTCAAAGATCTAAAAACACACCAGCCTATCTCAAAGACTATGATTGCAATACAATTCTTACTACTCCTCACACTCTTGACAAGGTTATGTCATATGATTTGTTATCTCCTGCTTAAAAATCTTTTGCAGTGAATGTTTCATTGAATATTGAACCTAAATGTTATGAGGAAGCAAAAAAATTCCAGTTTGGCAGGAGGCAATGAAAAAGGAGATCGATGCACTTGAAAGTACTAATACATGGTCTCTGGTTTCTTTACCCCCTGGAAAACAACCTATAGGTTGTAAATGGGTATACAAAACTAAATTTCATTCAAATGGTACTGTGGAAAGACACAAGGCCAGGTTGATAGCTAAGGGTTATACTCAGCAGTTGGGTGTGGATTATATAGAGACATTTTCACCAGTGGCAAAAATGACTACTATCAGAACAGTGCTATCTGTTGCAGTGGCGAAGGGTTGGTTCTTGTATCAATGTGATTTCAATAATGCTTTCTTACATGGTGATCTTGAAGAGGAAGTTTATATGGTTCTTCCCCCTGGTTTTGATGCTGGAAATAAATCAGTAGTATGCAAGCTAAACAAGTTACTCTATGGACTTAAACAAGCCAGCAGACAGTGGAATGCCAAACTAACTTCAGCATTGCTAAGTCTTGGTTTTACTCAGTCTAAGAGTGATTATTCTTTGTTTGTGAAAGCATATGATAAAGTCTTTATTGCATTGCTAGTCTATGTGGATGATATTGTACTTACCAGTAATGATTTAGATGCCATTAAAGGTGTCAAAGATTTCCTACATGCTCAATTCAAAATCAAAGACTTGGGAGAATTGAAATATTTTTTGGGATTGGAAGTGGCAAGAAGTAGCAAAGGGTTGAATTTGTCTCAGAGGAAGTACACTCTGGATGTGTTAGCAGAATTTGGATTCTTGGGTAGTAAACCAGTAGCTACTCCAATGGAAGCTCATGTTAAGTTAGAGCATAATGATTCAGCTAGTTTGTCTACTCACACTACTTACAGGAGCCTTATTGGAAAGCTATTATACCTAACTATCACACGGCCTGATATTTGTTTTGCAGTTCAACAATTAAGTCAATTTCTTAACAAGCCTACAATGAATCATTTAAAGGTTGCACATAGAGTTCTGAGATATTTGAAGAAAGCTCCAGGTCAAGGTTTGTTTTTCCCAGCAGTACCTGATTTACAGTTAAAGGCATTTGCAGATTCTGATTGGGCAGGCTGCATAGAGACCAGGAGGTCTGTTACTGGTTTCTGTTTCTTTTTAGGGGTGCATTAATTTCCTGAAAATCTAAGAAACAATACATAGTTTCTAGAAGTTCTGCAGAGGCAGAATATAGAGCTTTGGCTCATGCAGTATGTGAATTACAATGGTTATCTTACATCTTGCAAGATTTGCTTATTCCTATTTCATGTGATGTTCCTCTTTATTGTGATAATCAAGCAGCTGTTCACATTGTGAAAAATCCTGTCTTTCATGAGAGAACTAAACACATTGAGCTTGATTGCCATTTTACCAGAGAGAATTATCAATCTGAACTGGTTAAGCCTTTGCCAATTTCTTCTTCATTACAACTAGCTGATATTTTCACCAAGGCTTTGCCTTTTCCTCAATTCTCTCATTTGGTTGCTAGTCTTGGTTTGCAAAATCTATATCCCAGTCCAGATTGTGGGGGGGTGTTGAAAACTGATAGTGATATGAAGAATTCCAGCCATGTAGTGACATGCAGTTAACAGAGTGGAGTAGCTCAGGAATGCAGATTGAAGTCTGATCACATGTACGTGTAATGGTACATACATGAACTGAATTGAGCAGCAACCAGCTACATGCAGAAGTTGGATTGAGTTATTAAAGCGGCAAAGATGGAATATGAGCATAATGCAGTAGCAGAATGACAGAGCATAGCTGTATGCCAGCTCAGCTTAATAGAATGCTAGTTGATCAATTGGGAAGTCGGTGCTGACATGGATTAGCTTAGAAGAGAGTCGGTTATTTATGAAATTCTATGTAGCATTTGTATATAAACAATTGTAATCATTTGTACAGAGTAGAGAATTCAATTCAGTCTTTTCTTCCAATACAAAAATTCTCTTTCTATTGTTCTTCTGCTTGAGTATTTGTGGGAGAGACCAGAACATCCAATTTTTCATTTCTCTGATTTTGTCAACTATTTCCTTCATGAATTCATCATTGAACTCAATGTGTAGAGCATTGTGTTCTTGATTCAAGCTTGAATTCATTCAGAAGATTGTATTCATCAGGTTTCTGATTTTTAACAAGAAAGCAAATCAATTCAATCTTCTTCAAAACAATCTTTTGTTTCTCTTTCGTCTCTTAGCCCACTGTACAGGGAAGGAATTCCTCTGGACCAACAAAATTGATCTTTGCCGGGATGTAGTTGGAAGACAACCGAACTCTAGCTTCAGCTATACGCTTATGCTAAGAAAAAAAATGCAGCTTTTCTAGATCCCTTCTCTTTTGCTCTGATACCAAATGTAGGGAATTTATTAATTTAAAGAATTTTGAGAAGACAACAACTAAACTTCTTAATTTAAGAAAACTCTTTCTAACTCAACTCTATATTAATACAATCATCTCACCACACATATATATAGCTAAATATAGCTGACATCAAAGACAGAAACCTTCTAGGACTTGGTCCACCAAACCCAAGCTAACTAAGAACCAAAGTCAATTAGGAAATCATAATTATCCAAAAATCAATAAGAATTAGGAAACCAACTTGATTTAGTATTCTACACCTGTACTTGTTAGTTCATATTTCCATTTACATGTAATGAGTAACAAAGGACGAATAAAGAGAGTGAGTCACACGAAAACATGGAAAAGGAAATTGAAAATTGATGATCGAAAGAAGGGGAGGAGGTAAAGGAAAAGTTCTACATAGGTGTAGGGCTGTCAATGGGCTGGGTAGGGACCTGGACCCTACTAGGTTCCGACTCGATAAGACCGAATATGGATAAAGAAGTATACTTGTTTACCCCAGACCCTATAAGACCTTGTTTAATGGATATAGGTTCGGTACATCATGTTCCGGACCTGACAAACTGGGACCTAAATAATATATATTATAAATATTTATATAATTTATTTATTATATTAGTGTATATTAAAACTCTTTTTGCAATACTAATTCTTGCCTAATATATATCTCGTCTTGATTAGAGCAATTCTATGTCTAAAGTTGCAAAAATTAATTGATATGCAACTACATATAAGATCTATGTCTAATATATAATACATACACACACACTAAAGTTATATATGTTTTTTAAATTAATAATTTTTCACATAGACTTTTTTTGAAAGTTGATCTTCTTTTGTATATGAAATTAAAAAGTGACTCTTGAGTTAGCAAGTTGATTAAGGTTATTATTTTGGTAAAATAGTAAATATTTTAATCTCTTCTATTTTACTTAAACTTTTGTGTAATAGTTAATCTTAAAAGTTATAAATATTATAGTTCTAATTTTTTAAAGAGATAATGTATTATATTAGAATTTTATTAATGATGATAAGTTTAATAAGTTATGATACAACTTTTTTTTAATCTTTATTATAATTAGATATACACACACTCGACCCGATACCCTATAGGGTCAGGTACAAGTCCATACTTTATTAATTCGTTACGTAATAGGGTCTAATTCGATACTGCCTATGTGTTACCATGGCCAAGTTCGAGTTCCAGAGTGAAAAAAGAAGTTTCGAATCTATTAGGGCCGGGTTACAGCCTTACACGGGTGGAAGGGAAACAAAGAGAGAGAGACAGTAACAGGACGTAAGGAAATTAAAGGGGAGATTTGTCTAGAATCTTCCTCCAAATCCTTTTTCTCTTCTACTGTAAACCATCCAAATTGATGTATCATGAGAAAATAATTTTCCAACAAATGGAAGACTCCACGGAAATGCGCTCAGGAATCCAATTGCCGCAGTCGAAGTCAAGCAACTTGATTGCGACCCAAAGATTTAAGAAAAGAATGGTACAAAAATCAGTGTTGCAATGCAAACCTCAAAGCTTCACAAAATGCCAAAATTGGTCGGCCTATTTTTTGACAAATAAATAATATAGATAAATAGATAATCACATCATACTCTCACCAACTTTGCTTGCCACGCTATTGGACCGTACACATCTCTCACATTTTTTGAGTTGCCGCGTGAGTTCGAGGCATAAGCAATTTTGACCGGCTTTTTTTTATCATATTCAGTACGTAAATTATTTAATATATTAATTAAATTATATTACACATAATAATATTATTAAACAAAGAGACATAAATAGATTAGGACTAATTATATAATTTTATGTTTTGTAATTCAATTGATGTACTATATAATATACTAGAAAATATATTCAAAAATCTAAAATTAAATAATTTCCATTTAGCTTCAACATTTTAAGAGTTAGTAATTTTTTAAATTTTGTTTTAAATTTCTAATTTTAATTCTCTTGTCTTCTTTATTCTTATTTTTTTAAAGCTCCATTTTGAAACTCCTTAGTGTTGTCTTTGGTTTAAGTTGTATCTTCGTTGATGTGCTTTTTAGTTTTATTTTTGAGTTTTGATTTAGTCTCTTTAGTTTTTATTTAAATTAGTTTAATCTAGTATCTTCAAGATTTTGACAAGATTTCTATTCTTCCACTAAATGTCATGGCTAGAGTAAAATTAAATTTTTAAAGAAGTCGTCTATACAGTTTGAAAGAAAATAAATAGATTAGTTCTTGATGATGTAGATAACAATAATTTATTAACTAGATAAATTTGAGATAGAGTAGATGGCTTGTTTAAAGATATTTTTATACTAGCCAAAAGAATCTTGCTATGCAGGGAATACAATATTTATTAAAATATTATTATAAATATTATTTTAATAATGAATTATAAAACATAAAATAAATAATTAGATAGTTAAACGCTCAAATAATCTAACATATAATCAAACAATTCAAAGTTGTTAAAATAAGAGGCAAATTATTTATGTTTTGATAAGGAGATCACTACTTGTAGAATTAGGAGAAAATATTTTTTAGCCATTATATATTTAGGTAATTATAAACATAAAAAATTGCTCAACATCTCAATTTAATAGCACATTACCTAATTGCACATATCATTCTCTGTTTCAAAATAAATAACATATTTTCTATTTTTCTCTCTTTCAAATTATATAACCTATTTATATATTAAAGGTTCATTTATTAATTTTTTCCCTATTTTTGCCCTTGTCTCCAATCACCTACTATAAGTATTTTTTATTTTCAAAATATCTAAAGACCAAGACCAAGTCCAATGTTAAATTTAAAATTCTCAATAAAGAGAATGTTGATTTTTTGAAATAAAAGGAATTAATAGAATTGACCACAATTAATTAAGGGAAGAGAGAAATAAAAAAGGGTATTTTAAGAATTTTTCTTAGTTTTTTCATGAAGTTTATCAAAACCTCAATAATCATATAAAGATAAAATATATCATATATTTTAAAATAGAGAGAGTGCCTAATCACACGTATCATTCTAGAAATTTTGACTATTTTCAATATTTGCAATAACTACCCCAAATCTGCCACACTTCTCCAAGAAAAGCGGTGGATAGTCAAGCAAAGCAAATTTTTCCTAAGAGTTGAGAATTCCAAAACTAAAATAGCAATAGAACAAATGGAAATTCAAGTGAAAAAAATGAAGCGCTTACAATTTATTCAGAGATGATATCATCATGGGAAGTTTAAGGCTACCATATTAATGCATTGCCTAGAAGAATGCTATTGCCATTTTTTCCCCTTTATACAAAACTTTCTGACTAATACTATCAAATCCAGCTGCAATGTAGTACTTTTCGAGCAGGAGCAACAACTATATATAAAAATCAAACCTAAAAAGAAAAATATTAGGATCAATTGATAATGAATTATGGAGATAATGATAACTTATAAAAAAAGAAAACTATAATCAATTTCCAGTTTGTTGTAAATATATCATTCTCTTGGATTTGAATCACTTCTGATTAACTTCAATCCATCTTGGTCTCTATTTGATGGAAATCCTGTTAGAAAATTGATAAATATGGAATCGGAGGTAGCCCCGTAGATTCTGTGCTAGCTAGGTCTGATTTAGCATAATTTGAGATGTACATATAGTTTACCTTCAAATATACAAATATCAAAATATATTCATTTTAAATTAGATAAATTACTTTACTCAGAACTTTAGTTTAAATTGAATTTGCTTATAATTTATTTTGTTCAGGAACAATCTGTAAACGCATGTTGAATTTTATTTGACTGTTAACAACTAAAACCTTAACTGGAATAAAAAAATAAAGAAATAGAATCAAAACTCATGAGTAGAAAAAATTATCATTCTATCACTAATAGTTTGAAAGAAATTCAATTAATCTATACATCTATGCATACATACATATATATATATATATATATATATATATATATATATATATATATATATACCAAAACACTTTTATTCTCTCTCCTCCTCCAAAACTCTCAAATCTTCAGTTCTAATTTTTAAATTTTAAAATTTTTTATTAGTTAAAAGAGTTGTCATTAGTTAAGAGATTTTTTTATGATAAAATAATATGAATACTTTAGGTTATCCTAAACAAATTTTTTAATTTAAATCAAATTTTTAATAATTTTTCACTATCTCCACATAACTTCACATACTGCCACTTTCTTCACAAACTTTTCTTCATAAGGTTTTTTATTATTAAATCTTCTCATTTTTCTCTAATTAGGGTCTTCTTTTTTCAAATTGAAGAAGTAATCTTTTTAATTCTTTTTTATACAAATGCTCTTATTCTCTTCCTTTTTCTCTTTCACTTTAATGTTTGACCTATGAATTTGATATATAGTATTATAGATTTGATTTTACTAAGAACTTTTCAATACTCAATGCATCTCTTATAGTTCAAAAGATGTTTATGAATTAATTATTTTTTAAAAATATTTCTTTTTTCTTAATTTGTTAAGAACTTCTTTGTGTACATGTGAGCTATTGATGAATTTATTTATTTTTATAGAAGATTTCTTTTGAGAACTTTTTCGGATAGAGGCCAAAATGGAAAGAATGTCCCATGCTTTTTCTTTTAAAATGGAGAAAAATACATGAGTATTATACACGTTATAAGCATCAGACACATTTATGATATTTTAATTTTTCATTCAAATAAATATTTTAGCTTTATTATTTTTAAAATTTTAAAATATATCTTAGAAACTTCTTCAGTTAAATCCTGCAAAATGAGATTTATTTACTTTTTAATTTTTAATTTATATTTTTCTTTCATATGAGTTCGCGCAACTCCTTTTGGGGATAACATATATTTTTTAAAAACTTTTAGAATTTTCTAATTATTAACAAATCTGCAAGTTATACATGACTTTCATATGTAGTTATTCCTTTGCCCTCCTTTTTGTCAGCTTCTTTTATTTTTTAGTTTTACTTTTAGCATTATTTATGTTTTATCTTTTTACATCTTTTGTGTCTTTTCTTTTTTTGTTTTGATCAAATAATATAATCTATTTTATATTTTTAGTTGTTTAATAGAAAGTTATTGAGTTTTTTGTTTTCTTTAATAGGTTTTGAAGATTCAAGCTTTTTTTTTTTTTTTGAGGAGATGACTTGATAAATATTTATCTGTTTAGTTCTTGATATCTATTATACAAATTCGATCAATATCTATTACTATCTAATTTGATCCTTCATTTGCTAAGTTTTAAGGATAAAAAAGTCTAATTGTCTATTAAAACATTCTGTACCAAAATATGCTTAACTTTGCAGTACATTAGACATGAAATGTAATAGTCCATGGTTTTTATTTTTTTATTTTTTGTCTTTTCACCAAGTGAATATAAAAGAAAGAAATAATTTTGTAAAATATATTAACACTATGGCTTCTTTGTGATGGATCAAGAACACGATTCTTTTGAAAAAAATTAAGCAATGATCTGAGAATCTTTTTATTTTGGAAAAAAAATCTTTCTTTGAGGTTTTTAACATAAAATATTAATATTTTTTATGTTATTTATTTTTTAAGAATGGAGAGAGACAAGTAGGGGGGAGAAATTTTAATTTTCACAATAATTTTATTGCAAATATATTCTGTTTTTTTGAAGAGTCAAAATAAATAATTAAATAATAAAAATTTTTCTTTTTCCTTACACATAATGGGAGTATGAGATGAATACGACAGAATAATTAAAAGATCATGTCGTAAAGTTAATTTACTTTAAAGATATAAAAACTAGTACAACTTACAATGTATTTTTCCATTTTATTTCTTTTCATCTTAATTTACTTATGATTAACCATTAGTGCACAACAACCATTAGTGCACACTATTGAAGAGCTAATTAATCATCAGTGATGGGTGAAAACTGCTACCTTGCATGGCAGGCCATTGCATCATTGATCCGCTTGCTATGAGCAGGGACTCTCTTCTACATAGTCCCATGCATGGTCGCCGTGAGCAGCATCAATTGCCGAAGGGCATATTGGCTAAAACTCGTCAACGTAAAGTCATAGACCATGCCATCGCTCCAGCGCTACCGGGCTACTCTGCAGCAACACAAGGGCTGCAATGCTTTTTTCAGCACTTCTTAATTATCAGAAGATGGGAAAGCGGTGTTTGATGCGGGGTGACTTCCTTCAATGTTCGGCGGTGGGTCAAGAACCTCAATATACGATATAGTGCAGAACGAGCAACGTGGGGAAGATGAAAGATCATCAAGTAAATCCAAGACATTTGCTAACCGGAGCTCAATGGCACATTTCACTGCAGCAATTTCAGTAAATCCAAACACATATCTCCGTATATCTATTCAAGCCTGAGCTTCTTCGTCTATGCTTGTGTCTTTCCTCACTTTATCTCCTCTGTCTCCAGATTTCTCTCTCCCTTGGCACACTGAGAACTGAAGCTCATGAATCTCAGCCTATTCATTAACTTGGAGGTTTGCAGAAGAAGATTAGAAGAAATTACTCATTGTAACAAATACGTACTCCTCCAATCCAAAGTTTAATATCCACAAGTGACAACTCCACTAATATTAATTTCTAGTGTCCACCTTTTCCTAAAAGAAACATATTTTTCTCTAAACTTAAGTAAATAAACTTTTTCAATTTAAAATATAAACTCTTCCAACAACACAAGTCTTGGATAAGAAATTCCGCCATGCCGATGCCGCCATAGCCATCACACCTCTTCCCCTATACTCAACAGTAGTAGCACCACCCTCGATCCAACCTCTCAACAGCCCTACCATCCCCAAAGCCGCAGCCTCCCTAACCTAGTCACTCTATTTCAGCCACCCTCTACCCTGCACTCACATTTGTAGCGGCCAACCTCCATAAAATGCTTTTCAATTGATGGTGTGGAAAAATCTCCCAGAATGAGAGCAGTGGCGGATCTAGGGGCCCCGGGGGCGGCAACCGTCTGCCAACATTTTTTAAAATCTGTCTTTTAGATTTACTTATAGATTTTGCCCCCTCTACCCCAAAAGTATATTTTGGCTCTCAAAATTTTTCTAATTTACGGATAAACCTTTAAAAAATCAAAAAGATTTCTAAAGTTGGTAATTTTTTAAAAAATTACATTTTTTATTTTAATTCTCTTATTTATAGTAAAACTATTATGTGTTTTTATTATTATTTTTTCTACACTTTATTTTGAACCTCCGTAGTTTAACATTTGGCTGAATTGGTCTTTTGGATGGTGGGATCTATTTTATTTTCCTTTTTCAAATCAAGCTGAGTTGTTGGCTCTTTATTCTTATTTTTAAACTTTGTTTCCAACCACCTAATCTTAGTTTGGATGAAAGGATTTGGAGAGAAAACAAGAAAATTAGAGAGAATGATAAATTCCTTCCTCTGTTTGCTAGTTTTGTAGAGAGAGAAATGGAGAGATGACGGAAGAAATGGGATGATGAAAACCTCCCATTTTCTTTCCAAAAATGGGAAGAAAGGGACGGATCACTACAAAAAAATTCGCTATTAGCGACGGCAATTAGCGACGGCGATTAGCGAGGGATACACTCCGTTGCTAATTAGCGACGGATTAGCGACGGAAAAATAATTTATATATTAAAAATAATTTTTTTAATTATAAATTAGCTCCCTCGCTAATCCGTTGCTAATTAGCTGACGGATAGCAACGGAAAAAATAATTTAAATAATAAGAATAATTTAAGAACTTTTTCGTAGCTAATCCGTTGCTAATTAGAGACGGATTAGCGACGGAAAAATAATTAAATATTAAGAATAATTTAAGAATTTTTCCGTAGCTAATCCGTTGCTAATTAGCGACGGATTAGCGATAGAAAAATAATTAAATATTAAGAATAATTTAAGAATTTTTTCGTAGCTAATCCGTTGCTAATTAGCGACAGATTAGCGACGGAAAAATTATTTATTTATTAGAATTTATTTAACAATTTTTCCGTAGCTAATCCGTTGCTAATTAGCGACGGATTAGCGACGGAAAAATAATTAAATATTAGGAATAATTTAAAATTTTTTTCGTAGCTAATATATTGCTAATTAGCGACGGATTAGCGAGGGAAAAATTATTTAATTATTAGAAATAATTTAAAAATTTTCCCGTAGCTAATCCGTCGCTAATTAGGGACGGATTAGCGACGGAAAAATTATTTAATTATTAGGAATAATTTAAAAAGTTTTCCGTTGCTAATCCGTCGCTAATTAGCGACGGATTAGCTACGGATTATTTTTTTCTAAATTAAAAAAATTTATTTTTATTTGTTTTAGTAATATTAACTTTCTACTTTGCATGAAGAATATGAATAGAAGTAAAATAAATTATATTGAATAATATATATCAATTACTAAGTAGTATTATTCCTATGTAATACACATGTAATAAATCATGCATTTCTAGTAATATATATATAGTATATTAATAATCCATACATATAAGATAATATGTATGGATATAACATAAATACAATATAACATACATGTGTAGCATATATGTGCAGAAATAGACATAGATATACGTCAATAGAAGAAATGATAATTAATATATATTTAGATACTTTAGACTATAAGTAAATATCTATTCAAAAAATATAGTGTTTAATAAATTAATATTTAAAATAAGTGAAGTTAGATTAAATTAGTATTTAGGAAGACTTTTTCTATTTTTACTAAGAAGGACGTTGCTATTTTTAATTTTTATTTTTATCGAGAGATTAAAAAATATATTTTAAATATTTAAAAACACTATTCCGTCGCAAATCCGTCGCTGATTAGCGACGGATTTACGACGGAAAAAATTATGAATTAAAAAATTATTTTAAATATTTAAAAACACTATTCCGTCGCAAATCCGTCGCTGATTAAAGACGGATTTGCGACGAAAAAAATTATGAATTTAAAATTTTATTTTAAATATTTAAAATCACTATTCCGTCGTAAATCCGTTGCTAATTAGCGACAGATTTGCGACGGAAAAAAATTAAGAATTAAAAAAATCATATATTAATTTATAAATTATATGTAATAATAAATATATTTATATTATAATATATTATATAATAATATATAATATATTATTATTATTATAATACTATATGATAATATATAATATATTATTATTATTATAATACTATATGATAAAAAATATTATAATATAAAAATACTATATGATGATATAAATCACAAGAAGTCAATTGGCCTAGTGGAAGAAGTCATCAACAACCTTTGAGAGAACAAGGGTTCGAATCGAGCAAAACAAAGCAAGGGAATTAAATTCGGGTTGGGCTAACCCGATCCATTAGAGCTGAATCGGGTTAACCCGATCCACTTGTGCCCAATCGGGTCGGGCTAGCCCAAATGATATTTTTTAAAAATTTAATTTTAAAATTTTTAAATAAAAAATTTATATTTTTTATTATTAATTTTAAAATTAAAAAATTTCTTTGGGCGAAATCGGGTCGGGTTAGCCCGATCCACAATATTCAAAATTTTTTATTTGAAACTTTTTTAATAATAATTTATTTTTTTATTATTTATTTTTAAATTAGCAACGGATTTGCGACGGATTTTTAATAATAATTAGCAACGGATTTACGACGGATATTTAAAAATAATTTTTAAAATTAAATTTAATAGATTTTACAATATTTTTTATTTTTAAATTTTAAATATATTAGTATCCGTCGCAAATCCGTCGCAAATTCGTCGCTAATTAGCGACGGAATAATGCTGCAGTCGCAATTAGCGACGCTCTATTTAGCTAGGGAAATTTCCGTCGCAAATCCGTCGCAAATTGTGATTAGCGACGGATTTGTCCGTCGCTAATCCCATATTTTCTTGTAGTGGATGGTGAATGTTATTTAAGTAAAAATTTAAAATTGCTCAAGCTACTAATAAACAATTGGGCATGAAAACTTTAATGACCAACATGTCCTATTTGACGTATGAGCCCAAAAGGATATTTTTGTAAAATGATATCTTCTTATAATCTTTCTTCTCACTTCTATGCTAACTCTCAAGTGAAAAGGGAACTCTTCTTTTTTTTTTCTTTTTTTCCATCCAAAACTCCCAAACAGCATTTAAAGTAAATTATCTTATATTCTTTTTTTTCCTCTTCTCTAATGACTTAATATCTTTTCTTTTCTTCCTGTCCTAAACCTCCAAACTAGGCCTTAGCCTTTGTTCTTTGCCCCTCCCACACCAAAGTTCTGAATCCGCCCCTTACTGAGAGTGTGTAATTACTTCACTTCCAGTATTTGTGGACCAGAAACAGCTCGATTGTGTGTGGTTTAAGCTGCAGTCCAGCGGGAAGCTATGGAGCCTTGGAATTCCTCGAATTCAACTCAATAGTCCACAATTGCTTTGGTTGGTATGAACTTGATAAGCATTATGCAATTGGAGTTGTCCGAAAGTTCCTTTTAAATTCCACTATAATTAGGAAATAATAAAGGCATTGTTCTTTTACATTAAAGTGCTCGAAATTGCCATAGAAATTTTTGAGCAATAAAGAATACTGACATTGTACAACCTATTCTCCCTCCCTTGCAACTTTAATTTAAGTGTCACTAAAAATATTTACACATATTAAGGCACTAATTATCAGTTTGTCAATAATTAAATAGTCTCTATCTTTAAGAAATTACAATATAAGAAACTACGATTATTTACTACACAAATTACTATTTCTTTATTATGAGGATAAATAAAAATTTTAAAATTTTGTTCAATAATATTTATATTGTAACAAAATAAAATTTTTACTGGTTGGTTCAAAATCCTGTATATTTTGGTTTAAATATGTGTATATACTTCAAAATAAAAATCTCCAATGTCTATGTTACAGAAATATTTTTATAAAATTTACATCAAATTAAAGTACTACTTTTATTTTGGGAAACGAGCAATAAAGAATATAAATTGCCAAAAATATAAGGCTCTCAAATTAGTTCATTATTTAGGAGATTCGGTGACTGGCTGAAGAACGGTGGAAATGAAGACATGGCCAATTGAGTTGTAGAAGATCTTTAATGAAGTCGTTGTAGCAGTTTTTTTTTTTTTTTTGGTCTTGTTAAAAGAAATTAAGTGTCCCTTGTTATGAAATTGAAGGATATTTAAGACAATTTACGTAACTATTAAACGAATTTGTATGACATCTGCTATCAACCCAATTATCAAAATTAAAAGATTGGATTGGAATTCAATCAAAAAAAATTTACTTTTTTCTCATTTTTTTCACTTTGGGCTCCATTTCTCCTTTTACAAATAATTTATTTTAAAAATTTTCAATACAACTCAACTAAAAAAAATTTAATCCAAATAAGCTCTAGATGCGACTATGTTCAGTTATGTACTTCCGAGCGGGTTTATGAATGGAAATCACCCAACACCCAAATGTCAAAACTATGCTTTTGGAATTAGTTGCATAATATCTTACTTCCTAAGATTGTTTATACAGAATCCACCTATGAAGGAAGCTATTCCCTTCGTCTTCGAATAAGTGTTGCATTTATATCTTTTACACAAATTAAAGATTCTTTAAAAACAATAAAAATTTAAAATAAAAAGATCGATATACAATTCTTTAATCCATAGAGTACATTGCTGCCAACTTATTAAAAATTTGTCCAAAGGCCACTGTTATATACAATTTGAAGTTTAACCATATATAGTCAAAAAAATAATTACTTTTAAGTCTTCTCTCTCCACTTAATATCTTCTTTCGCATTCTCTCTCTACAATTTTACTAAAATTAATGAGCAATTAGATAAAGAACTACATCGGACTTCTTCAATTTTGAGATAGAAAACTAAAAAATTTTGAAAAAAATTCTACCTTGGACGAGGTAGTTGGGAGGGAATGAGAGGGAAAATATGGGATAGTGAGATAAATAATTTGAAAAATATTTATTTTTTACTAAAAAAATTGTATATCGTAATATCAGAATGATAAAAGCCCATCAAATCTCTATATATAATATAATAAAACACTCATTTTAGAAAAAAATAAAAAGTGCAAATTGAGCATTTACTCTCGAATTGGCGCCTTTTGTGTCAAGTGTTACTTTTGTTGGTAACTTGGTGTTCATACATCAGTCATTTTGAAGTCAAAACAGAACCTTCGAAAACATCTCATTCGAAGCCAAGATAAAAGATTTCGAGTTTAGGTCCTTTTCAAACTTAAAATTTTTAATTTTAATTTTAATTAGATTTTACTTTTTCTTCAACAAACAATCTACTTCTATGATTTTCAACCAAAAATTTCTCAAACTAAAACAATCCAAATACATCTCTTCGCTTAAAAAAAATTACCTTACAAAATTCTCAAATAGAGATCTTATTCAATTCCACCCCTAATCTACAAATAGGAGTTTCATTTTCAACTGTCCTTTTCCTAACTCTCTTGTACCTTTGATACGTTTCAAACACGGCACTGAACTGCTCTTAGTTGCTAGTTAATCTAAAATGTATATATAGTACACCGTATCTATCTCCAAGAACTTAGAGCCTGGAGTTTCCTAACTATCCAATAGCCTGAGAGACCATTAATGCAAGTATATTTTTATACTACACTAGGGCGGGCTTATGTCAAAGGAGAGTTTAAACCTGATGATGGATAGGGAGTTTCATCCATTCCACCGCTAGCCAACTCTATCTGATGAATTTTGAAGTAAGCTGCACATTCTACTATAGGTTTGCTAGTATTTCCTTTCCGAATTGAGATTATACATTAACATTTTAATATAAGAATTAATTATTTATAAAATTTGAATAATCTTCTTTACTTTCACGTACTTTTGGGTGTGAAGTTATAAGTTTAAACCCATTTTTCAACCCCAGACACACATTTACCATTGGTGGAACCTTGGCCCCTCCCATTTTTTTGAAATAGGGATTAGATATATATAGTGTTTAAGGAAAACAGAGTAGAAAATAAATATATATGCACAATGCCCCTTGAAAGTCACAAATATATTTCTATTTTTCTCTCTTTCTATATTTTGTTCTCTATTTTTGTCTCTCTATTTGTCCCTCAAATATTTATTTGTGTCCGCCACGGCCTCCTCCCCTCCCCCAGCCCACACGTTGAATGCAATTTACTGATGCTCGGTGACGGCTATATAAGCGTGAAGAAAGATCAACATTTTCCCACAGGCTGAAACTAGCTAAGTGAGCTCAAAGAGAGGAGAGTGAAATCGTTCTTCAACATGGCAAGGAAAAACTGGGCATTGCTACTGAATCTGCTGGCAGTCTTCTCTATTCTGACTGCCCATGCCAACGCTTGTTTTGCTATCGGTGGCTTAAGGATCCTCTGCAGACCAGCTTCGCCGCCCCCACCAAGATTTCTTGGTTTCCCGTTTCCAAGAATACCGAACAAACCGCCAGCTGCAGCCCCACGACAGTTCTTTCCTTGGCCTTTCAGTTTACCACCGTTCTTCGGCGGACGACCATCAGGATCCTCTCCTAGTTCACAGCTCCAGCCGCTGCCTGTTGACGGACAGACATCCCCGCGTCCTGTTTCTCCCCCATCTCCTGAACAACCAGCTCCCAGTCGTGCTGGAAGCGGCCACAGGGGATAAGGAACTCCTGTATCTCCTACTTTTGCTTCGGTTCCATGATAGTATACGTACCGTTTAATAGCTATTGCTGAAGAATAAATTCGTACAGAGTTAGCAGCTTCATTGGAAGATACTCTGTCGTCTATGGTGGTCTGACTTATAGAATTTGCATGTTTCGCACCACGAGAACAAGCATGCTCTTGTGTTTCTCTAATAGATTTGGAATGAATCACTGTTAATCAGTTATATTATACTAATAACCTATAGGATCTAAAAAAACTCTCTTTGTTAAAAAATATAAGGGTTTTCATACTTTTTCTCTATTCTTAAAATATTTGACTTTTTTAAAATTTTAAAAATTATGTTTTTAAATTTATCTTAATATATAAATATAATTCACTTATTCTCTAGTATCGATAGAAAATAAATTAAATTTATTGATATAATAAAAAAATATATCATTTATTTTTTTTCTTAATTTATATAAAAATATTAAAATACTTTATATTTTAAAACACAGAAAGTAAGTTGTTAGAATTTGATTTAGTAAGAAACTTAGGAACTCAATTGCGAGGTTATTTACCAGAATGGCTACCATACTACAATATTAATTATATGGTGTGCTAATTGTAAGGTAATTTACTTGAATCGCAAGGATTTTACAGAAGTTTCTGAAACATAATGTACTGATTATAATTACCGTAGGGTTTTCGTTTTTACAATTTAACGTGCTATACAGTTGAATTATTACAAAGTTTGTATAAATAGACCTTAATGCGATGCCAAACCTATCTCAGAAACGTTACCACCTTATGCAAAGGAAAATGATTCAAATGCTCTGCACTAATCGGTGATCAAGCAATTTTTTGCGAAAAAAGATAGTAAGAAATAACAAATTTAAGGTACAAAAAGAAGAAATAACAAATGTATATAGAATATTTTGATATTTTTTATAATGCGAATAAAATTTTTAAATTTACTCTCTAAAATTTTATTTTATGGTTTTCGTAATTATTCTCAAGTTCGAAAATTTTTCTAAAATCTAGATTAGTTCCAATGAAAATTTTTCAACAAAACTTGTTTTTTACTAATTTGCGATTTAATAAAGTTTTAGAAGTTTTATGTCATTATCTAACAATTCAAGAACCAATTTGAAATTTTGATACATTAGCACTATTCTCGGGCCCTTCATCCAAAAAAATAGAAAGGTGTTGTTTTATAAAGTTTTGAATTTGATTATATATAGTCAAAAAAAATTAATCGTTTCAATTCTATCTGTCTCATTATTAATTTTAAGTTTGAATAGAAGTGAGCTTCGCCCTCATCGATGAGTTCCTCCATTAGATGGAACTCATGGTAGTAGAGAGGAAACTAAGATGTGTGATAGAGAGAGAAAGAAATTTAAAAATATTTAATTTTTATGTTGTATAAAGTGATGACGAAATAAAAAATAAATCTAAGGAAAATGGAAACTGGGAAGCCCCCTCTAGTAGCACTATTAATGTTATCAGACCAGATTGGCCCGAGCTCAGCCCGATTACTTAGGCTTCAAAATGATGAATTTAGGTGATTTTAAATTCGAACCATAGATATAATAACATATAATAATAAGTTATATATTATACATTATACACATGATAATAATATGTACATTTAATTGATCATGAGCATGGTGATGTTTCCAATAGTATAATATGGAGTTGTCTTTTTTTTTTTTTTGGGTGACAAATGGAATTTAGGTTACGCAAGGGCCGAGCACCAACTTATGTCTAAGCCTGAGCTTGGACTTATTAGATTTTAGCTCAAGCGGAACTCGGGTTTGGTCAGGCCTTGACTATCCGGTGATTTCTCATCTCTCTCTTCCGCACCCCAACAAGACCCATCCCAGTCTCACAAAAGTAGCTCAAATCCTCACAAATCTTCACTGTGTCATTATTTCCAATTTGCTTTGCTTCATTATTATGGTTCAATACCTACTTTTACAAAAAAGGAGAACAACAAATCTTCCTTCTTATTCATACGAGATGGTTCTGTATCAAATTCTAAAAAAGGGTTTTCCATTATAATTAAATGTAACTGAGTTTCTATAAAAAGTAATGCATTATAGTAGATATTACAAAATAGAGAATTGACCTTATTATAATCAAATAGTATAAAGGTGCAAGTCTTATTACAAAGAAAGAATTAATCTTATTATAAAGAAGAATAAATATTGTACTAGGAATTAATCAATCTCCCAACCTTTTGATTGGGAGGCTTTAATTCTTGCCATTAAGATAAGGCCTCACGGAAAAATGTAATTGAGGTTAAAAATGAATTAGAAAAATAGCTCACTCGGTCTCTGAAGTATGGAATAGAATCTTTTTACATTCTCATTCTTTTTCAACTAAAATGGTCTCTGGTGTTTACGAGTGACAGCAAATATATATATATATATATATATATATATATATATATATACTAAAAACACAAATTAAAGTAAAAAGCACTCCTTTTTTCACTTGAGGGAGAAGGGATGCAAATTTTGGAGGGGGCGATCGTTGTGATAATTTGTCCTTATAAATTGACCACGCAACGCAAAGGGAGTAGGCTTAATTTGAATGGAGAACAGAGCAACATGTGGTGTTGGTATTCTTTTCTACCACATGTAAATATATTATGGACCATTTTGACAAAAAAAAAACTTTTAAAATGTAAAAAGATTTAGTGACTAAGTGGGCTATTTTTCCAAATGAATTTTATTTTTGTGGGTGGGATTGGGTTAGAATAGTTTTAAAAATTGTGGTCTTCAGTTATCACTTTGGGCCTCCAGTTGAACTCTAAGATTGGACCTAAAAAGAACTTAACAGGTAGCTTTATTGTTTTAAAGGAATTGGATCGTTAATATATTGGGCTTTAGACCATTTGCTTTTTGGGTATTATTTGTAAAAAGTTAAAAACTAAAACATAGAGTCTTTGGGCCATATTATATTATTTCACTTTTAGGGCCAATAGACCTTTTGTGGATTGGATTGAAATCTAATAGATTAAATAATATTCTTCTTGGGCTTTTCTATTTCCCCCACACACCCCCCCCAACGTTGTACAAATAGGATGTGAGTTGACCGAGTCTGACCTATGTATCTGATGTCATAGGTTGGTACATTTTTTGGTCAATTTTTTCAATCCAAATTATTAAGGTTTAAGAAATTTGAAATTATACCAAATTCAAAATCCAAACCATTAAGTGTAGTTTGATGCAGTTGCTGCACTATCAAATCGTATTGATTACTATGCATGGTAGATTCGAGATATTAACAAACAAAGTAGTAAGCACACAAGTAAAAACAACAAATAAATTAAATATTTTCAAACATTCTACAATAAATACTGAGTTTTTCAAAAGAATTACCAAATTAATAATGTATGCTGCAGTGTAGCTTGGTACGAATTGAAGAATTATTCAAATTGGACAAACTTGTGTGTACGAGTATAATCCAAATCGCAACTAAACTAATTAAAAGTAAAGACCAAAATGAGTATGAATTGTGTGGTGTAAGACTTTCTTGAAAGCGGCACATTGAATGTGAAGAATTTGGACCTTGAGGTGAGTGTCCTATAGACTCTCTCTTTTTTTTATTAAATAAAAAATTATCTATTAATATTAAAATAGCCGACAATCAACGCAATTCTCCAATCCCTTTTCTAATAAGAGAAGTTGAAGAATTGGAATAATTTTATTCAAAAAATTACACGATGATTGAACAATCACGATAACAAGTAATAACCTCACATCTCAAAAATTATAGGTAGGCAAAATATACTAATATTATAACTAGTACTATAAAGTAAGCAAACACATAATAGATTTCTTCATAGAGCATTTGTCATAATTCTTTGACCACAACGGTAAGAAAAACTCAACTCCAACATCTTCTTTGGAAGACCGCAACTTAAAAGACTATGGACTTATCAATGATCTTAAAAATTACCTTGGAGAGAAGTAAAAACCTGAACGAGGGTCCAGATCAAGTCCAGATTAAAAATTTTCATTAGAGAAAATAGAAAAAATACATCAGTCTAAACAGATCAGAGAAAAATCTCACATCAAAATCTTGAATCTTGAAAAAATACGCTTTCAAAGAAATCTAGAATAGTTTGTAGCAAAAAAAGGTGGAAAAACTAGAAATTGGTGAAAGGCCAGCCAGATCTGGCTAAACTAGAAACTAGTGAAAGGCCGGCCAAGATCCGTTGGATGTTGTTTGAAAGAGAGAGGAGACGCTGGAGTTTAGAGAGGAGGAGAGAATGAGGTTAGAGAGAGAAAGGGGTGGGTCAATTGATTGATGTTAAAGAAACACTTCCATTCATAAACAAATTGATCTACTAGTGAAGAGCATCATTGACATTTATATATGTGGCTTATTAACTGTGTTTTTAGTCAGAGTTTTCTAGTTAAAATAGTGGGTATATATTAAAGATTGAAAGGTTATTGTTGACAAGATGTGATGGAAAAGATAATGTTATCTATTTTGTTAGCTAAATGATGTGGTTTCTCATGCAGCCTTTTATAAATTTATAGTACAATTATTGGCATTGCACATATTTATACTGATTCGTATGTAGATAGGATTATAAAACTAAAACCAATAACCAAGAAATGCTTCTAGAACATTCATGATTTTATTTTTATTTTTTTGAGAAATAATACATTAAATTTTTTTTTACTAATAGAAGTAATACATTCATGAATATTAAACACAATCCAACGGTTATGAGTTTGTTTCATGCTGCTAATGTTTTTCTTGAAATAGTGTATTAATTTCTAATGTCAAATGGATGGAGAGGAGTTGAGTGGGTCATGGGTGAGTTAAAATGACTATTGGGTGTAAAAAGGTGATAACTTGACTGTTCTAATACAACCCAACAAGAACATCGCATGCAGGCTTACATTTTCATTATAGGGCCTTTGCACCATTTCAGAGTTCACAGCCACTAGAAACTGTTGATAAATGACAAATGGCTCTGTGATGCATCACCTATTCATAATGTTTTTCGCAATCTCCTACCTCAATACTGTTGTTTTGGCTAAGGTGCAAATAATACTTTTATCAGTTTATATAAAATAGATTTTCAATCGTTAGATTTTGATTCAACGATTAAAAATTCACACATTAAAAATCATTATTCCAGTTGAAATAATTATTCTCTCTATAATAGAATAATTATTTTGCAAATAATTATTCCTAACATATAAATTTTCAACCGTTAAATTAAAATTTAACAGTTAAAATTTAATCTGTACAAATTAAAAAATATACTATCTTCACTCAAACCAAACCCCATTACTAACACAACTGATCTTCACAAACTAATGGGGAGTCCTCCTTTAAGCTGTCGCCAGTCGTTAACTGACCGTCACCATCAACACCTCCAACTTTTGTTCAACTTGCACCTGTTCACTTTCCCATACCAAATCTTTGTAGGTTTATACCGCCTACCCTCGTGTCCGAATTACATCCACAACCTCCTGCCGTAGAAAGTATCATTGCACCAACTTCCTTGACCTCTTCATTTCCAAGCGTCAAGTCCACCACCTCCAAACATCAAAAGCTCATCACACCCACGTCCTACCTCTGCTTCACCACCTCCTCCCCCTCGTACTTGTGGCCTTACATAACTTCCTCGACCTCGTGCTTCTTAGCTAAGTTCCCAGTCATGTAATTACAAAAACAAGTTAACAAGAGTTTCCGGCTATGGTCAAAGATGCCCTGTTGTTGTGTATCCCGGAAAAGAATACCAAAGAAAAGGAGAAAAGAGAAAACCACCAAATTTTATTTGCAGTCATCTTGACAATAATAGCAGCAGAAACGTATTTCATTAAGTTGAAGAAAGCTGAATAAAATGTTTAAACCAAAAAGCAGAAAATACCAATAAGTACTAAGGGGCAACCAAAATCAACAATATATAGTACAATAACAGCACTAACGGGCTATTCTTCAAGCCTCATCTAGCTGAACAACTGCAGTTGCATCAACTACGCAAAGGGCTACTACATATCTTCTATCCTACAAAATTCAAAAGTTGAGAGATCAACTAGTTTAGCACTGCATTAGCTGTATATATCCTAGAAACCAGAGACGTTGAAGAAAAACTATTGCAGATGAGCAACCCCCAGTACTTCTCTACTTTCATCATTTGATATTCAGCAAATTTATCCATCACCGAATACTTCACTGTTGCAAATAGGGCATGTCTGACAAGGCAAAGTAAAAAGCTATTAGATATACTGATTAAAACTGAGGGGAATATATAGTGAATGATGCTTCAAGATTGTGGCTCACCTTGTTGATGCCTAACCATTTGGAGGCACATTCAGTATGGTACACATGTTTGCAGGGTAAGGTTATTTGGCTATCACCTCTTTTGTATCTCATTTGACAGATTACACATCTGATTTATGAACACAAGAAACTATGTCATGTTAAAAAGGCTTCAATTGAGCAAAACAGAATTAAGCACTTAAACAGAAAAAAATGAATCTGAAGGAACACATTAATAGAAAGATAGACAGTGATTTAATCTTTTTCAAGCTACTTGTTTTTCTTTTTTCATTTTTGGTAAAATATATTCCTTTTTCATTGATGGAGTCCTGCTGAGGTGGCAAGGACCTCATGAGACTTCTCCATGGGAGATACAGCAAGAGCTAGTCATAGAATTGCTGGGATAGACTCTGTTCTATGGTTCTAATATCCTGCAAGGAATTTCTGTTACCCTCAGCTGTTGAGCAATATAATTCACTGATGTAGGTCCAATTATTCATGTTATTCCAATGATATTCTCCATGGCACATGAACTACATTACTAAGAACAACAGACAAAGAGGCTTGAACTGTGGCTTGTAAATAACAAAAATCAGAAAATAAGACATGAAAAGCATCACAGTCAGAATATTACCTCTCATCAGACTTTTTCCTAGAGAAAATTCCACCAGACTTATACTTTGAGGTGGGAAGCAAATCAATTTGTTCTTGAGAAAGACCGCGACTTTCAGTTCCAACAGTCTCACCCAAATCAAGTAAATCCTACAAATAGCACCAATAAGAGAACTGCATATATGACCACTCTATGTTTAGCTGTTACTAGAATCTGGTTCAAGACTCCAAGGATAAAAAATATAACGCATCAAACTTATTCAACAAGTAGATGTGGAAGTCACATATCTCTTATTTCTAAATCATGTGATTTCTAACTGTTTCCTAAAACTCTCAGTTGAACAAGTAAAAAGCAGTAAATACTAATTAAAAGATTATGTGTGCAATAAATTAGAATGCATAACAATATGCTGGATCTCTCTACTCCCAAGCACATAACAAGAGGAAATAGGAATCAGTTTGATTTTAACTCATTGAAGTTGATTGAGAAACCAATGTATAACCTTTCTTGTTAAATCAATTTCACAGAAAAAGATATATAGTGAAGAAAATGGAAATCTGCAAAACGTCAGCAGTAATACATGCGTGCACATATAGAAAGCAAAGCACATGAATTGTTAACCTCATAAGTCATGTTGTCAAGGTCAATTTCATCTTCCCAAACCTCCTGCAAGAATAAAAGAGGAAGTAAAAGGCATTATTTTTCAAGTTCGAAGCATAAAATTTAAAATTTCTTCAGTAGAGATGGATGTAGTATGACATTAAGGAGAGCTTAAAACACTGAAGGCAATTAAGAATACAACAGAAAATTTTGGAAAAACCTAATTCAATCAGCAGTTCTGCTTGATGGGGACACACATTTAGCAGCATTTGTATCTTTTTAACAACCGAAGAACAATTAACACTATTAGTGAAATAAATCCATGTATCGAATCTGATACATTCTTTTGCTATATGATTTCTCTTAAAAAGTGCCTCTAGAAGAGGAGGGGGGGGGGACAAAATTGTCCATTAGGGTACTCTTCTCTTCTGCTAGGATTTCATAAAACTTAATTTGGGATAACTAATGATCTCAGAGTAAGGGCCCACAGGTACATGTGGAGAAATTGGGGTACAGATATCGACTTCCAGTATCTTAGAACATTAACAAAATCACCAACTTTGGAGAAATTAGGGTACAGCTTTAGACTTCCGGTATCTTAGAACATAAATAAAATCACCAACTTCTGCCCACATCAGTAAAATTTTTGCAGCATGGCTTTCTCAAAAGAGCTCTATTCATCTTCGTCATCCTTTATCATCTGATTCACATTCTCACTAGAATCAAATGTTGCAGACCTACTGTAGATCTATATATAAATACAAAAGGCAATTTTCATTCAAGCAGCTTCTACCACTAACTCACATTGAGCAAATAGCATATGGAGACAGAGTGTTATACCTGAGAGTTATCAGCATCATGATTGCTAAAGGTGCCTACGTAATCCAAAAAACTTGCTGAGTCAGAAGGAATAGATGAAAATACAAAAGAAAAACCTCAAGAGTCAAAAAAAGAAACTCAAGGAAATGCAATACAGTGGACATCAAAGAGAAGGCAAAGGTAACTACCAAAAATATAAGAAAACTATTATTACAACATAAAGAAACAAGGCAGTAATAAGAACTTACGTTCTTCTGGGATAGTACAGTCTTCAGGTATAGGCTGCATACTGGGAACTGAGATTTCTTCAAAAGGCATAGCTACAGCTGTAGGTTCTTCAATATTCATAACAGAAGGGTATTCCCAAGCTCTCCTGCTAAAATCCATCCTTGTTAGTTCATCATATACCCCATACATACCATAATGAGAAGTACTTCCAGGACCAGACAATCCAATTCTGTATGAATTCATATTCATTGACCAATATGCAGATTCCTGCATGATAAACATCAAAATATCTTCTTTGTCACACAGAAAATCTTATGAATCACTCTGATGTGCTCAAATGTTCAAAATGTTTGAGCTAGATAGAAACATCAAAACCTTTATAATGAGGAAATGATACATGCACTAAGTAAAAGTTGATCATTTTATTCTGTAATGATCGCTTCAGTTTTCAAATAAAGGAAAAAGAAAAGAAGAAAAAGAAATCAAAACAGGAATACTCTTCTGAAATTTTAACTCAAATTAATCACTTAACATTATACAATTAGACCTGTACATTAAACCATTAACACTGGACAAAATATCGTTTTCACTAAAAGTAGGTGGCAAAACCAAATGTTACGATACTAAACTTATGGAATAATGCACTGCTGCACAGCTACAAGAATAAATGTATCTGTAATTGGAGAAGATATTTCTGGTAAAATCAAATAACTGGCAGCGTTAAAATGAGACATCTACAACTCAGAATTTCACAAAGTAAATAAAAAGGATAAGCATTTGTTCAAGAATCATTAATAAAAATCCTTTTGAAGTAATCGCAAAACCAAACTTGCAAAGCAACAGTCCGTAGGTTCCTGGAAAATTTACTTTGACCCAGAATTGTAATTGCTCAGAAAACCTCTGCATTCACAAAATTTCTCAGAACTGCCCACGCTGCCTTCAATAGCAAACGGTGCAAAGTAAAGATGTATGACATAAACAAAGTTTAAGGTAAAAGGAAGAGAAGAAAGTTACCTGGTCATGATGCACTGGCTGAGGATTAGCATAATGAAACGGGGCCTGTGAAAGATCCTCAAAGAAGTCCGTGAAACTTGATGGTGCAGTGTATGGAAAGCCGGTATCAAAGTAGTGCATCTCCATGTGCTGATTCCCGTTCATTTTGTAAGAACTATTATCCTCTGTTAAGTCTCTAAAAACTCCGGCCAGAAAACATCACTTATAACTCAGTATCATTACTCATTTTAAGAAAAAAAGTACGAGAGAGAGCAAATTTTCAGTACAAACAATGTCAGAGAGCAAACGCCAACGGACATTCTGACTAAAAAACAGAAAACGTTAACAGACACTGTTTACACAATCAATTAAAAAATTACAGAGCAAACAAACTATTTTTTCAGCATTTATTCCAACAATACCTCCACAGTTGCATTTTGTTTATGGAGTATTATGAGAAGGAGGCTCTAAAATCATAAAGAATAAAAAGTCAAAAAAATCAAGCCATAAAGAATCCAGAAAGGTCAAAAATTAAACCATAAAAGGTCAAAAATTCAGAAGTTTTAAAGTTCTACATTTCTCATTCTTAATTCACGGATAAAATTAGACCAAACCAAAGAAGATTAAAAACTTATGCGTTTTCCTTCCGAGGTCAATGCAACCAGATAACTGTTTCAAATAAGCGAGCTACAATAATTTAAACACAAAAGCGACACTCATCCCCTCAATTGCAAATGCAAATTATGCTCAACACATTCACATTCAGGCTCTGACTAAAAGTAAGAAGAAAAAAACCGTGGAAATTTTTAATTTTTAAAAAAGTACTCCTATGTTTTTGAAAAAAGGACAAATATCAGAAACAGGGTGCTCAAAATCCAATGCCGTGGCCATTCTCACGCATCTCACCAACATTCAAAAACGTAGAATCAGCCTGATTGCGTACCTGTGTTTCCAACACTCGATACATCGATTAGAGTACAAAAATCCACACACATTACAAACAAAAGCACTGATTAACTCAAAATTCCATATACTCACAGTCGCAGATGAGACAGCGCGAAAGAACGGACGTTGAAGATGAGTATGGAGAAGAGAGAGAGAGAGAGAATGAGACAAAAAGGTTGAAAATGGAGTTAAAAATCGCCTTTGTCTTCTTGTGCTCCTGCTGGATTTGCCACTTCTCTCCCTTCGGCCTTCGCAGTAGAATAGTTGAAATTTGGTTTTGCCTTCTCTTCCTGTTAGTGCTGCTGCTTCTTCTTCCGGCAGAAAGCCATCGTCACTGTGTTTCTGTTTGTCCGTTCTTCTTATCTGCCTCGTCGTCTCTCACAGTGAGGACTGTGAGACTGTGGAATGTGGGTCAGACGCTTATGCCGGACTTGAGACACACGCCATCTTTTACCACACACACTGACACACACACACACACGTATTTTTTTATGCTTTCCCTCTCCATCTCGAGAGAGAGAGAGAGTGTGTGTAGTGTAGAGTAGATTTGTTCGTGTATCACAGGGCGAGATATCAAAGATACGTATTTTGAGGATCAATTTGGATTGATTTTTAATCTATTTTTTTTATTTGAAATTTTATTTTTATAATTTTTAATATAATTTAATTTAAAAAATTCAATTCAATCTCACTAAGATTTACACAACACTTTCAAAATTACTTTACATATTACTTATATATGAAAGTCGAGTTATTTGTTGTCTCTTACTCAATTTAGAGTACAAAAAAGGAGTAAATTTGGATATTTTGTCTTTTTATATTTATTATTAAAATTATTAAGTATTATGAAAATCTAAAGTGCTATCACATTATGTATCATTATTTATCAAAAGAATAAAATACACTAATAAAATACACCAAATAAATCATCAATTTTTATATTACAAAATAAAACGCATATTAGATATCGAGTAAAGGAGTTTAATATGAAGAAAGAAAAATCTCATATGAGGTTTTAAGTAGTTCAATCAAATTAAAATAAAAGAATTATTTAAGAGAACAATAAAATAATTATAAAAGAATTTATAAAATACAACACTCAAATGCTTATGAAAAAACCTAAATTAAATAGAAAAAGAATAAAGGGAGTGAAATAATTACATTAAAAAGTGATGATAATATGGGTTAGAGTTTCTGGATATAATGAGATTTGATCGATGATTAAGCTCCAAAATATTATGAAAAAGGTAGCTACATTTTAAGAAAGAGGAGAGAAGAAGAAAAGAATGTACAAAAAAGAATAATGATGATGTGCATTGTGTGTGGAAGAAATGAGTAGACGGTCAAATTTTAGCTTTAATGAATTTAGTTTAAATTTAGAGATTGAGTTAAATAAAAATTATATGAATAAAAATTATGTTTATTGATAACTATTGAATAATTAAAGTTTTATTTTTTACAAAGTAACTAAAAATAAAAAATTTCATTTTCTAAAAAATATAGAGTTCAAAATTCAAGTTAATATATAAGTAGTTTAAAATTATTTTAATGGGTTAAAAATAATTTTAACCAATAAAAAATTTTTAAAATAATAATTAAAGTCTCATACTTTTACAAAGTAACTTAATATACAAAATTTAAAATTAAAATTAATGTATAAGTTAGTTTAAAGTTATTTTAATATATTGAAAATGATTCTAACCAATCAAATTTTTGAAGACTAATTAAAAAATAAAAACACTAAAAAATTAGATAATTCAAAATTCAAGTTAATATATAAGTCATTTAAAATTATTTTAATAAATAAAAAATGATTCTAACTAATCAAAAAATTTTAAAGTAATAATTAAAATCTCATGCTTTACAAAGTAACTTAATATAAAAAATTTAAAATTAAAATTAATGTAAAAGTTATTTTAAAATTATTTAAATAGGTTAAAATTCTAACCAATCAAAAACTTTTAAAGTAATACTTAAAAGTCTCCTACTTTTACAGCATAACTTAATATAAAGAATTTTTTAAAACTAAAATTAATATATAAGTTTGTTTCAACTTATCTAAATAGATTGAAAATGATCCTAACAAATCAAAATTTTGAAGACTAACTAAAAAAATAAAAAAAAAATCTAAGAAATTAGGATGAGAAGTTTGAAACTACACACACACACACACACACACACACACACATATATATATATATATATATATATATATATATATATATATATATATATAATTGCTGAATTTCTTATCATTACTTAGCAAACAATAAAATGGAAAAGAAATAGTTGGTATTTTATCATTTTACATCATGCTACAACATCTCCTGTAGCTGTGACATTGATTTTGATTTAGTATTTATGAGAATAAAAATTATATAAAAAATATCATTAAAAAATATTACAAAAGATATTATAAAGAATCCGAACTAATTTTACATTAGCTATCAAGGTAATTCAATTTTACGACAATATATAAAAACTATGGGGATAGCATAAAAGTGCTTGTTCAAAACAAAATATAAATAGAGAATAATTTGTGCAATTTACCGGTTTTTACCAATTATCAAAACCATTCCCAATAGCCAAAAATATAAAAAAAAGAATAAGGTTGTGAACCCTTATACAAAGATACGCGAATTTCTCCCATAAAGTCAAGACTCAGCCGAATTTCAAAGTCACTGTTATTATTAGACTAATTTGACTGATTTACAATAACTTGAGGATATCAAACTTTTCCCAAAAGAATAATGCAAGAACAAAGACATTTGATTTTTTTCCCTTAAGTTTACTTGAAATGATAAATTCAAAGTAAATATGAGTGAGATTGGATAATGTTTTATTTTGAGATTTTTTATTTTAATTTTTTAAAGAGAGAATTCTTTGTGATAGAAAAAATAAGATTCAGACTGAAAAATTTTCATTGATTTCTGTAGTAGAATCTAATGAAAATACACATGTATCAATACTAGCATGGCCTAAAGGAAAAAAAAATCAGGTAAAAAGTCTGAGTTTGAATGAGTGGATCCCTACCTCCAATGTAAAAAAAACGAAAAAAGGAGGAAGAGTGGCAGAGGAGTGGGGATGCCGTGCCGCATGGGATGACAATAAGCATGTGACAAAAAAGCCGTTTTAGCAGCCGGCGACCACAGAAGAGCGGAGGCGCAGGAGGAGAAGCTGGGGGACCGGGGTAGGGGGGGATTCGTTGAGGAGCCGCATTCCCAGAAGCTTGTCTGCCTGATCTTTGCCGTACAGCTGTAGCCATGCAGTAAAAATCTGCAGCAGCGCTATCGCTAGTACGCTAGTACGTAGTATATCGGTCCCTACACAATCTCGACCTCTTTGTTGCCTCTCCGCCCAGCAAGCTTCCTTGGTCAATGGAGATCAGCACTACATTCATCATTTACTAGCGGTATTAAATCATAGGGTTAAATTCACTCAAGTACTCAAAGTATAGGGTGTTATCAAAGGTACATATCTATATATATATATATTTTAACAAATTAAAGCCCTTTTTTAAAAATAATTGCCTGAAAGTTATATTGAAATTTTGAAATGCCTATATTAGTCATAAAATTATGCAAAATCTAATTCTACCCTTCTTATACTTGGAGGGAAATGGAGATAATTTTTTTTATTATACCAAGAAATTATAAACTTTACTTGGATAGAGTTTGGTTTCAAAACTAAATTTAAAATTTTCAGTACGCGACCCATATTTTTTATCACAAATAATTTAATTCTTACGAAATCTAAAATAAAAATACCAAAACCAAATACTATTCAATTACACCAGTTCCTGTCTCTCTCCAGTGGCCATTCCTTCAATCTCCAACTTCCAATCCTTCTCCCTCCCAAATCAACATTACCTTTTGTCTTCCACTATCACAATGCCACAACCACGATGAAATCCATATTCAAACCAAGCTTCTTTAGTTCTTTTTTTTTACTATCTTGGATAGATGTTATTGTAACAAATGGAGCTGAAATCAAAGCAAATGGATTAGGGTTTTCCATTTTAGGTCCCACGTTTGAGGTTTGGTTTCAAAGAAGGGTGTAAGAGTTTCTTTGGATTAAAGTGGGTCTCTGTTTTCTTAGCATTTGCTTATAATTCGAAGTGAGAATTTATTTTTTAAGTTGTTATTGATAGAAACGTCATTCCTGCCTTTTGTGATTGGCTTCACATATGTTATATTTCTGTAGCGGAATTGATGTTCCAGCTTCGAAATATTGATATATGTTGTCCCCAAGTTAAATTTTCAATGGCAATACTCTGTACTGTAGACAATAACTACTTTTTATAAAAATTTTAATTACTTAACGGCTCTTTGGACAAATCAATATATGCAGTGTATATATCTCAGGCAACTTTGCTCAAAAGAGGACATTAATTGTCATAAAAAAATGTATGATTACCTAATTGATTTAACAATTGGTGTGATTTAATAGAGTTTGGTTTTGAGATTTTTTGTGAGAAAAAAAAATAAAATATGAGATTAGAAATTACATTGGGTTCCGTGTAGACCCAATCCAAACACACCCAAAATATCATACCATATACTGTAGCTTTGAATAGGCTCTACTAATGCAAAAATTTCCCTTCATTAGGTATTGGAATTAGGACTGCAACCGAATCTAACCTTTATCGAACTTGTTCGGATTTGGCGCAATAAGGGCTCAGTTCAAGTTCGACTTTTTCAAAATTCTTTCTCTCTCTAAATTTCAAAATTCTTTAAACTTTCTCTCCCTAAATAATATTTTTAATAAAATTTTAATTTATTCATAAATCTAAAAAATAAAATCTTAAAAAAAGAATACCCGGGAATAAGGTTCCCCAATATATATATATATAAAGGAATACATAAGAAAAGGAAAAAAGAATACATTTTCAAGGGGAACTGATGAAAAAAAAAAAGAGTTGCAGAGAAGTATAGCTGCGCCCGATAGCATTGGCGGGGCGTTGGAGACGCCCAATCTTGTATTTCTTTTTTATATTTTAGATTTATGATTGAAATTTTGTTAAAACTATTTAGAGATACAAAGTTTAAAAAATTTTAAAATTTAAAGAGAAAAAAAATTAATAAATAAAAAATTTCCTATCTTTTTTGTGATATAATATATATTTAAATAAATTTAAAATTTAAAATTTTTTACCTTAAACCTGACCATATTTTCCTTAAAAAAAATTTTGTTGCAAAACCCAACTTGAGACTGCTGACCCAGTTGGTCTTTATCGGAAAAACCATTGTGCAACTTTCAGAAAATGTTTCTTCTCTTTTAGTAAAGAATCATAACTTGCTTTTTTTTTTTTTTATTCCATTGATGGGTAAGAATCATATCTTGTCATTTCAAATAGTGTCTGTGCATCGCATTCCTGCACTTTCTAGCTTTTGTTTCTCTCTCTCTCTTAATATATACTTTCATAGTTTTCTTTTTAATGAAAATTCCGTTGATATTAAAATGGTTGAGGCCATATGAATAAGGAATTGGGAAAACTCTAAGACAAGAAAAATAAAAAAATAAAAATTATATAATAGTTTAATAACTATAAACAATATCTCATATCTCAAAAACCTCTAGATAGATAAAATGCACTAGTACTAGGAAGATAACATAAGCACAATGGTTTTCTTTGCAATGCTTGCGTTATCATTCTTAAACTTAACAGCAACAGAATTTTAACTTCAACATCTTCGTTACGATTTAAAAATTTTAAAAATAATAAGTATACTAATATTTTAAATTTTTTCTCAAAAAGAAGGAAAATGTTAAGAAATGACCTAGATCAGATCTAGATAAACAACTTCCTCTAACGTAGTTATAAAAGGTAGGTAATGGATAATAGATCTCGCCTTTAAATGTTAAATCTTAGTGAAAACCATGTAGGTAGAGATCAATCATAATTTTGGCCAAAAGAGAAGGATGAAGGTGCAAAAAGAAAGTATACGAAATAAAAAGATCCGATCAAGATTTGAGCACCCGCAAAGTCATTGCTTGGATCTAACTGGAGAAAGAAGAAACTGAAGCTTTTGTGGGCAAAGAGAGTGTAGAGAATTCAATAAAACTAAGATAGTAAGTTTGTCTATGAAACTCTTAGTACTAAATCAAGATGTTTCAAGTTCAATCCTCGCTAAGTAATTAGTACATTTGTTTTCTTGACATTTTTCCTTCGTGTAAGCTTTGATAAAAATATAAGGAATTTGATTTAGGTCAAAACCACATTCATGCTAACACTGGAATTATCACATAACCTTCCAATGTAGACGTGTTTTCATGGCCATTTTCTTTACAGGAACACTTGGGGACCAAAGTTCAAGATTACCCGGCTTTTGTTGTCAGCTGACCCCAATGTATTTGGATTAGGTTATTCCGTAATATAATGCAAATTTGTTTAAGGTAAAAAATAGTTATCTTCTCCATCAGCTAAAGTTATTCTTAACAGTTGAGGATATTGCTACGTGATAAGCAGAAAAAGGTCGATTTTATAGTTACATGTACATAAAGAAACAACAACCACAATTTGTATTTTGTGATCTTGTTGCATCATCGCTAACATTCACGATATACATAGGTACACTCCCACAAGTAGTTACCTCTGTTCACCTTCTTTTGCTACTACATTGGGAAATTTGGTGAAATTTTATTCATTTTAGTAATTTGTAATACCATCTAATTTTGCATTTCCACTGCCCTAATCAAACTAATTAACACTTCTTGTACTATATGTTGGCGGAGATTACATAATTAATTAATTAAGAATAATTTCTCAGTTACAACACCTGTAAAGATAGAAATATTTGTATAAAGGATATAAAATACTCATGTAAATGAGAGACTGATAAAACTCTGTCCCGATAAAGATTGAACATTTAATCTCATGGTTGAGAAAACTTTTACTATTAGGGTGAGGCCTCATGGGATATATATATATATTTTTAAAATGTCTAATTTTTTAAAATAATCATATTTTTTTAATCTAAATGTCAATAACTAACCCTCTTAATTTAATGGACTTAAACTCCAAAACATATCATCCAAAAACTAATCTCCTTAATTTCTTCAATTTGGAGAATAATACATGCTAACAACCTTAATTAATAAGTGTATAAGATGCATGGTAACGTGCTTAAAGTTAAATATTCTCTTACCTTTTTTGTATCAAATCAAAACAAAACATTCAATTCTAACTATAAGTATCATTGATAGTTTAATTATATATTTAGTGATACGAATTCGCATTCCTTTATGCTGATTCTCTAAAAGGAGAATGAATAAAACATCGTATGCCAAGCAACAAAAGACCATCCACAACATGCAATTTCTGGTGCCTAAATGGGCAAGAATTCAAAGAAGCAAATAAAAGGAGGAAACATAAAAGATAACATTTTGTAGCAAAAATCTCCAAAGCCTCAACTCCATCACAATCTGGTCCTCAGGACTATATATATATATCCCTCATTCAATGAACGCTAAAAAGCCAGCTTTCCCTGCAAGCAATGGCATTACTGCAGAAGGCAATGTGATGTTGGATTCATGGGACCGCTGATCAAAGACAGTTTTTGTATTTTGCAAGCAAGGAATTTCTTTGATCTTTCTCGCCCTTTTTAACAAGCTTTCTTACCGTACACGCGCCTTCAGAGTTCAGAAGGTGAAGAAATGGTTTGTCTCCCCCTTCTATATTTGTGTTCCTATGCCTATGGTAGTCAATAATGGAAAGAATCAGACTCAGCAGAAAGTGGTCAAATTATGAGGCAAGAGCTAACTACCCCTGGTGCCCTTTTCCTTTGCTGATATTGTTTGGGTTAAATTCACTTTAGTCTTTTGAAAGTATAGGAGAGTTGTTAGTTAGATACTTATACTTTTTTTTGGTGATAATTAAGACTATCTTTTGCGAGTCGGTAAAATAAAATTACTTATAATAAATAAGGGTCACATATATTGAATAATCTAAAGAGTTGTAGCTTTCAAAAAAAATACATTTTCACTTTTATCCTTCTTTAATAAAATAAAAATACATCTTTCTTAATTTTCAACCACTTTTTCTCTTTCCTATCTATCTCCTCTTCTCACTCTTTCAAACTCATTAAGCAGCTCCTCCCAGCAAGCCAACTTCTAGATTGTCAATTGCCTGAAATCTAAAGAAGAGATTCAACCATAAACAAATTATTATTAATCCAATAACTTCTATTCTGTTTCTGTTTGTTAGAGCAGCACAGAGAGGGGTTTAGATCAATGGTGTTCAGATCCCGATATAGCACACTCAACTTGTGACAAGATGGATCTTTGGGCTCATCCGATGTTTACTTTCCTTTCCTAAGAGAAAGCAGTGATCACGGTTTACAGATATCAGAAGTTTCCTTTGTATAAGCAGCTACTTTGATACTAACAGGCATTCACAAACTAGTAGCTATTGCCTCCCTCGTTGAGGCTATAAAGAGGATTCTTAAGATATACAGCAGTTCATCTTTATCTCATCTGGATTTGTCTACATTTTACTCTATTGATCAAAGTGGTGACGATTTTCAGGAGACTGATAAAGCATACGACAATGTTACCTATTCTTTTGGTACATAGGAGAGTAGTTCACATGTGATGCCAACAGATTCACATCTTTGATTTCACCATGGAAAATAGAAAGTAACAATAAGATAGAAAGAAGATAATTGAGAGAGATGTGTTTTTATATGAGAGAAGATAGTTGGTGAGAGATGAGAGGAAAAAGATAGATAGGAAAAAGAGATAGTTGTTGAAAATTGAAAGAGATGTATTTTTTTATTGTTAAAGAAAGGTACATGTAAAAATATATATTTTCAATGTTTACAAAGCACTTAACCCCTCTTTAGATTATTCAATATATGTGAACCTTATTTATCTCAGGTAACTTTATCTCATCAACTTTTAAAAGAGGACCTTCATTGTTACCGAAAGAAGTATAAGTATCTAATTGACAATTTTCTTACACTTCAAGGTACTAAAGTGGATTTAACCCATATTGTTTAGCATATCAATTAAATTACACCACATATGACTATATTATTAGACCAAAAAAATTAATAGACTTAAACTAATCACATAATTTCATATGATGCAATTTAATTTGTGTATTAGATAATGTATTAGATCCCAAGCCCTTTTCCTCATTTGGAAATATAACCCCGAGTTTGATGTTGATTCTTATAGTATGTTTGGCACACTAGAATGAAATAAAATGGAATGATTTTTTCAACTTCTCATGCCATTTCAATATCTGGTATGCAAATTTCAAGTGGGAAACATCTTTCCACAAGCAAGATAATCATTTCAAGAAGAAGTGTGAAATGTCTTTCAACGTCAATTTATTCTGACTTTTCATTCTGAAAAATAGAAGAGAAAAAAGATCTCAAACTCGTTCCGAGTGAAAATGAATTTTGAGTATAAAGACATTTCATTTTATTCTATTCCGGTGTATTAAATATAATGTTATTACTGTCCATAATCTATTCCCAAACTTCATTTTTTTGTGTTGATCTAGATATTTTTGCCGTTTTTTATATCATTCCTCAAGTATATAGTATTATAGTTGAAGAATTATTCTATAGATGGTTCTTAATCTTATAAAACATTAATTGTTTTGTATATTACTCATTCCGTCTCATTTCTAATGACTTTCTTACTATATTGAAATGTTTCAAAAGAATAGACACTTTACATAAAAGGAAACAAATTAATAAATTACTAACCCCACTATATATTACTTTTATATATTCAAATTTGATATAAAATACTTGATAACTTACAAGTTTCTTACTTTTTATTATACTATATTATTTTTATAATACAAATTAAACTTTTACATAAAACTCCATATTAAATCAAACATTATCAAAAGAAATAGGACAAAGGGTGTATCTACTTCCACAACCAATGATATATTGTTCAACACGAAATAATAGTTGGGGTATTTAGACTAATTATAGTGTCATATGTGAAACTATATTATTTCTTTTACTTAAAGTACTAAGGTATCTTCACTAATTAGTAAGTCTAAATCGAATTTGACTCAGGTGAAACGATATTATTAGAGTAGTAGATACTAGATAATGTTTCAAAAGATTTGTAATCTATATGGACCTCTCGTTGGTTTGTTAAAAGTATTATAATATTGAGGAAAGCAAACTCCTATTCTAAAATACTTTAAGAAGGTAAAGGACAAATTAGGTGCTCCAACATCATCATTTGCCCATTTTGGTTATTGGGTGAAAATATTTTGCCTGTAACTCGTTCCCTATAACGGTAAGGGAGTGGGGTTTAAAGTGAGGGAAAGTGGAAAGAGAAGAAAAGTTGGGCTCGTAGTTGTATTGGTTATATAGCCCACCAAATGAGGCCCATAAAGTACCGGACCAAAAAGGAAGGGCTTTTTTCCCCTAAATCAAGGCCCATTTGCTTTCCACTTTTAAGTCCAAAACTTCACTTCATATGTCTGCTAACAGTTGCGAGAGGTGACATGGCTTTCTCTGATATCCTGCCGCAATGAAGAAGATTTCTATAACTTCCTCATGAAAAAACCGATACCCAGGAAAAACAATTGGGCTTGGAATAGGCTCTTTAAACTTTTGAGAATTTGGATTGAATTTCAAGAATTTTTATTTTAATTTTCATAAAAATAAATTATTTATAAAAATAAACGCAGAATTCAAATTTTAAAATTAAAATTTGTATTAATTTTTAAGATGAGAGGACCAACACACACCGAATCAAACTGAAACCTCATATCCTACAACTCTAAATCCAAGAACCATTTTGGTGCAAAATAAGAACGCATTACTGTACCTGATAGCACAAATTTCACAGCCGAAGCGGCAACTTATATTACCCAGGTAAACAAATCACTGTAACAAGAGTCCTTAAAATAAAAGTTCAGTACAACTACATACATTGGTAAACACCAGCTTTATTCCTGCGGCCGCAATCATACAAGTAATGCAACATAATTTAGCTCATCGTATGGTAGTCTATTCCCATAGTTATCAAAGGCATTACCCAAAGCACAAAAGCCAACCCTAGAAAGTTGATGCTGGAAAAGCAATTTATTGGGAACTTATCAAACCGAGAACACCTCAATAGTATGGTAAAAAGCTGCCTGTTTTTCCAGCATCTCCTACTATGAATCATAAACAGAAATCCTACATGGAACACAAACCTCAGCCAAGTATCTGAAACTCAATAACTAGCAACAGATTCACTAGCTGCTCTAGTATATCCTGTTTAGAGTTCGTAAAAGAATCCGCTTCAAAAGGATTCAGGATAGCTCTCCAGAAATATTAAATTATTTCAAAACTTCAATGTTGAGTTAAGGTCTTGCAACTAATAGTATCAGTGTCTACTCTCACGCAGGAATTACCACCATTTAGGCACCACCGGAACCATACTTCTTTCCAAAGACAATCATTTGAAGTTTATCATATCCAGCAAGCACACCAGCACCAGCAACGGCACGAAGGATGTTTGCTCCTGCACCCTTGAAGAGAGACTTGGCACCTTCATTCTTCAAGATCTGAGCAAATGCATCCATGGAGCTTTTGTATTTGACTGCTTCACCAGAGGTCATCATCATTCGTCTTCGAACAGTGTCAATTGGATAGGAGGCAAGGCCAGCACCATTAGTAATTAACCAACCGAGAGCAAAGCTAGCAAAGAAGCTATCCTGTAAGCCCAGAAATGAAAAGTAATTATGTAATGAAAGCTGAAAAAAAACAATCTAAGAAATCTAAAGCATAATACAGTACAAGTAAATCATTGGTGCTTTTTCAGATGACCAAAAGGTGAAACAAGAAATTATAAAATATCTACAAAACAAGAATAAAAGTGGTACATGACAACATATAGTATGCTCCAAATATATTAAAGACCCTGATGCCAGATATCATGAACATCTGAAACATAATATGGATAAAGCAAGAAATAAAGGTAAAATTTAGTCATGTTCATTGCCATGAATAACTGCAACTAACCTGCAACTTCCCAGTAAGGAGAACTGGCTTCAAGGAATCATACATTCCAAAGTAGAGACCACGATAAACAATGATCCCAACACATGAAATGTTGAACCCACGATAAAGCCCAGCAATGCCATCAGAAGCTAGAGTCTTGCGGTAGACATCAATCAAACCATTAAATTGACGCTCTCCTCCTTTCTTTGCAGCCTTGGCATCATTTGCCAATCGAGTTCTGGCATAATCCAAGGAATAAACAAAGAGAAGGGAAGAAGCACCAGCTGCACCACCTGATGCAAGATTTCCGGCAAACCATTTCCAGTAACCATCTTTATCTTTCTTAAAGTTGAAGAGCCTCTTAAAGTAATCCTTAAATGCGAAGTTCAAGGCCTGAGCAAACAGAAAGGAATATTAGTGAAATTGAGGGGAAACAGAGCATAGCATCAAACAGTTGGCAAATGGAAGCCAATTAACCTGAGTAGGGAAGTAACGGATGACATTTGCTGTGTTGCCTCTCCATAAAGAAACAATACCTTCATCCTGGATTGTTCTCTTGAAACAGTCACCAATTCCCTTGTATGGTTCAGAAAGTCGACCAGCCTTGATCATTTCATCCTGATTTTGAATTAAAAGCTTCACACGTTCAATAGGAGCAGCAGCTGTTTTGGACACAGCAGCAGAGACTCCACCCATGAGAAAATCAATGGCAAAGCCGGCAAGGCCCTTTTCTGAGGGAGCTTGCACAAAAACTGGAGATGCGCTTGATGTAACCATAGACAGATTTTGAGTTACTTGACATGGTTGTAGCATTGGATAATGAAATCCAGCATTTGTATAATTTCCATATTTGAATTTTCTTTGGTATACAGAAGACCTATAGATGCCACCATCACAAGCCTGAACATCATGAGCTGCATTAGGCGAGAGAAAGGGCCTCGTAGCCATCTTGTGAGCAACATTGTGGTACTGTGGCAGATCAACAGTCATTTTTCTATCACCATAGAAAAAACAACGATCAGAACAAGTGAACAACATTAGACAGGGATAGTTAACATCAATTGAGGATCAAGTGTAGATTGAACCTATAATGTTTACCAGAAATCCTGTGTAAAATATACACTACTATTGAAGAACAAAAGCAGGATGTGCATAAAGAAACAAAGAGAAACAATATTCAGCGGATCATACAAAAGTATGAGGAAAATAATAAACTCAAAACTTCATGTGTCAAGAAAATGATAATCTAACCACCCCCTCAGGGGAAAAAAGCACATCAGAAGCCACATGATCAATCTGTGGCATGTATAAACGTTAATAATCAGAGGGAAAAAAAATCTAAGCAGTAATGCAGCCTGCAGATTTTGATGTATTACCATGAAAAAGAAGAATAAAGAAATATGAAGTCAAAGTCTGACCAAAATCCATCCATCTACCAGTACATATACTGTATTCATAAAAGCACGTGAATACAAAAGCTTTCATGAAGCATAAGAAATGTAGCATGGTCAATCAACACCTAATACATTAATATCAAGGAACAATATGGCTTAGAAAAACAAAGACCTCTCCTTATGATTGATAATGAACATGTAAATCTTCTCCCTGCATCATATGTCCCTAGAGCAAATAAATCAGTCACTCACATGGCCATCCTGTTTCATAGAATCTCTAGATTTTATGTCATTTTGGTCTTTTAAAATCTATCTCCTGCTGATAATTATAATATTTAACATCCTAATAGGTCTATCCGCAAATGTTATTTCAAATGTACAAAAACTATCTAAAGCTAACAAGCAACTTTCTGACCACATCAGGGGAGAGCATTTCCCAAAATTCTTTGTGCATCAAAATTGGGCTTCCAATCTCGGGTCTACATAGATTTGGTTTCTTTTTGGAAAAAAAATCAACTTTTTCAAGAGTCAACTCTAGACTCTACGTTTTCTCCTATGATAGTCAACTCTGGACCCATAAAAATGATTATTTATATTTTTTTAAAGAAGGCCAATCCAAGTAAACCCTTAATCCCTCAAAAAGGAGAAGTAAGGGATTCAGTTGGTCATTTTCTCATTATTCTTTTTTTTCCCTGAACAAAGAAATGACCCAAGGTCATAATAAGCTACAACAACATGATAAAACACAAACGTCATACTTTAGCAAACCATTCGATAGCCTAAAATGTGAAAGCTGCATTATATGGAATCCAACCACAGCATTCAGAATGCCACAAAGAGTATCATCATTTCAATCGTATTCAAGATCGGCACATAGCATGATCTGATACATCACACTATATATGCAAAGAGCTGTCGTTTCAAGATACAAAATAGCTATCAGAAACCAAAATTTTCATATCCGTAAACTCTACTGGTCCAGAAACTGCTGGTCATTTTAAAAAAAATACTTCCCAGTGGATCTGATCACAGTCATCAAAATGATATTGATATGTTATGGAAATACAATAGAGCAATCGTTGCAAAAGAACCCGGAAGATCCAAACTTAAAAACCTTCAGAAAGATCATCAGAAAATTTTCACTAACAAAAAGCCCACATCATGATACGCATGAAAAAAATTGAAATTACTCGAAAACAATGAGATTTTGATTCAGACACAGCAGATCTGCTTTTCTTATCGACACGAACAAATTGACAGATCGACAAATACAGACTGATTGCCTAACAAGATGAACAATGAAAGACTGGATCTACGAATCTATATAGCGACAATTAAGAGTAGAATATAAGTATTTGATGTAATACTTTGTAAACTTCGATATCGATTTTGCAGTGACAGAGGGTGGTGGGCTGAGCACCTTTCTTATGCTCTTCGTCTTCACGCAGAGGAGCCAGAAAAGTGGGGGTGAAAGGTGGAGAGGGAATCGAGGAGAGACTGTTTTGGTTTCAAATAGAGTTATTTAATTCTTAAGCCCCTATAGTTATGCTTAATTATCATTTGGCTTCCTTATTATAGTTTACTTTAGATTCGATCCACAATTAATTTGGATAGTTACCTATTCAATTGACAAGAGCCTTGTAAAACAAAGAAATGAATTAATTTCAAAGCTCAGTGCCAAGGATATGGATTTATGAAATGAATTAATTTCAAAGCTCAGTGCCAATGATATGGATTTATCTCCTCTTGACATCTTGCATACAAGACATTACTTATGTCTTATTTTCATAATTGTTGGTATTTTTATATTTGCCGCTTCTTTAATATATTAACTCACTTATTTCTTAAACCGAATCATCCATTAGTTTATGATTTCAAACTTAAATAGATAGAGATTTTCATCCTTCAATTATTTTATCCGATTTTCATATGATACTTCTGTATAATATGTATACACTTTTATATAAAAATACAAATAATAAACATATATGATGGTTCCTCTTGTCCTAAGGTTTTTGACCTTGACCTACAAGAGAACAAAGGTTGACTAAGAAGGGAAGGGCATTATTTATGGCATTTGAGCTTATGCCATATTTTGATGATATTATTTATAGTATTTAACTTTGTGTCATATTTCGATAGCATTATTTGTGGTATTTTCACATATTGTCATAAATTTATGACATTTTGTGCTATAATTTTAAAAAATACTGCAAAGTGTTTGCAGTACTTGTTGAAAAATATCAATAAAATATAGTATTTTGACATAAAATATCTTAAACTAATAGTATATATAATAAGTGTTACAATTATGTAGCATGAAAGGCTAATTCTGCCGTAGTGTCTCTACCAAAAGAGGGAAAGGGAAGATTTTGACAAAAAGTTGCAAGGGCTTCTTTGCTTGAAGAAGGTTTTCTTTCTTTTTGATTTTTCACTCTTGATTCAAATTAGTTAAAATTAAATTAGTTCCAATTATTCAAATAGTAGTGTCATAAATTCTTCGGTGTTTCTATAAATGATTTGATTGACGCTGAAGGTAGCACATATTTGCAATTACACTTTTGCAATATATGGAAACATTTAATATTCTTGTAGAATTTATAGTCAAATAATAATTAAAGAATGGAGTTTCGTCTCAGAAAGCAACAAAAAGCTATTTAAATCACTATGAAGAAGTTCTAAAGCTATAAAGGAAGCTTCTTACTCATATGGTCTTAAATTGGAAATAGGAAGACATCCAAAACTAAATTCTTCTACAATACAATCTAGGATGAGAGTATGGAAAGTAGAATAATCTAAATATTACAATTAGAAAAGTAAAAGCTACACAAGGTAACAGATAATATCACACGCTTCAAAAAGTTGATAAAATATATTAATACTAGTAAAATAAATAAAAATATAACGATATTCTTTACAGTGCCTCCATCATAATTCTTCAACCATGGTAGCAAGAAAAGCCTAACTCCTATGACTTCCTTAAATTGAAAAAAAGCAATCTAAAAAACTTCATTTTTCCTTTTCTTTAAGGTTTCAAGAATCATAGTCGTCTATTTATAATTTGTGCTACAAATTTGGTAGGATCTTGTAAGAGAAACATTCAAGCTATCTATAACGCAAGACATATTTTTTGCTTTTATCCTTTTGTGAAATCCTAGATTTATTTTGAATTAAATTTAAATTTAAAAATTTTATCTTTAACTTTATAAAAATTAAATTTTTTTTTTAAAAATAAAAATAAAACTTAATTATATTATGTTTCAAACTAAATCCAATCCCATATAGATAGAGTTTGTCTATCTGTGGCCAAGGGAGTGGAGGAACCCAGCCCATTTTAACGGCTGGCCAATAATAAAATTCCCGGAGCCCAGCCCAGGATACTCAGTTGGGGTAAAGCAAAATTTTGCATTTGACATACCAAGTAGTTGGACTTTGGTCTTTGTTTTTGTTCCTCTTTTCAGTTTAAAAAGAGTTGATTTTACTGTGAGGAGAGACAGAGAGAGGAATGACACTTTTCTCAATTTGGGTTCCAATAATATATTCCATTTATTTCAATTTAATCGTCATTGTAAAAATATTATTTTGTTATAAAATAAATATCATTGAATAAAATTTTGATTTTTTTCTTTGTTTATCCTCATAATAAAGTAATGTCATTTTGTGTAGTAATTATAGTAGTTTCTTGTATTGTAATTTTTACGAGGGGAAAGAATATACAAATATAATTAAAGATAAATTATTCAGTTTAATAATTATTTTATTATGTGTGAATATTTCTACAATAACACTCATTATAAAATAGAATGAATAGTAAATTCTTGATTCTATTTTCTAAGTCTTTAGTTAATAATCCCCAAAATTTTCATGCCTAAAATTCCATGGATCTCAAGCAACTCAATTAGGTTTAGAGTTAAATTGTTTGGATAGATAAAATAAAATTTAATTTTAAAATTTTTATTTATAATTTTATAAAAATTAAATTATTTAAGTCAGAAAGTATATATGCCTTTTAAATAATTTCACGCCATAGAACAAGAGTCTACCCAAATATACAAGCAACCTGAAAACGAAATTTTGGGAGTTTGTCTTGAAGCTTCAAGTCACCACAGATACTCAAGCCTTGCATTTCTTGTCGATGCAGCATATCACATCAAAGGAAAAGATAGTCAAAACAACCATAGATGTTTTGCTTGCTTGTCATGTTATCAGACTTTATTGAAATTAAGTTGAATAGTATTCATGTAGTGATTGGTCCCTCCAATAGTATTTTCATGAAAATCATAGTGTTTGGCATATCACATTATGCATTCCTGTAATTCTTTTGGTTGAGTCAGTCTTGGCGGAATATTTGGGGCATCTCTGACGTTTTCAATCTTTTCTTAATGCCTTTTATTTTCTTTAAAAACGACAAATTATCATTGCGAACATCAAATAATACTTTATGAAACGATTTATAAGTCACATCTAAGATATGCCGTATCTCTTGTGAGCTAATAAATGATACTATTATATATATTATTTCATACTTTCTGTTTAATTTTCCTTCAAATTATATATAATTTACTATCAAGCCGTATCGTGCAAAATATGGGTAGTTTCTTTTTTCTAACTAAAACAATGCTACGCATTTAGAAGTTTAAGTCTCATACGAGTATAGATAAGAAAATCACAAAATTCCAACAACTCAATAAATATACAATTATCATTAATATGATAGTTCAATAATTAAGTCATTAACCTACATGTTGAATATCGTGGATTCGAATCTTATTAAGGATATAGAGCTTATAACTTTGTGGTATATTAATAGATGGCCAAGAGCCGGCTATAATTCTTGATCTCATCAAGTTAAAGGTTTGATTTATTGGTGTATTGGTGGAGGTGCGGTGACCTAATTAGGTTAATGAAACATTTTGCAACAGTTGAGTTTTCTTAAATGGGATAACCCTATTGTTTTTTCTAGCACAATGAGGTTTATTCCAACCTAATCTTTTTATTCAAAAAAAGAAAAAAAAAAGAATACATATACTATCATTTAGCACAAATGAAAAAAGAATAACTATACAATCTTTCTCAGAGAATGTCCATTTCTAGCTGGATTTGCGGGATTTATCTTTTCTGGAAAGACTCAACGTGGCATCTGCAGGTGCAAAGCACCCCACTTCTTCAAATAGCTCAAATTTCTTTGTTGTTTGAATTTTGGAGCCAAGCATTTTCTTTCGCCTTCAAGTTTACACAGTTTGATACCATTTAATTAGGCATTAGGGAAATACCCAAATGACCTCAAACCCCATAGAAGATGTCTCTTTCATCCTTGCGCCCGTGCTTATTGAGAGGTCTATTTTCTGCCATACTTTTGAGCAATGGCTTTGTGGAGACTACTGTTGTCTGCCGCTTTGTCTACCAAATATTTGGTTTCATTTTGGAATCCTACACCGAGTTCATGTGGCTTCCTGCCGGATTTCAGGTCGCCCATCAATACTTATGGTTCACTACAATTATTTTTCTATGGAGTTTATACAAAAGAAACTGACCTTTTTCTTGATTACCTTCACCATTCCGGTTAGGATTATTATGTAATCATCGGTAATTGTGCTAATATTGATCGAGATGGAATAGAAGCGCTGTTTTTGGTTTTTACTATTTCATTGTTCCTCCAGAAATAGAAAAGAGCACTCCAATTATGTTTGATAGCTTGTTTTCTGGGCCAGAATGTGTTGCTTTCGCTTACGGAATTTTATGTTGTTAGGCTGTATCTTTCTCCAGAAATGCTGTTTATTTTTTGTCCCTAATTGGCTATAAACATGTATAGGTTCCCCTGAAAAGATGTTTGATTGACAACTGAATCAAAGGTTAGTTAGTAGCATACCTTTTCTGACGATTGGCAAAATAGTGGCTGTTATATTCCTTGTCCAATATCTTGTACACATCATATATATTACTGGATGATAATATTTTCACAGATTAAGTCGGATTATTTTGATATTCTTAAATTACTAATAATTCATTAAAATCTCCCCTTATCGGAATGAGAGAAATCTACTAACCTCTTTTTCACTATATTTAAAAGACTAGGGACATGAAAATTACTTCCACGTACTATCTTGCCTTTTCCAAATTTTTGATGGATTAGTGTAATATGTTCAAATGTTGTACAATTCCTACCTAGCTAAGCCGTACCATGGAGTTTGGCCTCCACGTTTAAATGTAGTAATATTCGTACCCAAATTGCACCGTGGAGTTTTGGCCTTCAGTGTTAGTATTGTCAAAAACAGTTTCATATGTCGGACAGATATTGTAAAATCCTCCACCAACAATATTTATAGTCTAACTTTTGTTTTTTGACAGCTACAATACTGATAGACTATCATCAAGTTCATGATTTCGTAATCCATAATTCTAGGCTTAAATTTCAAGCTTTAAATTATTACTTACTATGCAAAATGGTAAAAAAAAATTGTTTGGTGGTTCAATCGCTTATATGCCAATAAATATCAAACAAAACCTTTAAGTTGCCTAAAAAATCTACATTGCTTTAGCACAACTTCTCTTTATATTGAGATTTCATGCTGGCTAATTAATATAAAAATTAATTATTTATAAGATTTTTTTATCTTAAAATATTTTTTAAAAATAGAGTTAGATTCAAATTTAATTTTATAAAATATTGTGCTATTAATTTGTTATATCTATATTGGACCATTCGCAAATATACTTTTTAGATATAGAATTAGGCTTGAATCTAATTTTTTAACACTATATTTGGACACTAGTCTACTTAGTTCTGAAACTGTTTTACCTGCAATGCGGTCAGATTCTTAATTTTTTTTTTTGATAGATAATTACACGGGGAAGGGAAGAGACAGACCACATGGACAGCCGGACGCAGCGGAGCACAGAGGAAAAAGAGAAGCAAGACCAAGAGGGACCCACACTCTCACACCATCCAGGCAATTGCTGACTGGAAGGGGAGGTGAGATTCTTAATCTGTAAACCTATTCCGGCATAGAAGTTCTGACATAAAACTCACCTATTCCGGCATAGAAGTTCTGACATAAAACTCTTACAGCTAGGAGCTTCTCTTTCAATATTCTAATAAAGTCCCAAATAGGCCACAGATTTCGTCTCTTACTCTACGTACGTATCTGGATCTCAAACTCAATAACTAATCAACACCAAAACTTATCAAGCTGATAAAAATACAAGAATTTCTTCAAATTAACCATTTCCATCTCCGGAAAAATACCCCACGGTAGCCCAGATGGTTGAGGCACCCACTTCTTTTCTTGATCTGTAGTACTCTGAAACTATTAAACCGAAAATTTCAATCTAGATCGAACCTAAACCTTAAGCCAGAAGAGTGAGACGATCCTACATAAAAGAGAGAAGAAGAAGATTATCATACAAAGAAAGAAAAGTCACCATCATTTGCAGACAGCACTTACAATAATAGGCAGGGATGAAAGAATCAAAAACTTGGCATGAATTTTCCAACTGAGAGCAGAGGTTAGGTTAGGCTGTGATTAGGTCAAATCCCTTGTCGGCACCTATCAGGTTTGAGCCATCGTTTTCGTGCATTACAGAGGGAAAGAGAGCCAAAGGGAGAAAAAGCAAAGCAAAAACAAAGAAAATAGAACGAAAGAAAGGAAAAATTTGCTCTCTCTGCATCATCTCTTTCACTTTCAATCTCTGCAAAAGCAGCAAATGCTAATTAAGTTTTTCGTGACATCATTTCAGTACGTGAACAGTGAGTTCCAATCATTGTATTTCCCATTCTATATTATCCATTAGCTGCTTTTCTTATTTTCTTTCACATTTTCTTTATCTTGTTTAATTTGCTTTTGGGTATTTTTTGAGGCAAGAAATCTTGAATGCGACTGGTGATGAATGATGAGTCGCATTTCAACTTTCCCAGAGCAATAGAGAATCTGCATTGGTACCCCCTTTCGAGCCAATAGATGGCGATTCTCACATCTTTAGGTTTGCTGGTCTCCCGCGGGCTGCAATTGTATTCGACTTCAAGTTGAATTTAAGTTACTCAAAAACTTTTTTAAAAAAATTAAATGTTTAATTGCTATACAAAATGAATAGAAAAGTAACAATCAATTTTAGAAAAAATAATAAATTTGATGAGTTTTAATGTAATTTACTTTCTTGTAACAAAGAGTTTGTATGTAAATGCATTCGAATTCTATGAAAATATAGAATTGATTATATAATAACAACTTTATTTGTGTAATGACAACTTAATTTGTAGTAACAACTGCAGCAACAACTCTTAGAAATTAAAGTTGCCAATGTAGATTTTTTAATATAAGTGATTAATATGAAATTTTCTTATGAATAGTGTTAAATGGATCAACTTGATCCACAATAAATATGGATCAAGAGGGGGTTTGGCAATTAAAATGTCCATAATAAACTTTGGAGGGAAATATTCAATTTTCCCTCCAAAAATCTTCTCTTTCTTTCTAATGTCTCTTCACTTCAATATTTCTCCTAAATTAATGTTGCTTCTATATTGGTTATTGTCCCAATTAAATTACAGAAAACAAAAACTATAAATTTTTCATTTACAAAAGATAAAAAGTAATGATTTTATTATTCATTCAAGCACAATTGACTGCTACATGTCTCTATATTCATAAGAATATAGTCAGCTGTTGTTTCTCTTCATTTAATGTACTCCAATAAATTGTCAAATTTTATAGAAATAGTCGAATATTACATATTTTCATTCAACTAACCTTATTCAATTTGTCAATATAAAATTTGTTTTAAAAGTGATTTATAAAGAACAGCTGATTATGTTCTTGAGGCAATAAACAAAGGGGTGAGGCTAGAAAGAGTAGTTGACTATGTGTAAGGAAAGTTTAAAAAATAGTCAACCTTAGTGCTTCCTTTTATTTGTTTGTGCTTTGACTAATGAGTTTCTTTAAAGGGAATTTTATGAACAAAAAGATAATTTCTCTATATTTCTTAATTTTTTTCTTACAGAAAAAACCTATAAATTTTTAACCAAAATAAATCTATTCAATCATAAAACTAAATTCACACCTCCTAATCCGAAATAAAACTAAATGGTTATATATAAAAGAAATATTGAAATTAAGAAACTAAAAAAACATTTACAATAGTATGACTTAATTTTTAGTTTTCTTGTAATATAAATAAAATAAATATACAATTCATTCTTGATAACTTTTTTTAATTTTATTTTAGGCACTCCCTGCATTCCAAATTGAATATTTACTTCTTATTTAAAATAAATAGAAAAGCAGACACCTTAATTTAGTATAAAAAGTGCCTAAAATAAATTAAGAAAAAGCTACCAAGAATGAACTATCACGTATTTATATATACTTACCCTCACTTATCAAAGACAATAGAGTTCAAGGAGTAAACAAATTCTTTATTTCGGCTTATTTGCATCCCCTTTTTCTTGGATTTTCGTAAGAAAATGAGACAAATGAAGGGAGTGGAGTTTTCATTTCCTCTATTTGCCAGGTATATATCTCGGTTTGATAGTGGTAAGAAAGAAATTGAATTCAGATGTATTCTACATCGAAATAAACAACAAACCAAACCCCCAATTTGCTCCTTTTTAATTGATTAACTAAACCAGACAACAAAGAAGTCAAGAGCGGTTTCACTTGATCCTTCTAGGATTTCCAAACTGGGAGGGAGAGATGTTTCGAAAGCAGCAAAACTAAACTCACCAACGTGGGGGACTCGAAGACCTAAAAGGCTCGTTTCCAGAGATTATACACTCGTGCACTCTTGAGAAATGCAAAAGCATGAGTTGCAGTCAAAGGAAAAGACCTTGGTTTTAGTTCCACTATAAATAAGTAATGCTTCCCTTTACTTCTCAATTTTGAATACTACTACGAAAATGCAAGCAACGAATTTCTTATCTCAATCACCATAGAATAATATGGCATAATAAAATTTTTTCTTGTTAAGATGAAATCAAAATCTACGGCTAATTGAGTTGTAAAAAGTCTTAAAAAAATATTAGATAGAATCTCTCGTCTTGAAAAGTGACGAGAAAGATTAATTGAACATATATATATTATTCACAATACTATTAAAACTTTTTGAATAAATACGTAGAGATTTATAAAATGAGTATGAATCTACAATTACCTAAATTGAAGTAGCTTGAACAGTCTAGTCATATTAGTCCAACAAGTCAAGAATTGGCTTTAAGGTTTCTCTTCATATTTAGCTGCTAAATATGGTTTGCCAAATCCTAAACCTAGGTTTTATAACCGATGAATAAAGAATTTGGTTTTGTTGCTAGTACTACTAAATTCTCAAGCACAATAAACTAAGGAAGTAGGTAATGCAATTTTCGACTGCAAAATTGTCTGCCTCGAACATTGTTCATGCTATATAGTTAAGAATTAATGTATCTTAGCAATACTGAGTCAAAGCTACATACGTTCTGTCCAAAGATTGTGCACTATCCTAAATTTCTAGATTCATATTACTAACATGTTCTGGACATGCGAAACTTCACATAGGTACAAAGAATTAATGTAGAGACTTGATTAAAAAATTCTACAAAGGGCAAAGCGGACACATTTCAGAAAACTTAAAAGAGAAATTTATTAAGTAAAAAGTAAAATTACGAACCAATTCTAAGGTCTTGACTTTTTATATTAATAAATATTATATAATAAGATCACTCATATTTTACTTTTGAATGAATGAGTTTAGTGTAGTACATCTTCCTACTTCTCTTCTGGGCCCTCTTTCCCCCAAACCTACAGCTTTACACACTGCTGAAACTAGGGAGACATGAAGGGTCTTCCAAAGTTTGCAAACCACTTAAATTCTGGGGCATTCCTGACCACAATATTCAAATCCCACTTCGCATTGAAAGTTAGATTGAATTCGTACCCTTCCTGGATGACCAATGTACGTATATATATATATATATATATATATATATATATATATATATATATATATCCCATCCCCAGCACTGTTCATGTGTTTGATCCCATCATTCTCTTTGTCCACCTCTATATCTGTATATGACCCCCAGTTCCAGAAACCACTAAAGGATGACATCGATAGCATCTCTCTCTCTCTAAAACAGTCATACATAATGTATTTGGATTCAGAAAAATCCAGGTTACATATATATATATATATATATATATATATATATATATATATATATATATATATATATATATATATATATATATGTTTGAGGTACAAATGAAGTCTTTGATTTTGAATCAAGAAAATTGTGAACGACATTAATCAGACACTCTCTAGATTGAAAACGGTTCCGATCTTTGAAGAAATTCTGATGGATTCAGACGTTTATATTAAGCGAATATATACCTTAATGCGTGGGGTAAAAAAAATATAAAGAATCATCTGAAATAGGCTGATGTTTATTAGAAATACTCCACATATAAAATTAACAGTGTATAGGTTTTTCTATTCAGGGGCTAAACCAACAGTAGAAGTATTGGCCTTGAGTTAGATTTCTGTCTTTATGTTGTGTCACAGTTGGAGTTCCATGATCTAAATAGTGTTACGCGTCTTGCCAACCAGGAAAAAGCAGATTGACAATGAAAGAATGAAGATCAATAATGCAGGTGACTGAGTTTGTATTATAGTACATGTAACACAGTTAATCAATCAAGAATCTATACATGTTTCTAGAAGTTTAGTAGGTCATGTTCAGAAAATTATGGTTCAAACTGAACATTTCACTGCAGAAGAAGATTTTATAATTACACAAAAGAATTGATCAAGTTAGTCAACCATTAGCCCTTTTAGTCATTTTTTTGCATAAATTAAGGAAAAAATATGGAGTATTTTTCCTATTATATGATTAACTAATTTTACTAATATAATAACGAATAAGAGAATAATATTTATGATAAGAGTAACTTTTAAAAAATAATCCTTAAAATTTGCAGAAGGCTAAATATTTTGAGAAGAAAAAACATAGGTAAAAAATCTTATATTTTAAAATGAATGGAGTAAGAAGGAATTTCTTTGCTATTTTCTGATAAAAAAGTGTATTTCATATATTACTATTTACCATTAATTCATATTCCTTTTCGGAGCATACTGATTGCAGTGCAGTAAAAATAAAAAAAATAATAAAGATAGCCACCCTCGACTATAAATCGTTGGGTGTGGCTGTCGGCCATCCCTAATGTTGTTGGCGGCCACTGTCACGTCGGAGCAGCCCCTTGGAAGCAGCCGGTTGAGTGGGGTGGGGTGGGGGGGTTAGGGAGACGTCCCCGAGGGTGCCTACCCCGCCAGTTTGCGCCGGGGGAAGGAATTGCCTTTTTTTTTGTTGATTTTTTGCCTTTTCTTAGGGAACCTTCATGCATTTTTTTCTTTTTTTAAAAAATTTTTTGGTTCTTCTTGTTTTAGTTTTTTCTTTTTAAAGTTCTCATTGTATACAAAATTCGATTCAAAGTATAGTTTTTTTGGAATTCTTTGAAACAAAATTAAGTAAAATTAAAGATTTTTAATAAATAAAATCAAGTTTAAATTAGAAATTCTTTAAAATTAGATCTCTAGTTAATATACATTATTTATTATTTATACAATAGATGCACTAAAATATTTTAAAAAATTCTTAATCTTTAAAATAGGCTTAAATTTTATAGAGAATGTTAAGATAATTTCAATTTTTTTAAAAAAATTAAATAAATAAAAAATAACCCACTGCAAATAAAAAAAATAGTGTCATGCAATTAATAGTTGTGTTCTTCTATGATCAGTTAAATATCACTATGTGCATGACAAAACACCCATCTCTATCGTTTAAAAACTATACCCTCTGATATTCCTAACAGTAACACTTTTCCTAAAAAAACTCTCTTCAGAAGTACTTTAACCTCATACAAGGAGCGAGTGGTAAAATTTCCAGTGGAAACAAAAGAACAGGTTGAAGTTCATTGATATCTTCATGGAGCCCACAACTGAAGTCTGATCATCATCCAACTGAATGCTTGCTAGAATTTCTATACTGTTGAGTTGTACGTCTGACTTGGTCTTTCTCTTTTCTTCCTTCCTTTATTTTTATCTCATCTACACTTCCTCTCGTTTGCTCTTTGCAGCCTTTCAACGGGGGGTAAATTTCTTGATTCCCTAGACATTAATTAGAAGCACTATGTCCTATCGCTATCCCAAGTTTATCTTTCTTACCCGCTGTTCCCTCCTCATACTTCTATTCTCTCTCCTTTTGTTTGTCTCTCTAAAACTCCTTCCGTATGTATAGCTTGGATATATATATAAACTCATGAACTCAGATTCTAGCAGCCAAGCAAGTTGATCCAAGTACTTCTTGCTTTAACCAAACATTCATGATGACAGAACCCTGTTACTATAATTTCTTCACACGATGGCCTCTCCATCCTCACTATTCCAATGCAACCAATCCATTTTCCTCCCCATCTCTTCCTTTTGCCTGTGACAATTCACACTTGAATAGCAACACCATGAACAACATGGCTCCAATCCAAAGTGAGTCCTCAACCTCATCACCTCCCTCACCTCCTTTGAGAGAGGCTCTTCCTCTTCTGCATAACCTAAGTCTTAGAAGTTCAAGAGAGAATGAATTCTCATGCAATGCCATGGAAGATGACAGAAAGAGCACCAAAAGTGAGAGTAGTTTCCTTAGCAGCACTGCTGATGATTGTGTTACTGTAGCCCTACATATAGGGCTTTCTAGCCCTCGTTCTGATTCTTCTTCTAGGCTTTCCTCATCTAGGAAGAGTACACAGAAGGAACAAAGTGTTGATTTACTTTCAGGTTTGCCCTTGAACAGCCTCAACAAGGGCCAGTACTGGATTCCTACTCCGTCTCAGATCCTCATTGGTCCAACACAGTTCTCATGTCCTGTTTGCTTCAAGACTTTTAACAGATACAACAACTTGCAGGTACTCTTTGCTATAAATTTCAAATCTTGAATTATGAAAAAGCAAGTTTTTTCCTTTGCTCTACTACTCTTACCTAGTTCTTTTAAATAATTCAACTATGATTTAGCCTTTTGATTTACCAACAAGTTTCTGGAAGAGTTTAAAACTTCAGAATGCTGTATAATTTTTGTGAAAGGAACCTTGAAATATGTAATTTTTCCAGTTCGTTTCGACAAATTAGTATCCTTGCTAGGTTCTTTTAAACTTATACAAGAAAGATTTGTACTTTTAAGCTGCAAAAAAGCTTGTAACTGTCACACTAAAGGGCTTATGAAAGAGTTCGAAAACCTGCACTCCTTCCTTTTTTTTTTTATAGTTTTTGAAATGAAACTTAGAGCATGAAACTTTTTAGTTACAGTAAACGTATAGTTAGATCTCTCAAAGCTAATTCAAGTTAGATTTGTTTTTTTCTGTTGCAAATGGTCGGATAATACTATAAAATGAGTAAGAAAAAGCACTTAAAAGACAGTATTTTCATTGTAAAATTATCTGAAATGAGACCCTGAAAGTTAATTCTGAAAATACCTGCTGGTCATAGATTTTCCCAAGTACTAAATAATTATAATACGAGGATTTGCAGCTTAACTAATGTTTTCAGACGCACACTGAATCTGCTCAGGAACTTGGACAGTTGAAAGCACTAGTCACTTTTATCATGGTTCCTGTTCTTTTTACCCACACAGAAACGTTCCAATGAATTCATCTTGTTTCCTGTTCTCTTCACCCACTGGCTTAGCAACCTTTTACATATCTACACTTTTTTTATCTCTATAAATTCAAATATTTATACCTAATTTGAAGAAATTAATCTTTCTTTACTTGAATTCTTTCTTTTTTTAAAGAAAATATAGAAATTCGTCAACATAAAATTTTCATATGAAGTGATATAATGATGTGTTTGCATGTTCATCAACTTTTATTATTGATTCAGAAGACTTAGGGTGTGATTGGATAGAGTTTGATTTTGAGATTTTCTGTCTTGGGTTTTGGGGGAGAGAGAATTTTTTGTGAGAGAAAAAGTGAGATGAGAAATTGTATTGGTTCCGTGTGTAACCCAATCCAATCACACCCTTATTTTCACCCTAAGAATGAGCAGTCAGTGACCCAACATCGAGTTTCACCGGTAGAGTCTAGCATTTGAGCTTCAATGCTTCCTCTTAAACTGTAAGGACAAAAGAAGTTATTCATTGTTCATATACATGTGGGTAAACCAACCCAATTGTGTCAGATGAAACTTCTATTTCTTACTTGTTTGACTCAGGTAATTATAATCGACAAGAAATCAATTGAAAACAGTTAAAGAGGTACGTTTAACATGGTGTGCCAAACAAGTCACAGCAATAATATTTATGGGACAAAAGACCCGTGTTTTTAGTGGGCTTCAACCAATAAAAGAATACTATTTATTTATTACTATCTTTTAATACTTACTAGGAAACAATAGCAGATGAAACATTGATCGAGACACTATTCTTGGTAAACAAAGTCTAAATTTTATTATTCTAGTCAACTAACAAGCTTCAATGTTGAAAAATGTGGAAACTTTGGAAAATGTACATTGCAGTTTCAACAAATAAAGTTCTTCTGCATTTTATAAGAGGACATTCGTCATTTAGAGATCTGACAAAACAACATCAATGTGTTTTTTAGCATCAAAAGTTTAAGCAGATGAAATTTGACCCAAATTGTTTATAATCGTTATAATTAGGTTTTATAGATCTTAATACTGTAGAAGAGATCTCATCTCCACTTTCTAATTTTAGGTGCAAATTTCATTACAAATGAACTACTTTTGTGCTGAATTTGTGAAACTGATTCTAGATGTTGCTCAAATACTGTATCTATGTCCAGGTTCAATTCATCATATGTCCTCCATATATTCATGGTTAAACTTTTCCAAACTGAGGAAAGATAAAACCTTTTTTTTTTTTTGGAATTTCTTGAAACATTACTGCTTTCAAGTCAAAATAAGACTATATGTTCTTTATCACAAACAAGCTATGATGTTAACTTTGGAATTCAAAGCATTCCTTGTCTTTGATATATATGATTAATAACCAAATGTGTTTTGTTGTTTTCACATGGAATGCCTGTTTTAGTTATTACGAATTCCCCAAGTTCTGCTAAACCAAAAAGAAAAAAGAAAGAAAAAGAAAAAGAGAAGAAAAGCATGCAAGAACGGAAAAAGTACCTTTTCCACTTGTTAACTTGTAGTAATTAAACTGAAAGAAGGAAAGCTTCAATAATAAACAGTCTGTGTTAAACTCTAGTTATTTCACAGTTTACTTACAAGATAGGCCTAAATCTGGAAGATGAATTACTTTGATCTATTTGTCTCGCATCAAATTATTGCGATCAGGATCTACTCACTCATCTTGATAGTTACTTTCATTCTTTTTAGTGGTTTTTTCAAGCTACATTATATACATCTCCTTTGTTTCTTCTATTATAGGGATTTGCACGTAACGAGTCAAATACTTTACCGTTATTGCATGTAACGTGCCTAAATTTCGGCTCATATGAATAAGGAACCCTTTCTTCTTCTTCTGAGTTTTGTGTAAAATATCTGTAGATGCACATGTGGGGACATGGATCACAATACAGAAAAGGGCCTGAATCCTTGAGAGGAACGCAACCTACAGCAATGCTAAAGCTGCCATGCTATTGCTGTGCACCAGGTTGCAAGCACAACATTGATCACCCCAGACCAAGGCCACTCAAAGACTTCAGAACCCTCCAAACACATTACAAGAGAAAGCACGGAACCAAGCCCTTCATGTGTCGAAAATGTGCCAAGCCTTTTGCTGTGAAGGGAGATTGGAGAACCCATGAAAAGAACTGTGGGAAGATCTGGTACTGCATTTGTGGTTCTGATTTCAAGCACAAAAGATCCCTGAAAGACCACATAAAGGCCTTTGGTGGCGGTCATGGAGCATTTGAAATCCAAATTTCTGAAGAGGAAGAGGAGTCTGCATCGGAGGTTGACCAAGACAGAGCTTCCCCAGTTTGATATACCATCGAGAACTGTTATGTTCTGTGAATATAGAGGAACGGTTACAAAAGAATTGCTTGCTTTCAAGATTTTCCCATGGAAAAAGAAGGTACTAATTTGAAGCGGGGTTTGGTTTGCCGGATTTATGTATTTGCAGGTGCATCACTGTCTTCGTAAATGGTTCATCCGATCGAGTAGAGATTCTGTTTTAGATTTGTTAATTATCTCAATCGTATTGATGGAACCACATACATGTACTTTGAATGGACGATGAAAAGTTTGCTCACAGGGCATGCAGAAAGATTATTGTTATTAGGTTGTGGCTTATATATCGATTATAACTTATTCCGTTAATTAACTTAGTTTAAATTTCTCATGTATACATTTTAACTTATATTGATTGTTTGTACGCTTGTGAAAACAAATTTCAGTATTAACTCTTAACAATTAATATAGTACAAAATCATATATCGCACTCTCATAGTCATAGGTGAGATAACAGCGTCTTACAATTTGATACCTCATGGGTAAACAAACCCTACGTGACCACCTTGTATCCTAACCAATTTTGGCTCATAAAGTATGTGAACAAGAGTAGAGTTTACAAGGGCAAAATAGAGCAAAAAGATCAGACCAAACAGTGGAGAGTGGAAAAGCTGGTTTTGCCACAGTTTTTTTTGATGTAGATAGGAAGTAATATCCTTTCCTTATATATAAAAAAGTAATATCCCTGTTTATAAAAGGTAATTCATTTCCTCATTTTTTTCCCTTCTCATTTGATTATTTTCACATCTCACCACAACTATACTATAGTCCTATTTGAAGACAAGTTTATTATTTTAAAATTAAATAATTTAAATACATATATGATTAAGTATGTTTATTAATGACAATTTTGTTAAATAGTACAAAAAATATTAAAAAGTATAACAGTCTAATTCTCGTAGATCTGTGGCTTGTGATGGACAGTGAATCATGGGGATTTTACTTATTGCAAGCAGTTTGAGAGGCATCATCAGATTTTGTTGCAAAAATTTGCAAAGAAAGGCCTTGCAAAATAAAGCTTTATAATAGAATATTATTTATTTATTTAAAAACTAAAAGAATTACTGACACGTCAACTAAAAGAATTATGTTTATTACAATTAGAGTAACCAAACTATATTATTTGATTGTAAATTTATTGACGACTAAAATCTATATCTATAGATTCTTTTTCAAAGATAAATTTTATTTTTAAAATTCTATTTTTACCAATGCTATATTTATAAAATTAATAATCAAGACGGTTGAATAAAATATATCTTCAACACTTTTTCAAGTAGAAGAATGAAAATATAAAATTTGAAGTTGTAAAGATTTAGTTCTAAATAATATCAAATATTAGTTAATTCGGTCCTGAGATTCAACTTTATTATTCTATATGCCTAAATTGGTCAAATCACGAAATGTATTTTCTTGAAGCTGGAGGCCGGGGGAGGGATACTTTGAACTCCATTTTCCCCCCTTCTTCACAGAGAAAAGAGGTCGGACAAAGCCCTGGGTCGAAAATTTTGAGGCCTAAAAGTACAAATTGGCATAACATATTGGAACTTTAATACCCGTTCTCCATAAGGGGTGCACGAACTTTTTGGACTTCACTTGTCAGTGGGATTAAATATAATTTGTTTTTGAAATTTTTTATTTTAGATTTTCTAAAATTAAATTATTTATAAAAAAAAAATGAAGCTCAAAACAAAAATTTAATCTAAATACACTACAATGTGTAAATGAGATCTCTCTCAAGTCCTTTTCACTTAAAAACCAAAATACTCTCTTTCACTATTATACTGTAACTGTTAACTTTTTTTTTTAATTTTCACATATTGTAAAACAATAAGGAGATCAACAAACGTAACGAATATTTTGTTGGCACAATAAGTATACTCTACTTTTACCCTTAGCATAAGCTTAGATACTTCTCTTTCCATCTCATTTTTATTCTACTTTGAATTAGAATTTATTTGAATTCAAATATTCAAGATGGATTATCCACTTGATTTAAATTTAATAAGTTTTGAGATAATTTTAATATAATAAAATACAATTTATTAATTTTAGTAGAGTTTCACTAGAGTTTAGTGAAGCTTCTATATATGAAGCTTCACCATAGTCCTAGTTGGAGCTTCAGTAATATTTGATAAAGCACCATTTGGTTCATATTTTTATAAAATTTATTTTTAATCTTATTTTTATTTTTTATTTATAAGTTTTATTATTCGAATTAAGAATGTAAACGTTTTCTATCTAATTATACTTATGAATATATTATAAAATTATTATAGAATGAAGAGTTAGGAATAACCTAACTAAATAAAGACCTAAGATTTGTCAAAATTCTTTAAATTTATTTATAATTTAATGTTTTGAATAAGAAAGTTGAGAGAGAATATTAATGAGGGAGAAATGGATATATTTATATAAATGGACAAATCGAGAATATGATTGTTGTGCTTATAAAAAATAAAAAAGAAATATAAAAAAATTTTAGGGAAGAAATATAAAAACCTGATAAAGGAGGGAGTAAAAGGAAAAATATTTTTCCGAGTAGAAGCCGCAATTAAGAATAAAAAAATTAAACCAACTTTATTCCACAAAAACGAAGGACCCGGGAGGACATAGAACACTCAAATAGCCACCACTACCGGCTTTGATGATTTGAGAGAGGAATCCGCAGGCTTCAAATGGCTTTGGCTGATAAGCTTGCACTATCGTGCATCTCTAAACCATCAAATATTGTGAAAGTAAAAACAGCTTCTCATAACAATTACAGACAGCCACAGAGACTGCAAATTCTTGGTGCAGAAAAGAAGAGATGCTTGAGATGCAACAATCTTTACCAAGACAAGGATAACTCCCCTATTGCTTGCTCTTTCCATGGCCATAAAACGGGTATGCAGCCTTTTATTTTTCTTTATAATACATTCAATCCCCTTCTACAGAGCCCATGAAAGTTACTCAGGTGAATTTTCTGAATACTAGATGGAATTGTAATTGTTCTGATAGTATGTGATATGATTCTTTTATGTAATGGTGGAATAAGCTTTAAAGATGTCTTTTCTCTCTATTTAATTGAAAATATTAGGAAAAATGACTGTGGATTCGTCAATTTCTGTATGTTTGGCAGATGGGATAGTATTACAGTTGTTCTTGGGATACAAGAAAAAACGATTGTAGAATTGTGAATTTCTGTTGCTGCCCATGAAAGTTGGATTCATAAGTTGAAGAAGCTGTCTCAATAATCCCATTCTCCCTACTATTCTTAAGGTTTTCAAAATATTAAAGCTGCTGTCTTTTGTTTTGCTTCTTTTCTTCTTTTTGGACTGCTCCAGCAACTTTATTGCTAGATTATTTTGGCATCAGAACAGGTTCAGTTTTTGTTAGTTAGGTATTAAAATGAGATGAAATTCATTGGTTGTGATTAAAATTGTCATTTATGATTAAGAAAAGAGAATTTGAGGAATCCAGGTTAAGAACGTTGGATCAAGTACAAATAAAAAATGAAAATGTGAGGAATTTTGGCAGCAGCTAAGAAGGCTGTACGAGATATTGAACTTTTGGTATTGTATTTGATGTAAAATTTCAGTATAAAAGTGGCATGATTGACTGGAAATTGCTTACATCCTGTACTTCTTTACTCTTCTTTTGATTCTAACAAACTACAATTTCCCTTTCTAAGTCTCCATTACCATCTTCTAATGTGGAATGATAACAAACATGATTGAGAAAATTTTTGTTTTTCAAGCACCATTTCATTGCTAGTCATCACATATCTTTTGTTATTACTGAATAAAAAGAAACATTCTAGTTCACTGCCTTCCATCCCATCTGCATGCGCTTCTTCATTGATGTGGCAATAATTTGGTTGACCATTAAATTGTTGATAACATGGTTGTAAAGGCAACAATTTCTTCAACAATATATATTTAGTTATATATGACTAAGCTTTGACTAGAGAATATGATATTCGAAAGTAGTGTTTTTGTTTTCCAAACTTGATTGTTTTTGCAGCATGACTATATTACAGAATTTGTGAAAATACTTCTCTGGTTAGGCAAATTTCACTCCCCAATCTTTGGTTTAAATTGAAAATGGGATGGAGTGATATATGATATTCCTGAAACTTGGAAGCTCTAAGTTTGCCTTCTAATTTGGAGTTCTTTGTCTAGCTGCTGTCCTTCCTTGCTGCACAGTTCATTTTAGATTTCCATTTCTAATGTTTGTTCATTTATTAAGAGCAAGTGATCACTCCTCTATGGAAATCTAAAATAGCAGAGAATTTCAAATTAGCAAACAATACTTTTCATCTTACAGAATTGTGCTATATAGGTCAGTTTTCTATTATTCGTTATCTCCTCCAATATCGAATGGACTGAAGAACCACAGCACACAAAAGACATGCTAAATAAGTTGATTTACATGGAATCTGATTTTTGCAATTCCTGATATGAAGTAGATACAGTTTTACTGAATGCTCCAAGAAAAATAAAATTTCTGGGGATGCATGCTTACCTTGTTTCGCAGTGGTGATTGCGGACATGGATCTCTGTAGTTATCTAGAATCATATCATCAGGTTTATGTACTTCCTATATTTTTATGGTAAGGGGAGAACTGCATCCAACCTTTAATATGTCATTCACCTAGCTGCTGTAAAACTGGTGTTTCGTCCTTTAAGGTTTCTTTTTTTTTTCCATATTTTTCTGACATTCTATTCTCTGTAATTTTTCTCCTTCTGGTTCTCCTTCCTCTTTTGATAAAGCCCTTGCTCCATACTTGTTAGATACTCGGGCTGTATGGTATATATTATTCTGCTGAACATAGTATTATGAAGACTTGCAATTGCTCTAACAACATTTAGATTCTGTAACTAGAGAAAATTGATTAAGTTCTGTTCTGAATGAGGTTAGATTTCTTAGGGTATGGAACAGTGTTTTGATTGTTTTAAATGAATAAGAATAAAAATGGTCCATTTCTTTGTGGTTATCATTTACAAAATAGCAGCATGATATCCAGTGTCGAAACTCAATTACCTATTAAACTACCTGGCAACTTTAGATAAATCTCAGGTGGCTAATTTTTGCCTGTTCTGGTCATAGTTGGTTATTCCCTTCCTGTGAAGAGCTCCATTGTTGAATAAAAGCTAGTTTATCTGTTAAATGTTAGTCATAGTCATTTCTATTACAAATCAATAAACACTCTCAGAAACAGAGAAACTTTTTAAGCTCATTTAACTGATTGCCTACTAATTATGCAGAAGTTAAAAGGAAAAAGGTGTTTTCAATTTGAATGAACCAGCACAAGCTTTTACCATAACTATTACAGCAAACAGAAATTTTTGTCATTCCAAAGTCCTTTCTCCATTCCTGGTTCTTTGCTAGTTGAGTTTTTGGAGATGTAATTACATTTTTCACTGTAGCTTTGGCCTGTCTGTTGTTACTGAGTTGAGGTTTCCAAATTACAGGAGAGAAGGGATTATTTGCATATGCACCACCTCATCAAGGAATTGATGGGGAATGGAGCGATAAATCTGGAGTAATTGTTTACAAATGGAATGAGAAGGAGAATAGGCCAAACGCAGGGAGATGCAACTGGGAAAAGAGATGGAGCTGTTGTGCGGAGTATGATGAATATGCACCCCCTTGCCAGCAAGGATGGCATGTCTCTTATGATGATGGCTTCACTTTGTATTGATGATAGTTCAATCAAGTGCATGAATTAACAGTTGTATTCATTGTGAATATAATAATGCATTGATCACTGGCCAAGCCATGACATACAGAATAATGTTAGTGCACTCAGCAAATACTATGAAGCCTGTAAATTGCTTACGCAGTTCACTTTATATGAACCATAAGCTCGCTCTTTTTAATGGTACCTCATCTTGCAGTTTAGAAAATGGATACTCACTAATCATAGTCTATTATGTTGTTTCAGAATTACTTCCACACATCACTTTGGACGCTGGAAATGATCAATTTCCCTTTTTATACATATTGTCAAAAATTTTGGGAAAGTTGTTCTTTTCGCAGTTTCGTTTGTGTAGAAACCAAAGAAGACTTTACAAGACAATCAAGCTTTTAGCTATATATTGTGACTTGTTTTCGTTTCTCTTTTACACTAAGCTTATTCGCATAATTCCTGCTGTCTTTCTGTTGTGACGATGCACAGTAGGAAGAAGAGAACATAATTCAGGTGAAAATTAATCTGCTTTGCTATACTCTGATAAGCATCTCTATGATATTTATAGCTGCATGGAATCAGGGCGGCACGTTCCAGTCTAATCTCACGCTGCTCAATCTTCTTGAAATTACATAAAGTTCACTAATGTTTGAATTTATTAGCTCTTGGCTCGAGGTGAGTGTTTTTGCATCATTTTGTAATCCAACTTTGGTATGATATAAGTAGACAGATATACAAAGTGGCCATCAGATCTCTGCATAAACAACTAAATCATTGACAACTTAACATATCATGTCAGACATTGTCAATTTTTATTCAGTATAACAGATGTTTGTTTTCAGCAGAATCAATTTAATTATACCAGTGGAACTTTATCACAGAATAATATCTGATACAAAGTTGATAAATCTGTCATAGTAAATGATGACCTACAAGCATATCTCTTTAGTAACAAAATCTTGCAGATAAAATATGGCATATCTGTCTCTTTATCCAACTGTTTTAAATGATTCATGAAGGTGTCGAAGTGTGTCTTGGTCTCTGTTCCATTCTGGTGTTGGTGCATTAACAAAATGAGCATAAAGCTTATTCTTGGCACAGGTGACCGATATCAAGCTATGTGCTCCAACTCCATCAATCTCATACACATAATATATCTGTCCATTTTCATCCTTCTTTTCTTCTGAAGTCACACTGTCTGCACTAGCAATGAGATCTTGCAAATTCACATCAGATAATGCCAAGTTGTTCAGCACAACGTCCTTTGGTGCCAGTTGACGAAAACCAGCCAGAAATGTCAAGTATTCTTTCTCTGCCTTTTTCTTTGGATTGTAAAACTCACTGTCTGTTCCATTCGTTCCTTTCTCAACTTTTGACACTAGCCTCTCTTTCCATCCATCAGGGACATCATAAATGTACTCTGCCGATGCTTTCTTGTCAGAGTTGCCACCATAACCGCCATAGTTTGCTGCACTGGCAGCAGTGCCATAGTATATGTTGTAAGCTGTGACTAAATCTGCTACTGAAGGAGGTGTGGTGGTCAAGATTGTAGTGGCTAGCGCAGTGGCAGCCAAAGTGGTCGTTATGTTAGCTAAGGGTGTTTTAGAAGGTGGAATTGCGAGTTGGGATTTCCATGGCAGTGGTAGAAGTGGTGGTTTTGGGGAGGAAGGGGTGGTGGAGGAGGAAGAAGAAAGAACAGCTGAGGGAGAGAAAATGGTGGCCATGGATGGAATTGATTGTGGCAGATGAATTGGTGGATGTGGTTTCAACTTGTAGAGAAGATCTTTCTATCTTTTCTTATCCTGGAGATATACACGTTTGCATATGTGGTCCTACACTTTCATTTGAACAAATAAAAATTTAGACATTTTGTTATGTGTTGCAATTTTATCCAAAAGAAGCAAATCCCAATTGAAAGGTGTAATATATACATATAGAGACAAAGAAATATGTATGTATAAACTATAAATTACTCTTGAGCTAAACGTCAAGTGTTTGACTTAAAAAAATCAAAGTCAAAGTGAAATGCTAATTTCTTTTCTAATTTATTTCAAGGAAATCTTAAACTAAAAAAAATACAAAAGAAGGGAGGGAGAAAAGAAAAAACTAGAAGTATATGTATTTGAGTTGAAACTCATATGTTTACCATTTTATTCCTTTTTTGTTGACAAAAGAACTCGCAATTAGCACGATAGGCTTGTATTATAAAAAGGATTTGACTTCTTGTGGAAGGTAGGGAATTTCGTCCATCCTCTATTAGGCCAACTCTATTTGATAACAAAATTCACTTTTGATTTTAATAAAAACAAAAATAGAGAATGTGAAAATAATTAGAATTGTGTTGTAATTTTTTCCATTTACAATGGTTTGGGAATTATGATAGGTTGGTGTCTTGCCTAGTAATTATATGAGGAGATATAGAATGAGATAAATGTGCATATTTTTTTAAAAGAAATATTCACATATTAAGATTAAATTAAAATTTAATAATTTGTATTTATCTTGTTGAGGTTAAAATATTTATTAATTGATTTATTAAATTATATACTTGCAAAGTTTCACATATTAAAATTCATAATTATCTTTACTACTAGTAGGACTGTCAATTGGGCCGGGATAGCCCCAGCCCGGCCCTTTCAGCCAGCTTAATTGTGTGTTTGAACTGATCTTTTCAGCCCGAATAATATTTTGGGTTGAGATCTCAACCCAATTTCAATCTAACCCGTAAAAAAATAAAAATATATTTATATGTATATATATAATATAATAATAATAATATTATATTATTTAAAAATATTATTATTATAAAAAAAATTTTAAAAAATCAGGTTAGGTCTGGCCCGAGCCCGAACTCAGGCTTAGTAAAGCCCGGCTCACTCAATCGGATTGACAATGCTAACTAATAGTTAAAAAGAAAGTTATGACTCCTACGTATTAATAAATTTTTGTGTCTTTGTCAACTCTCATTTCATTTACCAAATTGAAAAGGTAAAACGGACCAAATTCGGACAAATATTAACTCAAGGGGCCCATACTGAAATTTCAATTTGTCAGAATATTTCTCAAGCCCCCGAACGTTTCTTTATTTCAACCCAACCCCACCAAGTGGTTCATTTAAGAATACACGAAAAGTTGAGGAACGGTTGTGATATTTAACGGCCAGTAGTCTCCGCCAATAGAACCGCCAGAAGCCCTATATTTGCTCTTGTGCTCTTGGAGCCTAAATTCATGAGCCGCGAGAGCTTTCTCGGAGTCGAATCTCAAGTATGTCAAAAAAGAGGTAAAAATTGCCCCTTCAATTCTTTGATTATAAATCCATGTCTCATCTCAAATGGGTAGATTAATAGGAATGGGTTGATTGTTTTATTTATTTATTTATGTATTTGGTAGCATTTTTGTGGATAAACTTGTTTGTGATGAAGTTATATTTTCTTTCTCCTGTTTTTGTTGATTTGACGTGAGAGTTTCTTTTTTTGAACCTTTGGCGTTCTTGTAGATTTTTTTCTGTGTCGTTATATATGAAATCTTGAATTTAGGATGTTTTCCCTATTTACTGCTTAAAAAATTTGATAAGGTCTGCAAAACCTATAAGATTCTATTGAAGTACTTGGACTAAAAATCTGCAGATAATTACTCTCTTATACTATTGTTGGATATGTTAAACTGAACACCAAGGATGGAAGAGGACAACGCTAAAGTTATAGTGGAATTCACCCATTACAATGGAAGAAATCAAGAAGAGATCATGGATCTTTTCCCCCTTAAACGAAGAAATGTTGAATGAAGAATGACTTGGGGATTTCCTTAATGACTAAGTTGTAGGTTACTCTAAGTTCGTGACTTTAGTTGGTACGGGTTCTGATGCTGTTACTTTTTTATTTTTTCTGGATTCTTTTGGGAATGGGGAATCAACTTTTGGACCTTAAATTAGGTACTCGATTGCTTGGTTACCGTTGATACTTTGTGTTTTTTTTATGCCAATTTCTGTCGCTTTCTTGTCTTAGCAACGGTTTCCAATCTTTTCTTGAGTAAAAATTTGAAAAGAACTTGGAATGATATTTTAATGACAGTTTTATGGAGCTTTTCCTCTTATATTATATTGTTAAAGATGTTGATGATATCTTAAAAATTTGCTAACCTTAGACAACCTATGTTTCCAATTTATGATCTGTTCCATGTTGGTTGTTACTGTGTGGGCTTGAATGCTGTTGTTCTCCAGCTTAGTTTGAGGTTTGAGTACTCTGATATATAAAATGTAGTCTTATTATCTTGTTGCTTCAGGATTCTCTGCAAGTTCTTTGTACATGGGGCATGTCTAAAGGGGGAACACTGCGAGTTTTCACATGACCGAAATGATCCGCCTAATAATGTATCATTTTTGATCTATTACTATAATTTCTATTGAACTAACACTCAACCGTTTGTGTAATTGCATTACTTCTTTTGAACACACGTGCAGATATGTACTTTCTATCAAAAAGGAGCTTGTGCTTATGGGAGCCGTTGCAGATATGAACATGTTAAGCTTTCTCGTTCTCAGCCTTCAGCTTCATCATCATCAAAAACATATCCTTCACATTATACTCTTTCAGACTCTATTCCTGCTGCTGGACCTCCAGGAGCTTCATTTGGTGGTGTAAGTCATGTTCTAGGTGTTAATTCTGAGGTTTCGTTGACAAACAGATCTTTCTTGCATTCTGGTAAACCTGCATGGGCTGAAAACTCTGGGCATGATGGTGTACCAGAATTTAGTAGCATTGGTGAGTCAAGGAGTCTTAATCCAGCTGACCATCCAATTTGCTCTTTTGCTGCTGCTGGCAATTGTCCTCGTGGAGAAATGTGCCCTCATATTCATGGTGATCTGTGTCCTACTTGCGGGAAGCATTGCTTACATCCTTATAGACCTCAGGAGAGGGAAGACCATATGAAAACATGTGAACAAAGGCAAAAGCATCTGGATGCCTTGAAGCACAGTCAAGAAATAGAATGCAGTGTGTGTCTTGAACGTGTGCTTTCAAAGCCCACTGCAGCTGAAAGGAAGTTTGGAATACTATCTGAGTGTGATCATCCTTTCTGTATATCTTGTATTAGAAATTGGCGCAGCAGTTCTCCGTCATCTGGAATGGATGTAAATTCTACATTGAGAACCTGTCCTATATGCAGAAAGCTCTCTTACTTTGTCATTCCCAGTGTCATTTGGTATTCCAGCAAGGAAGAAAAAGAGGAGATTGTTGATAGTTATAAAGCAAAACTCAGGTACCAGCAGTGTGGGGCTAGCTGTCATCTCTATACTTGCATCTCATATGATGTTCTTATGCTTTTTGTTTTGAAGCTTCAAAGGGGCACTTTAGTTTCATGTGATCTAGTTTGAATGGTTGGTGGGTAGGATCCAGATATGCTACTACTGTTACATCCAATAATTTTTTTTTTTTTGAAATTGATTTGAAGAAGGAATTGGCCGTCCTTAGTTTAAAAGAAAATAATTTTCTCTTTACTTGCATGGTTTGTAGCTCATCAGTTGCAGTTAAGGTTGATGTTATATGTTGCTCGTTGTAGCTTAATAAGTTCTATTGATCTCTTTTAGTAGCTATTCAGAAGATGCTATATCTTTCTATGGCTAGCTGCAGTATCTGATTGACTCTACAATCTATTGTTGCTTTTTGCCTGGTTGTCAATGAAACCAATACACTTGCTCACCTTGCAGTTTTGGCATCATATGCAGTTTTGGAAATTATTAGATGGAATAGATCTTAGCTGAAGTAAATGGGAAGGACACTTTAGAAACTGAAGGTTTATATTTCTAAAGAACCTTCTTGAAGTAAATTGAACTTGAAGAAGTCTAGGAAGGAAATGTTTCTTATGACTGTCAAACTTCATGGTTTATAAGTATGAAGTTGGATATTGCATTTTTCTCAGATTGGACATTGTTTGGGAAAAGGATCAACTTTAATTGGGAATAGACATAGTACTTCATTTTTTCCCACTTGGATGTGTGAAGTTATAGTTTAGGGGTTAGGTTTTCTCCCTTTCTTGTCCTTCCTTTACCTCCCCTTCTTTTGTCCATTTTCTTCCTTTTCTCATAAATACTTTATCCTTCAGGTCTATTGATTGCAGGCATTTTGACTTTGGAAATGGAACTTGCCCATTTGGGACCAGTTGTTTCTACAAGGTAGCTCCTTTCTTCACTATTAGACAGTTTGTCTTGTGGATTATGTTCATGTGCTATTTTTACATACACTGGCTATTTTTGTTCCTTAAGGCTAGATTTTCCCTGTCAAGGTTTTCCCCTAATTGTGGTTACTAATCTCCGATGTGGATGTGGAATTCTGGAAGCATCTATTCTTCTCGTTTCTCTTATACTCTGCTTTTTGGAATTTGAATTTGCTAAATGGACGTGATTCTGATGCCTTTTTTCAACTGTTCTCTAAGATTTTGGTTGAGCCCTTGACTTTAATTGCAATCTCTTTAGCTTTTGCATAGTAATGAACCATTGGAGCGTAGAGATATGTTCTTTTTTGTTATCTTGTGTTTGTGTTATATAATGGAAGCATGACTTTCCTGATTTTAGATATAGCATATTGCACTTCTTGTGCTATCTTTTTGTGTAGTAATGAACTATTGGAGGATAGAAAATGAATTGTTTCTTGTTACCTTGTATTTGTGTTATATAATATAAGCAAGACTAGTAGTGATCCATTGGAGCATAGAAAATGAATTCTTTCTCATTATCCTTTGTTTGTGTTCTGTAAGATTGATAGGATCTTCAGATTTTATATGTAGTATGTTGCAGATTATGAAGAAACACAATTTTCGGCAACGCCTGTTTCCACGCTTTTATTAATGCTACCAAAAACAGGTCCCTTATTATTGTCATTATTGTTGTTATATTCTTTGTTTTTTCTTTTTAAGATGATCAAACAGTGGTTTGTCACCTACTACTGTGGTGATTCGAAACAATGGGCAATGAATTGCCGCAATGGCTATGGCTATTTGAGCTACATTTTTTTGGTCAAACAAGACAGGTCTTATGTTTGACATTGTCTTTTACAGTAGCTGATGGATGCAGGATGTTTAATTTTTTCATATGGTTGTGCTTTCTGGCTCCTTGAATAGCTTTTGCTCTTAATGAAATAGAAAGAGTAGTAGTTCTCTGAGACTTCCTTTTATATGCTTCCTGAATTGCGTATGATTTGGCAAAATGCACTTTTTCTATCTGCTGATTGCCCGTGTATATTTGTGATACTTAACACAACAGAAAGCTGTGGTCATGGAGATCTCTCTCTCTCTCTGTGGAAGTCTATAAGCTGCAGGTTTATGTGTCTGGTTATGATTTCTCTGTGTGGCTTTTTAAAAACTTTTATATTTGATGAAGACAGAATGGGAGCATGTCAGGAAAATTGTGCTAGAACCTAGTTATTAGGTCGCAATGGTTCTTTAACAACAATTACGCTTGAGAAAGTCATAAGGATTTGAAATTAAATAATGCATAGGCCTTTATACAGCTTTTCATATGTGAAATTTGTACATATTCCTATCGGAGAAATGAGAAGGATTTTAAATATCATACTTGTGATAAGAATTTTACCTGGCCAACAAGAAAGTCTGAAGAACAAGCATTTTGAGATGGGATAGATGGATAGAAAATCCTTTCCGTTTCTCTAATATTAGGTCATTTAAATAGTTGAGAATTTCATTCTCTTGATGTTAAATCTTAAATGTAGAACTTATTTATATTATGCTGGCTAACTGCCCCTCTCTTCCTTTAACCTCTCATGCTTTTGTGAATTAGTTTCCGTAAAATCTTATTATAATTTTCTCAAGTTGATTATGTTGATCTTTTAGTTTCAAGATCATAAACTATGTTCTTCTTCTGGAACTACTCTTAATGATGCAGATAGTCAATTTCAGTATTTGTCAATTTCTTGACTAGTGTAACAGTTTTAAACTATTCTTTGGTTAAAATTTTTTTAGATAATTACTTATGTATTAAGCTTGAATGCACGATGAATTTCTTATGTTCTAGGTGTGTATCTGTTACTTCCAGTCTTGCATATAATTAAAGTGGGAGCCCATTGTTTAATTTCCCCGTCTCGCCTGTGTATATCAGCTCAGTAGTTTGTTTAAAAAGGAATTTGCTGATGATGAATTTTTACTCCAAAAATCAGAGAAGAAAATGAAGGAAAGCTATTAAAGTTAATAGCTTCGAAGATAACTGATTATCTCAAATGACTCTTGAGAAATAGTCTTCTGCAAATATGTCACTGTTTACTGCATTCCCCTTCTTTCTTATGTTTTAAACTTAATTTAGGGGTTAAAAAAACCTGGGACTGTATATAGACCTGTTCAAATCACGGCCAAATGGTCAACAGTAATCATGTGAATTCTTCAAATTAAAAGTTGCTTGCAAAGGGATTTGTGGTTATTATGGATTAAGCTTTCTTTCTATTATTTTTTTATTATTGGCTGTTACTGGGAAGAGAAGGAATTCATATTGTCTAGTATTCTAGGTGATTTGTGGAAGGATAGCTTAGCATTGCATCTTGAGTATGTAACTCATTTACTTTCCATGGACTTGGTTGGTTACCTTAATGGATACCATTTTTGTTGTCTTCCAGCATACTGTGAAGCCAGGCTTATATCTGTGGAATGCTACTCTGATGCCTGATTTATACAGCTCAAGATTTTTTGATGTAGATGAGGCAGAATATAGCTCTGAAGAGGAGAATAAGGATGTTTTGCTAGACTTATTTAAGCACCTTTACAGGCCAAACCTACCAATAGAAGTAGAACCGGACATCTCTAGCTCTAAGGATTTAGATGATGAGGGTAGCTCTGAAGATATAGATGATGAGGCGCTGGCTTTTTTGCTAATGCTTGGAGAACTTTATATGAGTGACTTGAGTGATGAGGACATCAATATCTATTGAGTTGCTTATTTGTCTGGTTAATAATGTTAATGCTGATGACTATTGAGTTGCTGTAGTTATTCATATTGGGAGCAATTTATATGGAGCTTTTTTTGTCAAATTCGGTAGTTGGTTAAATGGTGTTATGGTATGCCAAGACACTGCTAGTGATGCTTAATTTTGCCATCATATGGGCAGGTATTTTTGTGAATGGTGTAATTGACTGCTGAAATAACTATTTTGGAATCCAAGAAATTAGATTTGGCATCTAACTTTGGCTTACTTTTGCTTAACTGGTTAACCTCTTTTTCATTCTCAGTTTGCCTCTTGCCCTATGGTTTCAATTTAATTAATTTGTTCTTTTCTATATCTGTACTATGATATGTTGTTTCCTTTACAAAGTTTAGCGCTCGTATTCACCTGATTAGTTGATGAATATGAATGGCCCTTGTGACAGCATGTGTATCGTGATGGCCATTTGGAGGAAGTAGTTCTTCGCCATCTTGGGGCTGAGGATGGACAGACTGTGATAGCTAAAGATATTAGGTCTCAGCTTTTTGTCAATTTTGCTTAGTTGTTTTAAAAGAAAAAAGAAAAAGAAAAAATCATGGATTTGCATTTCTGATGCATCTGTCCTTGTTAGTAGAGTTTTTAACCAATTGATTTTCTTCCAGGCTCTCAGATTTCCTCCGTAATTTGCAAATAAGGTGAAAATGCTTCAGAGCATCAGGGTATGTTTGGCTACTAATTTGCTCCTGCTCAGTTTTCCTGAGTGCTGTTTTCTAGCACAGTTGTTGTTTTCATGTTTTCTGTTGCTTTCTTTGACTGCTATTATCTTGTATTTACTGTTTTGCCGTTTTCGTGCCTTCTTGTATACGTCTTGGTTCTAGTTATCTCCTCATATGATGTGAAGAAGGGCTAGCACATGATCATATGATGTAGCTTTGACATTTGGTGGATTGCCTTGGATTAAGGGTGCTGCATCTTGAATTTAATCCTTTCCCCTCTTGGTGGGTAATTTGACTGGTTTCATACTCAAATTGACCAGTCACCCTGTAGAGCAATAGTGTACTTGTTGTATGTATGGTCTAGTTTAGTAACTGGTTGTCCAGTTCTGTTTTAACTTGTTTATGATATTGGGTAACCTAGGATTCATCCTTCTTGTTCTAATCACATCCTTTGCAGGGTATTAGTCAGAAGGGCATTTTGCAATTGCCAAATTTCAGTTGTCTGGAAAGAGTTTCTATTTTCCCTTTCTAAGGTCAGTTGCTTGAATCTTTTCAGTCCAACCTGGTGCCCCTTGTCCCGGCCTTTCTTTTGTTTTGGGGTTGGGGGGGGGGGGGGTGTTGGTGAATACCCTGATTACTTTTAGTTGAAATAGGTCCTTTGTTTTGTTTCGTGACCGCCTCTTCCATCATTTTCTGTCCAGCGTGATACACATCAATGATAATTATTGCAAGTTTCATTTTAACTGGGTTAATTGTACCATGAATATAAAACTAGCTGGATTTCTTCTTTTGGATCACTGCGTACTGATATTTTAGCTTCTACACTTTGAAAAGTTATCCTCACTTATAGCTTTTTCCTCGAACGATCACAAAAAGGTCTCTGTAGATTGCCACTTTGTTCTTCTATCTTATGCAGACTTATGTCTATGATTGAAGAAACGGCCAGATTTTGCATAACAAGTGATGTGGTCCATTTTGAATTTGTTTTTCTCTTGATTGATGGCATTGTTTCGAGTGAAATTGCCTTTGATATTCGCAAATCTTTTGCAACTTTCAGGCCTGCAAAGTTGAGATGGAGGACCGGTATTTGATACAAGACGGAACCTTCAATTGGGTGACATACATGGTTTATTTGTAATATGTGTGACGTTAGTCCTGGAATAGATCAAGAAGAAATGGTCCTTTATATCAGACTCTGGCCATAGAAAGTTTAATAAAGAAAATAAAGGACGTAAAATGGAAGGTTCATGTTGCCCATTTCCCATCTTCATAAAAAACATTGGCTGTGGTGTATATTTTCAGGCAGGAACCTTATGTACTGGTTTCATCATTTTAGGTGATTTTAGTTGATAGAACTGCCTTCAACATTGTTTTTGGAACATGTAAATGAAGTACTAATATCATTATGACAATTCAGCTGATCAGACAGAGATGTCCAAATGATAAAAACGAGTTTACTGCTTTAGGTCTTCGAACCATTTTTCTTTGCGTGTTAAATGTCCATTGGACCATTGATATCATCTTTGACATTCTTCGACCGGAACTCTGTTTTCTGATATTCTTGGGTCTTGGCTTTCAGTTGGTCTATAGGGAATGTTCTGACTCGCTTTTTCAACTCTCTCATATTTTAGGTTTCTATTTGAATGAAGTATTTTTTTTTTAAAATTTTAATTTCATAAAAATAAATTATTTTTTCTTTGATTTTGAAAATAAAACCTGAACCAAATGTTCTTTCAATTTTGATGACATGTTTTTATACGGGCTAATTTCATACAAGTACTTCAAATTTTGGGTGTTATCAAGTGAGTATTAAATTTTTATATAATTTTTTACAGATAGTGAATTTAAGGGTGTATTTAGATTGTGTTTGGTTTAAAAAATTTTTGTTTTGAGTTTTGTGAAAATATTTTTTTTATGAGTAGAAAAGCGTGAATTAATTGTGTTTGAATTGGGGGAGATATAATAATAATAATCTAAATGAACTTTAAATGTTCAATTTAGCATTGAAGGTAAAAATGAAAAATCAATTTTGCCCTTTCAACTCTTATCTTTTTTTCTCTTCTACCCCATGGGAGCACCGGTAGCCAACCTTGAGTCCTTGACAGCAATAAAAAGTAAAAACGCTCTTCCACTGCAGACTCTTTCTGCCCCCTCCCTTATTCTTCTTCTCTTTCTCCTCTGCATACTCTTCCACACATCAGCATCACAAATACAACCGCCGCCCCACATAGAGCATCACCACAGCTATACAGCACCAATCAGTCAATCACCACTACCCTGCAGATTTTTTCTTTTTCTTTTTTCCTTCTCGCTCTTCCCTCACTCTTCTGTGCTGCAATTCCAGTGCCCCCCACCCCCTCTTCAGGTGCAATGCTTTTTCTTTCCTTCTTTTTCTTCCTTATTCTCCTTTCCTCCCGTTCAAATTAACCTTGCTGTGATGCAACTCTCAGCAGTGGCAGCTTCTTTAATTGAGAAAGGAGATTCTTAAAGGACCCTAATTTAATTGGATTTTAATCGGTAATTGAAACTATAGCCGTAAAGAGGGCGTTTGAAATTTTTTGGCTGGTTGAGGAAGTTTGGTGTTGTTATTTTGTGTGGATATAGGGTGGCTTGATAGTGAATGAAAGGAGGGCGGCGGCAATGGTGGATGAATACTGGAAGCATTTTTTTATATATATATTTTTTTAAATAACGATTATAAAAATGACTTATTATAATTAAAATAATTATTAAATTCTTACTTTAATATATCATTGAGAATTTAAAAATTAAAATAATTTAATAAAAAATAATAAAAATTATATAATAATTTAAAAATTATGATAATAAAAATATTTTATACTTTAAGTATTAAGGTGAGTAAAATATATTATTAGATATGTAAAATATAATATGATTTAATATTAATAAAATAATAAATAAATATATTTTAAACTTGTTTATTGTATTATTATTATTATTTTTGAAATATAAAAATAAATAAAATTTAATATTTAAAATTTAAAAATATAATAATTTTAAAAATTATAAATAAATTAATAATTTTAAAATTTATTTAAGAAAGAGATAGAATACTAAAAGAGAGAAGATAGATAGATAGAGTGCGGATAGATAGATTTTTGTAAAATAGAAGAGAGAGAACAAAATTTGTAAAGATATAAAGAGCTCGTTCGTACATCATAGATTTTGATAAAAATTATATAAAAAAAATATCATAATTTACCATCAACATAAGAAATGAAAACACACAAGACAAAAAATTGAAAGAATCTGGCCAAATTCGGCCATTGGCTAAGGTCAGTGGGCAGATCTGGCCGAAGAAGAAAGGCAGCAATCTTTGCGCAAAGGGAGTAGTAGAAAGGTGAAGAAAGTGGGTAGAGAGAGAAATATAGCGACTTCTTTTTGAGAGGGGAGACGGTTCTAAATTTCTCTTTCATTCTTTAAAATATTTTTTGTGCGTATCTTTGTCCACACTATTTTGGTATATCAAGGAAAAATGCCAACTAAATTGACTTAAAATCCCTGTAGTTCGTCACCTTGAATTTAATTTCGGAAGACACCAAGAAATCACAAATTTCAATATGTCATGTGGGAAGAAGATAAACAATTAAATCAATAAAAATACTTGCTCAAAATAGAATTTTTTTACTAAATAAATAGAAAATTTATTAACTTACATAGTAATTTTTCAAAAAAAAAAAACAGAAACGGGGAATTTTAGATAATAAAATTGAAGTATAAGAAGATGGATCAAGAAATTTATTTATATCACAAACAAATGTAAATAAACAAGAATGATATACACAAGCATAAATATCATAACCAATAACAATAATACAAACTCATCTTATTTCATTACTAATCTAAACCAATAAAAAAAACACCAATCTACATAACAAAAAATAATCTCTCCCCATCAAAGGCTCCCTCTCAGGTAGGCAAACCAAGCAGCTACCTCAACATCTCCAAACAGAGACAAATGAATTTCAATCTAGTTCTTCATGAGTGCCAAAAGAGACACCAACAAGGAAGAGCAGACGATTGCACCGGAAACCGGCAAGGAGTAGGCAGCACCCTCGTCCGGAGAGGGTGCCGGAGACAGTTCCTGAGCCATGACGCCCGAGCACACTGTTAGCACCACCGCTAGCACGGCCAAAGCCTTGAATGCACCTCCTTGAGCCATTTGGTAAACTATTGTAATGTATGATGAACCAAAAAATGTAAACCTGGTTGTTGTAGCGATGCGTGCAATGTTAACAGCCCCTGTGGGGGTATATATAGGAGGAACCAAAGTCGTGTGGGGCCTAAGAGAAAACGTGGACACATGGTATGAAACTGGAAACAATGACAAACTGGCCACGTTCCAAAGTTTCGAGTCCAACAAGTAATTGATAATTAGAGGGAGAAGTCGGTGAGTAGTTGTTTAAAAAGGCCACGCTTCTTAGTTGTGCATCCATATGGCATAAAATTAGTTTAACTAACTATGAGAAAGTTCTAAAAGATTTGTGTCAATCTTAACGTGGAAGTAAATAATTTTACAAAGGGATTTGGGTAAGAAAAGGGCTATGTTTGATTGAGTTTTCCATCATTTTCACAAGTCCTTCAAATACATGAAAGAGACGTTAATAAAGTTAAAAAAAGGGGAGAGTTATGTGTGGTTAATGTGTAATTATTGGACATAATGCTGATTGATTTCACATGAATAGTATACACGGGGGTGTGTCAAAGAAGATGAAGAATACTGAGTCAATCATTTATTGGCTGAATGCACGACACATAATTCAAGAATATTATTGACTCTTGTATTCAAACTTCAATCTATGGGTGGCTGTTATATGATGACCGAGTTGGGCTCACACCTAGGCGCCAGACCTTTTTTTTTCCCTCTTTCTGTATTTTAAGGCACCAAACTCTTTTTTAAAATTTTTTAATAACAATAATATTAATTATTAAGATTAGTGGACTACTAATATTTATCACTCATTCATGTAATACTTGTTTGATAGTAAATTGAGAATCCATATTAAAATACTCTTGAAATTTAAATTAAATAAATTTTATAATATAAATTGAAACTTAAAATAAATAAAAAGTAACAAAATATTTTTTTAAAAAAAATGGGATTTGGTGGCGTGCTAGATTCTGGGCACCACCACCTTGAGGTGTGCCAAAATTTGGCACACTTATTTTTTAAAAAATAAAAAATATATTTTAAGGATAAAAAATATTAATATTATATAAAAATCGTCTTATATAAATAAAACTGTTATGCGTTTAACATTTATATTACTTTTTTCACCTTTATTTTTTTCCCTTTTGGAGGGGGATACGCTCAAAAATTAGCATCTAACATATGGTAATTAGCCTTTGTTCCCTTTTTACTTTTGATTATTTAGGAACTTAACAAAAGAATTCCCTAATAATATATTGGATAATAGCTTAATAAATAGAGGTTTTAATTAACTCGTAGTTAAGGAGATAGATCTTATTCTAGTTCCAATTTCCAAAGCATTTGTTTGTTTTTCCACATGCTATTTTTTGTCGATTAATGACATTATTAACCTCAGGAAGGAGATGCCGCTACTTTCACTAGCATCTTCTTCCAGCGGCATGGTGACTATTATCACCATATTCATCTAAAAAATTAGGAATGCTTGCTTTCTTTTTTTTTTCTTTCGTGAGTAGGGAATAGTTGGAGAAAATTATTTGTGAATAATAAAAATATGATAATTTTTTAATCAAAATTTTAAAAATAAAATATATTAATTTTAGTTTAAATAAGAAGAACTAAGCTATTTTTAATAAGCAACCTTGAAGGTGCTTTTCAAAATAACTATAGCACATTAAAACTATAAAAAATAAAAAAATTGTTATTTTAATTTGTTGCTTTTTCATACACTTATTTATATAAGCTTAAAGAAAGCTCTAACAATCAAGAATAAGGTAATAACTAAGGTTGTCAATGGGTAAGACTCGGCCCGATAATCTCGGGTCCGGGACAACATTCATACCCATTTATCCGAAATCAGACTCGGACCCGATAGTACATCTTCTAAACGAATACGGGTATGGTAAACAAAGTTCTGGACCCGATAGACCCGATTACCCGATTAAATTTTGAATAATAAATATTTTATGTACTTAAAATTTTTGTAACCGTTAGATGTATTTGATCAATGGTCAATTATTTATAAATTTATATCAAAATATATTATCGAGTCTACTCGGACCCGACCTAAAACCCTACAGGGTAGGGTACGAGTCCACCTTATTTGGACCCGTCGGGTAATCGGACTCATTTGGACTCGTTGACACCCCTAGTAATAACATTTTTTAATATTATTTCCATTGGTATTTTTTTATTTTGTTACAGTTTCATTGTTTTTAATTAAAATTATAAAAATTAATAAATATTGTAGTATGTCTTGAATATAAAAGGAAATATTTTTTATATTTATATTTATTTTATTTTTAAATATTTTTAGTTACTGTTCAAAGCACAAAGCTTCTTTTAAATAGCTTACATTATTTTCTGTAGTCAATTGCTTCATTGTTTAATGGATGAAAATTTTTTGGTTACTTTATTAATTTTATATCATTTTAATTAAAATTATAAGTCTCAATAATGGTTAATCTGACTCAATTATTGACCATCTCCGCTAACTGAACCATGCTTTTAGAATAGTGTTTTTTTTTTTAAAAAAAAGTTACTTAAGTAAGAGATTGTTCCAAAAAAAAAAAAAAGGATAAATTGATCATGGTATGACTATTAAACCAAACCAAATGACTATGATCAACAAGTATTGCAATGGTTATTCTAAGAAGTTTTTATAACCATAGTTAATATAATTAACCATATAGTTAATCTATCAAATCAAACCAAATCACTTTCTCTAGTAAATATTATCATTTTATTGTTAATGAAGTCTATTACCTATAGCTGATTAAAGCTGCTTAGATAAGCTATGAGTTAATAAACCATGGTTGGTCATGCAATTACTCTAACCAAAATATGTTATTGAAAGTAAATTTTGGCTAATTAATTAAAGTAAGAAATTAGTTTGTTAATTATGATTAACTATTAGTTACTTAATCATGATTTACCAAGTAAGTGTTCTAAAAACAATTATTAACTAAGGTTGCTTAGTGAAAATAAGAAATTAGTTGGTTAACTTAATTTGATTAGTTAATCATAAAAGATTAGTTAATCATATATACTTAATTTGACTAACTATTACTTGATTAACTTGACTACAATTATTCTTAAAAAAGAATTAAATAAGTAGAATGGTTAAATAAAAATAAAATTTTTTCTCAACAAAACCTATTATATATTTTTCCTTGGGAATTTAAGGTGTAACTAATGGTATAGTCCCATTTATATTCATGATTAATATGAAAATTTTTTATAGTTTTTTATTAAAATATTAACAAATTATTTGAGAAAAAAATTCAAGTTATGCTATAATAATTAAAATATAAAGAAAAAAGTATAATTTATTATCTATAGAGGTATAGTTGGAAACACACAATTTGTACTTTTCAACAAATTAAAATCAATACTATATAAAGAAAAGGGGGGGGGGGGGGGAGAGAGAGAGAGAGAGAGAGAGAGAGAGAGAGAGAGATAATGGCTGAAGTGGAGGGGCAATGAGAGAGATTTATTGAGGATCTTCATTTTCTTATGCAAAGATGTGAGAAAAGGGAAGAAAAGATGGTGAAATTTCCTTTCACTTATCACAGGGCTGTTTTAGTAACTTTGAAAGAACATTTACCATTGATCCAAAAAGATATTAGAATTAGCAGTTTAATAGTAGATGATTTTAATCATGGTTAATTGAAGATATTAGAATTTATTTAACTCCTGCAAAAGAGTAAGTAAAAATTTGTCGTTTAGGTAATAGTTTAATACGAACTCTTATTTGCGGGATGCGCCAGTATTCCTTGTTTAGGCTACTTTTAGCCCCATTCTTTTATATTTTGTACCATGAATCTTGCGAAATTCTACTTGTTTCGGGCATGCGGGGAGGGGGGGGGGGGTGTGGGGGCGCTGGGAGAGGGGGATTGTGGTATTCGGAGCCTTCATTCAAAATTTCCTTATGTAGCTTTTAATTGATACTTTGAGTCAAAATCATCCAAATAACAAATTAAAATAATGGAGCTGCTAGATGGATTAACCTGATCCGTAAATTCGTGGATAAAAAGGGGGTAGACATAACATTATACCTAAAATATTCTTTTGGAGGAAAAATTGACTTTGTTAACTAAAAAATCTTCTTTTCCTTCCAATTATGACTGTAAATGAGTGAGTTGAGATTTATTAAATCCAAGCTCAACCCGATTTTATTTGGATGGGTACGGGCCGAACTTATCTTGGCTCAGACTCGACCCGAACATTATTCGAGCTTCAAATCTAAGCTAAAGCCTATATTTAAGCGGGCTTAAGGGCCAAGTTTAGGCTAGATCGAACCCATTGACAGTCCTGGCTCTTTCTTTCCATTTTCTCTTCTAGATTAATGTAATTTATGCATAGATTTCTATTGCAATTAATTCTAGAAAACAATAAATTCTAGAAAGCAATTAAAATACTATTATTGACTATTGATAATTATAATCTAATATTTTTTTATTCAAAAGTTACAGTTGACAATGATGTTGACTATTAATAACTATAATCAAATATTTTGCTATTCAAAATAAAGATTTAATAGTCCTTATTGACTATTTAAAAAGTATCAGCTAAATGATATTTTAACCGTTTCTTTTATTTGTTAAAATGAGAGTGTATTCATTGAAATTTGATTTGATATTTGTTTAAGTGTGAGAAAAAATTTTCTATTTGAAACTAATTGGTAACAAAAGTGTAAACAAAGCAAAATTTAACAGAAATTTAATTTTAAAATTATCATTATATGAAGCACAAATATGAGATATCAAGGCCTGTGCCCCAAATTTTAAGGGTAAAATCGTCAGAATACTACGTACCAGGGCTTGAATGGGTTAAATCATATCAACGGTTATTGATGCGAAATTGAACAAAGTGGTGAAGGATTTCAATGGATATCTTGAGCATGTTCTTTTTTTTTTTTATGAATATCTCGAGCATTTCTTCATAATGAAAAGAAGAGACAGGAAAATTGTTTTCGGGGGGAAGAGCAGCAGATTTTTGCTAGTTTGTTACTTGAAGTCCAGAGAACAAATGCCTCAAATTTTGCAATTGAAAGAGATTGCCTTAAAGCTGTCATCTTCGTAAGAATATGGTTCCTATTCTTTAAAGATTTGAAAAATTTTTCTTGATCTAGTAAATTCACCTTGAAACACCATATTGAGCCTTTTTTTTTTTGCAACAATATTCTTCAATATCCCTTCCTTTCGCTTTGTTTTTGTTCAGGAGGACTACTCTGCTTTTGGAAAATGGAACACTAAAAAAGTATTGGCCGTAATTGTTACTCTGATTATTAGTGGCCAAATCAGAGGTGAAAATCATAACAGACATATACCATTTTCCCTTAGTAATTGGATAATTTATGCAGGATATGCTCATGGGTAGGATAGACACAACATAGGCACTCCTCCAATGGATAATGACAGGGCTTCTATGAAATCATTGTTAGGATTGGGTTTTGAAGGAAATTTGCAGAACAATGAACGGGGTGGGTGAAAGGGTAGTTATTATAAGTGATGGGTTGGAGGGAGATCAGTATTCTTACAATTTTGCCCTTAAAATTTGGGCCATGGGCCTCTCAGGTGAAAAATCGCCATCGCCTACCATTTTGCAGGATTTCACCGCATGAGGGTAATTTTAGTAATTCGAAAATAAATTAGGGATATATGATGTAACATAAAAGATTTTGGCTCTGAGTGGCTGAATGAAAATTTTTTATGGGCATTTTTAGCTAATTTCTCTTATTTATATGAAAATATAGGCCTTATTATGCCATGCTTTATTTATTTTGGAAATTAAAATATTTAAACATGTGTTACATTAGTTACATAGTCATTGCATTACAAATTTACATTTTCCTTAAAACACCCTTCAAATTATCATAGAATATGATCTCTCTTACTACCTTCTAGAAACAAAGGCAAATATGTTTAATTGTATATACATGATATTGAATACGAGTTACAGAATTAGATAAATATTCTATTTGGAGACAGTGGCCATACAACAAGAGTCAATATTGTAATTAACCATGTTGGATGATATAAATCCATATGCTAAAGTATTTCGAACCGCAAGAGAAATATTGCGTGTTAATGATGTTGTTGATTTGAGATTGAGAATTATCTTCTCTAGTAGTGAAAGACAATATATATAGTCGACCTCTAATGAAATAGTAGCACTCATAGTTGGTAAAAATAGTGAGCAACAATGTCAATGCGATATCATCTTATATATGCAAGAGGGATATTTGCAGAGGATCAGTGAGATGCTCTCATTTTATATATCATCACAATATCCACTACTATTTTCTCATGGTACAGATGGATGGCATAATGGTATACATTTTATAACTACTGGTAGAACAAAGGAATTTGTTTCTATGAGAGAATTTGATGCATTCAAAATACAAGTTTGAGAAATTGAAGGGAAATTACTTCTCCAATGAGGGTGACTATTCCAAGAATTTGTAGTTGATGCTTATGTTTCAATCGAACATAATGCACTGAATTACGTAAGAACGTGCCAGCCCATTCTCAGGTCGAATTTATATAAGGAATTAGAGGATGCAATACTAGCTAGAGATACATATATATAAGCAATTGGTAGAAGATTTGTCCTTCCTTCATCTTTTACAAGAGGGCCAAGAAAAATGATGCAACATTATTAGGATGCAATGGCGATTTACAGATACTTGGGTCCACTAGATTTATTTATTACATTTGCCTGCAATCCAAATTGGCCAAAAATAAAATAAGAGTTACAGAGATTACCAAGACAGGTGATTTAAGACAGACTTGACATTGTAGCAAGAGTATTTTTGATAAGACAGAAGCATTACCTGAATGATGTAAAAAAAATTGCAAAAGTAATAGCAAGTAAAAAAAATTATTATTTTATTTTATTACTCCATAAATGCCATATTTTCCTATTGATTTTATTAAAAGATAATTGTTGTGTTGTTTTGCATGCCCTTATACTCAATTTTATTACAATCTCTAACAATTTACACACAAACACTAGACAAGTGCACCTATCATTATGAGTAGTACAATGGCAAGAGTATTTAAATGTCGTATCCACGAGGATAGTTAAATATCATTACTCACTTTCCACTCCATTGTTTAGCCAATGAAGTTTGCTTGTGAAAATGGTTAAAATAACTACTAGGAATAAGAGTCTAACTTAACTAATTAGACCAACTTAATAAATCTTGCTTACAAGAGAGAATTCAATTGAGAAAATAATACTTGAATGGAAAATCCCCCTAGAATTACTTATGTGATAGAAAAGTTCATTGGTTGATTTGTTTCCCCTTCTAATATTTGGTGAAATTCCAATGATAGAACTCACTCTATCTCTTGATAAAAGTTCTCCACCATTAGATTAATTAGTTAAAATCTCTTTCTAACTAATTTAACCTAAGAGTGCATTTAAATTGGTGAATTTCCAATTAGATTTCTCTACTTACCAAGAAGGTGTCCTTTTCTTGTGTTTGGTGAAATTCCTATATTAGGGCTCTTTCTATCTCTAGATGAGAGTCCCCTACAATTAGATTAATTAGTTGAAATCTCTTTCTAACTAATTCAACCTAAGAATGCATTTGGATTGGTGAATTTCCAACTAGATTTCACTAATTACCAAGAAGATTTTGAGGTTTCTATCTCTAGTCACCTAAATCATCTCCATTGTTTGTGTATGGTCTATTTCACAATTCCTTTCTCAATTCCAAGTGAAAAATTCCAGATTATGAATCAATTATTCACCCAATCAATTCAACCAATCAAACCCATAAACACTCCACAAAAATTCCAGATTTTGCATCAATTATCCACCAAATCAATTCAACCAATCAAACTCACAAACAATCCACAAGAAATTCGAACTCAATCAACCAAGGAACAATTCATTCACATAGATAAAAACTAGGGTTCATAACCATCCAAGTATTCAAGAATTTAGTTCATCAACACATTACAATTCATAGAACATAAAACAATAAAGAAAGAGTAAGAATTGCTCATTTTCATGGTTGAAATATTCTCTTTTTCAAGGCTTGAAATTCGTCACTGTAGTGTTGAGAAAATTGCAGATTTTGTCTTGAATCTTCAAGGAGGATGTTCTCCTTCTTCAAAGATTCAATCTTCTCTCTTGATTTCTATTGCAAAGATGAAGATTTTGGATGGGATTTGAGTGAGTTTTTGCTGCCTCATTCCCACTCCCATCCCTCTGCCTATTTTTGCCCTAAACGGGTATTTATATCCTGCCCAAAAGAGAAAGAAAAGCAGTAGAAAAATAGCTTCAACACAAACAGTGCCACTTGGTCCAGACTAAACGTCACCGCTTGCTCCCAGTTTTGGTCCAATGTTTGCTGCACTATTGTGACAGTGGTTTGAATTTAGAGCATGAAAAAGGCTGTTATAGGTCTTTATTGCTACACAAAAGTTGTATATAATGATCTTATCTTTCCATAGAGCTTTGAATCAGCTCAATGGGACATCTAAAACTCAAGATATGATCATTCTACCAAAATGTGTCAAAACTAGGACACAATGCATGATAGGTGACTTTGCAACATAAGTAGGGCAGCCAAATAAACTTGGATTGATATAAAATTTACTATTATGAAAACTTCATAATGTTCTATATAAATGTATAGAAGATCACTTTTGCATTTGAAATCTCTATAGAGGTAAAAATCCTGCTTGAAAGTTCTCTACCAAGATGTGTTGCTCTGCATTTCTCTGTTTTTTTCTTCATTATGTAAAATCTCTTTGTTTGCTTCATTTTATTCCAAATCTTTAATAAACTCACCTAAAGTAAATAAGAGATAAAATGAGTGTAAATGGTGATTGAAAAATCAAAATTTAATAGAATATAAGTTCAAAAAGATCATTATATAAAGTACAAATATGAAATATCAATTATTTTAATGCAGATATTTTGGTAATTCAATTCTAAAAGCAAGCCTTTCCTCATACTCATATAACAAGGACATTGGCATCTACTGATAAGCTTGTCACTCCTGAATAGATCAATGAAATAATTTGTGGAGAAATACCTGACAAAGAAATCGTTCCACTTGCTTATGAAACTGTCATGAGATACATGTTACATTATTCGGAAGGTGATACTTTTCCAAATGCACCATGTATGGAGAACAACAAATGTTCGAAGCACTATCCAAAAAAGTTTTTTATGCTACAACAATTGATGAAGATGGTTTTGTGTCCTACAAGAGTAGAGATGATCTAAGCAAAATGATTACCATTAATGGTTTCACTTTCGTAATAGATAGGTTGTATCATACCACTGAGAGTCAGTTGTGACTGAAGACGCAAATATTAATATAGAAAGAGTATCACGCCAATATATTATGAAGTACTTATATAAATAATATGGATAATGGTGGCAACAGAGTAGATGCTTTAATTGAGAAAAATGTTGTTGTCTAATCGAAAAATAGTAATCGTCATTATAAAAGTGTTGATAAGATAAAAACTTATTTGGATTGTTATTATTTGTCAGCAATTGAAGCATGTTGGAGGGTTTTTGAATTTGATATTCAATAACAATATCCTTCAGTGTCCAAATTAGAATATTATCTTCCTAATGAACAATTTGTTGTCTTCAACGATAATGATAATCTACATGATCTACTAGATCGTGAAAACATTCATGATACAATGTTAAGAAAGTGGTTTGAGACAAATATGAATGATCCATCGATGAAAGAATTGACGTATGTTAAGTTCTCAATGACATATGTGTGAAATCGAAGTGTTAAATAGCAGACAACAAGGCAGAGTCATAGGTGCATTGGATGATTACCTTATGTTCACCTAAATTTTGGAGAAAACTATTATTTTGGAATGCTTTTGTACAAAGTTGGTGGTGTTAAAGTTTTGGCGATGTTAAAACTGTTAATAGGGTGATATGTCAAACATTCAAATTAGCATGTGTAGCATTGGGTCTCCTAGACGAGCTCTGGTTGAAGCATCCACATGGGCAATTGCAAAAAAAAACTCAGGAGTATATATTTTACAATACTTATGTTTTCAGAGATGACAAATCCTTCGTTTTTTTTATGGAAATCCCATTGGAAGAGTTTAACTAATGACCTCCAATACCAAATTTGGCGAGATATGAGGAATCCAAATTACAAATTGCTGATAGCGAATTAAAAAATCTAGGGTTATTGGAAATTGAGCTTATATTGAATAAAAATGGTAGGTCTTTAAAGGATTTTCCATTAATGCCTATGCCATCTATTGATACAACTACTTTATCTGTCAATCAACTCATCATATAGGAGCCTGATTATGATTATGCATCAAAAAATGAAAAATTTGCCAAGTTATTGATTGCTTTGAATGATACAAAATGCGAAACATTCAATAGTATTATGAATTCTTACAAATGGAAGATAGGAGGGTTGTTTTTTTGTGTATGGAAGTGGAGGTACAGAAAAAACTTATAATTTGTGGATAACATTAATTGCAAAACTAAGATCTGAGAGAACAATTGTGCTTTCTGTAGCCTCATTAGGAATTGTAGTTCTTTTGTTACCTGGAGATAGGATGACACATTCACGTTTTAAAATTCCTATATTGTTGAGTGAATGCGGTTTGGATTTAGCACAATTCATTCAACAAGCCTCCTTAGTCATTTGGGATGATGTTACATCAGCATGGATTTAAAGTAGTTGATCAAACTCTTCAAGATATTTTAAAGTTCATTGAAAATTATTCCAACCAATGTGTTTTTGGTGAAAAATTATTTGTGCTTAGAGGTGATTTTATAAAAATACTGCTGATAGTTCCAAAGGGAAAAAGAGAAGCAACTGTTTTGAAATAGGAAATGAGTCTGAGGTTGAATCCCAACAAATAGTGAAAATAATGAGCATGTGATGAATCCTTCGGAGTAATTACATTCATTGGATTTTTCAGGCCTACCCAATCATTGTTTAGAGCTTAAAGAAGGAGCACCCATAATTCTTTTGAGAAATCTAAACCAAGTTGAAGGATTGTGTAATGGGACATGGTTGACTGCAGTGAAGATGAGAGATAGAGTTCTCGAGAAATAAGTAATGACTAGATCGAATATTGGGTGATTTTGTTCTCAATCCATGTATCTTTTTGACTCCATATTGTTGTGTTTTATTGTCTATGCCTTTATACATAATTTTATTCTAATCTTCAACAATTTGCACACAAATACTAGGCAAGCGCACCTATCGTTTAGATTAGTATAATGGCAAGTACTTCAAATATCGTATCCACGGGGATGGTCAATTACCATTACTCACTTTTCACTCTATTGTTTAGCCTAACAAATTTGCTTGGGAAGATGGTTGGACTAATTACTAGGAAAAGAAATATAACTTAACTAATTGAATGGAAAATCCCCCTAAAATTACCTATGTGATAGAAAAGTCCCTTGGTTGATTTGTTTCCCCTTCTAATACTTGGTGAAATTCCAATGATAGAACTCACTCTATCTCTAGATGAAAGTTCTCTACCCTTAGATTAATTAGTTGAAATCTCTTTCTAACTAATTCAACCTAAGAATGCATTTGGATTAATATATTTTCAATTAGATTTCTCTAATTATCAAGAAGGTGTCTCTTTCTTGTGTTTGATGAAATTCCTATATTAGAGCTCTCTCTATCTCTAGATGAGAGTCCTCTATCCTTAGATTAATTAGTTGAAATCTCTTTCTAACTAATTCAACCTAAGAATGCATTTGGATTAATAAATTTTCAATTAGATTTCTCTAATTATCAAGAAGATATTGAGGTTTCTATCTCTAGTCACCTAAATAATCCCCATTGTTTGTGTATAGTCTATTTCACCCTTCCTTTCTCAATTACAACTGAAAAAATTCCAGATTTTGAATCAATTTTTAATCACCCTTCCTTTCTCAATTCTAAGTGACAAAATTTCATCAATTATCCACCAAATCAATTCAAACATTCAAACCCACAAACAATCCACAAGAAATTCGAATTCAATCAACCAAGGGAAACAATTCATTCACATAAATAAAATCTAGGGTTCATACCCATTCAAGTATTCAAAATTCTAGTTCCTCAACATATTACAATTTAAAGAACATAAAGCAACAAAGAAAGAGGAAGAATTGCTCATTTTCATGGTGGAAATCTCCTCTTCTTCAAGGCTGAAAATCGTCACTGTTTTTGTTGAGAAAATTGCAGCTTTTGTCTTGAATCTTCAAGGTGGATGTTCTCATTCTTCAAAGATTCAATCTTCTCTCTTGATTTCTCTTGCAAAGATGAAGATTAGGGATGGATTTGGGTGTGTTTTCTTGGTGTTTTTGCAGGTTTTCTCCCACTCCCAGCCGTCTGGTCTTGTTGCCCTAAATGGGGTATTTAAATCCCCCTCAAAAGAGAGAGAAAAGCAGCTGAAAACCCACTTCAGATTGGTGCAAACGGCGCCGCTTGGATCACACCAAACGGCGCCGCTTGCTCCCAGTTTTGGGGCAAGCCTCTGCTGCGCGACTGTGACTCTATTTTGACTTATAGGTGAATTTAGAGCATGAAATCGGTTGATATAAGTCTTGTTATCTTCATGAAAGTTGTAGATATGAATATTAGCTTTTCACAAAGATCTAAAGCGCCGGAATTTGACATCTATAACGCGAGATATGATCGTTCTACCAAAATGTGTCAAAATTAGAATTTGACAGCTGACTTTGAAGCATAAGAAGGGCAGACAAATGATCTCAGATTTCCATAAATTTAACCATTATGAAAACTTTAGAATGTCATCTATAAATTTATATAAGATCACATTCGAATTTAAAATCTCTATAGAGGTGAAAATCTCACTTGAAAATTATCTACCAGACTATTTTTCCTCTACATTTCTCTGTTTTCTCTTCTTTGTACATAATCTCCTTATTTGCTTTATTTAATTCCAAATCTTCAATAATCTCTTCTAAAGCAAATAAGAGATAAAAGGAGTGTAAATGGTGATTAAAACACCAAAATTTAATAAAATTTAAGCTCAAAAAGGATTATTATATGAAACAGAAATATGGAATATCACTCCACAATAGTAGTTACTCCATTTCTAATCAAGAGATGGCAATTTCTAATTAAAGTGGCTTTTGCAATGACCATCAATAAAAGTCAAGGTCAAACGTTGAAGAATGTTGGGGTTTATCTTCCAAATCTTGTATTTTCTCATGGCCAACTATATTTGCATTCTCCCGTATAACTTCTCTTTCAGGATTGAAAATATTGATAATCAATAAAGATGAGCAACTATTGGGCCACACAAAAAATATTGTATATCAAGAAGTTCTTGATATTTGATGTAATATGTATGAAATTTTGATTATTACGTATATTTTTGAAAAGTTCTTACAATTCAAAATACAATATAAGTTATTTTACTAATGATGTTCCTTTATTGTTCTAAAATTATAATTTGTATACAAAAAATATTTTATAACTCTTGATTTTGTATAATAAATCAAAAAATACATTTAAAGTGAACATAAATCTATCTATATGATACTCGTCGATGTGATTCATGTATAAATTAAACTATGTTTTATTTAGTATATTGATATTCCATATTTGTGCTTTATATAATAATTATTTTGAGCTTAAATTTCAGTTAAATTTGGTGTTTCAATCACCATTTACACTCCATCTATCTCTTATTTGCTTGAGGTGAGTTTATTGAAGATTTGGAATAGAATGAAGCAAACAAGGAGATTTTACACAAAGAAGAAAACAGAGAAATGCAGAGCAAAATAGCCTGGTAGAGAATTTTCAAGTGAGATTTTGACTCTTATAGAGATTTAAAATGTGGTAGCGATCTTCTATACATTCATAGAAAACATTTTGAAGTTTTCATAATGGTAAAATTTATGTCAATCCAAGTTCTTTTGGCCACCCTGCTTATGTTGCAAAATCACATGTCCTGGATTTTATCCCAGTTTTGACAAATTTTGGTAGAGTGATCATATGTTGAGTTATAGATGTCCAATTGAGGTGATTGAAAGCTTTGTGGAAACCTAAGATCATGCTATACAAATTTTAGGAAGACATCAAGACCTAGATCAGCCGATTTTATGCTCTAAATTTACCTATAAGTCAAAACCACTGTCATAGTTATGCAGCAGAACACTGTATAAAAACTGGGACCAAATGGCGCTGCCTTTAGGGGACTAAGTGGCACCGTTTGTGTCATACAAAACCCTATTTTCTGTTGTTTCATTTTCACTTTTGGGCTGGCATATAAATACTCTTTTAGGTCAATTGATAGAGAACAATTAGGGTTGGAAAGAGGCTGCAAAAATAGAGAAAATAGACACAAGTTAATGGAAGAATAAGTAAATTCTTCCACAGGCTCTGCATTTACCTTTGAGATGCGTACGCCTATATTCAAGGAAGATAAATTTTTTTTGCCTATAGTAGCTTTTGTTCTTAAAGTAAATTGGTGTGAAGAGTGTTTACATCTTTAGAAACGTTCAAAATTTTCTAATACATTCAATTAGGTAATGTTGTATTAAACTGAGATATTCAGCAATTTGTTATGTTTATAATTTCATAAATATATAACTATTGAAAACTATTTTTTACTAATTTTGTAGATGGTGATCTCTTTATTAAGACATTAAAAAAGTTATTAAACAAATACCTTAACATCTTATCAGTTTTGAATTGCTTGATTATGTGTATAAATTTTATGCATATTCGATAATCTAATTATTTATTTATATTTTATTATTCATTATTAAAATAACTCGTACAATGATTTTTTACTGGAATATTGTTTCCCCATGCATGGCACATGTTTTTTTTGGCTAGTTATAAAATAAATTTCAACTTTATGATCACTGCATGCCTTATTTAGTAGTTTCATATTTTACGGTCGGAAACATGCACTAATTCCGCGTCCCTTGCAATGCTAACTCCCTGCATATATTAGAATACTCTCTAGAGCCAACAACTGCATCATCTTTGTCCAGAAACTTAAGAAACCACCTTGCAGAGTCTTTGCAAGATCGTTTCAGCGATTGCCTGTCTATGTAAATCAGACCAAAACGAACTCTGTAGTTTTCAAGCCACTCAAAATCATCGAGCAATGACCATACGTAGTAACCCTTCACATTTACTTGTCCATTGCTGTCAAAAGATTTGTACAAAATAACGTCAGCCGCGTCTATATAATCAATGAAAAACACTAAATTTTACTATTGAAGGAAAAATGGTACTAACTTGATCACATCTTCAACTTTAAGAAGATGAAGGTGGTGGTAATATATTCTTTTCCAATCATGCGGACTATACCCTTTATTTTCCATTCCAACTCCTGTAAAAGTTTTTAAAGATTTTATGCAAAACACATAAAAAATGAAGCAAAATTATAGTAATTAGAGTAAAAAAGGTACATAATTACGTACCATTTTCTGTAATAAATATTGGTGGATTATTGTAACTTTCCTTGATGCGTACCAAAAGCCTCCGGAGTCCCATAGGAAAAATACTCAGCCAGCTTCCATTATGAGACTGAAAAGTAATTAGTCGACGAAAACAATTTCTTTAGATTATACGCTCATATCAAATTATCAAATGGAAAAAAAAATGAAAAAGCTATTTGAGTATGCGACAGCATACTAGAAATGATAAACAAATCATACCAGAAAACCAATGCGAGATCCATCTTCTTTTCTCTCTGTTGAAGAACATCTCAAACTTGTCATTTTAATATGATTAGAGCCCTATGGGTTTTGTTAAAAATAGGTAAACGTTTATACTATTTGTACGTGAATATATTTTCAAGACTTACGTATTAAATCAATACAAGAGTCGTGTAGATAGCTTTTCTTTAGATTATTCTCGCAAGGAATGTTCTTTGCATATGTGGAAGTGTAATAATTTAGTCCAATGAAATCATAAGACCCTTTCACCAGATCAGATTCATCGCTGCTGAAACTTGGTAATCTATCCCCAACATAGGTTACCATTTCTGTTGGATATGTTCCGGTCGTTAGAGGATCCAAATACCTAGACAAATAAGAATTTTAATCAGTTGTCCGAAGTTGTAAGAAAAATCTCTGTTACAAAAAAATCAATGAATTAATAGAACAAACATATGTATTTATTGATAGCTTTAAGAAATGGAAAATATATACGTACCAACCCAAGCAAAAGGTGAGTGCCCGAATCGCTGCATCACGATCTGCCCTTAAGTTCACATTATAAGGCTCAAACCATTTTGAATTGAGTGATATACCAATTTGACCCCATTGAGAAGTCTACGATTCCATTGTTAAATTAAATGCTAAACTTAATCCTTCTCATTTTTAACTTCAACAAAACTATGGAAAAATTACCGCGGAAAGTTTTGTGCCTTTAGTCTAGAAGTTTTGGTAACCTGAAATTGAAGGATACTAACCAGGTAATCGTCCCTGTAAAGTTTTACAGCAGTGGCATGAGCGAGAAGCATATTGTGGGTAACAATATACGGTTCAGTGCCAGAGTCCCCTTGGCTACATCTTAATGGTGCACATTCCGTAGATCTATCAATTCCATATTCATTGTTCAGTTTCCTCCCAGGCGCAGTGCATCTATTTGGGGGGAAGGCACCATATGCATATCCCATCACAGAATAGACGTAAGGCTCGTTCATCGTTACCCAATACTTCACTCTGTCTCCAAACAAACTGAAGCAAAGATCTGCGTAGTCGGTGAAATAATCTCTGCATGCATGCAAAAGGGCAAATTTGATTGATGTCACGTACAAGAAAATTGCTCTACAGTTGTGCCAGTGATTGTATCGTATGTGTAATGATCCGTACATGATTGTTTTATTTAGGAAACCCTTATACTCATCTTCGAGGTATTGTGGGAGATCCCAGTGGAACAATGTCACGAATGGTTGCATCCCTAGTAAAAGAACAACATATACTTACGATGCCATGAAAAACTTAGAATTAAGCAAAATGATGATATAGATATGTTGCTTGATTCTGACCTCTTCGAATGACTTCATCGATCAAGTCATTGTAATAATCAACTCCAGCTTGGTTTATGCCAAGACTCCGCTTTCCATCTAGTCATAGATATAAGGAAACGTTAGTTAGAACTGCATATAATATTGGACTAATAGAAAAGAAAAATTTAGGAAAGAACATAAATTTTTATGTCTCTGATTGATTGAATATAATTAGAACTGTCTTTTAAGTTATAGCTTAATAGTTAGAATGCTTAATTCATAGTTTAGAAGAGTAGGTGCTCAACCTCGGCAATCTCAAAAAAAATAAAAAAAGGAATAATATAATTGGAACTAAGTTTTCTGCATATCTCGGAAGAAATATACTTAGACGGTAAAATTCTAGTCCACGCAATGGAAAATCTGTAAGAGTCAAAGCCCAGTTTACTAGCTATTTTTACATCCTCCTGGAAAATAAACCATAAGATTAGAAATTATTCAAGTATCAAAAAATGGAAAATATATATTTTGCCAAACCGAGGTACAATATAACGGTGTTTAATAAGAATGCTTTCAAGCTTTGGAAAAGGTGCATAACTAAGAGTACCTTGTAACTATGATATGAATCAGCAGCTATAGTTGCATTAGTATACTGGATCCACGCTGTTAGAACACATAAGAACACCAAATACTACTGAAAATTACAAATTTTGAAGTATTCAAGAAAGTGACTATGAAAAGAAAAGTTCTTAAATAGACTCATTCTTATGATTCACGAGTATTAGTAAAATACTAGGACGGAAAAATAATTAACCTTGGTGAGTCTCAACAAAAGTATCCCAGATATGTTTTCCTCTCAGGTCCGCTGCTCCTTCAATCTGCAAATGAAGCCACAGGAATGAGTCAGAAATTTGAGTAACGAGCAGAGAAAGGAAAAGGGGAAAGGAATAAAGGGGCCAAACAATGAACCTGGAATGCTGATGATCCAACCCCGAAGATGAAGTCCGGTGGAAATACGCTTCGATCGAAGTTGTTGTCTGGAAGACTGAAGATATCTACAGCGTCACCGGTGTCCTCGTAGTTATTTTTGTCACTGTCATCGGCATCTGAGGTATGGAGCAGTGAAGGAATAAACACAATGAGAAGTAGAGCAAGAAGGCATTTCTTGATTGCCATAGTTGCTTCTCTGGCCTTCAAAGTCCCACAACATTGGTTTATATAGGCGCCATGCCTCAAGCAATAGATTTTTAATTTATAATAAATTAAAGTATGATTAGTAAAAATAATTCAGAAACTATTTATTTTGTTTTAACTTAATCTTGAATCTTTTTTTTTTCTTCAACATTTTTAGCAGAATTACTTTTTCTCAATAAGTTTGCTCCAAACCATGTATCGCTTGGCAGAATCGGGTGAGTTCAACATGTGCAGCTCATACATGCAGTTTTTTAAGGGATATAAAATAGTCAATTCTCAATTATACTTCATCTTCGTCCAATTTTCCTCCACCCTTTACCACCATATTCCACCACCATCAACCCACTTCTCACGTTTCCACCGTTGCAAGTCTTCGATATGGTGGTATGGGTCAAAAGGAAGACCCATTTCCACATAACTCAAAAACATTATTTCTTTCCAATCACAATCCCTCACAAGATTATAAGGTATTCTTTTCCAATCACAATCCCTCACAGGATTATAAAGTATTCTTAAATTATTGTCAGTAATTTTGGCTCTTTTTCCCTCACAGGATTATAAAGTATTCTTACATTATTGTCAGTAATTTTGGCTCTTTTTTCTACTGCCATAGAGCAAGTGTAACAACCCACTTCTGGGCGGGCCCTACCTAGGAGTAAATCATCACTTTTCTGTTCTAGAAGTACAATGCGACCTGTAATATATCTATATGATATAAGTATAAATTCTAAACAAATAATAGCTAAAAATAATATAAGGCACACCAGCCGTTCTATAGCAAAATATTATATAAAATGGTTTATACAAAATTCAGCTGTTTTTGAAAGATTGAGATCTTTCTGTATACATACTCATTAAATTAATAACCATTTAAAATATTACAATGCATTGACAGACCAATAAACGATAAACGCCTCCAAAATAGTAGCTGCTGCTGAGGACTCAACTGTCACGTGCGACGTATACTCTTAACTCAACTATAAAATCCTGAAATATGATGAGAGAATAATGAGCTACGAAGCCCAGTGAAATTTCTAAATACCTATACAGTTTGAGAGTAAATACACCGTATAAAATTATTCTCAATTTTTTTATACGGATAATTTCGTTTAATACAACATAATAATAAGATTTAGAAATCATGGAAATATGATATATTTATATATACATATATGTACTTTCAAGTAAAAATAATCATTTTTGAAAAATAATGGTAAAATCATCAAAACACAATTCATACGACTCTTACAAGTCCATACAAACACGTAAAAACTTCCGCCGCCCTTCCAATGGCCATCTCACACGCGGCACAAAGGAACTCTGCACACAACACCTCCCAATGACCTTCTCACATACGACGCAGAGGGACTCTCCACACAACATCTCCCAATGGCCTTCTCACATACGGCGCAAAAGGACTCTCCACACACTCAACAATCTCACCCTGCAGGGGAGTCAATTCATATCCCGACGGCGGAGTTTACACATAGTTCACATTTACAACTCATCAACAACTAAATCAATTCTCATAATTTAGTATATTATATAAATATACAAGCCGAGCCACGGTAAAATAACAACTTATATTAATATTACATATTTTCACAAAAAACTGAGCCACAACATACTCATAATTTAAAGTTAACCACATTTATTCACAAAAGCCGAGCTACGACAAAATAACAATTCAAGGTCAGCAACACATTTAGTCACAAAGCCGAGCCACGACAAAAATAAATACTTTACTTAACGTAAAATAAATAAATAAAATATATTAAACAACATAACTTAAAATGATAAAATTTGGCGATCCTCAACCTCCACAAGTAAGTTAGAAATCTCACCTCAAACAAAAAGCATAAATCTAGGTTACTCCACCCTTGATTTTACCTCGGCAATTTCAAGACCTAACATTACGTGTTAACAAATAAATTTAATATCATTCTAAAATGCTCAAATATTGATATCTCTATATCATACATGAATGAATGCATGATTAATGTTAATTAGATAAAAAATTATTGAATTTGATAAAATTGTTTTAAAATAGGAACTAATCATTTTTTTAAAGAAACAAAAATATTAAAATAATTAATTTTAATAAAATCTATCATTCTCCACAAAAATTCAATTATTCTATTTTATTCCAAATATACTAATTTAAGAAAATTAAAATAATTAATTTTAATAAAATACACCACTCTCCACAAAAATCTCAATTATTCTATTTTATTCCAAATATACCAATTTAGAAAAATTATCCCATTTTATTCCTAATATATCAATTCAGAAAATATTCTATTTCATTCCTTTTATATATTTCATACCCCTTTTGCATTATAACAGTCCAATAAACCTTTAAACACTCAATATTTACTCAAAACAAAAATTTCACAAAAATAGAAAATCTGTCCAGATTATTCAAAAATTCAGAAAATATATCAAACAATGCTTGAAAATTAACTAAACTTTTTTTGTAGGTAGAATATAGTAACATGAACCTTCGTTCAAAAATTGAACAAAATCGGAGCATCCATCAATTTAATTAAAATTCATATAATTTACTGCTACAGTAATTTTCGAAAATAATTAAACTTAACTAAAATGAGAAAATTTTGAAGATTTTACCTTGATTTGGAGACTTTTGATGTAGTTCAACACTTGGGTTTGAAAGATTTAGTTTTTGTGTGAAGAATTGGTGAATATTTGGTGAAGAATTGAAGAGAGAGATAGAGAAGAGAGAAGAAAGAAAAGAGAGGAGAAATGGGAGGAAATGAATGAAAGAAGGATCAGCCGTGCTGATCCTCTGTTGTTGTTTTTTTTTTATTTTATAAATAATTTACAAAATTATTCTTTAATTTATTTATAATTATAAATTTATCCTAAAACTTATAATGTATATATATCTTTTAAATTTAAAAATATGTAAAGTAGATTTTTAATAATTTATAATTATCATAAAATCACTTAAAAATTTTATTTAGTAAAATTAAAATTTATGATTTTACAGCAAGCTACCTCTTTGTCCTATTTTCTATTAAGATCAAACTGGAAAGTTACATCTTTCATCATTGCTTTGTGGAATAAACTCCACAATCAATCCTCGGATCAAAACTATGAGATTGTCACAGAGCCTCGTGGAAGGCCCTAATCAATGGAGGCAGCTGCCTAGGGCCCTCACAAGAGAGAAGGCCTTAAATTTAACAAATTTATAAGAAATATTATTTTTTGTTCAAATTCAATATTTTTATAGACTGGGTATACGTATTTTCTTAGTTTAAGGTGAAAGAAAGATTATGCGTAAATTACTAATATTTTAAATTGGCCATTCAATACATTCAATCACTCAATTAAGAAAATCAATCTTAGATAGTATTACCAAAGAAATCAAATAATTCCACTGTAACAATATAAAAGTTTCTCTATGATGATAAGTTTCAATCGTTCACTTAACATTGTTCATGAACTGCTATATTGAGTGAAATTTTAACAAATGGCTTTCCTATATATATATATTTTTAGTGCCAAGGGAAGAGAGATCAATTGCTAACCTCGAAATTTTCATACTTACAATCAGCTACCTTCATAAATAAATTTTAATTGGTTCGATTGTTTGCTTCTCTATTGATTGGAATTAATATTGTATATTATTCCTTACCTTCTTCTTTACTTATTTACATTCATTTTTTATTTTAATATTTTATTTTTTAATTAAAACTAAATTTGCATGGGTAGTTCGTGTGACTGTCTGTATTTTAAGTTTATAGAGAAGATTATTTCAGATAGAGAATATTAATGTGGTTATAAAAATTGATGGAGAAAAGGGGAGAGTTGAAAAATATTCTTTTTTTAAAAATAGGAAAATATTCAATCATTGTATTTATTTCTCTAAGGCCCAATTTCATTCATACATCACTAATTCTTCGGCAGCAATTGAACCATAATGTGGGCCAACATTAGAGCCTAAATATACTAAAAGCATACAATCCTTTGATTTTGCACCCTAAATATATCGTTGTTTCCACTGAGAGCTCCTTTTTTAGGTCAATGGTGGTGGAAAAGGGTGAAGAGGTAGGAGAAGATGAGGCAGATGAAAAGAATTTGAGAATTAACTATTATTCCCCGAAAATAATTCTCATGTGAGCTGCACATGCTAAATTCACTGATTTCTGCTATGTGATAGTTGGTTGGGACCAAAATTACGGACAAAAAGTAATTTTGGGATAAAAAGTTGAAAAAAGAGTTAGAATTAAATTTAGACAAACGGGTTCGGTTTTACACATCTGGACCCGATCCCGATTGTGAGTATTACAAAACCAAACTTGGGTAGGGAAAAGAACAATGTGTCCCGGAACTACTCATTTATGCCAAGAGCAGCTATATCTGACTTATTGGCAGCGGTACTATGAGTAGGATGTTGAATTGCAAGAAGTCAATCTTGCCTTTTAATCTTTAAATGGTAAAGCTTGTTTATAAACTTGTTTTACATACAAGTATACTGTGTTGATAGTTAGTACATTGTAAATTATTTTATATCTGTGTATTTTGTTTATCACATAACATTTCATATAAGAGACTTATATAATATTTGAATTGATACTCAATCCAAGTTACATATACTAAATTGGCACACCTCAAAGTACAAGGGGTATAAGAGGCATTATCTTTGATAAATGTAAGGTTAGTTTTGAAAATTTGAGAAATATTACTCCATTAAGAGTTTATTTATTTATTTTTTGCTGGCTCACCAAGAGTTAATTAGAGGAATGATTAGAGTGAAAAAATGTTAATAAATTTCTTTAGATATCACAAAGGTGGCAGAAGTGGTAAGTTGTAGCAGCAGCAGCATTTGTGTATGCTACAAAACTTCAACTCACAAATAGTGAAATTCACAGGAATTCTTAAAAAGCAAGAGTTCCTGTCACCCCGTCCTCTTCTAGGTCTATACTAATGGGTCGTTGGCAAATGAATACAAACTATAGCACTGTCAAATGAGGTGTTTGGTTTAGGTCCTGCACATGTGTTTTTGCAGCACGTGCATACCAAATATGAACCGTTGGATCTGCATGAAAATCTGATCCAACGGTCCATATTTTTTGACCCCATGCAGGTATTTTATTTTTTTGAAAATTGGTAAATTTTCGTAGCCGTCGGATCAGATTTCGTATCTGATCCGAAGGCTGCGGATCAGTCCTGCACGTCTTGCAAAAATGGACGTGCAGCACAGTAACCAGACCCTCAAATGAGCCAGCATCCTGCAGGTTGGCTCCTTTGACAATAAATATGGACGGGTCTGTGCCTAGTTGGTTCAGGACCATTTAAATGTGGGCCTATTTAGTCTGCTCAAGTCAGCTCATGCGCCAATATTTTTTTAGACACTTTAGAAAAAGAAAAGTATGACAATCTTGACACTAAATTTGTTGCAATTACACATTCTAATCTTGTCCACAATAAGGTTGATTAACTCAATTTCAAGAAAATAATCCCTCCATGATTGTTATCATTTTAAATATTTTCGTTATATAAATCTACGAGATTAGGAATGTTGTGTGTGTGTTTGTGTGTGTATATATATATATATAATTATTTTATATTTTTTAAAATATTGATAATTGGCCAAAGATTCTTCATATCTTAATCATAAATTTATATGCTCATCATATATGATAGAGAGAGAAAAGTAGAGCAAAAAGAAATCTTAGACTTGCCCGTTTGGCTCCCATGGGCCTAGTAGAGTGGACATAGACCGAGAGTTTCCCAACTTGCAAGAAGCAACGGACCGACTTGTTTGAAAATACTATATATAGGGGTATAAATGGGTCCTAACTGTCTTGGACCCGGACCCGACCCTGTTGCTTGACAGGTCAGAATGGGATGGCCCCAGACCCTACCTTATAGGGTTTGGATAGACCTGATTAAAATTAAAAAAATCTTAATAAATATAAAATACAATTCAAATGTCATGTCATAAACTCAAGAAAATAACAAAATTAATATCTTCAAGCACAATACTTAAATGTACTTATTAACAAAAAAAAAAAAACAAACTCAATGTCTTCAACTCAAGAAATAAATATATAAAATATTTATTATTAAAAATTTATTCAGGTCTCGAGTCTGGAATTTTGCATACCATTTTTGTACCCATCTAGAAGATACATTATTGGATCCGGTTAGATAAATATGTATAAATGTTATACCATATCCGAACTTATTAGGTTAGGTATGAGTCGGGCCGGGTAATAACCTGACCCATTGATAACCCTAACTATATCAGTAAACTGCTCTTAGAAGCTTTAGTATCTTAGATGTTAAATCGATAAGGTAGCTTGAATACTTTTTCCAAAAAATACATTTTATCTGCATTTAATTATAATCCTATTTCTCTAGTATTCAAAAGAATAATAATTAAAGAAACAGTTCATGTGTCAAAAGGTTTGACTACCAAGTTTTCCACTGTATATTTAGCATGACATCAGTAAATTATCATATGGTTCGGTTATGGTGCTAAGAGTGTTTTTTTACCAGTTACTGAACATATTTTCAGCCATCAAATTGACATTTTGCTAATTCAATAGTTGGAAGCTCACAGATAGTGAATAATTATCCACTTTGAATTATTTTCTATGTAGTCAATAATTATTCACTAACTGTGAGTTTCTAATTGTTAAATCAACACGTACTAAAAAAACGTCATGTAGCTAAAATGGTTATTATATGTTGACTGATGAATGTATTCCCGTTAAATGGTGCAAAGAATAGAAGAACAAAGTAACTTCAATTGACCGAACAATTATGAGTAGATAGGCTTCTAAAGCCAATTCACAAACAGCCTTTTCTCTTACCGTTTTTTCTCTATTCTATAAACAGGTTGAGGAAAGAAAGATGGTGGATTAGAACAATATGCTTGTGCTGATATTAGTGGAATGAGGAATAGTCATCATTGATTCGGTCGAATTGCTCTATCTTTTACCACATTATTTGTACTAGGAAATCCTAATTGGTCTACCTGGCGGTAAAGTTTTCTCGTATCTTCTCATCTCATTTCCAACAAAAGTATAAGATTCGTGGCTTTCCAAGTCTCTATCGAATGTTAAAATGCATGATTAGTGACTTGTTAAACTTAATATAGTCACTCGATGAATCAAGTACATCAAGAGCTACACGCAACGAGAAAGAAATATCCAATTTAACAATAAAAAATGAGAATGGCCTCCAAGTTAATAAACTCATTATCATGAATACAAATTTCTATTAGTTTTGGTTTTTAAAATATTGCTAAACTTACTTTTTCTCCGAGAAAATGGTTCAAATTTATTGCTGCTAAGTAGAAAAGACAATACCACGTCGTCATTCCAAACGGCACTTGAAGCCAATAAATGAGTTAGTACATTATTCAATTCCTACGTCCAAAAAATATGCTACTCCCACGTTTTACAACATTTGCCATATTGTGATTTTTCCTCGAGACCAAGGAACAATTAAAATCCTTAAGATTTAAAAAGACTAACGCTATACTTCTTTTAGAAACCTCATTAAAGTTTACTATGTCTTCAATAGAGTTATTTAATAAGTTGCATTAATCGAGTAGGGTTTAAATTGAAAAAGAAAATTCAAATTTACTAGAAAAAGACAAATGTGGCTAATGTTCTAGGATAAGAATAATAGCAATAGTTTGAGATCTTCTAGTATATTATTTAGTACATTAATTAAATTATACCATATGGAATCATATGATTAGTTCAAACCCATTAATTTTTCTTTGTCTAATAATATAGTTACATATGGTGCAATTTAATCTATATATATTAGACAATATATTATAAGAGAGTGTACTTGAGGATTCCAAACCTACATTGTGGCTATTATAGTGGTATAGAGGGAGTACAACTTTTGAAAGTAATAAATTTGAACTTTCATATCCTTAATAAAATGTTCCAAAGTTGAGAAATCATCATTTGGGGAGCTGATTCTTCTAATAATATCGTCCGTTTCACTTTCTAAAATGATGGTCCGAAAGCTGAACTCCTTATCTATTGTTGTTCACTACTTGTTGAAATTATTTTGGTCTTCCAATGTTCTGAAAATATCTTCAGATAAGGCCGCTATATCGTTATATGAGGGTGATATTTCCAATCTATTTGGTGCGCCTAAAAGAAGAAAAAAGAAAAGGAAAAAGAATCACTTAGGTTCCTTGCAAGTGTTGGAGAATTTAAGGATTAATATGAATAAAGACCATAGCTATTCAAAAACTCTAGGAACCACACAGCTAAAGGAGGTGACTATATGGTGCTCATAGTTCTTGATAAATAAACATGAATATTCAAGATGCAGCTTTGATTTATAAACGCAAAAGCTATTAGTATTAAAGTGATAAAGTCCATCTATGAGATTTGTGACTCTAAAGCAGAAGGGGTTATGAAAATTATAATTCTAAATTAGAAGTACAAACTTATCTAGAAAAAGATAAGACATAAGAGTTCACGATATATAAACCTATTTTACCGCCTCCAATGAAGTCTTTTGAGTCTCTTACAAATGCTGAAACAATCTTGTATAAAGTTCCAAATTGGATTCTCATTCTTCTTTAGAAATCGCTGCATATTCTAAGGTTTAATTTCGTTAGCGCTAGAAATAGTCAAACAGTGCACTTTATTGTACATTTAAGGATATTTCTCTCAAACCCATTGGATACCACTCGATCGGTAGGATGAGATAAACATTAAGGAAAGCAACACTATAATGCACCTATTGGAGCCATATTGTTTCTGCATTCTTGGAATTTCTAACAAGAAGCATGCCAAGAAAAGCTATGTCTAGTTTCAACTCTAATATAATAATGTCCATACACGAAAAATGTTAAGGAATTACTATGCGTATGTGCCATAACGTCAGAAGTCCATTAGAGAGTGGCTTAGCCAATGCCCTCATCTGATTGTGTCTAAGACCATCATTTCCCAGTGAAGAAAGGAAAAAACTTCCACTTAAACTCTATTAGACCGCCATAATCTGATAAAATTTAGTGCTCCAATTACACTGTTTAACCATCTCAAGCGATTGTTAGAATCAAATGTCCATGAGAAAAGAGCCCCGGGCCCCCGGGGGTGGGGGGCTTCCTCTGGTAAAATAAAATGCAAGACTTTATGCATGACATAACGTCACATAGTGCATATTCAAGTGTGTAGTTTAGCTATTGTCTTCATGATTGTGTTGAACTGCTCGATTTCTACAATGAGAAGGAAAGAAGTTAAGTTCCACTTAAATTCTCAAAGACCACCTTAATCAGTTTTATTTGGTTTTGTGTTAATTATAGGTAAAAACTTCTAGTAAAATATCTGAAAAACATAGTTTTGATCATGCAAGCCTCTAAAAGACATCAATGAAGAGAAAAATATCTCAGGAGATTGTTCTCCCTGCGGGTGAACACAGCTATAAAAAGTCACTGTTAGTGGCTAAACAATCGACTATCTACCTGAGGCTCGTGTGTTACTTTTACAAGATCGGCTACAACATATTGCCTCGAGGGTGGTTGTTTTTTATAATACGTGTATAATCGATTTTAAAATTTTAAATTAAATTTTAATTTAAAATTTAATTTATAATTATAAAAATTTTATAAATTATTTTAAAAAATAAATATAAAAAACTTATAAATTATTATTTTAAATGTAATTCAATAAATCAGATCCGATTCTACTGTAAAACGCATGTCAGGACCGAAACCAAAGTGCCCTCGTTCAAGTGGCTAAAATGTGTTGCTAGTCTGTGATGTACACTTTATTCATGACATGATGTGTGGGCTAGGGAGTAGTGAGTACAAAGGGAATTCCATTGGCTAGTGTGATTATTCGGCGATACATTGTGCAAACTACACCGTTAGCCGCCTAGCGGGGCATCCAGACCCACAGAAGCCTTGACTTGACAAGACAAGGGAGCTATTTGCCCTACGGACGGAGACTAGTCCTGAGTAGGGATGCAAGGTCCACGGTTAAACTGGGGATTCTTCGGCCTAGCCACACAATGGCGGGGGGAAATCCTCCGCCACCTAGTTTATCCCTGTCCCAGACCCATTCTTGACCGATTTTCGGCCCGTGCGTCTCCGCCCTCACTTAACCCGTATTTTCCTGCATTATTCTCATTTATTTTTATTTTCTGTCGATTATTTTTAATTAAAATTACTACTTATATATGTTTACATATATTATATTGTATCTTTTTATATATACACTCTTATACATTTTATATAAATAATATATATATATATATATATACATACAACAAGTACATAAATACATATATTTTATAGACTTTATGTACAATGATACACATATATGTATGTATAGTTATTCAACTTTTTACAAGCAATAAAGCAAAATTATATGAAAGTTAATTATTTGTGTTCTCAAAACATATTAAACTAATTATACAAATGGTTGTGTGCATATAATTATATATATATTCAAAAATTTTTAAACAACAAATTGTCTAAAAATAGTATTTACATAAAAATACCTAATTATCGAAAAATAATTCTTTTTTTTTGCTAAGTACCTAAAAAATTCAATTTGTTGAATAAGTAGAACCCAAATTTTCTTAAAAAATTTGAATTGTGTTGTAACTTGAGTTAATATCCATTTTCAGAAATAATATTTTTTTTTGTGTGTGATTTGTTAAACATTTGATTTGGTGTGATTTTGACAAGAATTTTAAAGAGCATATTGATTAAATTTGATTTTTGATTTTTTAAAGATATCATATAAGAGTAATAAAATATTACATATTTTTAACCCAGTGAAAAATTTTTATCCCTGATTTTCTGTTTGGCCGGTGGGAACTTTTATCCCCAGTTTCCCACTTGGGGATGATAATTCATCCCACTTGCTGGAATGGGTCCAGATCTGGGACAGGAGGGGGGGAGGTGGGCCGAGACCACTGACCCCTCCTTCCAAGGAAGTAATATTTACTTTTCTCTTCAATTTCATTTGGCTTTTACAACGCTGTGAACAATTAAACCGTGGGGGTCTGTAGTAGGATGTGTACTTTAAATATTGAGAAAGATTGAAATTTTTATTACAACATTGATGTGGAATAGTGAAAATTTTTACCTTTGATTGGAAACTTTCATGACCTCTGAATGGTTAATCCAATTGACTATGTGTGTGACTCAGAGATGATTGAAGCACATGAATCTTGAATAATTCCATTGTTATTTGATCCTAGTGGTAAATTGAGTCTAGTTGGCTTAATTTTCGTCATGAACTTGTAAATTGATAGAATAACTAAACATCTTTATTCTCAAAGTGTGAAAAATACTCAAATTGAAGAATCAAAGGCTAAATTTAAATCCCAGAAAGTTGTAGTTCTCTGAACATAAAAGTTATAGAAGAATTAAATGAAATACTAATCATTGGCTTACAATTAATTAATTATAGAGCAATTAACCCCATTCAGAAGCTCCTTTAAAATTGAAACGATGCCCATGCACGGCTTAATTATGTAAAGTATTCCAAATCACACATTTTCCCAAAAAAAAAAAAGAAGAACAACATAGATAAAACAAAGGTATAAGTAAAACAGACATCTTACTTAATATTAAGGTTAGGGCAATGATTCACAACTTTATGATCACTGCGTTATTCTAGTAGTTTTATATTTTTAAGGCCGGAAATTACATGCATTAGTTCCTTATTAATCCTTGCATTCCTAACTCCTCGCATATATTAGAATCCATTCCAGAGCCAACTACTGCATCGTTACTTTTTTCCAGAAACTTAAGAAACCACTTTGCCGAGTCTTTGCAAAATCGATTCAGTGTTTGCCAGTTTACGTGTATGAGACCAAAACGAACTGTGTACCCATCCAGCCACTCAAAATCATCGAGAAATGACCATACGTAGTAACCCTTCACATTTACTTGTTCGGTGCTGTAAAAAAAAATTAAGTAATGTTAACGGCGTATAGTTTTATAAATATATATTCACGCAAAGATACTAAATTCTTTTAAGGGAGAAATTGTACTAACTCCATCGCGTCCTGGACTTTAAGAAGATGATGATGGTGGTAATTTGTTCTCTTCTTATCATGTGGACGATACCCTTTGTTTGTTCTTCCGACTCCTGTAAAAATTTTAGAGATTTATGCAAAAAATCTATAGATCCAAAGTAAAATTATAATTAGAATAGAATTAAGGTGAAAAAGTACATAGTTGATTACCATTTTCAGTAATAAATACTGGTGGATTATTGTAATGGTCTTTGATGCGGACCAAAAGCCTCCGGAGTCCCAAAGGAAAAATACTGAGCCAACTTCCTTTCTCAGCCTGAAAAATTGGTCCATAGAAACAGCTTTTTAATTAGATTCTATCCTCACATCAAATTACCAAAAAGAAAAAAAAAAGGAGAAATCAATTTGAGTATGCGATAGCTGATATATAGAGATGTTAAACCACTAAATCATACCAGAAAACCAATACGAGATCCATCTTCTTTCTTCTCTGTTAAAGAACGTTAATGCAAGCAAAGTTATTTGGGGCATTTTTAATATTCGTACGTGAATATATTGATGCGACTTACGTGTTAATTCGACACAAGAGTCGGTGAGGTAACTTTTCCTCGTATTATTTTCACAAGGAACGTTCTTTGCATATATGGAAGTGTAATAGTTTATTCCAATGAAATCATAAGACCTTGTCACCAAAACATATTCACTGGGACTGAAAGTTGGTAATCTATCCTCAACATAGGTCACCATCTCTGTTGGATATGTGCCAGTTGTTAGAGGATCTATATACCTAAACAAGTATACATGAATCTTAATTAGTTACATAATAAGGTAGTAGTTTAGTTGGTTAAACACTTAAAAGCATTCCTTACCAGGAAATAATAGGTCGTGATCTCCGATTCACTTCCCCATTTCACGGAGTTTAAAAAATATGTATTTATTAATTTAATTAAGAAAAGGAAAAATATACATACCAACCAAGAACAAAAGCGAGTGCTCGAAGAGCTGCGTCGCGATCTGCCCTTGATCCCCCATTATAAGGCTCAAACCATTTTGAATTGAGCGTCATGCCAATTTGACCCCCTTGAGATGGTTGCAATACCATCATTAATGGAATAGGTTAAACTTTAATCATTTTCATTTTTAACTTCAATGGTACTATGGAAAAACTATTGCAGAAACTTGTTTAAGAAGTTCAAATCAATTAAGAATGCTTTTAGATTAGAATTCTTTGGTAGCCTGCAATTGAAGAATACTAACCAGGTACTTGTCCCTGTAAAGTTTCACAGCAGTGGCATGGGCAAGAAGCATGTTATGAGTAACAATATAAGGTTCAGTGCCAGAGTCCCCTGCACTGCAATTCAGAGGTGAATATTCTACAAATCTATCAAATCCATAGTCTTTGTTCTTTTTGTTCCCAGGTGAACTGCATCTGTTTGGGGGGAAGGCACCATATGCATATCCCAGCACAGAATACACATAAGGCTCGTTCATCGTTACCCAATACTTCACTCTATTTCCAAATAACTTGAAGCAAAGATCTGCGTAGTCGGTGAAATCATCTCTGCATGCATGCAAACGAACATTTTGATTGATATCGACTGTACAAGAATTGTTCTATAGTAATGATTGTATCATATATGTAATGATCGCGTACATGATTGTTCTATTCAAGAAACCATTATACTCATCTTCGAGGTTCTGTGGCAAGTCCCAGTGGAATAGTGTCACAAATGGTTTCATTCCTATTGGGACAATAGCACATGTTAACAATAGCATGAAAATGTTGAATGAAACGAAGAAAGGTAGTGATAGCTGATGTAGATCTATTGTTTGATTCTGACCTCGTCGGATGATCTCATTGATCAGATTATTGTAATAATCAACTCCAGCTTGGTTTATGCCTAAACTCCGCTTTCCATCTTGTTACAGGTGTAAGGAAACATTAGTTAGAACTACATATGACTTTGCACTAATAGAAAAGACTAATATATATAGGCGGAACGTAAAAACAGGCTTACATGGTAAAATTCTAGTCCAAGAAATGGAAAATCTGTAAGAGTCAAACCCCAAGTTACTAAGTATTTTCATGTCCTCCTGGAAAATAAACAGAATGTAAAGTTATAAAATATTGGAATGTTAAAACAAGAAAAGCATTAATTAGCCAAACTGATGCATAATATAAGCGTGTTTAATAAGAATAATTTGAAGGTTAGAAAAACATGCATATCTACAACATATACCTTGTGACGATGATATTCATCAGCAGCAATGCTTGCATTACTATGATCCGCGATCCAGTCTGTTTCAATGCATGATCAGTACACCAAAGATTACTTAAAATTGCAAATTCTAAAGTATCCAAGAAAGTGGCAATGAAAAGGAAAGTTCTTAAATAGACTCGGCCTTGAAAATTTACGAGTTCTAAAATAACACCACGGGAAACTAACCTTCGTGAGTATCGACAAAAGTATCCCAAATATTTTTTCCTCTTAGGTTTGCAGCTCCTTCAATCTGCAAATGAAGCCACAAGAAAGAGTCGGAAATTTGAGTAACGAGGAGAGCAAGGGAAAAGGAAAGGAAAAGGGAATATATATATATATATATATATATATAGTGCCAAGACAATGAACCTGGAATGCAGATGATCCAGCCCCGAAGATGAAGTCGTGTGGAAATGCACTCCGATTGAAGCTGCCGCTGGGAGGACTGATGTCATCTCCAGCGTCACCGGCGTCATCATAGTCATTGGCGTCGCCATCATCGGCAGATGTGCTATGGAGTAGTGAAAGCAGAAATGCAGTGAGAAGTAAAGCAAGAAGGCACTTCTTGATTACCATGGTAGCTTCTGAGGCTCTCAAGTCTCGAGACTCTGGTTTATATAGGCGCCATACCTCGCGCGGGTTGGTTGGATATTGAAAAATAATAGTAATAACCCATAATTGTACTGAAATTCTAGCAGTGGGATGATGAATTGCACGACGCAAATCTCACTTATAATCTTACCTCATGCTGAAGTTGATTAGTAGATAATTTCTTATATTCTCGAAAAGGAAGTTCATAATTAGTACTGAAATTCTAGCACTGGGAATACACCTTTATTCCACTTAATAGTAATATTCCTGGCATGTTTATTTTTTACTAAGTGAAACTCATTTAGTATAATCTTACCTCATATGCAAGTTCATTAGTTGTTAGCACGTAATTGTTTAGCTTCTTAGTAAATTTCTTATATTCTCGAAAAGGAAGTTCATAATTAGTACTGAAATTCTAGCACTGGGAATACACCTTCATTCCACTTAATAGTAATATTCCTGGCATGTTTATTTTTTACTAAGTGAAACTCATTTAGTATAATCTTACCTCATATGCAAGTTCATTAGTTGTTAGCACGTAAATTGTTTAGCTTCTTAGTAAATTTCTTATATTCTCGAAAAGGAAGTTCAAAATAAGTAGTTGGCATGTAAATTATTTTCTAGCACTGTCAAATTGTTGGCTCGTCATAGGCTGGCCTTTAAACGGGACATAGCGGATTAACTTATTTTTTCATTGTTTGTGAAACTTCTAAATCATATCCTTTCTACTAGGCCCACAGGAGAAACAAGCTAGCTCTGGCCTTGGCCTTTGTTTATCTCTCTTTTTCTCCTTATATTATATATGAGTATATAAATTCATGATTAAGATATAAAAGATCGTTAGTCAATCACAATCACAAATATATCATTCATAATATAGATAAATTTATACGATAAAGAAGATATTTAAAATAAAATTAAATTAATCAACCTTAATTGTGGGTATGATTAAAATGCATAATTAAGTCAAATTTAGTATCAAGATTGCCACACATTTTTTTAATATAATATTTCTAATACATATGTATGAAAAAAAAAATACCGATTGACTCACGGGTTAAGCAGAACAAGACAAATAGGTCCTCATTTAAACGAGCTTGAACAAAATTATGTCCAAACTCGTCTATTTATGCGAATAAATGAATTGGCACACGGGCTTTGGTCCATTTGGGCGGTGCTATTTTCTTTATACATGTCCATTCTTTATTACAAAAATTTTTAAATAAGAGACTCGACTATTTTGTATGAATAATTGGTCTCGTCATTAAATACGAGGTTATCTCAGTACAAAACTTATTGACTGAGATATATGTTTCACTGGTAATTGTTTAGAAATAAAGGTTAGCAAAAAAATTTAGAGTGCGTCGTATTTCTTCTTTAGGTTCTTCTGAGATTCAATGGAGTTTCGCAGTGAAGAAAAAGAAGGCTGACAAAGACAACATAGTCATAGGGGGGGAGATAGGTAAGAATTGGACAGAAGATAGAGATGACTAAGGAGAAGAAAGAATCTGTAGATGTTATTAATGGACAGATAAGAAAAAGCTTGGGGTCTATTTAGATTTTATTTTTGTTTGAGTTGAGATGTATTCAAGAGTACAAATTATTTGTGAGAACAAAAGTGAAATTATGCAAAATAAAAAAAGTGAAAAAGAATTAGATTTTTTTTAGTTTAAAAATCAATTCAACCATTTTAATGAGACTGCAATAGTTGACTGAAGGAGGATAAAGTTGTCAATTCCACAAATTAAGCTGTGGCAGGAGGAGAATAGATGTGGCAATATCGCCCCTTTGCAAATAGCATAGCTTATTTGATATAGTTTGAGTGAAGTGGATATCTTTTACCCTATTCTTTTAAGCCTTTTGGCCCATATAATTTGTAAGTTTCTTTCTCTTTAGTGAACAGGTTAGGAAACAAATAAATCATGGTAGATTAGAACAATATGCCAGTGCTGGTATCAGTGGAATGAGGAGTAGACATCATTGTTTGGGTCCATTTTATACCCCATTATTTGTATTGGTGAAATCTTATTTAGTGGATTTGGTGGTCCAGTTAATTGGTATTAGTCAAAATGATGATTTCTTAAATTCAGCTTTTAGGATTTGATGTAAATGGAGATGAATATGCTCTTTCTCATTTTAGGAAGAAGTCTGAGATTTATGATTCTTCAAGTTTTTATCAACCTCTCAAATACTTACTAATTCGTACTAAACTTAATATAGTAACCTGTGGATACAAGTACAATAAGAACTATGTGCAACAAGAAAGAAATGCCCAATTACAAGAATAAAAAAAAAAAGAAATTCACTCACACAAAAATCTCATAATAATAAATAAAATTTTCAATTAATTTGGAATTAAAAATTTTTAGTGCAAACAAGTACTCAATTTATTAAATAGAAAAACTCGCTAAATGGAAGAGATCATTGTTGGAACATCACCGCCTCAAACAGAATGATTAGCCAAAGCGAATTAGTACATTTTCATTCCAAAGTAGAAAAGATACATACTACAAGTACTTCAGGAAGTACTTAGCAGCATTAATATCCTGAATTAGAGGAGAAATCATCATCCAGAAAGCTGATTCTTCTATATAATAGTATCCCGGTAGGCACTAATTGAAGCTATTTTGCCCTTCCTTCGTCCTGAAGATAATCTCTTAATCCTCAGGTAATGCCCCTATATGGTTATATGCGGGTTGATATTTCCTTACCTAGTATTTGGTCATATATTCTTGGTGTTCCCGAAAAGAAGAAAAAGGAAATGAATAACGTGTGATGTCCGTCCAATAAGAGTATCAAGAAACTACTTACGTTGGCCATAATGTCACTGAATCCATTAGAGTGTAGGTTTGGCCAATATCTTCATCTGCATGTGTCAAAGAGTGCTCAATTTCCCAATTAAAAAAGAAAAAGTAGAAAACTTCCCACTTAAATCCTTTAAGCGCACCTAATCAGGTTATATTGATTAATTTAGTGATCCAATTAAATGGTATTAACTTCGATTAGAGGTGATATTATTTGAAGTGGAGTGCAAGAAATATACTTTGTTTAGCATAACATTGTATAGGCCATCAATTAGAGTGTGGTTTAGTATTGCCTTCGTCAGACGACTGTGTTAAAAGTGCTCCATTTGTATAATAGAAAAAGAGAAAAGTTCCACTTGAATCCTATAAAGGCTATCTTAATCTGCTTCAAGTTAATTTAGTGCACTAACTACGTGGAATTAACTTGGATTAAGGGTGAAACTTACAGCATAATATCTCACAACTTGGATTTAATTGTTCCCCGGGAGGTGACCACTAAAAGACTTGTATTTGAGTATGATCCCCACTCTCATGAACATAGTGACGGCAGAACTAAGACATATCTTGAATAAATTCCAAGTTATTAGAACAAATTAGAGCTAATTTAGTGGGCATTTAGTATTTGAAATCATTAAGTAATTTAATTGGACAAAAGTGTTTTACTCGTAATTAAAGAGATTAGAATTTAAGTATTCTTGAATTTTCTTTTATTAAATGTTAGTACTGTCAAATGGGTCACCTCGCTCTGACCCATCACAAGTTAAAAAATTCCCAACCCATATACACCTTACTAGGTCCACAGGGTAAACGAGCTAGATTTGATTTTTAATTTTTTAAAAAAATCAAATCAAATCAAACTAAAATAAATAAATTATGTTCAATTCAAAACTGAATTTTTAATAAAGCAAAAAAAATGAGAAAGAAGAAGAACGCATTTGTTTGTTTTGCATTCTTATATAATTTTTTTAAAAAATATACATAAGAACTCATTATATACATGTATTCTTGTATTATTTTTTAAAAAATAATATAAGAATTTATTACCTAAATGTGTTTATATATAATGTTTTTAAATTTTTAGTTTTTCGGTTCTATTTTCGATCTGATCACAAAAACCAAAAATTAAACTAAAATATTTTAAATTTTATGAACCAAACCCAACCGAACTAAAATATCAAAAAATCGAACCAAAATCAAAATATCGGTTTGATTTTTCAATTTAAACCGAATATTGCACTCCACTATTTTCTACAATTGAAATTATTAATCCATTCTTAGAAGATAGTAGCTCAAGTGAGATTGTTTGACTTAAAACTAAAGAGATTAAGGTTTAATTTATGATTCTCATCCATTAAGCTTAATTGAAATAAATTTTCCTTTTAAAAAAAAAAGATTTGTGCTGATTTAAATACAGATATCCTCACAAGAGGCATAGAGTACATTTCGGGAGTATATCCAACTCGCATACAAGGATTTAAAGAATATAACCCTATTTGATCAGTCAAGATTCTCTACAACACTCTCTCTATATATAACACCTTCTGTAACATTTCTTATAATATTATAATTTTTAGAGTTTATTTTTTAAAGTTTAGAATATATAAATAAAAATTTCCATAATTAAAAATATTATAGAGTGTTTGTTTCACAAAAGTATTGTAAATGATCTAAACCTCTATTTGATCAACAAGATGAACATATTAGCATTCCTATAGAGGAAGGAAACTCTGTGAACTATATGGGTTGCTGATTGATACTCTTTCTCCTTAAAGAAAAAAAATATATAGAAGAACAAGAACAAGAAAAGCCAAACCAAACGAAAAGTTTCTCTTTCACAGGACATTGGGTAGCCGAAGCCGTAGCCTAAACACAATTTTACGTAGGGCTTGAGTAATGAATATAAGCATTGTTTGGCAAGCTTGTGTCTTTCCTTGACTTCTAGGTGTTGAGCCCCATGTGGAAGTACCTACTATTGAGATCGCACATTTAACTTCTTAATATAACAATAAATTACTTATAAGACTTAGATAATTCTTCCCCCTTTGAGGTACCTTTTGGGACATAGTTAAACCTTAACCCGTTTTTCAATATGGTATCAGAGCGATGTTAGACTACCTGCTTATTTTCATATTTCACACTCCAGATATCCAGTCTTATTTTCAGACTCCACGCTCCAGATATTCAGTCATGAGTGTGAGGAAAATGTATTTAGATCCCACATTAACTTATTAATATAATAATTAATCACTTATAAGACTTAGACAGTCCTTCCTCATTTGAGATAACTTTTAGGGGTGGAGTTAGTCCCAAACATATTTTTTAACACGTAGCTTTGCCCAATTTACCTCCATCTCCTAATTGTTGTTTCCATTTTAAACTAGAGCATAATGCAATCTCTCTTTTTATATTTGCAGCTCTCTTCTACCATTTTTTAAAAATCTTTTTCTCTCCATCGATAGCTCACTCTAAGCAAACCCCTGAGAGAGCTTTCAGGGTTGCACGCAATACCCAAGTTTTGGGGATTAAAAATGAACCTCTAAGAAGTGCTCTCAGGTTAAAAAAAAAATGTGAAAGAGAGAAAAATAAAGAGAGGAAAAAAGAGGAAAAGAACTGCTAAAGGGGAATCTAGGATCTTCTCCGTGAACTGCATAAATTTTAATTTACTACTTTTCTATTATTATATGGATAATTAGACTGACCTCTCCTAAGATTTGTTGCTATACGTACTGCAATATTCTCCTCTTGAATGAAAGCATGCAATTAGTAACCTCCCTTTTACCTGATGCAATCGATTGTCTAGATCATTATATAAAAAGACAGTAGCTATTTCTCAGTCATCATTCACAAAGACATAGTAGGAGAGAAAATTTAACCTAATTATCGAATCCTATGGTAAGATAATTTAGTTTCCCAAACAATACTAGGAGAGGTCAAGTAAGATGAATCCCATGTGAGGTCAATGTAGTTTTGATTTATCAATCTATTTGGTCATACAATTATAGGGGATCGCAGCCTTCGAAGGTAAGGATATGCCTTCTTGACAACTAACTAATGAGCATTTGATGGGAAGGATATACCTTCTTGCTCCACTAACGTGTGTATTTTTTGGGAAACTTTTTAATACCAAAATTTGTTGGCAGGAGTGAAAATAAAATATAAATTGGAAATGCATGCCCTTCTTCCCCCCCCCCGGCGAATAAAAAGCCAATGATATGCGTTGATTTTGGGGATAGATTACTTAGTACATATTTTTGTCCATTTCCTCAATTTAGCATTTTTCATACATCCAACCATATGGTAAACAATTTTCTTTTTATTTTTGAAGAATTCCACATAGTTTTGCAATTTGTATATCATTCTTATTACCATTTTGAAATGTATAAAGAAGGTAATAAAAAAATTTTAAAAAAAGTACGAAATGATCAAACAAGACATATGAACCTCATAGGAAATATCGATTCCTTTATTCCATTGCAAGTCTCTAAAATTTATGAATTGAAGTACAACAAATGACAAATGAAATGCAAAACTACAAATATAGAACTTGAAGCGCCAAGAAATCTTTATACCATATCATCCTTCTCTTAGACACAGTTAGTGCATGTAGTGTGCAAAGAAGGACAAGAGCGAGGCCCCAACCATGGTTCCAATAGCAGGCAATGCAGCATTGCCATTGTTGACCACTGGTGCTGGTGATCCGGCAGCAGGGCTCTCTGCCGGGCTCTCGACGGCCAGGACGGCGCTCAAGGAAGCAGCGACAACAAGCGCTGCACATGCGATCTTCTTCATCTCCATTTTGATCTGGTTGGTTTAGGCTTGATCGGCAAAAACCTCAACGAATGAGAATGATCACCGAACCCGCCTTTCTGCGCGTGCTTGCTTGCTTGCTTATATCTCTTGTTTGCTGCCTTGGGATTGGAGGCAGTGCGGGAAGGGCCTTTTATAGGGCAGGTTTGGACTATTTTTGGAACCTAAGATACCGAAATCTTTGGTATTTTTACCAGTTCTTGTTATTGGTTCGCATTTTATGGTTGATTCTGCATGCAGAGAATTTGCATCTCTAAGGATAAGAGATGATTTCGCTTCACCCTTTAGCGAGTCTTTTTGGCATTTTTCCTTTTTTGGGGGGATTAAAAGATGAAAATATTATCAACGTCCATGAACATTAATAATGGCAGAAGCTACAGGAGAAAAGAAAATCTCCTAGATTTTGTTGGAGCTGGTGGAGTTTCTTTCTTTTCATTATTTTACTTTTATGAAAGATAATAAACCCAACTGCACCACATAAGCAAGAGTGACGTGATGTAGTGCAAGGAATGCATACAAAATTTTCTCACAGCACTTGGGAGTATGCAGTGAAATAGAGCTTTTCGAAAAGTTGTGTAACCCAATTCTATCCTAATTGTTGAAACATATGCTATTATATTTTGTGTGATAAAAAGATAGTTTAGTTGGTAACGGGAATTTTTTTCTTAACGATAAATTTTAAATTCGATTCACATTCTTTATTCTAATATATTAAAAAATTGCTGCGGTGAATTTTTTTCTTTTTTTTAGAGGGGAAGGGGTTCATTATGTGCCGTAACACCGATTTTGTTTCAGTGCTGTATGTTCTTTTTATAGTATGTGTTGAATTCATTTATGATCGTCTAATAATTGTTTTGAAACAATTGTTCAGAATTTGAATTTTGACTATTAGATAGGATAATTATAAATGAATCCAACACTGAAAAAGTGACATGAAGCACGGAACTGAATGGGCCATAACACAGCCCATAACGAATCAGCACCCAGGTCCTTTTTGGCATGGCCGAGGTTCCAAATCTTTATCGCATCATTAGCCCCGCAAGTGTTTCGTCAAGATGATTGGGCTGAATGAATTGGCAAGGCAGTGTCGTTATCAATTAAAAGAAATGAAAATAAAGTGCTCTTGTTGTTCGTGGACCAGTTGCAATATCTGAATATCATTGCGGCCCAATATTTCTTAACGAATATGTAACCTCTCTCAAAAAAAAAAAAAAAGGGAAGAATATAACAATGAAACCAGCAAATGAGGCATGCATTGCCTATTGACATGTTTGCTAAAGTTAAAGTTTGATCAAGTGAAGTTTGAACATTTAAATTCTAAATTTTGAAACTTGATGCCCGAAATTGAATTGAAAGTTGAAATTTGAAGTGAAATAATTAACTAATATGTTATGAAAATTGAAAATTATTGTACTGTATTTTTTACTCAAAAAATATTTAAGCAAAATCTTTCTTTTTTTTGTTAATTTTTACATTAAGAAGAATCACATTGATAAAAATAAAATTAAAAAAGAAGATTGCTAAATACATGATGGTTTTATTAATGCGATATAATTTTTTACAATTTTAGAGTTTCATAATTAAAAATGTTATTATTATTATTAAAGAAATAAAACAGAAAAAAGAAACAAAAAGACAGAACATAAAATTAAAAGAAAAAGGAGCTAGGGGAACCAAGCTTCAAGAGTGGCGCCGATCATAAAAGGGAGGCGAGCAGCTTGGGAGTCCACACATTTTTTTCTTTTTTTTTGTTTTATATTTTCTGTTTTATTTTTTAAAATAATAATATTTAGTCTTTATGTTAAAAAAATATATTGTAAAAAAGTACTCAGTGTTGATTTTATTGGTCCATAATTTTGCAATTCAAACATTAGTTGTAAGTAACATAAGCGTTTCTCTTTTCAATAAAACTTAATTAATTAAAGTCAAAAGAATATCCTACATTTATGGGCTATATATATATCATGTCTATTGTAACGAAGGGCTATAGGATAAAAACAAGATAAGAGAGATAAAAGAAGTGCAAGTATCTTTGGCGAACCAAACAATTGTTAAATTAAGAAACAAGAAACACAATGATATTCGTGCTGATTTACGTTTACCTCAACTGTTGGTGATCGTGGTAAGTACAACATTAATTATAATCATTTGCGCCTCAAATTATTTCATTAAACAAATCATGATCACGGCACGAGATAAAAATTTGGAGAAAATTAAACTGATATTGGGAAAATTTTCTTTCAAATTAAACTGATATTGGGAAATTTTTCTTTGTATTTTTATACAGGTGGCACTGGCATCAGGAATAGGACCTGGTTTCGAGATAGTGAGGCAAGCCCAGTTCAATCATAACCTTCCGAACGTAAGAGTTGTGGCTGCAAAGGGACTTGCTTTGAAAAGGGACAATTTGCATCTCACCACTACTTCCCAAGTCACACTCGGATGGAAGCTGGCTGATACTTTTAGCCACCCTTGAGTCTCTGCTTTTAGGCATATTTATATGTATACTATAATTAGCATGTGTTTAGTTATGCAAGTCTTGGGTATTCTGATTTGTTAGAGCGTATCTTTATTAAACTAAGGTTGCTTAAGCTCCAAGAATCGGCGGGTTTCAGAGGATTTAGAGAGTGTAATAAGTATTGAGTCTTGAATTTTCTAATTAATTTCCAGTTATAAAAAAATTGGGTTTTCATCTATGTTTATGATTAATTTTAAAATTTCTCTTGCCCTTCAATATTGTCACCGGTTCAAAATTTTCTTACATCGTATGCTGTTCTTGACAACTCGTCTAAATTTTCCTTCTAAATTTTCTAAAATACATTACTTGCAATATGTTGGATCGAAACTTAATTTGTTTTCGTGATAATAAAGGCATCAATTGAGTAAATTTAAAGGTTATTTAAGAAATAAGTTTCAAAAAAGAAGAATATACAAAATTTAATTAAAGAAAAGTGGATTTGCAGAGATTGTAGTGCTAATCCGCCTGTGGAAAAAGTCCCCAAGTAAACAAGAATAATACTCGTATCTTTTCTTTTGGGGGGTTCGTTCCTTGTAAATAGGAACAGGCCCTTATATATATATATATATATATATATGTATGTATATTTTGGTAATAGCAATAGGGCCTTAGTTGTTATATTCTAGATACTATGAATGGGACACATGAATTGTCTAACATATTTTTTTAAAAAAACATCTAACTCTTTTAAAGGTCTGACTGGGAGGCCTGATCACAATTGAAAATCAACAAGTTTATTTTAGGCACAAATTTTTTTCCCAGAAATTCATGAAGTTCAAAGATAAAGTAGATTGAAAATCGGAGTCAAACAATCAAAATCAACCGCAAAGCACAAACCGTTTCCAAAGAACGGAGGAGAACATATTCCACAAATTTGAGCTGTTTGTTATCCAAAAATAGCTGCACAAACCCTATAAATTGCCATACCATCACACCTTCAGTCCCAAGGCAGCACAAAAGCAAAGCAAGCAAGCAAAGCACAAGCGCATTCCAAAAGGCGAGTTCGGTGATTATTCTCATCCCCTTGAGGTTCTTGCCGATCAAGCCTTCGAGTCATCCAAAAAAAAGAAAAGAAAATGGAGATGAAGAAGATCGCATGCGCAGCCCTGATTGCCGCTGCCTCCATGAGCGCGGTCCTGGCTGCGGAGAGCCCGGTAGAGAGTCCAACAGGTGCACCAATGGCGGCAACAGCCAACGGCGTTGCTGCATTGCCTGAAATTGGAACCATGGTTGGGGCCTCGCTCTTGTCCTTCTTTGCATACTACATGCACTAAACTATATCTATGAAAATGAAATTTTTTACTTCGATTATGCAAATGTAGGAGCGGAAATAAATAAATTTTTGCTAGTGGCATCTTTCATTTGTCACTAATATATTGGTTTCTTGTAGTTAGTATTTTTTTTCTTTATCATTTCTAATTGTATTCTGATAAATTCAATTGATTCAATGGAATAATGGGATCATTTTATACAGAGCTCTTTCCATACGTTGGCTGACCATTTTTCTTTTTTTACTTTATTTTGATTTTCTTTTAACTATATTTATCACTGAAAATTTATAAGTATGTTGAAGTCTTATTTGGATAATGCATTTCGCGATAAAAAATTTGAAACTGGGAAGATCTCTTTTCTTTCTTAATATCCATTATTTCAAGTTATCCTCAAGAAACGATGTTCCCACAAGCTAAAACCATTTAGTTAAAGAACTTTCTAATTCCGAGTAAACAATTATTTATTTTTTTATTTTTTGGGCAATAAATGAATGATTAAGTGTTGAAAGACAAATGGTGTCAAATATAAGTATTTTTCAAATTCATCAGTCTGCTTTTACTTCTCTTCTTACAAGAAGAACATTACTTAAGGTGGGATTAGATATCATCCAATCTCAAAACCAAACTCAAAATTTCAAGTGTGAGGCTCACATCTTTTCTCATAAGCAATTTAATTTTTACAAAACTCAATACAAAAATCTCAAAACCAAACACTATCTTAAAATCTATTTTCTTTTCCTGAGCAGGAAAGAGAAGATCTCACAGTTGTAGTTGTGTGAGCTTGTTGATTTAGATCAAGTACACTTTCTGTTAATTAAAAACTCCAAAGGTACAATAAAACAAATTGAAAATTGTGAAACAGTCATCGATAAACTACCTTCAGAAAAACTATTTTTAAAAAAAGTAAAGTAAAATCAGCAGGAATAACATAATGTTGGAATAAGAGTTCTTCAAGTCCTAAGATAATATTGGTTGAATCCACACCACCGGTGGCATGTATGTAAGGGAACAGCGAAGGCAAAAAGATAATTTGTGATCCAGTCTCCAAGCTTAACAGCTCCCATGTACATGTCAACAGCTGCATATGGATCTTCAAGATATCTGTCAATGGAGTCATCTGTATAAAATCGGGCTGGAAATTAGTAGCAGACAAACGCAAATGGTACTTTACACTCTGGATTAGGTATTCAATTATCAAAACCTCAAAGTTTAGAATACTACTTAACCTTTATAATTTTTAAACTGATATATTGATTTATAAAATTTTTGTTTAAATTAATAAATTTTATCTAAATTTAATATTTAATTATTATAATATTAAAAATAAGTACTCAATTGTCCAAATTCTCAAAATTTGAAGTACTTATACAACTTAACCTTAAAACAAATAAACGGCTCTGTTGATGGGATATTGGCCCAGTTTGAATGGGCGCCTGGCCCAAATATGCCGGATAACCTTTGTTGCGTTCTAAAGACATGCAAAGAATCCCAATAACGAAAATTTAGGCCATCAAGACATATAACGGTTCAAAGAGTTCAAATAGCCTATTGAACAAGATCACACGTGGAAAGTTTAGCAAACATACAGGATACATTCCCAAAATAAAAGAGGTACTATTTGCTTCATTTATTTTGCAATAATTACACTCTATTTATTAGTCATTAATCTCTATAAATTTAGAACTAACTTAACATAAATATTATACTAATTTTGATGTTCTTATTCTTCAAACAATACTCTATAAGATCTATAAATTTATTATATATTTATTTTATTTATTTTATAATAATCACTACATAATGAAGTCTAGTAATTGTCAAAATTCATTATTACATTTAAATTGTACATTAATTTAAAAATTTTTAAAAAATAAGTAAACACAGTATCGCTCAAAAATTTGGCGCACCTCATGTTGGAGCCCTAGCGCCCAGATGAGGGCGCCAACAATCTGAAAAGCTATTTTTTAATTTTATTTATTTATTTATTTAAAATTTATAAATTATGTTATTAATTTTATTTAATAGACTTTTCCTCTTAGTTTAATTTACAGTTACTGCTTGACATTTTATAATTTCTATATTTATTTATTTGTTTGTTTGTTTTAAATTTTCATATATATTATTAATTTTTATTTATTTTAGTTAATATTTTATGACTTTTTTATTTACTTATATATTTTTTGAATTAATGTAATTAAATTTAATTTTCTATTATTTATGCAGTCACTTATTTATTTTAAATCCTAATTGAATTATATCTATCTTCAAGTAAGAGACAATAGAAAGAATTTAGAAGATTATTGTTAATTTTAATCAAATATTCAATTATTTTTGAATAATTTTATTAATTAAAATGGGATAAGGATTAGTAGTATCAAACGGGACGGTTCGCTCTAGCCCGCCGCGAGCTGGCCTCAACGGAGTGGAGCTAGCTGTGTCTGTTTAGTGGTGGGCTACAAAATGCCTTATCCATATCCACTTACATGTGGCTCGCTAAATAAACAGGCTACCCCGCGAGTAAAGTCCTTTTAAAAAAAATTAAAAAAAGAAGAAAACAAATTGTATGCGACCAACTGAAACTGAAGGCATTCATAAGAGTAAAACTTTTATCTAGATTATCTAAATCATGTAAACAACCAAATTATTTCTAAAAAATAGGTAACTAGTGAAGAAGATAATAACATGTGAGATTGTATAAATTTATAATTGAGATAAAAATAATCTTCAGTTAATTACTAATATTTTTAAAATATTAGTTATATATATATATATAAATATTTAAAATGACACAATGATTGATTCATGAAAGTGGATCAACCCTAATCTTATGCATGCTTTTCATTTTCTATTATATTTCCAACATTCAAGAATATTTTTATGAAAATTTCATTAAATTTTTTAATTTTAAATTAAAAATTACATCTTTAACTTAATGTTGCAACCTTTACATAGCTAAAATTATATTGAATATTTGAGCTAAGATAAAAATTTTAAAATACTAAACCTAAAAGTTAACTTTAGCCAAAAAAAGAAGAAGAAAATCGTGGGCCAGCCAGCTCCGGCCTACGTTTTATTTAAATTTTTTAAAAATTAAAAATATAGGATCTTTAAAATTGTAATTGATTGTCATTAAATTTTACGTTGATTTTGAATCATTATTATTGAAATATAATTTTAAATCTTAATAAAAATTTAAAATTAATAAAATAATATTTATTAAAAAATAATTTTAATTATATTTGGAAAATAAATAGAAAAAACAAAAAAGGGAGCGGTCAGGCGCTCCCATTTAAGAAGTGAAAGCTACAATGACATTGCTTAATTTGGATCGACAGGGTATGAAGAAGTGGTGTAGAAATTTTATCAATCTAAAAGAATTTTGAGAAGATAACAACTAAACTTTTTATTGATGAGAAATCTCTCTAACTCTCTACATAAAATAATCATCTCACCACATATATTTATAGCTTAAAATTAGCCTAAACCAACTAGGATTTGATTTACTAGGAACCAAAATAGGAACCAAATCCTATTAAGAAATCTGGGAACCAATGTAAATTAGGAAACTAACAATCCTATTAGAAAATATAGAAACTAATGTGAATTAGGAAACTAACTTAGTTTAGGATTCTACATTTGCCTCCCTTAAACCAAGTTCGTCAAATTTAACAATGTCAAGCATCTTCTTCAACTTCAAAAATAATTTCACCTTTAATGGTTTGGTGAAGATGTTTGTAACTTGATCTACAATTGGACAATAATGAACTACAATTTCTTTATCTCGAACCAACTCTCGAATAAAATGATACTGGATATTGATGTGCTTGCTACGACCATGTAATACTGGATTTTTTGTCAAATCAATAGTAGACTTATTATCACAAAATATAGTAGTATGACCAGTCTGTTGATGTTGCAGAAATTCAAGTATACGCTCAACCAAATTGCTTGTGTAGTACAGTTTGTAGCTGCCATGTATTCAGCCTCTGCCGTAGATAAAGCTACTACTTGCTGCTTCTTTGAAGACCAAGAGAATATTCTAGACCCCAAAGTAAAAGCATAATTAGAAGTGCTTTTATACTTCACTATACCACCAGCCCAATCACTGTCTGTGTATCCAACAAGAGCTATACTATTAGTATGTGAATAAAGAATACCATCAGATTGCGTACTTTTAATATATCTCAAGTTCCTTTTTGTTGCTTGCAAATGTGATTGGTGAGGGGATTCCATAAATCTACTAATCAATCCAACGCCATACGTAATATCAGATCTTGTAGCAATTAAATATCTCAAACTTCAAACTAATCTTCTATAAGTAGTAGCATCAACAACAGCTCCAATCCCTTCTTTTGTTAACTTCAATTTCTCCTCAACAGGAGTCATGATAGGTTTGGCTTCATCCATCCTAAATTTCTTCAAGATATCACCTGTATAATTTTTTTTGAGAAATAAAAATATCTCTATCCAATTGTTTAACTTCCAAACCAAAAAAATAAGACATCAATTCCAAATCCGTCATCTCAAAATGATTTATCACTCCCTGAATTCATAAATTAATTTGAAATTGTTGGTAGTGAAAATGAGATCATCAACATACAAGCACACAATAAGAATATCACAAACACTATTAAACTCCATAAATAAAGTATGCTCATAAGGGCATCTCTCAAAATCATGATCAAGAAAATAAGAATCAATACGATTATAACAAGCTCTAGGAGCTTGTTTCAACCCATATAATGCATTCTTCAATTTGTAAACCTTATCTTCTTGACCCTCTCTAACATAACCATCAGGTTGCTCAACATATACTTCTTCTTCCAATAATCCATTCAGGAAAGCAGACTTAATATCCGTTTGATAAATATTCCAAGAATTTTGAGCAGCAAGAGCTATAAACATACGTACAGTATCAAGTCTGGCAACAGGGGCAAAGACCTTTAAATAATCAATGCCAGGTTTTTGCTGATATCCTTTTGCTACCAATCTCGCTTTAAAACGTTCCACCTCTCCAGAAGGTTTAAATTTTGTCTTATATACCCATTTGACTCCAATGGGTTGCTTACCAGTTGGAAGAGTAGTCAACTCCCAAGTTTTATTTTTCTCGATGGCATGAATATCCTCATCCATCGCACGTATCTAATGATTATCATTCACAGCCTCCTTACAAGTGACTGGATCACAATCTGCAAATAAAGAAAAATTTATAATATCTTCATCAGATAAAGCAGCATCACCAACAATATAATCTTGCAAATGGGAAGGAAGACGACACTCTCGTTGAGGACGACTAGATGGCTGTGCAAGATCTGATTGCAAACTACTTGGCTGCTCAATCTCTTCTCTATCTTGTCTGGCAGATTCTGAATCTTCCAAAATTAAATACCTCAATGGGATATAAGAGGGCATGACTGGCTCTTCAGACTTGCTCGACCAATCCTAAGCTGCTTGCTCATCAAAAGTAACATCTCTGCTAATAATGACCTTCTTAATATCACGATTGTACAACTTGTACCCCTTTGTCTCGTGGCTGTAACCAAGAAAGATACATTTTTCTATTTGATCATCTAATTTTTTTCGAAGTGCATGAGAGATATGTGAATATGTAATACATCCAAAATCTTTAAGATAATCAATATTGGGTTTGTGACCTGTCTAAAGTTTTTCTGATGTCTTTCCATCATTACTCCTAGTAGGACATCAATTGAAAACTTAAACAGAACAATCAACAGTTTCTGCCAAAATTCTTTAGGCAGATTTTTAGAATGCATCATGGATCACACCATATCCATGATTGTTCTATTTTTCCTCTTAGTAACCCATTCTGCTGAGGAGTGTAATTGGTTGTCAATTGATGTCGAATACCATACTTTTTCAAAAAATCATCACACACAAGAAATTCTGTCCCCCAATCAGTTCTCAAAGTCTAAATAAAATAACCACTTTGCTTCTCCACATAAACTTTGAAACTCTTTAAAATATCACAAGCCTCACATTTATGTTGTAGAAAATACACCCAAGTCTTCCTACTAAAATCATCAATAAAAGTGACTAAATACTTCTTACCACCAAAGGAAGGAACCTTCACAAAACACAAATCAGAATGAATTAACTCCAGTGGTGAATTTATTCTCCATGTTTTATCTTTCAGAAAAGAATCTCGATGCTTCTTTCCAATAATACAAGACTCACATTTAAGTGCCCTAAACGCATATGCCACAGCGAATGATCATCAAATACCATAGTGTTGAAGCAAGATAAATATCTAGAACTAATAGAGAGTAGAAACAAGCGATTACTTGTCATATTTACCTTTGCAATGAGCCCCTTTTGTGGTCCATAACTGTACAAATTATCTACTCTTTGGTAGATAGCTGGCCAATACTCAGCAAATTATGATGAAGTCTGGGAACATAAAGAACATTTGAAATAAAATTAGAAGACCCATCCTTCAAGGTAATGGCAATCTTTCATTTTCCAAGAACAACTACTTGGTCATTATTTCCAAGTCTTACGGAACTTTGAATTGTAGTATCTAACTATGCAAACATATCTTTATTTCCGCACATATGATTACTGCAGTCAGAATCCAAAATCCATTCATTCTTTTTATCTCCTCTACTTTCGGAAGAAATAAATAATAATGCTTCAGAAATTATCAATAGAATTTTCTGTAAATTTTGCTTGGAGTTGTGCCACGTGTTCCTTTTACAGTAACAATATTGTAGTTTTGATTTATCTACCATTTGATAAACAATATTATTTTGAGCATCCTTATCAAAATTATTTTGCTGATAATTAAAATTACCTCTACCATGGCATCTGCCTCTTCCTTTGTTGTTGCCTCTGAAGTTTCCTCTACCTCGGCCTTTCCTCGAAAATTTTGGCTATCTCTCTGATAAAATTCTCCTTGATTTGATGTTTCAAATTCCTCATTTTCAAGACTACTTGGGCTTTTAATACCCTATCCTCAAAGCAACCAATTGACTGTTGATTTAGGTTCAACTCATAGGATAACAATTTACCTTTTAATTGGGCCACCATCATTGTGTCTAAGTCCTTTGTGGCTTCAAGAATTATCTTCTTGGTATGAAACTTGAAGTTTATGGATTGAAGTATTTTTTCAACAACATGAGCTTCTGTTAATGCCTCACCATTGAATCTCATATTGTTGGCAAGATTTTGTATCTTGTCAATATAATCACCAACTGACTCTGTAGGTTGCATAAGAACCAATTCATACTCCTTCTTCAATGCTTGCAACCGGATTCGCTTCACCTCTTCATTGCCTCTATTAGAATTTACCAAGTTGGTCCAAATCTCTTTTGCCGATTTTGCATTCACAAATTTTTGAGCCACATGTAACTCCACCTTATTAAAAAGATAGAATCTTACCAAAGCATCATCGGAGGTTTTTTTCTTTTCTTCTTCAGTTAGTTCTGCATTTGGGAGATAGTTGCTCAAGATCTTTCTCAATGATATCCCAAATGCTGAGCAAGGTAAAATTTTTTTGAATATACTGCCTCTATAGATCAAAATTATTTTTGCCATCACAGACAAAAACTGAACAAGGAGTAAAAACCTTAGAATCCATGCTTAACCTTTGTAATCTAGGAAAAAGAAGCAAACAAATATTGGTTTGATGACAACGCACAGAGGCAACACTTCTCTTCTGGCTTTGATACCACTTGTAGAAATTTTATCAATTTAAAAGAATTTTGAGAAGATAACAACTAAACCTTTTATTGAAGAGAAATCTCTCTAACTCTCTCTACATAAAATAATCATCTCACAACATATATTTATAGCTTAAAATTAGCCTAAATCGACTAGGATTTGATTTACTAAACCAAACCTTACTAGGAACCAAAATAGGAACCAAATCCTATTAGGAAATCTAGGAACCAATGTGAATTAGAAAACTAACAATCCTATTAGAAAATCTAAAAACCAATGTGAATTAGGAAACTAACTTGGTTTAGGATTCTTAAAAGTGGGTGGTGCATAAATATGGGAAGCCACTCAATTATGTTGCTTAACGTAGGACAGATTTATGTTGTCAATTCACAAAGAAGTAAAAGACGATTTGGACCACAAAAGCTATCTCATGAAGTTGCCAATTCAACTACCATCAGACCTAAATAGTCTTTAGATGATATATATCGTTTGATCATGAACGGCCACATACATATATATATACCTTTCTCGTGGTTTCTTGGACCTCAAGCGATCATCTATTTCATTTGGAGTTTGGACCCATCATACACACATGCTCACTCGCTCTAGACTTTTCATTTCATTCTGTGGTTGATACAATGGACATATGGTGTCTAATTCTGTGGTTGATGCAAAAAAGAGAGCCAGTGTTCAATTTGATGGCAATTTGAAAGACTTTTTGTTTTTGAAAAGGAAAATTCTCTTGGCATGATTCTTTTATGGATTCTTCTAGCTTGTGGAATTGTTAATTTTTTATTTTTAAAAATTTCAGTGGATTAAATTACAACTCAAGCTATTAACCTTTGAGCTATTTGCTTTCTACCATTGTTGTTTACTTCCTTTGGCGATTAGACCTTGGATTGCAACTTAATCATCAGAGTATTTTTTGAGATTTATCCTCTACTTCTTCACATCTTCTCTATCTTCTAGATTTGAACTTTGGTGATTAGAATTAGGTGAAAACTATCACTAATACATACTCCTCTATTTTAAAATATATGGCCTTTTGACCCTTTCTTTCTTCTCAAAGTTTTTAACTTTTTGTAAACTTTTAAGGATTATATTTCTAGAATTACTATTACTTAGAAATATAATTCTATCATTTTCTCTTATGGTAGTATAAAAAAAATTAAATTAGTTAAGAAAATAATAAAAAATACTTCTTATGTTTTCTTTATAATCTTTACAAAAAAATATATTAAAATGTCTTAAAGTTTAAAACAGATGGAGTATTTTCTAAAATGCATTCCCCTGCCCTATAAGTACCTAGGATCTAATAATGTTACAAAGCACATTAACTATGTAGAGATGTGAATCTGGCCATTATCTTAATGGTAAGAGAAAAAAGTGGTACATTCTCATAAAAAAATTATAAGAGAGAAAATGTTTTACAGACTTAAGGTGCATATGGATTGTATTTCAATTCAAAACTTGAATATTTGAATCCCAATTTTTTTTATAAATAATTTATCTTTAAGAAATCAAAACCTAAAAATTCTAATCTCAAACACAATCCAAGTATATCCTAAACTTTTCAAGGTTCATATGTCAAGCTTTGACCGTTCATGTTTCATTTTACTTCAGCTATGGTCTAATTGCAGTTATTAATTGATCATTTAGAGAGGGGGAGTCTCAAATCAAAGTGATCCCGAATCTCTAATGGAGAATGCAACAATTCATTTTATGTTGTAAAATTAGTCGCAATTGACATAAAAACTAACTATAAAATAACAACAACAAAAATTTAAACTATAGCAAGAGAGAAAAAGAGAGAATACAAGAAATATATAAACTAGAATTCTATTGAAAGTTTTTTACCATACATCCTTTTACAAGTTACTCCATATATTTTTATTTATAAAGTTAAAAGTGACACTTCTCATAATAGGTCATTAATAGGCTCCTCTAAAACTAACATAACATACTTCTCATAATAGGTCATTAATAGGCTCCTTTAAAACTAACATAACATACTTCTCATGATCTTCATCTTCTCTAAGATAATGAAGGTAATGATGATGGTGGTCTATAAATGATAAATATTACAACTTTAGTTGTAACTCCTAACCTTTCATATTCCATAACCTCAAATATGGATTAATATTTTAGATAATGGACATCTACATAATTAATATATTTATAACATTTTATTCAATATTGAAATCATTTATTAATATTTTAAAACAACCAAAAGACGTATTTCTTTCATTTCAAAATATAGATTCTTTTACATTATTTTTTCTTTTTAAAATATTTAATTTTTTGTAAAATTTAAAGATTATTTTTTCAAATTATTCTCAATTCTCTCTCATGTAAGTAAAGAATAATTAAATTCGTTAAACATAATAAAGCAAAAACATCCATTACTTACTCGTTTCTTTATTTATATAAAATAATATTAAAATTTTTTATATATTTTTATTATTTTTATAACTAATTTAATTTATTATTTATTAATATATAAGTGAATTATAAAATTATATTTATAATAAAAGTAAATTATCAATTTCCGTTACAAATTATCCATTTTAAATTTTATTTTTTCCTTTCCTAAAGAACTCGCTAGACCTCCCCTTCCCATTGCCATTCCGTTTTGACCTCTAATACACGAGAGAATTGGTTGTCTCGTGGATAAGCCGACGCCTATAAATAGTTGCGGAACGCGTCATACAAAAACAAGAGTTTGAGAAGAATGCATGAACGGTGAATTACGTGATTAATTACGTGATTCTTTGCATCAGCCAGCAACCTTGTCAATCATGGTGAGCGGAAAATCTGCACTAGTACGGCCGTCCGGGTGGGATTCAGGGACTCTATGATTAATTTGGCATCTGCTTGAAAAGATGTTGTAGCTCTCCAAATTGGACGGATCTCAATTTCCTCTTCCCAGCTTCTAATATTTTATTAATATAATATTATTATATAATAATAAAAGAATTAAAAATATATAAAATTCTAAGTAATAAAACTGTACAAAGCAAGGCTGATGTGGCGCAGTTTTATGCATCGCCTGCGCCACATCAGCCATGCTTTGTACTGAACAGTTTTATTACTTATGGCTATTCGTACTGAATATTTTTTTAATTTATAAAAAGCACAAATCTTGTAAATTATATGTTCTATAACAAACGAGAAATATATAGCAGAGAATGTCGGAAAATGGAGGGGATGAAGGGCGATGGGTGCGTGAATATTCTGAGGCGTGTTGTAGTTTGCAGCTTAAATGGCGCGGATGATGGAGACCTGGTTTTGGACGTGGTGAAATTCCAATACGTAGATGGATTTTTCCAAGTAGTTGGGATTACATGAGTGTGATTGGATAGAGTTTGATTTTGAGATTTTTTGTCTTGGGTTTCGGGAGAGAGAAATTTTTGTGGGTTTTGGAAGAGAGAAATTTTTGTAAGAGAAAAAATGAGATGTAAGATGAGAAATTTGTATTCGGTTCCATATGGAACCCAATCCAATCACACCCATAGTGGACAAACTAATTCGCTGGACGCGCAAGATTGATGGGTCTAGTATTGGGGAACTAATATTATTAGTGCACATAGATTTTTATATTAATAATAATTACACATTCTATAAAAATAAAAAGCACAACAATTCAAAAAGCATTAACGGATATAATATAGTTCAATACAATAAATTCCAATTAGCTGCAACTTTTTTTATATTTTAAACATAACTAATAAACAACATAATCAGATTTTCACCGGAATGGCAACGAGAGGCACTGCTTTCTGGACAGACAGTCCAAAATTTTCTTCCATGTTAATGTCATTCGGTCTCATTCCATCTTCAAGCTTCCAGTCGAAGTTGTGAATGAAAGCAGCCACCATTAGATGCACCATTCGAAAAGCCAGAGGTAAGCCTGGACATATTCTCCTTCCCGCACCAAAGGGAATGAGCTCAAAATGCTGCCCTCTCGGATCAATTTCACTATGCAAAAATCGTTCAGGGGAAAATGTCTCAGGATCTGACCATGTGCCTGAATCTCTACCAGAAGCCCACACATTCAAAAGTATCTGCGCGTTCTTGGGCACTATGTAGCCATTGACTTCTACATCGGCCTCAGCTTTGTGCGGAACTAGTAAAGGAGCAACTGGGTGAAGGCGAAAGGTTTCCTTCACCACTGCTTGCAAGTAAGGAAGCCTCGAGATATCTGATTCACGAACTGCTTCCTTCTCCCCAATGACTTGATGAAGTTCGGCTCGAGCTCTTGCCATCATTTCAGGGTTGCGTAATAGCTCTGCCATAGCCCATTCCACGGTGGCAGAAGTTGTATCGGTCCCTGCAACAAATAAATCCTGATATAGAATGGATAACTTTAGTCCTCCAGAAAGAATAGATACCCTTAGTTTACACAGAAAGAAACCATATTCCAGCGGGGTTGACTTAAAATTGACACTATGAAGAGTATTTAGTAGGATTTGCTTCGATGTATAGTCAAGGCGATGAAAGAAAGAAAGAAGGGGACGGAAAGAAAATGACAAGTATTGGCGTGTTAAATGACTGAAATGATCACAAACTAACCAAAAGCAGATGCTTGATATCATTGCGGTTGAACTCGGAAGCATTTTTGGCACTGTGATCGAGGAGAGCTTCTAGCATATCATTTTTCTTCGAAGAACCGCCCGATGAATCTCTGATTAGCTGCCGCTCATTAATAAATTTGTCAAATATATCAAACATTTTGCCAAATGAAAACTTGGTCTGCTGCAAAATGCCTTGGAGATCCATGAACCGCAGAACTGGAAAGTAGTCTGCAAGATTGGGAGAGCCAATTTTTTCCATGATTTCGCATACAGTCTCCTTGAGTTCTTGAGAAGAATTCGATTCATAAGTAGCAAAATCAACTGAAAAGAGAGTGTTTGATATCAAATTCAAGGACGTTGTAAACGCAGCTTCACCAATCTTGACAGCTTGCTCGCCGGAGCTGCAACGAAGTAAATACTCGAGTAATCCTCGAAGCTTCTCTTGGCGAAGACCTTCGTTAACATCAAGTCTCTGCACTGCGAACATTTGTTCTTTGCTTATCTTACGGAGATTACGCCAGCGGGCTGAAGCTTGCAGCCAGACCATCGAGGCGCTGTGGTGATCGTGTGCGTGGGCTGCAGTGGGGATTGTTCGGCTTGAGAAAACCAGATCGTTCTTCTGTAGTACTTCTCTTGCAACAGCAGGAGATGAAACAACTATGGTTGTTTTGCTCCCTAGCTTGAGAGACATCAGAGGGCCGTAAGTTTTGGCAAGTCTAGCGAGGGACTGATTAGGGTGTTGGCCAAGTTGAAGGACGTTACCGATGACTGGAAAGGGATAAGGCCCGGGAGGATATCGGGCTTTTCTCCGGAAGTTCCATGTTGAAGTGATGACGTAGGTGGCAGCCCATCCAAAGAAGGCAAGGGCAAGCGAAAGGAGAACGCCTGTATCCATTATTGTTTGGTTTCCTTTATCTTGACCTGATCACCCATCCTCATGAACTCACCCTAGATATATAGAATCTATTTAGATTGATTTTGTTTGAAATGTAATATTAGGTTTCACTTTCGTTTTATATAAAAAAAAGTTATTTTATAAAATTCAAAATAAAAATTTTTAAAATAAATACACACAGAATAATAGTATACGTTGATAGTGGAAGATAAGGTGTAATTTGTCCTCTAGTCTAGAACTCGCTGTATGACTGTATTCCTGTAAGACGTGCGGTTATCTTTTACTTGTATTTATGTCAAAAGATAGAAAGGGCAAAGGACAAAATATTTGCCATTATTGATTATGGAAAAGAACAAGTTGGCTCCATCTTCTTCATTGGTGAGGAAATAGATACGGCCCTTCAGGACGTGTGGCAAAAAACGCAGCCGGAAGCGTTGCTGGGGGATAGGCATTGGTGGCTGGGGCGCAGCTTCATTTTTGCTAGATTTAATTAAGGATTTCGCCCTAAAAGAATATTATACTTTATGCCCCCACCTTAACTTTTTTTATTTAGTTAATGCACATTAAAATGATCAAATCAATTTCTAGATTTAGTAAATTTTTTGAATTTATGTTTTAAAATTTTAATTCTTTTACTTTTAGTTAGATTATTATGTAGTTTTTAAATTTTTTTAGGGTCTTATTTTAGACTTCTTAAACTTAACCTACTATTAGACGTGGTCTCTTTGTTGATAGGATCTACTTTATTTTCCTTCATCGAACTAAGTTAAGTTATTTACTCTTTATTTTTATTTTTAAGCTTTATTTCAGATCACCTTAATCTTAATATTTGGCTCCTAATAACAGAGTATTAGTGATGAGATTATATTTTAATTATTATTTAAATATTAATTGATTAGATTTTATGATTTTGACTAGTTTTGATAAATTAAATATTTATGTACTTAGTATAAATTAATTAAAATAACTTTATTTATAAATTATAATTTAATTCGCTAATTTTATTAGTGATTGATGTAAGGATAAAATAATAATTTCAAGAGAAGAAAAAGGTGACAGAAGAATTGTTAAAAAAATAAAAGAAAACAAAGTTCACCGCGCTTGAATGAAGTTGGTTTGGATAAGGATTTCAGTTTGAAGAAAACAAGAAAATTCCAAATTTAACTTTCACTTAAAGAAGAATTTGGAATCCAAATTGAATTTGAATTCCAAAGAAACTCCTATACCTATGCCAAGGTCTCTTGTGGCAGATGGGGAAGGAAAAACGGAGATAAAAGGACAATGGAAGAAACAGGGGATAGAAAAGGTGAAAACAGAGGATATAGCTTATAATTTAAATTAGGAGAATTTTACCGAGAGATTGGATATAGTTTATAATTAAAAATTTTACTGTTAATTAGAATAAAAAATAATTTATAAAGGATTAATTATTTTTCTTAAGAGCATTTAGAGTGTCTTAGTCTATACATTTTTATTTTTAATTAATATAATTATTAATTTTGTTATTATTAATATTTATTATTTTTATTAATAATTAATTTTAAAATAAATTTATATTTATTTTGATTTAAGTTAAATTATAAAAAAATAATTATGTCGTTAGGTAACAATTTTTATTGGAATAACTTGTACTCATTATTTTATTATTTATTTGATATTTGACACTAAAAAGTTTCACATCATTCACATCCTCCTAGGGGATCCTGACAAACTTTTTTCCTACGTCTTTCTCTCTCTCGTGCAACAAAAGAAGATACAATTCAAGATTTGCGATTTTGTAAAAATTGTTTGCAATAAATCCAATTATTATTTGTTACAATCTTTTGATTATTAGGTGAGAGTCTAATCCTTAGGAAAGTTTGTGACATACTTATATTTGATATCACGTCTTTGAATCTGTCTACGCAATGTATTTACATATAATTCTAAATCGATACACTATTATTATATATAAATTTTTTTATTAATATATATAATTTTTTTACTATATACAATACATATATATTTAATATTTAAGAATTCATTCTCTCTAACTCACCCCTTGAGAATCTCTCTAAAAATTCACTTCAAATATATAGATTTTAGATTTTAAAAAGTTATAGAACATAATGGGCACAAAACTCATACCAAATGATTGAGATTATGACATAAAAATAAAAAAAAACTTAAATATTTAATTTTAAAACAAGATAAAATTTCATACAATTTCTACAAGACTGAAGAAACTTGCATGTAAGTTTTGCCCAGGTGGCACTTCATGCTTCTTTTCTTGTTTTTCTTTTTCTTTTCTTTTTTTTAAGTGCCTCTGGCAGAAGATACGACACACTTTTGCTGCTCTAGATAGAAATATATATAAACTTTCACCCATTGCGGTGAAAGTTTGTGCTGTGTTCCCTGGTGTTCCACGGAATATGTATAAAAAATTTTCAATTCTTTTGTTTCGGATGTTCTAAGGTAAAATTTTTTAAATTTTTAATGAATAATCATTAAAAATTAGATGTTATTCGAATAACTTAGTTCGGTTCATTTATTTTGAAGTTCTTTCATTTCTTATATAATTTTATATTTTTAAAATTTTTTCTTATAACCACGTGTCAACATTATATTAGTGGAAAATTAGATGATGAGAGAGACTAGAATTTTGACTCTATAGCATCTTTTCAAACACATACATAATTTTGAAAGAAGACAGGGTACTTAATGTTTTTTTTTGCAAGATGTGTTAGACTTTATCTGACTTTATAGATTAGATTTCAAATCTGATACAACGATTTATATTTTTTATCTTTTAATGTATTTTTTAAGAAAAATAAATTTACAAATTTTTGTAGACATTGAATCAGATCTTAAATCTTGTTACTAGATCTAAAATGCATAATTTCAATTACTCTCATGTACATTTGATTTTTTCTCTTTTCTTTTTTGCATCCTGAAGCTGTGATGAATACTCAAGGCTATATTGTGATAGATAATCAATGTTAGATGAACCATGAAGAAATCAGATAATACATTGCCATTCGATCGCTGATGGCAAGTACCTGGGTCAAGGAAGACGCAGTGCTGCTTGACATTATTTCAACTTTTTTAAAATAGGAACAAACGAAAACTTTCCTTCACGAAACACATACTGGAATGATTCAGCAAATTGTGGCAAAATCACCACTGCTCTGGTACGAATTCTCAAGGCTATATATTTTGATAGATAATCAAAGTTAAATGAATCATGAAGAGAAAACATAACTCTTATTCTCTCAATAACTGAAGTCTACCTCTGGCATAAACATATATACATGCCTCACTACACCATAATCGGACTATAATAGGACACATCTGATATAACAGCTTAGATAAAATATAAATACAAAATATATGATGATGATTCTGTTTATCTCATATTAAGGTGATTTTTCTTTTTCTTTTTTTTCTGTCCTCAACGGCCTCCCAGACATTTTTTAAAGATTTTTTCCAATTAATTTGCATAAACGTAGTTGTCAATAAAAATTATTATATTTCATTTTCGTTATAATGTAACTAGCTAGCGTGCTGTAAAATGTAAAACCCTTCTTATAATTTGTCTTTAATTTTGTGCTTTAGACCTTATCACTTTAGCACATCACTCTTTATATGTTTCAATAATAAAATAAGTGGTTATGCATTTGATTCAATATTAAAAGATAGTATAATTTTTAATATTATTTGAAAAGTGAAATTAATAATCATACACTATAATTAGGGCAATAAAAGGAAATTAACCTATTATTTAGAATAGAGGAAAATAGAAAGTGAGTCTATTTTTGTGGGATGGAGGAAGAAAGCTTTTAGTAAATTTTTTCTAAATTTGGCCCAAAAAATTCTAAAACTTTTTTTATTGTATTTGGGTTGGCTTATGATTTGAACTATCAATATATTACAATAAATTTATTGTGAGATGAAAAGTCGAATATAATTGCAATCCTATTACATGAACTTTCCAGGAGCTTCTTTATTGCAGCATACTAATTTGTTGATTGCATTGTATCTATATTTTATTTTTAACTTTTATTTTTTTACATTATCTCTAAAACGTAACAATTTTTTGATGATTCAGAGTTTTTGAAGATACATTAAAGTAGTATGCAACGAAATATAAGAGATTTAGATAACAATTTTCAAAAATTCTTTTGCATTTTTATGACTCCCTGAGGAGAACTTGGGCACACTAATGATTCTCACCACCATTGGCGGTGATCTGTGAAACAAACTCCCGCCACCGACGACAAGGGTCATGACATAGGCCCTCGCCATTGGTGGCAAGGGTGTGTTTCACTGATACCCATTAGGGGTGACGGGAATCATTAGTATGACTATCGAAAGTTTCCTAGGAGAGTCAAAAAATTATGAAAAATGCATCCTCGCCACTGATGGCTAGGACATGTGTCATGGGCACCTGCCGTTGGTGGCGGGCTTTGTTTCAGAGATCCCAACAAATGGTGGCCACTTGAGGGGATCAATAGTGTCAGTCCCCAATTTCTCTTCAAAGAGTTATAAAAATATAAAAAACTGTAAAAATATATATTTTTTTGTAATTTTTTTTTTGTCACACATTACTTTAAGTCGATGCCAATTTGAATAAATCTGAAGAAAAAAATAGTAAAAACTAGTGAGAGTTTAGGGAGAGGAGAGAGAGAGAGATTTTTTTTAAAAATAAAATATAGTTACATTACAATTAATAAATTAGTGCACTATAATTAGCAAGTGTGAACTTTGGTGCTACAATCAGGCCAGTCAATGTTCATAGTCACAATTGCAAATGCGTTTTGACATGACTTAATTAAATTATCATAACTATATCTAAGGGTTTAGTTAGATTACATATCTTCTAACTAAATACATAATTAGATATCACTTCTTCTTTTATAAAAATTTATTTTACGAAATTTAAAATAAAATTTTTCCAACCAAATATAATTCAAATACACTTTAACTTTTTCTCGTAAAATTTTTTTGTACATATTACATGTTTTATATCCTGAAATAGTAATAGTTTAGTTGAACATCTTTTCAAACTGATATGGAACACTCATGTACATGTGAATATGACTATGCCAGGACAAGGATAACTCCCGATTGCATGCATTCGACAGCATTAATGGCAGCGGTGGTACCTCTCTTCGACCACTGATGTAACTTTGCTTTGAGGAGTGAAGGAAGGTTAATTATTACCTATATAAAAGGAAAAGACAGCGTTAATGGTGATGGTTCGGCTTTTGTTTTTTTTTCTTTCTTCCTAAGTGATGGATCGAGTTTATAAGAGCCTATTATTTTTATGCTTTTATTATCATTGATATAGAATTAAGTTATATAAATAACTTTAATTGTGTTATGAATCGCTTATCCACTAATTACCGTTAATGATGAAAAGCGATTGATATTAATAGAACATAAACCACACTATTTAGTTATGAATGATTCGAAAAAAGTTGAGAGACTCTTATGTAACGCCGTGTCTTCACCGCCCTCATTTCCAAGCCAGCATAGACACAAAAGTAAGCACAAGCAGATATCAAAAGGCGGGTTATTCTCATTCCTTTGAGGTTCTTGCCGGTCAAGCCTTTTAAGTCTACTTCATATCAAAACAATGGAGATGAAGAAGATCGCATGAGCAGCCATCGTTGTAGCCGCCTCGGTGAGCGCGGTCTTGGCTGCCGAGAGCCCCGTGGAGAATCCTGCAGGTGCACCCACGGCAGCAAGCAGTGGCGTTGCAGCATTTCCTGCTGTTGGACCCATGGTTGGGGCCTCGCTACTCTCCTTCCTTGCATACTACATACACTAAATTATTTTGGCCGAGATATCTTTTATTTTCTTTTTCTTTCGTTGAAGTGTCATAAGTTTAATCATCTACAATAATAACCCCACTATGTTCCATATGATCTTATTCTTAGCTGGGACAGTGTTGAGCTTTTCAAAACATTCATAGTGAATTCCAAAATTAGTAGTCCCTCCTTCCCATTTTTTTTTTACATACTTGATTAGATATAGAGTTTTTATACAAAAATTTTAATTGTATTATAAAAATAATATATTATAATAAGAAACACATAGATCAGTGAGTACTTTATATAATATTTAGATATATAAAAGTAATATATAATATGATTAATAAATAATTAATATTATATATTAAATTAAAATATTTCTAATAAAAAATATTAAATATTTTAAAATATTTTAATATAATAAGAAGATTATAAAAAATGGAACGTAAAGCTACCTCTTAATCTCGTTTACACCTACCACGTCAAAATGAATAGTGGTTTATGACAAGCATATCATGAATATAAAACAAGAAATCTCCTCATACTCAATTGTAAATTTGGAGTAAATACAATTATTAGCATTCTGTTGCTAAAAAAGGACAATAAACATGCATTTACATGTCATTGATTGTGTGCTCGTTTGTACCCATATAATGATTTAATGAAGTTTAGATAAATTCTCTTTACATTCTGATTGAAACAGATCCTCGAGGTTGTTCTACGCTCTTTCTTTCCTTCTTTTATTTTCATCGAATAAATATATACGTGACTCAAGAAAGTATGATCATTTATAATTAAAATATCTATTTTCGCCATGAGCCAAAATGTCATTGAAAACACACACACATGTAAGAATGAATAAATGAAATACATATGAATTTTGTATTTCTCTTTCTAATTTAGTAAAAGGCTTCCTCGTCATGCTTAAATACATAGTAAACATTCTCCATTTCTAAATATATCTAGGACTGTCAATTGGGCCGGGCTGGCCCGTTCGACCCGCCTTAATTGTGGGCTCAGACTGAAAAATTCAGCCCGAATAATTTTTGGGCGGAGCTCGGGCTGAGGTGAGCTCAGTCCGATTTTATCCCGGTCCGAAAATTATATATATTTTTATATATTTTTATATGTATATATATTTTATATAATAATAATATTATTATATTATTATATTATTAAAAATATTATTTATTATATAAAAAATTTAAAATTTGGGTTAGGGCCGGCCCTAACTCGACCCGAGCCCGAAATGGCCGAGCCCGGGCTCATGTTTTTCAGCCCGCTGTCAATCGGACCGAGCTAGGGCTTGGCAAAGCCCGGCTCAGTGAGCCCGATTGACAACCCTAAATATATCATATGAAGTAAAATCATTATTTAGACATAAACCACAAGGGGAATGCTTTTTGGAGCAACTTGATTCGGATCAAGAGGGCTAATAAAGTAAATTGATCTATTGGTGAGTTAAAGTATAATGCACTACACCAATTTTGTCCTAATTTATTTGACTGGCAGCTTCCAAGATGAAATTTTAAAATTTGAATTTGAGACACTGCATTAGTTGATGTTAACATTCTCTCTTCTATTTACAATGTAATTTATCTCTCTTATATTTATAATGTGATTATAGCCCTAATTAAAGTTGACCACAATCTTTTACTTCATTTGTCTTTATCCAACTTTTTTCTTGGAATGGGGTGAACAGACTAAATTGAAGCCAAAACTTTTCCTAAACCAACCAGACAATTGTCAATCACTACAGTCAACTATAAAAATAAATTAAATAGTTTCCTCTTAAAAAATAGTTTTCTGAGCCTATCTAATGTACTTGCTCGGCTCCACTTTTTTTTATCAAAATGGATAAGGATTGTGCTCTGCAGCACACTTGGCTACTACTAGTTGATCCTGACACCGTTAATCAGTACGCTTGGAGAGCAGACTGTCTTACATACTTATATTGTCAAGGAGGAACCACATATAGAGTGGATTGTAGACAGCTGGGAAGAGTCGCGACGTTCTTAGATGCATGAATATATTTATATTTCTCGATGTATATCCCTAAATAGTCTCTATCATGGCAGGAATACCATCCTCACATACTGCGATTCATGCTCTAGGAAGCTGTTCCAAGGATGTTTAAAGATTTATGCACCATATGATTGCAGTTGGATAACATGGCCAGTAGGGATGTACGTAATTATTTTACCATTTAAATGCTTTATTTTAAATGTTATTCGCTTCATCCTCTTTGCCTTCTTATGTAACACCTAATATATTATCATGTTTGCTGGACTTTGTATGGCCCTAATCTACTGGTAGTGTATTGGATTTGGGTATTTCACGATTGTTTGTGTTACTGTGACATTGTGGAGATGTACATGCTAGATTGAGTGTGCAATATGCATTTCATTCCCAACATTCCTATCCTATATTATGAGGATTTCAAATCAAGTAATTTTCAAACAAGAAGTATATTGCGAGGTACATATGTTTGGATAAGTACTTGATTTAGCTTGACTCGCTTATTCTCGAATCACTATAGCTTGGTTCAGTTGAGGTCTCTTCATAAGCTTTTATACCAAATTATATGGAGTCGTGCCTGCCGTGCACGTATCCAAGAATTTAGAATCTCAACCTTGCCCCATGAACGCGCTGGTGAGTATGACTTATTACTTATTTGTCTAGTTGTCAGCGTTTAATACGCCATTTCTGACATTTTTTTCAAAGGTGGGATATGATACATCATCTGCTTTAGATTGAGGATGACATATCAGACGCTTTTACAGTAATGATACATGAGATCGCCCGTGAGCGGATGAGGACGTTAGCAGCCATAGACAAGGGACAATCAACGTAGTGACGTCATGCGTAGCTTAGTCTCATATTTCCTATTGTGATTCTGATTTGTAAGATTTTATAATTTTTTTGTGATTGTGATTCTTTATATTTTTAAATTTCAAATTTTAATTTCTTGACATCTTCAACCACGACAAATTCTAATTGTTTCAACAAGGGGTTTAAGATTTTTGCAATTATTGAGAGTAGATCTATGAACATCCCCCAGTGGGCACCCCGGGTGATACCCTATGTGTAAGTGGTTTCCCCAATAGAAGATGGGGGATCCCGAGTCCTCATATCCGAAAGTATCAATAGAGAATGCAAATCCTCACCTGGACAACCTCAAGCCTCGATATCTGCAACCACTGCACCCTCTTGATCCTTTTGATGAACGACCATCCCCTAGAGCCTCTACTACTAGATGAGCTCTTAAACACGCTTTAAGAGATCTATATGTACTCCCAATGTGACCTATCTGTCTTGGTCGAGTCCCTCTTAGGTCGTTTCTTCATCAACTGCATGGTTGACTCTTGCAGACCACTATATTTCGAAAATAGCATCAGACTTATCTGCATCATAAAATGTCACCATTGCTTTTTACCCCTTTTTATCATCTATTATGCAAAATCACGAATTGCCCATTGATTATCACAAGGATGCAAGAAAACATATTTAAAATACTATGAGGTAGGCATCATGAAGTCCAGGGCACTTTGAAAAGGATGCAAATGATCCGCCAGAAAGGACTATCTGGTGCTCCTATGGGTTAGTATCTTGTATAAACAAGGAAGTCCATAACTGTACCACAACCAGCATCGGCAAAAGGTGACGTAGTACCATATCTTATTGACACGGTCCCACTCATTTTAAAAAAAGATACAGGGTCTTGTACAATACTTTGTAGCACAGTGGAACCAAGATGAAATGCAAACGGAGATTTAAAAAAAATCGATATTGCGCCAACATACCCATGATCTCTGTGATTAGAGCCTCAATTATAGAATGTACCTTTGACCGAATAGTGTCAAACGAACCAAAAGCCATTCTAAGATAGGATTTCATAATTGAATGAGAACTCTCAACACAATTTGTCAACTCGGTTCCAAAGTGTAAGATCTATCTAGTCCAAGCTATGACAAACTACTTACGGTATGAATCCAACTGAGTATCCTCCAAGTACCTCAAAATGTTCTGGAATCTCGACCATAATGCCTACATGTTCACATAATTAACCTTGTACTCTTAATTCGCAAGGAAATCAATCAACTTTCTCCAAGTACCTTTTGAAAACATTTCTACTGGGATCTTATCACTGCATGCCTTATAACATCGATGTTCCACATTTTTTACAATATGATCCATACACAATATATGTTCAGAATTAGGGAAGACGTCGATGAGAACCTGTATAAAGCCCGAGCTCATGGTCTGCCACAATAGTGTGTGGAGGGTAACCTCTATCAAAAATAGTTTGAACACACTCTAACACTTATCGGTAAGTGTTTGTTTGCTTATTGCTCATCCAAACAGCGGCCAACAAAAACTTAGGCCCCATTGGCATAACACTAATGACATCTAAGTATGCCACGTTGTACCCATATCCAATGAACGATGATTTTTTACTTAAAAAATATAACATAACTACACACGATAACAAAAATTTTCTATATTTTCTTCTGAATAATTAAAATTTCATATAATAAAAATAATATATTTCTCATGTTAATAATAAAGCATATCTGTTAGTCTTGTATGTCGCATCCATTATTAATACAAATGGATACGCATGAACAAGTGCATATGAATCTGGGTGCGCAAACACATCGTCACTTAGAATATCAACCCCTAGCTCCATTCCTTGCCAATAAATATATCCATGATCAATGACCAATTTAAAAAATTATTGAACCATTGTCTGACCCTCCATACTATAAACCCTTAACTTGTGTCTAATGTTGTACACAGTTTTTTCCTGTGCAAATAATTAGTAAGATATGTGAAATTTAACATCAACATATGTTGAAACAAATATCTATAATGATTAAGGTAACATCAAATTTTTACAAACCTGATGATATTGTTCAGGTTCTCCCACTTTAGATGATCTATTATGTGTTTTTATTTAACCTGACATTTACTCATTTGCTTATTGATATTTATTTCTTGGTCAATCATTCTCGCTGCTAAGGTATGACCGTGGCAAGACTTTATGAACTTGTGATTTATATAGTAAAAGCATTATCTTTTACTACTCATTCCCACTTGAAAATATTAATTTTATTTATTTATTCATTTGTCTCATAATATTTGATTTATTTGTATTATTAATAAAAACTTAATGATATTTTTTTCTTTGTACCCTACTTTAATTACGATTTATTCTAAATTCTAATAATTTTTTTAATTAATAAAGTATAATTAAATTCAATGAATATTTAAGACTTTTTATTTTTTAATGTTATAAATTTTAATAATTCTTAATTTATTTAAAAATAATAAATAAATTTAATATTTTGAAATATAGGGAGTAGTATTTATTTCTCAAGACAGAAAAGGTAAAGGACAAAATGATACCATCATTGGTTATGGAAAAGAAAAAATTTGCTACATGATATTCCATATTTGTGCTTCATAAAATAATCTTTTTTAGCTTAAATTTCTATTAAATTTTGGTGTTTTAATCACCATTTAGACTCCCTTTATCTCTTATTTGCTTTAGGTGAGTTTATTGAAGATTTGGAATTGAATGAAGCAAATAAGGAGATTTTACACAATGAATAAAAACAGAGAAATGTAGAGCAAAACAGCCTGATAGATAAATTTCAAGTGGGATTTTGACATCTATAGAGATTTTAAATTCAAATGTAATCTTCTAGACATTGATAGAGAACATTCTAAAGTTTTCATAAATGTAAAATATATGCCAATCAAGTTCATTTGGCTACCCTGATTATGCTGCACATTCAACTGTCCTGTATTGTGTTCCAGTTTTGATACATTTTGGTCAAACGATCATATCACCAACTTCTTGGAAATATATGATACTTTCAAGATTAATGGGGCTTCTGAAGATGCCATCTGTCTTCGGCTATTTCCATTTTCATTGAGGGATCGCGCCAAGTCGTGGTTGAAGTCACTTCCACCGAGCTCTATTACTATATGAAACGATCTTGCCGAGAAGTTCCTAGCTAAATACTTCCCTCCTGCAAGGACAGCCAAGCTAAGGAATGACATTTTCTCTTTTCAACAAATGGAGAGTGAGAGCTTATATGATTCTTGGGAGAGATAGAAGGAGCTCTTGAGGAAATGTCCACATCATGATCTTGATTTGGGGCTGCAAATACAAACATTCTATAGTGGGTTAAATTTTCCTTCCAAGCAACTCATTGATGCTTCTTCGGGAGAAACTACAAATTTGAAGACACCGGAAGAGTTACAAGACCTCATTGAAAACATTGCTATGAACAACTACCAATGGGGGAATCCAAAACCGAAAGTCAAGCCTAGTGGAATACACAATGTATACATGATGACAGCTTTGGAGGCTAAATTCGATGCACTAAACAAGAGGATTGAGAGCTTGAGTTTGTCACTCAAACCTCCCAAGTGATGATGGCTTGTGATTTTTGCGGCGGTGGTCATCCAAATCATGAATGTCAAACCATGGGAACTTCTAATGCATCATCAATGGAGCATGTGGATTTCCTTGGAGGAGGAAGGCAACCCAACAATACTTATAGTAATACTCATAATCCGGGGTGGCGGAATCATCCAAACTTCTCATGGAGCAACCAAGGGCAACAAATACCGTTTCATCCTCTCGGTTTCCAAGTTTCATCAAACTCTCGACCTCAAACATCTCTTCCTTATCAACATCAACCCCCTCCACCTCTTCAACAACTGGTGAAGCCTAGCCTTGAAGAATTAATGACAAAGTTTATTGAAACTACTGAAAATTGGTTCCAAAATCAAGAAGCATCCATGAGGAACCGACAGGCTTTCATTCACAATTTGGAAAACCAAATAGGCCAATTGGTGAAGCTTGTTTCAGAAAGGCAAGCTGGAACCCTCCCAAGCAATACCAAGCCGAATCCTAGGGAACATGCTAAAGCCATTACCTTGAGGAGTGGAAAAGAATTGGAGATTGCAAAGTAGAAGGTGCAAGAAAAAGAACAAAAGAAGATAGATGAACCAATGTATGTTGATGATGAAGAAAGGATTGAGAGGAAAGAAGAACAAAAGAAAAAGAAATTCCAGAATACAAGCCAAAAATCCCATATCCTGCCCGACTTCAACAAGAGGAAAAAGATGAACAATTTGGTAAGTTTCTTGAACTTTTCAAGCAATTGCATATCAACTTACCATTTGTTGAAGCTCTATCGTAGATGCCAAGATATGCTAAATTCTTAAAGGAGATCATTTTCAAGAAAAGAAAGCTAGAGGACTTCTCAATGGTGACATTGAATGAGGAGTGTTCAGCGATTCTTCAAAACGAAAACAAGCTACCCCAAAAGCTAAAGGATCCAGGGAGTTTTACTATTCCTTGTACTATTGGTAGTTTGTCAATTGGAAGAGCATTAGCAGATTTAGGAGCTAGCATTAATTTGTTGCCATATGAAATGTTTAAAAAGTTGGGATTGGGTGAACCTAAACCAACTAGGATAAGCATTCAATTGGCCGATAGATCAGCGAAGTATCCTAGGGAAATTATTGAGGATGTGCTTGTGAAAGTTGATAAATTCATATTTCATGTTGATTTTGTTATACTTGACATGAGCGAGGATGTGGATGTGCCTTTAATTTTAGGGTGACCTTTTCTAGCTACCGCTAGGGATAATATAGATGTATGTGAAGGGAAGTTCACCCTTAGGTAAGGGAAGAGGAAGTTATTTTTAAGGTTCCAGAGGCTATGAAATATTCTCTTGATCATGATGATTCTTGTTTTAGGATAGATGTTATTGATGACCTTGTCTCCAACTATGTGCAGGGATTATTAAATGATGATCCTTGGGAGATATCCTTGTTTCAAGATAAAGAAGCAAAGAAGGGGTGTCATGAGAATGGTGAAATAATAGCACATTTGGAGTCATCTCTAGTCACATCAGAAGGGGTAGAGTTTGAGAAAATTGAGAGGGAAAAAGGGAAAAATTTGAGAACCCCCCAGAGCTGGAGTTGAAAAAGTTGCCAGAGCATTTGGAGTATGTTTTCCTTGCGAATAATTCTAAGCTTCCAGTGATCATTGCAACAGATTTGCAAGAGGAGCAGAAAGAAGAGCTCATAAAGTTGTTAAAGAAGCATCCGAAGGCAATGGCGTGGAAGATCTCGGACATCGACGGTATTAGTCCTTTATTTTGCACCCACAAAATATTGATGGAAGAAGACTTCAAATCAGTGGTGCAACCCCAAAGAAGGCTAAACCCAAACATGAAAGAAGTGGTCAAAGTAGAGGTAATCAAGCTTTTTGATGCCGGTCTTATATACCCCATCTCGGATATACCCTGGGTAAGTCCCGTCCAAGTAGTTCCCAAGAAGGGAGGAATGACTGTGGTGCCTAATGAGAAAAGTGAATTGATTCCTATGAGGACCGTGACGGGATGGAGGGTATATATAGATTATCGGAAGCTTAATGATGTCACTTGGAAGGATCACTTTCCACTACCTTTCAATGACCAAATGCTTGAGAGACTTTTCGGTCATAGGTACTATTGTTTTCTTGATAGTTTTACATGATATTTTCAAATTCCAATTGCCCCGGAAGATCAAGAGAAGACTACATTTATCTGCCCTTATGGTACTTTTGCTTACCGTTGCATGCCTTTTGGTCTATGTAACCCTCATGCAACTTTTCAAAGGTGCATGTTAGCTATTTTTGAAGGTCTAGTAGAGAATGTTATGGAGGTCTTTATGGATGATTTCTCTGTCTTTGGTGATTCTTTTGAGTTTTGTTTGAAAAATCTTTAAAAAATTTTTCAAAGATGTGAAGAAACAAATTTGGTTTTGAATTGGGAGAAATGTCATTTTATGGTTAAAGAGGGCATTGTATTAGGGCATAAGATCTCTAGCAGGGGCATAAAGGTTGATAGAGCCAAGGTAGAAACCATAGAGAAATTGCCACCACCTACTTCGGTAAAAGCAATTAGGAGTTTTCTTGGTCATGCAGGGTTCTATAGAAGATTTATAAAAGATTTTTCAAAAATTACAAAACCTCTTACACATTTTCTTGAAAAAGATGCACTCTTTTTGTTTGATGATACATGCTTGATTGCTTTCAATGTGTTAAAGCAAAAACTGATTGATTCTCCCATATTGGTTGTTCCCGATTGGTCCATTCCCTTTGAACTAATGTGCAATGCAAGTGACTTTGCATAGGGGCAGTGGTTGGACAAAGGCAAGAAAGGCATTTTCAGCCTATATACTATGCAAGCAAGACCTTGACGGAAGCAAAAAAAAACTATACCACAACTGAGAAGGAGCTTCTTGCTAATAGTTTTCTTTTTTGATAAATTTCGTCCCTATCTTGTTTTGTCTAAAGTCATTGTTTATACGGATCATTCAGCACTCAAATATCTTCTTAACAAGAATGATGCAAAGCCTAGACTAATTAGGTCGGTACTTTTATTGCAGGAATTTGATTTGAAAATAAGAGACAAAAAGAGCGCCAAAAATCTCGCTGCCGATCATCTATCAAGATTAGAGAACCCACATTTGAAGCAATTGAATGAGGAAGACATCAATGATACGTTCCCTGATGAGAGGCTATACTTGGTTATAGGTAATAGTGATCACATTCTTTGGTTTGCAGATTATGCTAACTATATTATGGGTCGGATCCTACCAAAGAATTTAACCCCTCAACAAAAGAAGAAATTCTTTTCGGAATTAAAGTATTTTCTTTGGGAGAATCCGTTTTTGTTTCAGATTTGTGCAGATCAAATCATAAGGAGATGTGTAGTCTATCCCGAGAACATGGACATATTAGATCATTGCCATAAAGGTCTGGCTGGTGGTCATTATCAAGCCAATGGGACAGCAAGAAAGGTACTTGAGTCGGGATTCTATTGGCCGACTTTGTTTAAAGATGCCCAAAGGTGTGTGGAAAACTATGACAATTGCCAATGGACATGTAATATCTCAAAAAGGCATGAAATGCCCCTCTCCACATTTCAAGTATGTGAAGTCTTTGATTGTTGGGGAATTGATTTCATGGGTCATTTTCCAAACTCTTTTGGTAATGCATACATCTTGGGCGCAGTTGATTATGTCTCTAGATGGGTGGAAGCCCAAGCTTTGCCAACAAATGTTGCCAGAGTAGTTGTTAAATTCTTGAAAATTTTGTTTGCTCGCTTTGGCATCCATAGAGCTATAATTAGTGATCGGGGAAATCATTTTTGTAACCAGCAACTTGAGAAGGTCTTGCTTCGATTTGGTGTTACTCACAAAATGGCAACCCCTTATCATCCTCAAACTAGTGGTCAAGTAGAAGTTGTCAATAGATAAATCAAAAGAATTTTGGAAAAGATTGTTGAACATACTACGAAGGATTGGAGTGTCAAGCTTGATGATGCTTTGTGGGCATATAGGACTGCATACAAGACCCCCATCAGGTTTACTCCATATAGATTAGTCTATGGGAAGTCATGTCATTTACCAGTTGAGGTTGAACATAAAGCATATTTGGCTATTAAGTTGATTAATTTTGATCTTGATCTTGCAGGAAAGACCAGAATACTCCAAATTAATGAACTTGATGAGTGGAGGAGAGATGCCTATGAGAACTCGCGAATCTACAAGGAAAAAGTGAAGCAATGGCATGACAAGCACATATTTTCGAATAGGGAATTAAAGGAGGGATATCAAGTGCTATTGTTTAACTCTCGATTGAGGCTCTTTCCTGGAAAGCTCAAATCACGATGGTCGGGACCATTCGTAGTACACAAAGTTTACCCTTATGGTGTAGTAGAAGTTGCACATCCTGATAAGGGAATTTTCAAGGTTAACGGCCATTTTCTCAAACACTATCATGGAGGAGATCCAAAAGAACTTGAAAAAATCTCTTTAATCCTTCATGATCCAAAAGATAAGTGATCTTTTATATATATATATATATATATATATATAGTTTATTGTATATAATTTTGTTTAATATGGTTTTGCGTTTGAAGATTTTAATCATCTTAAATTGTGAAGAGTTTTATAATGTGTTGTTTGGTGTGATTTTTATGTTTGTAACTAATTATTTTGTTCAATTTTGTTGTTGAATTTGTAGTTGAGTTTGGCAAAGAAAAAAGGACCAAAACAGCGCCGTTTGGATAGAACCAAATGGCGACACGTCACTGTTTCAATCCAATCCCTGCAGAACTGGATTGAAGTGGCGCCGTTTGGATGGGACCAAACGTCGCCGCTTCACTGTAGCCGCAAATCTAGTTCTGCCGATTGGAGTGAAACGGCGCCGCTTGGTGTGATCCAAGCAGCGTCGTTTCACTGTTCACCAAAAAAAATCGAGACCTGCATCTCTTTTTCTCATTTTCTCTCTTTTGTCTCTTCTTCCTCCCCTTTTTCTCTCGGTTCTCTCTTTTAATTTCTTGTTCAAGAAAAACCAACCTTCCCACATTTTTATTTCACCTCAACTCATCCTCCCACTTCTAATTTTTGGAGGTTCTTCTTCTTGACTCAACTTTGAGGCGCATGAGCTTTCAAGCACTCAACTAGAATTGGTTCGTCTCTTTTAACTTTTTATCTTACAATCCTTATTTTTCTTATTTATTTTATTTTATTTTTGGTTAAATGCTATAGTAAATTGTGATTGTTGTGCAAATTTGTTTGTTGATTGGCTTGCAATTTTTCTATATTTTTGTTGGTTCTCTCTTGTTTTCCTCTATGCCTACCATGTGTTTGATAAAAGGCCACAATGAAACTTCCTTGTTAAATTTGTGATTGTCTTTACTACTTTGCATTCCATTAGCTTAGTATAGACTTCTTTTCATTAATTTGATAGTTATTTTATTTAATTTTATTACTTAGTATATTTATGAGTTAATTAGCCTTTGTCTTAAATTTCTAGTGATAATATTTTTTTCTTTTTTAACCAAATTGCAATTTTTATTTTTTGTGTGTAATCCTTGTAAAGTTTCTATTTTCACATAGGTAGCCTAATTTCTCTTAACGGTTAATTTTGGAAAGAAAGCATGTCGAGGAAAACCACTACCCAACCCAAAAAACCTAAACGCACAAGGGCTGGCCCTTCCTCACAATCACCCCAAATACCTCAATCCAATATTTCATACCTCCATCCTACTCGTTTCACCGATGATCAATATTGGGAAAGGTACACTTCACGTCAACAAAACTCCATGATCATTGAGCGTACCATTTCCTCTGAGGTGGATGAGATGTTTAATATTTCTGTTTTTTTCCAAGCCATAGGATGGAGGCCAATCCTTAACCTTTTCGGTAATTACTATCCCGTCCTTTTCAAGGAATTTTATGCCAATATTAGGGATAAATTTGACAAATTTGGCAAGGTCCTTCATACTCAGGTTAAGGGTCAACCAATTGTCGTCACCCGCATCCTTCTCGCTGAACTTCTTCACATTCCTGATGAAGGGAATTTGGTACGTATAGACAATAAAAAAATAGGTACTTTCTGACTGGGAGTGGAATTTTAGCACAGCTTGGCGAGCATTACATCTAACACATTGCATAATGGGTTCAAGTTACGTTTTTAACGCCAATACCCTTTCCCCTAGGCTTCGTTTAGTGGTTTATTTGCTTGCTTTTAATGTTATACCTAGAGTGAGTGGATTGAATGAGGTTCGCTGCTCGGATATTTATATTACCCATAAACTGCATAATCAATCACCCATTCCATTGGCTTCTCTTCTACTAACCCAAATGAATGTGGTGGTCGCTTCTGGTTTTACCACGAAATTATTTGTTTTTCCTCTTCTTATCACACAGATTCTCTGATGCTTTAACGTGGATTTTAGCAGTGAGGTTGCCCTTTCCACAACGGCTTCTGAAGTGCACACCACTAAAACACTCCATAACTGCGGTTACAGATATGACGATGTACGGATTGAATGGATCAGAAAAGTAGATGCTGAAATTCAGCAAGGCTGCTACTCTACGGTTGGCGTGCATGTGGACCCAAAAAGTGTACACCGAGCTCGTCCTAATATCGCTTCATCCTCCACTGCATATTGCGCACTACCTTCGCTGAAATTCAGATTCAATTGGGCAGCCTTTCTATGGTAGATCACACTCGCCAAGAATAGCTTGAGGAACTTCATATAGTCCAACAACAAATTCTTGAGCAACAACAACTTTTGGGCCAACAATGTGCCAGCCTTGCTGAGTCTCAGGCAACGCTTCTTCAGAATCAGAGCAACTTATGCACATAATGCAACAACAGGAAGCGCATCTCACCGGGCTTTGGCGACAACTTTTTGCAGGAGCTGGCCCCGGCTAGAGTGGAGGAACCGGCGGTATATGAACAAAGGAGAGTTATTTCTTTTCTATTTTTGTTCTGTTATTTATTTCCTTTATTGCTATATTTTTATGCTTCTGTTTTCCTTATATCATTATTTCTAGTTTGCTTTCATTTCTTTTTGCAAGCCATGTTTTTCACCATTTCTGTGTTTTGGTTGTTTGGTGTTGAGTTTCTTTCCCAACATTGCAGACAATGTTGTTTTAAGCGTGGGGGAGTTTGCTTTAGTAGTACAGACTATTTTCATGATTTTGGTTGAATTTTCTTGTTTTTTTTTTAGAATCTTCAAGGTATTTTAAAACTTTCATGTTTAATCTTTTCTCAAAGAGTAATTATAAAAGCTTTTTAAAGGTCATATCTAATACCCTAAACTTAGATTAAGTAAGCACCCCTTGTATTCTTTGCATGTATGGAATTTATCTTTTCAGCACATCTCCACTTTGTTTTTGTTGTGAAGATTATGGAGTTGAATATTGTGTTATTGGCCTTAGAATTCAACATAATGTTTACCCTAGAACCCACATTTACTTACCTTGAGGCGAAATGAATAAGTAACCTTAGTTTGATCTTGAAATGATGGTAATAGGCCTTCTTTGTCTCGATTGAGCCTTTCTAGCCATCATCTCTTTATTTTATCCGTAGTACCCTTTCTTGAAGCCTTTGAGCATAAATTTTTCAATCTATATTCTTGATTTTTCCTTCTTTCAAACTTTAAACTCCACTCTTTATATTTTAACCTTCTTTACGAGAGCTAAATGCATTTTTACCCTTAAGTCGACAAAGAGTATTGTGGAAATCGAAACAAATTGTGGAGGGGAAGATGATAGGAAAATGGCTCTATGGGTTGAGTTAATCAAAGAAAAAAGGGAGATGAAATTTCTTTATTTGATCAAGAATTAAAATATACCTCAATCTAAAAAAATCTAAAAAAAGATTGAAAAAAAAAGGTTATATATGTTTACTACTTTAAAGGCTTATTACATTTATTGATGTCTTCAAGAATTATATATAGTTACATTATTATTGTGAATTTTGTTATCATTGAGGTATAAACTTATGGTTGACGAAGATAGATGGTGAAGGAAAAGTTGTGGTTTGAATTATGATTTGGTGCAAGTTTGTTGAATGTAGGGTGAGGGGAACTTGTAGAGAATGAGAGTTTGTAGTTGAATATATGAGAATGGTGATATTCCTTGTGGCTAATAAGGATTGTTACTTTTGTTTTATGTCTCATTCCTTTCTCTTTAGCTCTCATTTCTTTGACTTGAAACTCTGTACCTTTCGTTTGGCACCTTAAACTTTTCCCGAGCCTAAAGTTATAAGCTTGAAAGTCCTACCTAATCGAGGTTAAATTTTGGTTGTCGTATTAGTGGAGAGGTTTTGTAAATGTCGGGCTTATGGGGTATTATGCTTTCTTGATGATAATTCCTTAGCCAATAATATGAAATTTACTCCTACAATTGTTGAGCATTTGCATTGGCTGGAAACACACACACACACGGTTTCTTACTTGCATTATAATACAATGGGGTGATTGTTTAATCTTTGTGATGGGTATTTGGGACGACATTTAGATTGATTGTGTAGATTGCTCAAGATTTCTCAAGAAGCAATGCCTTCTCTATTTTGCAGTCCTTTGTAATGCTTTAAAACACTTGTTATTGCTTGTGGATTATTTTTCAAATTTCTTAATTGTTTTGAAGTATTGCTTGAGGACAAGCAATATCTAAGTGTGGGGGAGTTTGATATTCCATATTTTTGCTTCATAAAATAATTTTTTTTGAGCTTAAATTTCTGTTAAATTTTGGTGTTTTAATCACCATTTACACTCCCTTTATCTCTTATTTGCATTATGTGAGTTTATTAAAGATTTGGAATTGAATGAAGCAAATATGAAGATTTTACACAATGAATAAAAACAGAGAAATGCATAGTAAAATAGCCTGGTATATAATTTTCAAGTGGAATTTTGACCTCTATAGAGATTTTAAATTCAAATGTGATATTCTATACATTTATAGAGGACATTCTAAAGTTTTCAGAATGGTAAAATATATGCCAATCAAAGTTCATTTGGCTGCCCTGCTTATGCTGCACATTCAACTGTCTTGCATTGTGTTCCAGTTTTGATACATTTTGGTAGAACAATCATATCTTACTTTCTAGATGTCCAATGGTGGTGATTCAAAGCTCTGTAGAAATATAAGCTCAAGTTCTACAACTTTCATGCAGACATCAAGACCTAAATCAGCCTATTTCAGGCTTGGAATTCACCTAGAATTCAAAATCACTACTGCCACAGTTGTGCAGCAGAAAACTGCACCCAAACTGGGAGCAAGCGGCACCCTTTGGTCTGAAGCTGTTTCTCTACTGCTTTTCTCTCTCTTTGGGTTGGATATAAATACTCATTTAGGGTAAAAAGAGGCAGACGGCTGGAGTGGAGAGAAAACAGCAAAAACACACCAAAACTCACTCAAATCCCATCTCAAATCTTCATCTTTACAAGATAAATCAAGAGAGAAGATTGAATTCATGAAGAAGGAGGACATCCACCTTGAAGATTCAAGATAAAATCTGCAATTTCTCAACGCTACAGTGACGAATTTCAGCCTTGAAGAAGAGGAGATTTCCACCATGAAAATGAGGAATTCTTCCTCTTTCTTTGTTGCTTTATGTACTTTGAATTGTAATATGTCGATGAGCTAAACTTTTGAATACTTGGATGGGTATGAACCCTAGATTTTATCTATGTGAATGAATTGTTTCTCTTGGTTGATTAAATTCAAATTTCTTGTGGATTGTTTGTGGGTTTGAATGGTTGAATTGATTTGGTGGATAATTGATGTATTGTTAGCCCTAAGGGCAAATCATGTAGTTTTGATAAATGACAAATATTGATGAAGACTAATATGTTTGAATATTGTGTGATAGGATTTGTAAACAAAGAAGTATGAAGTCTCATTGCTTTGAAGCAAAAGTTCAAGAACAACTTCAGTTAAGCAAAGTATTTGGAGTTTGAAGAATGTTGTTCTAAAGATGATCAAAAGGCATTGAAGACTTGAAGTGTATAGTGCATTTAACTTGTAGGTAAATTTCTATGTAAACTCTACACTTGTATGTCTTGGTTATCATTGAATGCATAAGAGAGCATAAAAAGAATCTTATGATCTTAAAAGCCTTTGAATGAATCTGTTTACGAAATATGTTAGTAAACTTCATATGTTCTTGTTTTTCAAGCTTATATATGGTTAAATAAGTTTTCTATACATATCAAATATTTTTCAAACTCATTGAAGTTATATCTCAAATGATTTTACAAAGTTTGAAAATGCTTTAAAAAAATTCGGTCGTCCGAATTTTTGGTCTTCAGCATGGTCACTGTTCTTCCAAAAAATTCGGACGAAGCTTTCGGACGCAGCAAAAAATTCGGTCGTCCGAATTTTTGTTCTCAGCATGGTTACTATTCATCCAGAGAAATTCGGATGAAGATTCGGACACAGCCAAAAAATTCGGTCGTCCGAATTTTCTAAAACTAACCGTTACTAGCCGTTTTATGACCGTTTTAACTGATTTTCAAATTCTATAAAAGTCATAAACGTGTAATCTTTTGTAAATTCTTGAAATCTTGAAAACTCCAAGCATTCAAAAGCATTTACCAAACATTTCTCAAGCTCTCTTATGTCTTGTGCATTCAATTGATCAATCCAAAGACATCAAAGTGTAAAGGTGCAAATTTGTGTAATATCTACCATCAAGTGCTAACTTCTACACACTCTCATTTATTTATCATATTCTGTAGTTCTAATAGCTCTAGCAAGGTTATCTTGATTACATAAAATCCTTTAGATAAGGGTGATCCTTGAAAGTGTGATTCAAGGTTGTTTAAGATATAAAACCATTGTTTTTGGTGAACCTTGTATTGTAAACATTACTAGAAGAGGTTGTGAGTGTAAAACCATAGTTTGGTGAACCTCTCTTGTAATTTGTAAACCTGAGCAATTAGTAGATTTGTTGAAATCCTTAAGTGTGAGCTTAAGGTAGTGGATGTAGATCTTGAGGATCGAACCACTATAAATTGTTTGAGTTCTTTGCTATTGCTTTCATTAATGCCTTGCTATCAATTATCTCTAATTAGCTCATATAACTTGTTCTTGGTATAAACGCATAAAAGGTTTAAGTTTGCAAAAATTAGCCAAATACCTAATTCACCCCCCTCTTAGGTATTTCAATTGGTATCAGAGCTAGAACTTCTTTGTGTGGTTTAACAACCTAGAAGACAAAGATCCTATGACTAATATGTCAAACCTACCTTACCTATAAGGATCCTCCACAAATAGACCACCTTTGTTTAATGGAACAAATTACACTTTCTGAAAATCTAGAGTTAAAATTTATATTTGTTCTATTAATTTTGATTTGTGGAACATAATTGAGAAAGGTCCTTATATCCCAATGAAAATGAGTATTGATGGAATAACCTCAGTACCTAAGCTCACTGATGAATTTGATGAGCATGATTCTAAGAAAATGACTTTAAATTATCAAGCCATGAATATATTAAGTTGTGCTTTAGATGTTACTGAATACAATAGAGTTAGTGGATGTGATTCTGCTCAAGACATGTGGAGATTACTTCAAATTACACATGAAGGTACTAATCAAGTTAAAGAATCTAAACTTGCCATGTTAGTTAGAGATTATGAACTGTTTACCATGAAACAAGGAGAAAATATTAGTAATATGTTTACAAGATTCACTAACATTTTTAATGGCTTAAAAGCTTATGGTAAAGGCTATTCTATGGGAGAGCAAAACAGAAAGATTTTAGATGCTCTACCAAAATCCTGGCAGCCTAAAACACTTGCCATTGAGGAATCCAAGGATTTGAAGACTCTTCCACTTGAAGAGCTCATTGGATCTCTACTGACTCATGAAATGAAGATAAAATGGCTAAATGACAAGGAAGATGAAGAAAAGGGAAGAAAAGGAGTTGTACTCAAGTCTTCAAATCACTTGAGTGAACAAGAACAGTCTTCAAGTGAAAAAGAAGGAGGAAATAGTGGAGAAGAAGAGATTGCAATGGCAGTAAGGAAGTTTAAACAACTCTACAAAAAGGAGTTTCTCAAGAAAGGAAGAAAACCAGTCAAGAAGAGTGGACAATCCTCATCCTACAAACCTCAATGTTTTGAATGTAAAAGCACAGAGCATCTTGTTGCTGACTATCCTAAAGCTTTGGAAAAAGAAAGAGAAAGCAAAAACAAAAAGAAATCTGTCAAGAAAGGAAAAGGATTAGCTGGAACATGGGATCAACAAGAAAGTGGGGATGAAAGTGAAGGAAATGCCAGCATATGCTTTATGGCCATTGATGATGAGGTACAATCTTCACCCTCTATTTCAAATGTGTATGATGATGATATTGATTCCAGTGATCTAATTGTTGAGTTATATGAAGAATTAAAAAAGGCTTCAAAAAGAAATAAAGAAATAAAACTCAAAATAAATGATTTATCTAATGAAAATTCAAAATTATGTGTTGAAAATGGAAACCTTCTTGAAACCATTAGTTGCATTACTATTGAAAAAGAAGTTTTGAATACAACTATACAAAACATATCTTTTGAAAACAAAAAGCTTTGCACTAGAATTATTTCTCTTGAATCAATGATAAAAGATCATGAGCTTCTAAAAAGGAAAGTTAATGATCTAACTTTATGCATTGAGAGATTTACAAATGGAAGGGAAAATTTGAATAAATTACTTGGCTATCAAAGATCTTCATTTGTAAAACATGGTCTTGGTTTTACTCATGATTATTCTGCTCCAAAACAGAAAAAATCTTTTGCTAAAGAATCTTATCATTCTAAATCACATATTTGCTGCACTTATTGTGGTAAACATGGACACAAGGTGTCTAGATGTTTTATCAAAAGAAAAATAGAAAGTGGTGTTAAAACCATTTGGAAAGTCAAAGAAACTTTTACTAACCCACTTGGACCCAAGAAAATATGGGTACCAAAAATCACCCTTTCAAATTTGGTGTAGGTACAATTTGCCTCAAGATCAAGTGCCACAAAATGGTTCCTTGACAGTGGATGCTCATGGCATATGACTGGAAATGCATCACTTGTTAGTGAACTTCAAACTACAAGTGAAGGTTTTGTCACATTTGGAGATAAGAAGAAAGGAAAAATACTTGGAATAGGTAACATTGGTAAAGGTTCTTTCCCTCTTATTAAGAAAGTATTACTTATTGAAGGTTTAAAGTATAATTTACTGAGTATTAGTCAATTATGTGATAATGGATGCAAAGTAGAGTTTAAATGTGATACTTGTACTATTCTTGACAATGCAAGTAACAAAACTATCTTTGTTGCTAAAAGAGTTGGTAATGTATATGTGTTGTATCTTGATGAGCTTATTACTAATGATATTAAATGTCTTGCCATTCATGACAATGATGGATTTTTATGGCATAGAAGATTAGGACATGTGAGCATGAATTTATTGAACAAAATTTCTACACAAGAGCTGGTGAGAGGATTACCTAAATTGCATTTTGATAAAACTCGTCTCTGTGATGCTTGTCAATATGGAAAACAATCAAAAACATCTTTTAAACCAAAGAAAATGGTTTTTACCTCAAAACCTCTTGAACTAATTCATATGGATTTATTTGGACCTATGAGGACTACTAGTCTTGGTGGTAAAATCTATGCTTATGTGATTGTTGATGATTTTTTAAGATTTACATGGGTAATCTTCTTAGCACAAAAAGATGAAACATTTTATGAATTTTCAAAACTCTTCATAAAGGTTCAAACCTCTCTTGATTGCAAACTGATTTCTATTAGAAGTGATAATGGAAGAGAATTTTGTAACCAATACTTTACAAAATTTTGTGATGAATATGATATTACTCACAATTTTTCAGCTGCCAAAACACCTCAACAAAATGGTGTTGTTGAAAGGAAAAATAGAACCTTACAAGAAATGGCTAGATCAATGCTTTGTGAAAACTCATTACCAAAGTATTTTTGGGCTGAAGCTGTAAATACAGCTTGTTATATCATGAACAGAGTTTTACTAAGACCTTTTATAAGAAAAACACCTTTTGAACTTTTATTTGACAAAACTCCATCAATTGTCTATTTCAAAGTTTTTGGTTGTAAATGCTTCATTTTAAACACTAGCAACTATCTTGGTAAGTTTGATAGAAAATCAGATGAAGGAATTTTTCTTGGTTATTAATCAAATAAAAAGGCATATAGAGTCTATAATAAAAGAACATTGTGTGTTGAAGAAACTATTCATGTAACCTTTGATGAATCTAACATTTATCTTCAAAGAGGAAATGAAGATGATGCAGGCACATCAATGGTTGAAAATCATACTCAACACCAAGCACCCACAATGGAAGATCGTGCCAAAGAAGAAGAAATAATGGAGCAAGAACAAGATGGTCAATCAAGCAATGATCAAGAACTTCCAAAGGATATCACATATGCAAAAGGTCATCCTAAGGAGCAAATCATTGGTGATGTCTCCCAAGGGGTAAAAACAAGGCGGTACTTTGTTGATAACTTTGCTCTTTTATCTCATATTGAACCAAAAAATATTGATGATGCATTGTGTGATAATTTCTGGATTATTGCTATGGGAGAAGAGCTAAATCAATTTGAAAGAAATAAAGTTTGGTCTCTTGTTCCTAGACCTCATGATCATTCTGTTATTGGTACAAAATGGGTTTTTAGAAATAAGTTAAATGAACTAGGAGAAGTAGTTAGAAATAAAGCTAGACTTGTTGCTCAAGGTTTCAACCAAGAAGAAGGCATTGACTATGATGAGACCTTTGCTCCAGTGGCCAGATTAGAATCTATAAGAATACTTTTGGCATTTGCTTGCTTTAAAGGTTTTAAACTATTTCAAATGGATGCCAAAAGTGTTTTTCTAAATGGTTTTATTGAAGAAGAGGTTTATGTAGAACAACCTCCTGGTTTTATCCATGAAAAATTTCCAAATTATGTTTATAAGCTAACCAAAGCTCTATATGGGTTGAAACAAGCTCCAAGAGCTTGGCATGAAAGATTGAGTGGCTTTCTTCTTTCAAAAGGTTTTACAAAAGGAAAAGTGGACACAACTCTTTTCATAAAAACATCTCCTAAAAATGATATTTTACTTGTGCAAATTTATGTTGATGATATTATATTTGGTGCTACTAATACATCTCTTTGTGAAGAATTTGCCAAATCAATGCAAAATGAATTTGAGATGAGTATGATGGGAGAACTAAATTTTTTCCTTGGACTACAAATTAAACAAGTCAAGGATGGAGTCTTCATCAATCAAGCAAAGTATACCAAAGAGCTACTAAAAAGATTTGGAATGGATCAAGCAAAAGGAATTGGTACTCCAATGAGTTCATCAACTAAACTTGACAAAGATGAGAAAGGTAAAAACATTGATGAAAAAATTGTATAGAGGTATGATTGGGAGTTTACTCTATCTCACCGCTAGTAGACCAGTATATTATGTTTGTCTGTTTGCTTGTGTGCTATATTCCAATCATGTCCTAAAGAATCTCATCTAATTTCTGTTCAACGAATATTTTCGTTATTTGATTGATACACATGACTATGGTCTTTGGTTTTCTAAAACTTCATCTTTTGAACTTATTGGATACTCGATGCTGATTATGCTTTGGGATGCAAAGTTGAGCGTAAAAAGTACAAGTGGTCATTGTCAATTTCTTGGTAGTTGTCTAGTATCTTGGTTTAGTAAAAAGCAGGGCTTGTGTATCTTTATCCACGAGCAGGTTTCGAATACATAGCTGCAGGAAGTTGTTGTGCACAATTATTATGGATGCAACATACATTACTTGATTATGGTCTTAACTTTAAGTGTGTGCCTATACTATGTGATAATACCAGTGTTATCAATTTGAGCATTAATCCCATTCAACACTCTAGGACCAAGCATATGGAGATAAAACATCATTTCATTCGTGATCATGTGATTAAGAAAGATATATGCTTAGAACATGTAAATACAAATGATCAAATTGCTGACATATTTACAAAGCCTTTGGCTGAGGAAAGGTTTAATCACCTAAGAAGACTCTTAGGAATTTCAAAATTCAATGACTGATGTGTGTATTAATGCTGTGATGAAAACAGAGATTTTTTGATCAAAAATTTGGACGCAGGATAGAAAATTCGGTCGACCGAATTTTCTGAACTGAAGAGACAGAAATTTTCGAGCGAAAATTCGAACGCAGACCTGAAATTCGGTCGTCCGAATTTTACGGATGCATCCTTTAAATGAAAATCGAACGGTTTCTTCCAAACATTACAACTTCCGAATTTTATATCCTTTCAAAACCTCTCATACCCATTCACGTCTGAATCAAAATCCTTTCAAATCCACACAATCTCATTCCGATTTGCCTCCATTTTTGAACTCCTAACCCTAAATTCTTACCAAAAATTCAGAACCTCTAAACAGAAACATATCAATGGTGAGAACAAAGAGACCTAACGTTGAGAAAGGCAAGGGAAAGGCTAAAGAAGGAAATGAAGATCCAATCCTCAACCAACCCAGAAAAATTTGAATTCCTCAAACCTTATCAGGGGTTGACAGGTTTGTCTCCATAAAAGCCACTCATGAATTTAATGAATGGAATAAGAATAGCAGAAAGATTATTCCTGGATATAAGGTGGATGCTGATAAACTGTCTAGCATGGATATGGTTCTATCTTATTTCAATGATGTTGGCTGGAGTAGTTTGCTATTTATTAATGAAGATTTTTATCCTACTTTGATATATGAATTCTATGCAAACCTAAAGGAAGAAAGAATTGAGACTGTTGGGGATAATAGGATACAATGGTATTCAACTAGAGTTTCCCAAGTTGATATTGAATTTAGTGAAGCCCTGATTAACAGAATTTGTGGGGTAGGTGACAATGGGGCTAGATATTATGCACCCTCAATGCATTGCTATGATCGTGAACTCTTTACATATGATAGATTTGAACAAGCTTTTACCAATGGAAGAGAGTTTAGATCTATAAAAGAAAGGGAAATCAAGAATTTGGATGCTAGAGGTAGAGTATTCATCATATGGTAACTAATATGATTGTTCCTAACTTTGGACATAAATCATCAGTAGGAAATATGCATATGGTATTAATGTTGGCATTGCATGAACAGAGAAGATTGAACTTTGGATATATAGCCTTAAGACACATGATTACTGCTAGAAAAACAATAACCAAGGCATTCCCTTTTGGAAGGCTATTGACAAAGATCTTTAAGCATTTTAAGATTAAACTCCCAGGAAGAGGGCAAGCCTTTAAAAGTGGAGAAATATACACTGATGAATCCCTTAAGAGAATGCAGCTTATTCTTGATGATGATGGGGTATGGAAAACAAAAAGAGAATGCAGGTTAGGAAAAGAAAAAAAGACAGAAAGTGTAGAAAAGGAAGTAGAGGAGGATGAAGATGAGGAAGATGAGGAAGAGACCTTTGCAAGAGAAATGAAAACAAAGAGGAAGCATGATACCTCAAGTGAGGGGGAGCAACCACCAACAAAAAGAAGAGTAGTTGAAGAAGAAACTGAAGTTGAGTCAAGGGGTGAAGGAATAACTATAGGTGACACCATAATAGCCAAAGCATTCCAAGAAGCCTTGAACAATCAAGTCAAGGAAATGGAGAAGATGTATAAGTTCTTTGAATCATTTGCTCCAATGGTTCTAGGAAAATTAGATGGACTAGAGAGTAGAGTGAAACACATTGAGGAAATCCTAATGAGAAATACTCAAAGTGGTGAAGGACCCTCTAGGCCTCAAGATAGAAATGAGGAAGATGATGATAAAGAGGAAGATAAGAAGGACAAAGATGATGATGGGGATGATCAAGGAGGAAATGATGAGACAATGGCAGAACAAGAAGAAGAAGAAGAAGAACGTGTACATGAAGAACCACAAGAGGCAGGAAGCCAAGTAGCTCAAGCTGAAATTGTCTCACCATCACACATTTCATTCAGCCAAGGAAGAGTGAAGCACTTGGCCATCAAGAAAGGGATTAGCAGAGCCTCTTCATCAACATCACAAGACTAAGCATCTCTTCCATTCTATTTACTGCTTTAAGTTATTTAAATTTTTAGTTATGCATCTAATGTTATAATCTTCTTCAGTATTTTTCTTGCATCTTATGTAATAGTGAAACTCAATGATGAAATTTCAGTGATGAGAGCTTTCTTTATGTGTTAAATTGTTAATCTCATTTTCATTGACCCCATCTTTGACTGATGACAAAAGGGGGAGAAGAAATGAGGATGACAAAATGTGTGAAAAACTGTTGTATGGGATGAGATAATGAATTTTCTGTATGCTTGTTTTCTGAGTCTTATGTCTCAATCCTATAGATGTTTTCTGTGTGTTTTCTGTAAATGAATAACTTGCTCTTGAATTGTTACTCTATGAAAACTCTATGAAAACATTTGAATGCATGAGCTATAACTTGTTGCCAAAAAGTATTCTATTCAAATTGATCTAAATCTGTTTTAATCTCTTCTATTATGTTTGAACAACCTTAGGCATTCATTATATTGAATTTATTACAGTTTGAACTTAAGATTTAAAAATTCGGATGCAAGCTCAAAAAATTCGGATGCATGCATATTTTGTTGCAAAAATGTGCTCTATTGTTGTTCAAATTGATTCAAACTTGTTTTAATCTCTTCCACTATGTTTGAACAACCTTAGGAAAGCTTATTTTCAAAAATTGAAGCTTTCATTTCACTTATTTTTTCAATTCGGATTTGATATGTCAAAATTCGGATGCATAGCATCTCAAGTCCAAACTAGTTGAAAAATGAGCACAATCTATGGGGGAGCAATGTTAATCTTTTTTGACCTTTAATACCTATCTTAGAAGTTGTCTTAATGATTAAATGCTATATCTTCTATCCTAGTAGTTGGAAGGAATGAGGTTAATGGAGGTTGGTTGGGTCATAGGCTCATTTGAATGTCAATGTGCTAAATTGGTTATCTTCTATCATTGACATCAATACTTCTTTGTACTACATTGTTTAAATCCATCACATTTTGCATCAAAGTTTGTCATCATCAAAAAGGGGGAAATTGTTAGCCCTAAGGGCAAATCATGTAGTTTTGATAAATGACAAATATTGATGAAGACTAATATGTTTGAATATTGTGTGATAGGATTTGTAAACAAAGAAGTATGAAGTCTCATTGCTTTGAAACAAAAGTTCAAGAACAACTTCAGTTAAGCAAAGTATTTGGAGTTTGAAGAATGTTGTTCTAAAGATGATCAAAAGGAATTGAAGACTTGAAGTGTAGAGTGCATTTAACTTGTAGGTAAATTTCTATGTAAACTCTACACTTGTATGTCTTGGTTATCATTGAATGCATAAGAGAGCATAAAAAGAATCTTATGATCTTAAAAGGCTTTGAATGAATCTGTTTATGAAATATGTTAGTAAACTTCATATGTTCTTGTTTTTCAAGCTTATATATGGTTAAATAAGTTTTCTATACATATCAAATGTTTTTCAAACTCATTGAAGTTATATCTCAAATGATTTTACAAAGTTTGAAAATGCTTTCAAAAAATTCGGTCGTCCGAGTTTTTGGTCTTCAGCATGGTCACTATTCTTCCAAAAAATTCGGACGAAGCTTTCGGACGCAGCAAAAAATTCGGTCGTCCGAATTTTTGTTCTCAGCATGGTTACTATTCATCCAGAGAAATTCGAACGAAGATTCGGACGCAGCCAAAAAATTTGGTCGTCCGAATTTTCTAAAACTAGCCGTTACTAGCCGTTTTATGACCGTTTTAACTGATTTTCAAATTCTATAAAAGCCATAAACATGTAATCTTTTGTAAATTCTTGAAATCTTGAAAACTCCAAGCATTCAAAAGCATTTAGTAAACATTTCTTAAGCTCTCTTATGTTTTGTGCATTCAATTGATCAATCCAAATGCATAAAAGTGTGAAGGTGCAAATTTGTGTAATATCTACCATCAAGTGGTAACTTCTACACACTCTCATTTATTTATCATATTCTGTATTTCTACTAGCTCTAGCAAGGTTATCTTGATTACATAAAATCCTTTAGATAATGGTGATCCTTGAAAGTGTGATTCAAGGTTGTTTAAGATATAAAACCATTGTTTTTGGTGAACCTTGTATTGTAAACATTACTAGAAGAGGTTGTGAGTGTAAAACCATAGTTTGGTGAACCTCTCTTGTAATTTGTAAACCTGAGCAATTAGTAGATTTGTTGAAATCCTTAAGTGTGAGCTTAAGGTAGTGGATATAGATCTTGAGGATCGAACCACTATAAATTGTTTGAGTTCTTTGCTATTGCTTTCATTACTGCCTTGCTATTAATTATCTCTAATTAGCTCATATAACTTGTTCTTGGTATAAACGAATAAAAGGTTTAATTTTGCAAAAATTAGCCAAATACCTAATTCATCCCCCTCTTAGGTATTTCAATTGGTATCAGAGCTAGAACTTCTTTGTGTGGTTTAACAACCTAGAAGACAAAGATCCTATGACTAATATGTCAAACCTACCTTACCTATAAGGATCCTCCACAAATAGACCACCTTTGTTTAATGGAACAAATTACACTTTCTGAAAATCTAGAGTTAAAATTTATATTTGTTCTATTAATTTTGATTTGTGGAACATAATTGAGAAAGGTCCTTATATCCCAATGAAAATGAGTATTGATGGAATAACCTCAGTACCTAAGCTCACTGATGAATTTGATGAGCATGATTCTAAGAAAATGACTTTAAATTATCAAGCCATGAATATATTAAGTTGTGCTTTAGATGTTACTGAATACAATAGAGTTAGTGGATGTGATTCTGCTCAAGACATGTGGAGATTACTTCAAATTACACATGAAGGTACTAATCAAGTTAAAGAATCTAAACTTGCCATGTTAGTTAGAGATTATGAACTGTTTACCATGAAACAAGGAGAAAATATTAGTAATATGTTTACAAGATTCACTAACATTTTTAATGGCTTAAAAGCTTATGGTAAAGGCTATTCTATGGGAGAGCAAAACAGAAAGATTTTAGATGCTCTACCAAAATCCTGGCAGCCTAAAACACTTGCCATTGAGGAATCCAAGGATTTGAAGACTCTTCCACTTGAAGAGCTCATTGGATCTCTACTGACTCATGAAATGAAGATAAAATGGCTAAATGACAAGGAAGATGAAGAAAAGGGAAGAAAAGGAGTTGTACTCAAGTCTTCAAATCACTTGAGTGAACAAGAACAGTCTTCAAGTGAAAAAGAAGGAGGAAACAGTGGAGAAGAAGAGATTGCAATGGCAGTAAGGAAGTTTAAACGATTCTACAAAAAGGAGTTTCTCAAGAAAGGAAGAAAACCAGTCAAGAAGAGTGGACAATCCTCATCCTACAAACCTCAATGTTTTGAATGTAAAAGTACAAACCTCTTATGTCTTGTGCATTCAATTGATCAATCCAAAGACATCAAAGTGTGAAGGTGCAAATTTGTGTAATATCTACCATCAAGTGGTAACTTTTGCACACTCTCATTTATTTATCATATTCTGTAGTTCTACTAGCTCTAGCAAGGTTATCTTGATTACATAAAATCCTTTAGATAAGGGTGATCCTTGAAAGTGTGATTCAAGGTTGTTGATATAAAACCATTGTTTTTGGTGAACCTTGTATTGTAAACATTACTAGAAGAGGTTGTGAGTGTAAAATCATAGTTTGATGAACCTCTCTTGTAATTTGTAAACCTGAGCAATTAGTAGATTTATTAAAATCCTTAAGTGTGAGCTTAAGGTAGTGGATATAGATCTTGAGGATCGAACCACTATAAATTGTTTGAGTTCTTTGCTATTGCTTTCATTACTGCCTTGCTATTAATTATCTCTAATTAGCTCATATAACTTGTTCTTGGTATAAACGCATAAAAGGTTTAAGTTTGCAAAAATTAGCCAAATACCTAATTCACCCCCCCTTAGGTATTTCATGTATAATCTGGAATTTTTTCACTTGAAATTGAGAAAGGAAGGGTGATTGCTAATTTATTCATAATCTAGAAAGTTTCACTTGGAATTGAAAAGGGAAGGGTGAAATAGACTATACACAAACAATGGGGATGATTTAGGTGACTAGAGATAGAAATCTCAACATCTTCTTGGTAATTAGAGAAATCGAATTGGAAATTTACAATTCTTAATGCACTCTTGGGTTGAATTGGTTAGAAATATATTTCAACTAATTAATCTAAGAGTAGAAAACTTCCATCTAGAGATAGAGTGAGTTTTAATTGAGGAATTTCATCAAACATAAGAAGGGCAATTCATTAACCAATGGACTTTTCTATCACATAAGTAATTCTAGGGGGATTAACCATCCAAGTAATGTTTTCTCTATTGAATTCTCTCTTGCAAGCAAGATGTAAGTTGGTTTAACTAGTTAAGTTAGATTTCTTTTCTTAGTAGTTATTCAAATCATTTTCACAAATAAATTTGTTAGGCTAAACTATAGAGTCGAAAGTGAGTAATAATACTTAAACATCCCCGTGGATATGATATTTAAATTCACTTGCCATTATACTACTCATAACGATAGGTGCACTTGCCTAGTATTTGTGTGTAAATTGTTAGAAATTGTAATAAAATTTAGTATAAGGGCATGCAAAACAACATAACACTAAAATTCTTCATTTCGTGTGGGACAAGTAGTGATGGATGGGGACGGGTACCGAGGCCTATTTCTTAAAAACTTAAATAAGTATTTCATCCTACTATACTTCTTTCATCTTATTTCTAATGATTTTCTTGTTATATTAAGATGTTTCAAAATATTTAACATTTTTTATAAAATAAAATATTTTAATATATTATATACTACCAATCACTAACCCCATTATAAATTAATTTTGTATATATGGATTGGATATTAAGTATCAACAAACCCGCATATTTCTTACTTTTTAATATACTTATTACTTTTATAATACAATTCAAACTTTTACATAAAAATTCGTATTTACTCAAACATTGTCAAAAGAAATTGGATGGAGGAAGTACTATTTTGACCCTATCTAAAATTTTCTCTATTCAATTAACAAACATTAGAAAGATGAAAAAAATTTAAGTTAGTTAATTTTTTAAATTTAATTTTCAAAATTTTAATTCTCATACTTTTAGTCAGATTATTATATATATTTATTATTTTTTAAAAAAATTATTTTCAACCTCCTCAGTTTGACCTATAGCTTAACTTGAACACATAGTTGATAGCCTCTGCTTTATTTTCCATCATTCAACCAAATTGACATGTTTTCTCTTTCTTCTTATTCTTTAGTTTCGTTTCGCACTACCTCAACCTTGATTCTTCACCCCCAACACCAATGTCTTAAAGTTTGCCGGCTCTAAAAGTTGTCTAGCTTCATATTTCAAACTTCAAATTTTCATGCTTCATTTTACTTCAGCTAATATGCTGAGGGTCTTTTTTTTAGAATGTGTGGAAGGCCCTCTACAGCTATTGGATCGGAATCTTTTGATATAATCATTGTGAGAGACCATGGATATTTTGGCACAATTTTTTTTCAAAGTGCAACTCAAATATGCCTTGTTAAGAAAAGCAAAAGTGAATAGTTCACATCACACTTGCTTTTTGGGTTGCTTTTTTGCTTTTACCAACTCTCGCCTCTCTCTTCCATTCTTCCATTTTGATCTATCTCCTCTCTCTCTCATCTTTCTCCTCTCCTCAAGAACTCTATCTCTATTTCTTTAAGAAATTCTTCATTTCAAAATAGATTCTAGCAAGGTTAGCCCCATATTATTTTAACTTTTTGTGTTTTCGCATATGCATTGAATCTAATAATTGGTGTTCTTTTCTTATTTTCTCTTGCATTGCCAAAAAAATCAATGTATGATCCTCAGTGTGATGCACAATGTCCTGGGGATGAGATTCTTGTAGATTCAGTCGATGAATGCCAACTTCCTATTTTGATAGGTAAAGTACCTAGATTGAATAATTATTCACTCTTGTGCGAATAACTATTTGCACGCCAGTGAATAATTATTCGCTACTTGTTTACAGATAACATTGAAGAACTCAAGAAATAGAAGTTCAGCACAGTGGAGGAGACTAATGAATTTTATATTGAATATGCCCACCGCGTGGGGTTCGACACATTGATCAATACCGTGTAGGGTTTGACTGGCAACCTGATAGCCTTCTTCCAACTTATGAAGAAAAAAGCAAGCAAAATGACAAAACATTGCATAATTACCCTATAGCAACACGGGCAAGGTAATATGGTTGGCATACTCATATTGTGGTGGTGATGCAAAATCTCCATATCACACCTCCGTAAGCCTACTGACAGTTGAGAAAGTGGCCATAGACATCAATCATATTACAGTAAAAATTTTGTCTAGGTTGGCAGCTATGAACTTCCACTCTTGTTAGTGTTGGATGCCATTCCTGAATAAAACATCAATACTACATAGAGAAATGAGAGAATTACTACTATTACTACTACTACTATTATTATTTTGCATCTGTAGAGTGAATAATTATTCACACTCTTACTCACCTTGTAATGAATAACTATTCAATACATAGTGAATAATTATTAACTTAAGAGATAATATTTATTAGATCAAGAGTTTATAATTAATCATCCAAGAGATTGAATAATTATTCATTTAAGACCAAAAACCCTTACTCTTTCCCATCTGGAGCAGTTTCGAGTTTGACATAGTTAACGCGCATGTTCTAATCTACAATAAGGGCAAATGTATTCATTGAGCCTACTACAAAGTGTGATCGGGGAAATTGTCTGGACTTTATTAGTTGCTAGCACTTATATATTGGCTCTGATAGAACGTCCTCAGCCAGAGTAGCGGGTTCATCTACATTAAGGACACTATAAAAAACGTTTGCCTCTGCAGCGGCCGTTTTAGTCCCGATGACACATGAACAAGTTCGTTTAAACCCATATCGGAATAGTCATAGCAATACAAGTAAGGAATGCTTATTCACCATACAGTGAATAATTATTCACTACACAACTAAACTAACTAAGTGAATAATGATTCACTATAAGTAATTATTCCCTATAATAACATGAATTAAGTGAATAATTATTCACTCAGAGGGAAGTAATTTAATTATACAAGGTACTAATTATTCACGGTATAATGTGGTTAGACACACTAAAATGAATAATTATTCATTGGTAAATGAATAATTATTCACCATTTCAGCATCCTCTTCTACACTCTCTTATGCCCACTTGCATTTTTCTCCTCCTTGAAGACTGGACCTCTATGTTTCTTTATGATGAGCTTCTTACGGGCTCCTCTCTTCTCTCTAACTTTAGGGTAGTGAGGCTCAACTAACTCTTCCTAACATCAATCTCTACATCACTCGGGCTCGAGATGTTCTCTTTCGCAGCCTGCAACACAGTCGGGGCATTCTCTTCTTCAGTCGCCTTACCAAAGACAACTACAGCCAAATTACTAGGGATCCTCATCCTAAATTCGTACTGGTAAGCCTCATCGAATGATCTTGGCCAGCAGACTATCCTAGCACTCTTCATTGCCAGAGAGCTCTCTCAGCTCAACTTTAGTCTCATCAAGCTCATTATGTAGTAGCCTTAGACAAGCTTGTAACTCAATCTTCCATGCAGCTCTTTGGCCCTCTGCCCATGTCTCCTTCCAATGGCATCCCATACTTCTAAAATCCTGTAGGCAATCTATAAGGTGCATGTACGTTGGACATCATTCGGTGTGTCTCACACATTCTATAAATAGTATACCAAAAAGCCAAAATAATCATCATGTTACTGACATTCATTAGTGATTAATTATTAAAATAATAATAATAATGTTACTAACATTCAATAATGAATAATTATTTTGCAAAGAGTGAATAGTGATTTACTTAAGAACTAATAATTATTTACTCAATGAATAATCATTCGTTGTTATTAAGTGAATAATTATTTTCTCTCGAGTGAATAATTATTCAATTGAGTTTGAATAATTATTTACTCCCAATTAAGATAATTATTCATGAAACATAATATCTTTTACCTGAATGAGATGTATATTTTCGTTTGGCCACTGCTGGACATTACTCAAACAATTTTGCATAAGTTAGTTTATATGTATGCGCCCACTGAACACTTTTACAAATCCTAAATCTTTTAAGATGTGATCGTATACATCTAGATCTATCTTGGAAGATGTTTTCGGGACCAAGACGGTCCCAATCGCCAAGTGAATGTAGAGCTTGGCGATAGTTTCAGTGGGCAAGTCTGGCTGAAAAATTGCTTCTCAGATTTCCTCAATAGAGATATGATTCTTGGGTAATAGTGAAAGCCTCATGGTCCAAGGAAAGCCCAGAGCTCTCTTAGATTTGGCTGCTCATTTGGAACCATTTAAAGAATCAATACCCTGCCCTGAAGTTCAGAAGCAGTACACAGTCTGAATGCCACTTTCTGTTATTCAAAGTTTACTCCATTTTTCAAAAGGGAAAACCTCTTTTCAAGGGTTGTTGCAGTGATAGAGATGTTCTAGCATCCTGCCTTAATGATCGTTAGTTGTAGCTGTATTAGGCCTTCAAAGCCAATAACTTTAGTGTCATCCATCTTTAACTTGCTTTGAGGATCCCTCTGTAGTACATGATTAACGTCCACAATTGGTTGTAGGTGACGCTTAGGTTGGAATCTCTAAGAACTTGTGTCTTAATCGTTGGAGAAAAAGAGGAGAGATGATGAGAGGTTTCGGAAGAAAGTTAAAGAGATTTTGAGAGCAAGTAATGAATTTTCTCTATTGGGCTAATTAACATGAATTGCTCTTCACTAAAGTGAATAATTATTCACTCTTATTAAATGTCAACTCATAGAAGAGTTTGGATGAAGTGAATAATTATTCACTTTATCGGTTGTCAACTCATAATGGTGCACCACGCATAAACTTGCAAAATCCAGCTACGTTCCTACACGTCCAGCCCTGCAAAAAAGGACGTGCAAGATCAAATCTTAGCTGTTGGATCACATCGGAGCACCACGCATAAAAAAGCACAATTCGACTAGAGTCTTGCACGTCCTTTTTTGTAGGACGTGCAGGACTAAATCTCAACCATCAAATGGGTGATTTGATCCAACGGCTACCCCCCAAAAATATTTAAAAACATTTTTAAAAAATTAGAGCAACCGTTGGATCCGATCACCATCTGATCCAAAGGCTGATTTAATTTTTTAAATTTTTTTAAATACCTTTAAGTGACAGCCATTGGATCAAATCTCCTATTTGATAGAATGGCTACAATTTAGAGCTCCACATCTTACAAAAAGGACTTGCAGCACTGTAGCCAAAATGAACCATGCAAGCCTGCATCAAAGAATGATTGGGACATGTTAGAAACAGTACCTGAAAAGTACATTGATGTACCAAAACCATTCAATTTTGGGCTTTGGGACTAAGATCACTGTTGTTTTAGAGTTGAATTTTTTAAATGGTAATAAGGTGATTTTATTTGGCATTATTGAGGCAATATTCTCAAACCACATGGCGTCATCGATTGTCTTGGATTTTGTGGTAGAAAAGAAGATAATAATGCCTTTTCTATTGGCCATATAAATGTTTCAATGATGTGGTTACATTTACCGTCATCTCGTACAGGAGACTAAATTTTTACAGTAATAAAATAAGAGAGAAGAGATAGGTGAGACAATGAAAAATACCTCATCACTTCTCTCGAAACTTATTAATTAGTTTTTATATAATTTTTATATTAGTAATAATAACATCTTTTAGAAAAATAAAAGGAAAAACTATTCATAAAAAATCAATAAATATAATGTGTTTATGAAAAGACACAAAAGGTGATTAACTAGTGTCCATTCATTAGAAACAATTCCAAGTAGTTGCTACTCTTTTTGTGTTTTAAACCTAAGTAACAATACCCTCACTTAGGTTTAAAATAGTAGAAAAAATTGTTACATACATAAATAAATAAAAGTGTCTTTTCCATTTAAAACTTTTATTTTAGTATAAATATATCAAAGTCTTAACAAAATCAAAGGTGTCTTTTGTATAGCTTAAACCATGATTTTTATACGTTAGAATTGGATATATCATACACATGAACTAGAAAGAATTGGATATATCATACACGTGAACTGGAAATATATCTTCTTTCAATCATCGTGAGTTTTAATACCACCAATATGGCCTTGTACATGCTACCTTATGATTCATAAACATTTTCAAAGTTTGTAAACCTTCCAAACTTGCATTGAAGCTGCACAACTTCATTGTGTTTATATTGCTGAAGTGTAATAAAATTTTTAAACCGAGCTTAACTTTATTAATTAAGAGTACTTTTGTACTCATAATTCATCACTAATAAATTGTTATTAACTCTTAACTCTTTTTATATTTTAAACTGACGTAACAAACTAGAGAATCAGATTTTCACTGGAAGGGCAACCAGAGGCACTGCTTTGAGGACAGTCAGTCCAAATTTTTCTTCCATGTTAATATCTTCCGGTCTCATTCCATCTTCAAGCTTCCAGTAGAAGTTGTGAATGAAAGCTGCTACCATTAGATGCACCATTCGAAAAGCCAGAGGTAGGCCTGGACATATTCTCCTTCCCGCACCAAATGGAATGAGCTCAAAATGCTGCCCTCTCGGGTCAATTTCACTATGCAAAAATCGTTCAGGGGAAAATGTCTCAGGATCTGACCATGTCCCTGGATCTCTACCAGACGCCCAGACATTTAAAATTACATGTGCATTCTTGGGCACTATGTAGCCATTGACTTCTACATCGGCCTCAGCTTTGTGCGGAACTAGTAAAGGAGCAACTGGGTGAAGGCGAAAGGTTTCCTTCACCACTGCTTGCAAGTAAGGAAGCCTCGAGATATCTGATTCACGAACTGCTTCCTTCTCCCCAATGACTTGATGAAGTTCGGCTCGAGCTCTTGCCATCATTTCAGGGTTGCGTAATAGCTCTGCCATAGCCCATTCCACGGTGGCAGAAGCTGTATCGGTCCCTGCAAGAAATAAATCCTGATGTAGAATGGATAACTTTAGTCCTCCAGAAAGAATAGATATCCTTCGAGTTTACACAGAAGGAAACCAGATTCCAGCGGGGTTGATTTAAAATTGACACTATGAAGAGTATTTTGTAGGATTTGCTTCGATGTATAGACTATAGTCAAGGCAATGAAAGAAAGAAAGAAGGGGACGGAAAGAAAATGACAAGTATTGGCGTGTTAAATGACTGAAATGATCACAAACTAACCAAAAGCAGATGCTTGATGTCATTGCGGTTGAACTCGGACACATTTTTGGCGCTGTGATCGAGGAGAGCTTGTAGTAAATCATTTTTCTTCGAAGAAGCGCCGGATGAATCTCTTCTTAGTTGCCGCTCGTTAATAAATTTGTCAAATATGTCAAACATTTTGCCAAATGAAAACTTGGTCTGCTGCAAAATGCCTTGGAGATCCATGAACCGCAGAACCGGAAAGTAGTCTGAAAGATTGGGGGAGCCAATTTTTTGCATGATCTCGCATACAGTCTCCTTCAGTTCTTGAGATGAATCCGATTCATAAGTAGCAAAATCAACTGAAAAGAGAGTGTTTGATATCAAATTCAAGGACGTTGTAAACGCAGCTTCACCAATCTTGACAGCTTGCTCGCCAGAGCTGCAACGAAGTAAATACTCAAGTAATCCTCGAAGCTTCTCTTGGCGAAGACCTTCGTTAACATCAAGTCTCTGCGCTGCGAACATTTGTTCTTTGCTTATCTTACGGAGATTACGCCAGCGAGCTGAAGCTTGCAGCCAGACCATCGAGACGCTGTGGTGATCGTGTGCGTGGGCTGCAGTGGGGATTGTTCGGCTTGAGAAAACTAGATCATTCTTCTGTAGTACTTCTCTTGCAACAGCAGGAGATGAAACAACTATGGTTGTTTTGCTCCCTAGCTTGAGAGACATCAGAGGGCCGTAAGTTTTGGCAAGTCTGGCGAGGGACTGATTAGGGTGTTGGCCAAGTTGAAGGACGTTACCGATGACTGGAAAGGGATAAGGCCCGGGAGGCTGTCGGGCTTTTCTCCGGAAGCTCCATGTTGAAGTGATGACATAGGTGGCAGCCCATCCAAGGAAGGCAAGGGCAAGCGAAAGGAGAACAACTGTATCCATTATTGTTTGGTCTCCTTTATCTTGATCTGATCTCCCATCCTCATGAACTCAACCGATATATAGAGTGCATTTGGATTGATTTTATTTGAAACTCATATTAGGTTTCAATTTCTTTTTTTATAAAAAATTATTTTATAAAATTTGAAATAAAAAATTTAAATTTAAATATAATTCAAGAAGTCTCTGTATTCCTGTAAGACGTGGTTATCTTTTACTAGTATTTATTTCAAAAGATAGAACGGGCAAAAGAAAATGTTACCATTATTGGTTGCTAGGGGCATAGGCATTGGCGGATGGGCCTGGCGCGGCGGCTTCGTTTTAGTAATTGAAAATTTTATCAGTTACTATATCGAAAATTAATTTAAATGATCAATTATTTTTTATAAGAGTAAGTTTGTAGTGTCTTAGTCTATTCATTGTTATTGACTTTTAATTAATATAATTATTAATTATTTTTATTAGTAATTAGTTTTAAAATAAGTTAAAAAAATTAAAAATCTGGTTAAGGCCGGTCTGAGTCTGGGCTCATGTTTTTTCGGCTCGCTGTCAATCGGGCCAAGCTCGAGCTTAGAAAAGCCCGTCTCAGTGAGCCCGATTGACAGTTCTACTGGCTAGATATAACGTATAATTATAAAAAATTAGATGTTGTTCGAATAACTTAATTTATTTTATTTATTTTGATGCTCTCTCATTTTTTATATAATTTTATATTTTTTAAATTTGTTTATAATCACATAGTAACATTATATTAGTGAAAGATCAGGGTATGATATCACAATATTTTTAAAAATTCCTTTATATATATTATCATTCTCTCAAAGTTAAAAGTTTTTGTGTTACGCATCGATTGTGAAAACTGAAAATTTTTCTGCTATAAACGCATCAGGATCCAATCATATGGTCCCTGAATCTCTCCTGGAAGCCCGTATTAGTCAAAAGCTATGCCTAAATATTCGTTCACCAAGATTGACAAGGTTTGCCTGCTGATGCTGCACTGATGCAAATAATCACACAATTCTCCGTTCATCCATTATTGGGAAACTCCTGTTTTTACATGTATAACGTGTTCCACAACTATTTATCTCAACACATTTTCGTTCACGTTTTGTTAGGTGTCGGCTTATCCACGAAGTCAAAAGAGACAACCAATCCTCTCTTATGAGAGATCAAAACGGAATGGCAATGGAAATTGAGGTGGTGGGAATTATTTGTAAATATATATATATATATATATATATATATATATATATATACATATATATATTTCAAAATAAATAAATTTAATGAATTACTTTTACTTATAAATATATTTTTTCAACTCTTTCAAATATTACAGAAGAATAAATTAAATTAGTTATGAATATAATAGAAAATATATCTCTTATTTTTTTCTCTATTAATTTATACAAAAATGTCAAAAATTTTATATTTTAAAGTAGAGAGAGAGTAGAAAATAAATTTTTGTTGTTATTACTTTCGTTGAGATTAAAAAGTCTATTCCAATTAATTTGCATAAATATTGTTGTCAATAAAAATTATTTTTTTCATTTTCGTTTATAATGTAACTAGCTAGCGTGCGGTAAAACGTAAAACCTTCCTTAGACTTTGCCTTAATTTTGAGCTTCTGGCCTCATCAATTAGCTTATCACTTTTTATATGTTTCAATAATAAAATATGCGGTTATGCATTCTATTCAATATTAGAAGATGGTATGATTTTTAATATCCTTCGAAAAGTGAAATTAATAATCATACACTATAGTTAATGAATTAACTACCATTTAAAAAGGGAAATATGCCTATAATTTGGAATAGAGGAAAATAGAAAGTGAGTCTATTTTTGTGGGATGGAGGAAGTAAGCATTTAGTAATTTTTTTCCTAAATTTGGCACAAAAAATTCTAAAACTTTTTAAATTGTATATAGATTGGCTTATGATTTGAAATTGTCTAGTTTATATTAAAGTTAATTTTTTATGAGATGAAAAGTAGAATATAATTGCAATCCTAATACATAAACATTCGAGGGATTGGTGATTGTAGCGCACTAATTTGTTGATTACAGTGCACCTATATTTCATCTTTTAACTTTTATTTTTGGACATTCTCTCTAAAATGTAACAACTTTTTGATGATTTAGAGTTTTTGAAGATACATTCAAGTAGTATGCTAAGAAATGCAAGAAATTTAGAGGAAAAATACATTTTGTCACAAATTGAAGAACTTGGGGAGTCACACTAATGATCCCCGCCACCCTAGCAAAGATATGTGAAACAAACCCCTGTTACCGATAGGAAGGGCTCATGACATAGGCCCCCGCCATTGGTGGCAAGGGTGTGATGGCCTGTTTTTTAAAAATTAAATCAATTTTTTATTAGTATTTTTTATTTTAATTTTAATAATATTTTTATTATATTAAAATATTTTAAATATTTAATATTTTTAAAAAATATTTTAATATATTATATATTATTAATTAATTATTAATTTCAGTATATATTAATTTTATATTTAAATTTAATATAAAATATCAGTAAATCAACATATTTTTTATTTTTAATATACTATATTATTTTTATAATACAATTTAAATTTTTATATAAAATTTATGATTAAACATTGTTAAAAGAAATAGGACAATGGGAGTAATATTTTGGCCCTATGTAAAATTTTCTCTAATTAGGTAACAAACCTTAGAAAGAAGAAAAAAATTAAGAGCGGTCAATCAAACATATCATACCAGAATGCAGATCCAAAACCATGATAAGGATGATGATAAAAAGACTAATATCAATTACCTACGGGTCCGAATGATGCTAATTTGATTAGTGCAGCACATGTTTGTTTCCCACCTTAAATAGTCATATTATTCCGAATTCATGGCTTAAAACACAAGGAAAAATATTGTCTCGGCAACGTTGTCCCCTTCAAACCGAAATGGAACCCAAGACCATTGAGGAAGGAACAGCACTCGCGTGGCTTGAAAATGATGACTCCAACAATCGCACACTGCCGCGAATATATAAAGACGCCACATTTATTCCAACAAACCAATAATTTCAAGACATATAAATCGAGCCCATAAGTTATTAGCGTTATTATTTTGTAGTTATTTTTACCGTCATCGAAGATTGAATTTTTGCAGTAATAAAATAAGAGAGAAGGGATAGGCGAGACAATGAAAAAATACCTCATCATTTTTTTAATCTTATTAATTACTTTTTATAGAATTTTTATATTAGTAATAGAAACATCTTTATAAAAATAAAAAGAAAAACTATCTACAAAAAATCATAAGATATAATATATTTATGAAAAGACACAAATTGTAATTAACTAGTGTCCATTCATTAGAACCAATTCCAATTAGTGGCAACTCTTTTTTGTATTTTCAACCTAAGTAATAATACGCTCACTTAGGTTTAAAATATTAGAAAAACTTGTCACATACATAAACAAATAAATGTGTCTTTCTAACTTAAAGTTTTGTTTTAGTATAAATATATCAAAATCTTAACAAAATCAAAGGTGTCTTTTGCACAGCTTAAACCATGATTTTTATACGTTAGAATTGGATATATCATACACATGAACGAGAAATATATCTTCTCTCAATCATCGTGAGTTTTAACACCACCAATATGGCCTTGTACACGCTACCTCATAATTCATAAACATTTTCAAAGTTTGTAAACCTTCCAACTTCACTGTGTTTTTACTGCTGAAGTTTAATAATTTGTTAAACCGAACTTAACTTTATTAATTAAGAGTACTTTTGTACATAAGCACTTAATTTTTTTGTAAGTGCTTGATAATTAATCACTAATAAATTGTTATTAAATCTTAAACTTTATAGAATTGCTAAGCATAAGAAAGCTGAATTTTCAATTATTAGTGATTAGCACTCGTAGTTACACCTTTTAAGAAAATAAAAAGCATAACTGTCTATGAAAAATAAACGGATATAAGGTTTATAAAAAGACACAATTTGTAGGTAACTAGTATTATTCATTAAAACTATAGTTGCAACTCTTTTTATATTTTAAACCTAACAAACAAACAACAGAATCAGATTTTCACTGGAATGGCAACAAGAGGCACCGCTTTCAGGACAGTCAGTCCAAATTTTTCTTCCATGTTAATATCTTCCGGTCTTGCTCCATCTTCAAGCTTCCAGTCGAAGTTGTGAATGAAAGTTGCCACCATTAGATGCACCGTTCGAAAAGCCAGAGGTAACCCTGGACATATTCTCCTTCCCGCACCAAAGGGAATGAGCTCAAAATGCTGCCCTCTCGGGTCTATGTCACTATGCAAAAATCGTTCAGGGAAAAATGTCTCGGGATCTGACCGTGTGCCTGGATCTCTACCAGAAGCCCAGACATTTACAATTACATGTGCATTCTTGGGCACTATGTAGCCATTGACTTCTACATCGGCCTCAGCTTTGTGCGGAGCTAGTAAAGGAGCAACTGGGTGAAGACGAAAGGTTTCCTTTACTATTGCTTGCAAGTAAGGAAGCCTCCAGATATCTGATTCACTAACTGCTTCCTTGTCCCCAGCGACTCGATGAAGTTCGGCTCGAGCTCTTGCCATCATTTCAGGGTTGCGTAATAGCTCTGCCATAGCCCATTCGACGGTGGCAGAAGTTGTATTCGCCCCTGCAACAAATAAATCCTGATAATAGAATGGATAACTTCAGTCCTCCAGAAGGAATAGATACCCCTAGAGTTTACACAGAAAGAAACCATATTCCAGCGGGTTGACTTAAAATTGACACTATGAAGAGTATTCAGTAGGATTTGCTTCGATGTATAGTCAAGGCAATGAAAGAAAGAAAGAAGGGGACGGAAAGAAAATGATAAGTATCGGGGTGTGAAATGACTGAAATGATCACAAACTAACCAAAAGCAGATGCTTGATGTCATCGCGGTTGAACTCGGACTCATTTCTGGCGCTGTGATGGAGGAGAGCTTCCAGTAAATCATTTTTCTTCGAAGAAGTGTCCGAAGAATCTCTGATTATTTGCCGCTCGTTAATAAAATTCTCAAATATATCAAACATTTTGCCAAATAAAAACTTGGTCTGCCGCAAGATGCCTTGTAGATCCATGAACCGAAGAACAGGAAAGTAGTCTGCGAGATTGGGGGAGCCAAATTTTTCCATAATATCGCATACAATCTCCTTGAGTTCTTGAGATGAATTCGAGTCACAAGTAGCAAAATCAACTGAAAACAGAGTGTTTGATATCAAATTCAGAGAAGTTGTAAACGCAGCTTCACCAATGTTGACAGCTTGCTCGCCAGAGCTGCAATGAATCAGATACTCACGTATTCCTCGAAGCTTTTCTTGGCGAAGACCTTGGTTAGCATCAAGTCTCTGTGCTGCGAACATTTGTTCTTTACTTATCTTTCGGAGTTTAAGCCAGCGGCCAGAAGCTTGTAGCCAGAGCATAGAGAAGCTGTGGTGATCGTGTGCTTGGGCTGCAATGGGGATTGCTCGGCTTGAGAAAACCTGATCATTCTGTTGACTATTTGACTAAACTAAAATCGCACATGGGATTACCTATGTAAGGGAGGGCTTCCTTACATCTATAAAAGGAAGCCCCCTCCTTCTTTGTAATCATCCCAAAATTTGCATACTCTTCTCCCATATTAAATAAAAGCGGGCTGCTTGAGTGGTGCTCGGAGACTAGGTAATATTTTTACCGAACTCCGTTATCAAATTTTTCCGGGTGTGTTCTTCCCTTATCTCTTTTATTCTGCATTTATTTGTTGTTATCGCTTTTTTTTTATTATAGTATTCAATATTATTTGTCGGGTATATTCGTAGTGTTTTGTATTTTTCAATTCACTAGAATTTTGTTTAGAGGGAATTATTACCCGAAATTCCCAACAAGTGGTATCAGAGCCGAAGGTTCGTCCTTGGCTTGTTTGTTTGGGTATTGTAGCTTTAATTATCTAGGAAAATTTTATCTAAGGAGGTTGGTATTTAAGCGGTCCACTTGTGACCCTCCAAACTTTCCTGGAAATTTTCTTGGAATAATTGTTGGTACAATACGTAGTGTCTTTTGAAATATTGAATACTATATTAGTTCTGTAATGGCATCTACTTCAGTTTCCTCTTCATCATGGTCGAGGATTCCAATGTCTAGTTTGAAATTAGCAGTAGAAATATTTGATGGTACTGGCCATTTCGGCATGTGGCAAGGGGAAGTCTTGGACTCCCTTTTCCAGCAGGGTCTTGATATTGCCATTGCAGAAGAGAAATCGGAAGATGTGGTAGATAAGGATTGGAATATATGAATCGGTTGGCATGCGGAACAATTCGGTCATGCCTGTCCAGGGAGCAGAAGTATGCTTTCAAGAACGAGACTTCTGCGCACAAATTGTGGAAGGCATTGGAGGACAAATTTCTGAAGAAAAGTAGTCAGAATAAGCTCCTTATGAAGAAGAGGCTGTTCCGATTTGATTACCGACCAGGTACAACTATGAATGAACACATCACTATGTTTAATCAATTAATAGCAGACCTGTTAAATTTAGATGTAAAATTTGAGGATGAAGATTTGGCTTTAATGTTGTTATCGTCTCTTCCCGATGAATTTGAACATTTGGAAACTACATTACTTCATGGGAAAGAGAATGTGTCGTTAGATGCTGTATGTTCTGCTTTGTATAGTCATGAATTGAGAAAGCAGGATAAGATGAAAACAAAATCAACGACAACAGAAGAAGCATTGGTGGCAAGAGGTCGTCAGCAAAGCCAGTCAAAGGGGAGGAGAGGAAGGTCCAAGTCAAAAGGCCGCGTCGTTTCCAAAGATGAGTGTGCTTTCTGTCATGAGAAAGGGCACTGGAAGAAGGACTGTCCAAAGCTGAAGAAGAAAGGGAAGACTCCGCAAGATGCAAATGTTGCAGAATGCAAGAGTGATGCAGAATCAGAAATTTTCCTTGTTGTTTCACCTTCAACATCATATCCAGATGAATGGATATTGGATTCAGGTTGCACTTATCATATGTGTCCCATTCGGGAATGGTTCTTTGAATTTCAGGAACTCGATGGCGGGGTTGTCTATATGGGTAATGATAATCCATGTAAAACAGTCGGGATAGGTTCAATCAGGTTGCGAAATCATGATGGATCCACCAGAATTTTGCGAGATGTGCGGTATGTGCCAAAGTTGAAGAAGAATCTCATCTCATTGGGGGCCTTAGAATCAAAAAGCCTAGTTGTGACGATGCGAGATGGCGTTCTTAAAGCAACTTCAGGAGTACTGGTGATGTTGAAAGGCGTGAGGAAGAATAATCTGTATTACTATCAAGGTAGTACAGTAATGGGGACAGTAGCAGCGGCAACTTCAAGTAGCAAAAAGGATGCTGACGCAACGAAGCTGTGGCATATGCTGTTGGGACACGCTGGTGAGAAATCCTTGCAAATTCTTGCCAAGCAGGGATTGTTGAAAGGTACGAAGACTTGCAAATTAGAATTTTGTGAGCATTGTGTTTTAGGAAAACAACGAAGAGTGAAATTTGGCACTGCAATCCACAATACCAAGGGCATTCTGGATTATGTGCACTCAGATATATGGGGACCTGCCAAGACTCCGTCAATCAGTGGTAGGCATTATTTTGTCACTTTTGTTGATGATTTTTCCAGAAGAGTTTGGGTGTTTACTATAAAAAATAAGGATGATGTGCTTGGAGTTTTCCTTAAGTGGAAAGCTGAAGTTGAAAACCAGACAGGGAGGAAGATCAAGGTTCTCCGAACAGACAATGGTGGAGAATACAAGAGCGATCCATTCCTGAAGGTATGTTAAGATTGTGGCATAAGGCGGCACTTCACAGTCAGAAAAACACCACAGCAGAATGGGGTGTCGGAGCGTATGAACAGGACATTGGTGGAGAAAGTTCGTTGCATGCTGTCTAATGCTGGGTTAGGCAGAAAATTTTGGGCTGAGGCAATAAATTATGCTCAACATCTCGTCAATCGTTTGCCATCATCAGCTATAGAGGGAAAGACTCCTTTAGAGGTATGGTCCGAAAAACCTGTTACTGATTATGATACTTTGCGTGTTTTTTGTTCTGCTGCATATTATCATGTGAATGAATCAAAGTTGGATCCACGGGCAAAGAAGGCTCTATTTATGGGCTTCAATGCTGGAGTTAAGGGATACCGTTTATGGTGTCTAGAGGCAAAGAAGACGATAATCAGTAGGGATGTTACCTTTGATGAATCTGTCATGTTGCAAAAGGTAAATCCAGAAGGGGTTGATGGTATTCCGCAGCAGGTGGAGTGTATTCCGAAACAGGTGGAGTTTGAACAGACAGTGGTGATTCCAGCAAATAGCACCACTAGAGACTCTCCGAGGGCAGAAGAAGAGTCAGATGAGGAAGAGGTTCCTACCCAAGAACCTCAACAGCAATCGGAGCCAATTGCAGTTAGAAGGCAAAGACGAGAGATTCAAAAACCTACTCGTTTTACTGACATGGTAGCTTATGCACTTTCAGTTGTTGATGATGTTCCATCCACCTACCCATAAGCCATCCGAAGTTCAGAAAGTGGTAGATGGGCAGGTGCAATGGAAGAAGAAATACAATCTCTCGAGAAGAACAAGACGTGGAAGCTGACACAACTACCGAATGGCAAGAAGGCTATTGGATGCAAATGGATATTTGCAAAGAAAGAAGGATTTCCTGATAAAGATGAGATGCGTTATAAGGCAAGATTGGTGGCTAAAGGCTACGCTCAGAAGGAGGGAATTAATTATAATGAGGTATTTTCTCCAGTTGTTAAACATTCATCCATTAGAATTTTGTTGGCCTTGGTAACGCAGATGAATTTGGAGCTAGCTCAACTTGATGTGAAGACCGCGTTCCTGCACGGTGATTTGAAGGAAGAAATCTATATGGCTCAGCCAGATGGATACAAGGTTGCTGGTAAGGAAAATTGGGTTTGTAAACTAAGTAAATCATTGTATGGATTGAAACAATCTCCGAGACAATGGTACAAGCGATTTGACAGTTTTATGAAGGGTCAGAAGTACACAAGGAGCAAATACGATCATTGTGTGTATTTGCGCAGGCTTCAAGATGGTTCTTACATTTACTTACTCTTATATGTTGATGATATGTTGATAGCAGCAAAGAGCCAAGTTGAGATTGGCAGATTGAAGGCTCAACTGAGTAAAGAGTTCGAGATAAAGGATTTGGGGGAAGCCAAAAAGATTCTCGGCATGGAGATAAACAGGGACAGAGAGAGAGGCAAGCTTTGGCTGACACAGAAGCAGTATTTGAAGAAGGTATTACAACGTTTTGGTATGCATGAAGATACAAAATCTGTAAGTACCCCACTTGCCCCTCATTTGAAACTTAGTAGCCAGTTATCTCCAACAACAGATGAAGAGCGAGAATACATGGCGAAAGTCCCATATGCAAATGCAGTTGGAAGCTTGATGTATGCAATGGTGTGTACGAGACCAGATATTTCACAAGCTGTTAGTGTTGTGAGCAGGTACATGCATGATCCAGGAAGGGGTCATTGGTTAGCTGTGAAATGGATTCTACGGTATCTTCAAAATACCGCAGATGTTGGATTGGAATTTGAACGGGATGAATCACTTGGTCATTGTGTAGTTGGATATTGTGATTCTGATTATGCAGGTGATTTGGATAAGCGACGGTCTACAACTGGCTATTTGTTCACTTTAGCAAAAGCGCCGGTTAGTTGGAAGTCTACCTTGCAGTCAACGGTGGCTTTGTCTACAACTGAGGCAGAGTATATGGCGATTACAGAGGCTGTGAAGGAAGCAATTTGGCTTCATGGATTGCTTAAAGACTTGGGAGTTGGTCAGAAACAACTTGAGGTTTATTCTGACAGTCAGAGTGCTATTCACTTAGCAAAGAATCAAGTCTTTCATGCACGGACGAAGCACATTGATGTTCGCTATCACTTTGTACGGGAAATTCTGGAAGAAGATGAGATACTTCTCCAGAAGATTCACACGGCGGAAAATCCTGCAGATATTTTGACCAAGGTGGTTACAAGGGCCAAGTTTGAACACTGTTTAAACTTGGTTAATATTTTGCATATTTGAGTTGGCGCCTAACGGCGCAAGATTTGGAAGCACCACTAGGTCCATTTTATTTTTATTTGATTGAGAATCTTTGTATTTGGTGGGAATAGAAGTTAAGTCAAGGTTGAGATTTGTTGACTATTTGACTAAACTAAAATCCCACATGTGATTACCTATGTAAGGGAGGGCTTCCTTACATCTATAAAAGGAAGCCCCCTCCTTCTTTGTAATCATCCCAAAATTTGCATATCTCCCATATTAAATAAAAGCGGGCTGCTTGAGTGGTGCTCGGAGACTAGGTAATATTTTTGCCAAACTCCGTTATCAAATTTTTTCGGGTGTGTTCTTCCCTTATCTCTTTTATTCCGCATTTATTTGTTGTTATCGCTTTCTTTTGATTATAGTATTCAATATTATTTGTCGGGTATATTCGTAGTGTTTTGTATTTTTCAATTCACTAGAATTTTGTTTAGAGGGAATTATTACCCGAAATTCCCAACACATTCTTCAGTAGTACTTCTCTTGCAACTGCAGGAGATGAAACAACTATGGTTGTTTTGCACCCTAGCTTGTGAGACATCAGAGGGCCGTAAGTTTTGGCAAGTCTAGCAAGGGACTGATTAGGGTGTTGGCCAAGTTGAAGGACGTTACCGATGACTGGAAAGGGATATGGCCCGGGAGGATGTCGGGCATTTCTCCAGAAGTTCCATGTTGAAGAGATGACATAGGTGGCAGCCCATCCAAGGAAGGCAAGGGCAAGCGAAAGGAGAACGCGGATTCTTCAAACTAGATTTCTGTTCGGTTCAATTTTACTATTTGATTTTCGGTTTGATTTTTTTATTTTTTAAAAGATCGAAACCGAACCGTTCACTATTCAGTTCAGTTCGGTTCGATTTAAACTGAAATAAATATAAAAATATATTATTTTAAAAAATATAAATATAAAAACGCATTACCATAATGCTATCTTGTATTTATTTTTTAAAAAAATACAATAACGTATTATCATAATGCGTTCTTATATTTATTTTTTAAAATTTTAATTTTTTAATTCGGTTTTAAGTTCGATCACCTAAACCGAAACCGAACCGAACTGAACCAAATCGAAAAATTCGATTCGATTCGATTCGGTTATTCGGTCCGGTTCGATTTTTGAACACCCCTAACATGTATCCATTATTGTTTGGTTTCCTTTATCTTGATCTGATCGCCCATGCTCATGAACTCAACCTATGTATAATAGTAATATGCATTGATAGGAGAAGACAGCGTTCATATCTCAAGACTTTTGGGTGTAAAACGTGTTTTGGATAAGACACCGATTATCTTGTATTATTTCTGAAAATATTACTTGTAACAACTCACTTCCTACCTAGAGTGAATCATCACTTTCCTGTTCTAGATGTGCAATATAACATGTAATACTACTATATGATACAAGTATAAATTTAATAATTTCTAAACATATACCAGTCAAGAACTATATAAGGCGCACCAGCCGTTCTATAGTAAAAGATTATATAAAATATTTTATACAAAATATATTTATTTTCGAAAGATTGAGATATCTCTTTATATACTAATTAAATTAATAACTATTTGAAATTTTACAATACATTAACAGACCATGAATAGTTACAAATGATAGACGCCTCCACAATATTAGCTACTGCAGAGAATTCAACTATCACGTACAACTTAAAAGAAAAATTACACTTTCAATTCAATTATAAAAGTCTTAAAATATGATGAGTGAACAATGAATTACGAAGCCAGTAAAATTTTTATGTATCTGTACAGTTTGAGAATAAATATATTATATTGAGTTTATAATACTTTTAAAATAGATATAAGTTATCATCGACTTTTTATGAAAATAATTACGTTTAGTACAATAAGATAGTCTGATTTAGAAATAATATAAATTAGGATGTATTTATAGATATGTACTTTCAAGTGATAATCATTATTTTGAAAAATAACGGTAAAATCAACAAACACAATAATTTACCTGAATCTTACGAGTCCATACAGTCACATAAAAACTTTTGACGCCCTCTCAACAACAAATACCCCTAAAGGTATTTTAAAAAAAATTAAAAATTAGAGCAACTATTGGATCAGATCGCCATTTGATCCAACACCTGCTTTAATTTTTAATTTCTTTTAAATATCTTTAGAGGACAGTTGTTGAATTAAATTGCCAATGATTGAACAATTACTATTTAGTGCTGCACAGCTTTTTGCTTGCAGTACTGTAGTCACGATGAACATGCAAGCTTGCACCAAAGAATGAGAGGGACCCTTAGAAACAGTACTTGAAAAGTACATGGACGTACCAAAACCTTTCAATTTTGGGCTTTTGGACTAAGATGGGTGCTGTTTTAGAGTTGAATTTTTTAAATGGTAATAAGGTGATTTGGTTTGGCGTTATTGAGGGAATATCCTCCAACCACATGGTGTTTTCTTTGGGTTTTGTGGTAGAAAAGAAGATAATAATATCTTTTTTATTAGTATTATTAATTTTTTAATAACGTTGTTATATTTATTGTCACATCGTACAGGAGATTAAATTTTTACAGTAATAAAATAAAAGAGAAAAGATAGGCGAGACTCTGAAAAAATACCTCATCATTTCTATCTAATCTTATTAATTAGTTTATGTAGAATTTTTGTATTAGTAGCAATAACATCTTTTAGAAAAATAAAAGGAAAAACTATCAATAACAAATCAACAAATATAATGTGTTTATGAAAAGACACAAATTGTAATTAACTAGTGTCCATTCGTTAGAATCAAGTCCCAAGTAGTTGCAACTCTTTTTGTGTTTTAAACCTAAGTAACAATACCGTCACTTAGGTTTAAAATGCTAGAAAAACTTGTTACGCACATAAATAAATAAATAAAAGTGTCTTTTTACTTAAAACTTTTATTTTAGTATAAATATATCAAAATCTTAACAAAATCAAAGGTGTCTTTCGCATAGCTTAAACCATAAATTTTATACGTTAGAATTTGATATATCATACACACGAACTAGAAGTATATCTTCCTTCAATCATCGTGAGTTTTAATACCACCAATATGGCCTTGTACATGCTACCTCATGATTCATAAACAGTTTCAAAGTGTGTAAACCTTCCAAACTTGCATTGAAGCTGCACAACTTCATTGTGTTTATACTGCTGAAGTGTAATAAATTTTTTAAACCGAACTTAACTTTATTAATTAAGAGTACTTTTGTACTCATAATTAATCACTAATAAATTGTTATTAACTCCTAACTCTTTTTATATTTTAAACCTACGTAACAAACTAGAGAAACAGATTTTCACTGGAATGGCAACAAGAGGCACTGCTTTCAGGACAGTCAGTCCAAAATTTTCTTCCATGTTAATATCTTCCGGTCTCATTCCATCTTCAAGCTTCCAGTCGAAGTTGTGAATGAAAGCTGCCAGCATTAGATGCACCATTCGAAAAGCCAGAGGTGGGCCTGGACATATTCTCCTTCCCGCACCAAAGGGAATGAGCTCAAAATGCTGCCCTCTCTGTTCAATTTCACTATGCAAAAATCGTTCAGGGAAAAATGTCTCGGGATCTGACCATGTGCCTGGATCTCTACCAGAAGCCCAGACATTTACAATTACATGTGCATTCTTGAGCACTATGTAGCCATTGACTTCTACATCGGACTCAGCTCTGTGCGGAGCTAGTAAAGGAGCAATTGGACGAAGGCGAAAGGTTTCCTTAACTATTGCTTGCAAGTAAGGAAGCCTCCAGATATCTGATTCACTAACTGCTTCCTTATTCCCAGTGACTCGATGAAGTTCGGCTCGAGCTCTTGCCATCATTTCAGAGTTGCGTAATAACTCTGCCATAGCCCATTCTGCGGTGGCTGAAATTGCGTTGCTCCCTGCAGCAAATATATCCTGATGTAGAATTGATAACTTTAGTCCTCCAGAAATAATAGAATTGTAAACCTTCCAAACTTGAATTGAAGCTGCACAATCTCATCTTGTTTTAGAGTTTAAACAGAAAGAAACCAGATTCCAGCAGGGTTGACTTAAAATTGACACTGTGAAGCACATTCGATAGGATTCTGTTTCGGCAGTGAAGGCAATGAAAGAAAGAAGAGGGAAAGGAAAGGAAATGAAAACTAACCAAAACCAAATGCTTGACGTCATTGCGGTTGAACTCGGACTCATTTCTGGCGCTGTGATTGAGGAGAGCTTCCAGGAAATTATTTTTCTTCGAAGAAGTGTCCGATGAATCTCTGATTATTTGCCGCTTGTTAATAAAATTGTCAAATATATCAAACATTTTGCAAAATAAAAACTTGGTCTGCCTCAAAATGCCGTGTATATCCATGAACCCAAGAACGGGAAAGTAGTCTGCGTGATTGGGGGAGCCAAGTTTTTCCATGATATCCCATACGGAGGGTTTGATATCAAATTCAGAGACGTTGTAAACGCAGCTTCACCAATGTTGACAGCTTGCTCGCCAGAGCTGCAATGAAGCAAACACTCACGTAATCCTCGAAGCTTTTCTTGGCGAAGACCTTGGTTAGCATCAAGTCTCTGTGCTGCGAACATTTGTTCTTTGCTTATCTTTCGGAGTTTAAGCCGGCGGCCTGAATGAGCTGGCTCCCAGCTATTTTTTTAATTTTATTTATTTAATTATTATTAATTTTACTTAATAAACTTTTCTTCTTACTTTAATTTACTTGACTTTTTTAGAATTTTTGTATTTATTTATTTCTTTTAAATTCTAATTGAATTTTTTATCACCTATTTAAGTCTTCGAAGTAAGAGGTAATAGGAAGAATTTAGAAGATTAATGTTAATTTTAATAAAATATTTAATTAGTTTTGAATTATTTTAATTAATTGAAATAGGATAAGGGTACCAAATTTTAATTGAATTCTATCACATATTTAATTTTTTAAAAACTAAAAAAAGAATTTTAAAATTGTAATTAAATTTTAAATTGATTTTGAATCATTATTATTGAATTATAATTTTAAATCTTTTTAAAATGTTAAAAAATTAACAAAATAATATTTCTTTAAAAATAATTTTTATTATATTTGAAAAAGAAATAGAAAAAATGGAGGGGTTCGGCTCCCCCATTTATAGTGGTGCACCCAAGTTGGGCGCACCTCCAATTTTTTTAAATTAAATTTATAAAAATTAAAAAATTTTAAAAACTATCATGAATCAGTAAAATCGTCATGTATAAAACAATCTCCTAACTTAATTATTAGAGTATTTTTTTCAGATTTATCCTCTACTTCTTCACATCTCTCCTATCTTCTACATTTGAACTTTGTTGATTAGAATTATGCGGAAACTATCACTAATACATACTCTCTCCATTTTAAAATATGACCTTTTGGACCATTTCTCTCTTCTCAAAATTTTTTACTTTTTGCAAACTTTTAACTATTATATTTCTAGAATTACTATTACATAGAAATATAATTCCATCATTTCTCTCTCACGTTAGTAGATAAAAAATTAAATTAGTTAAGAAAATACTAAAAAATACTTCTTATGTTTTCTTTATAATGTTTACAAAAAATGTTAAAATGTCTTAAATTTTAAAACAGATAGAGTATTTTTACCTAGGATCTAACAATGTTACAAAGCACATTTACTATGTAGAGATGTGAAAATTCTTCAAAGGAATCACCCAACGATAACGATCCCTACCGATTCCTATAGAATGCATGATAGAACCTCATTTTGCTTCCTTGTTCCTGCTCTTGCAATTCGTATATTGAGTTTTGTTGAATAAGTGTTAATAATATGTGCAAGAATATTAAACTTGAATATTTCTAATGTATGAATAAAGCAAACACTACAACTTTAACTTATCAATTGCATTACAATAAAATATAAAATATAACATTTAACAAATACTATTTATAAAGTATTAAAAGGAGTCACAGTATGGCTAGTGAGTTTTGGCACGTGTTGGCAGAACTCACCATCGAGTTCTGCCCAAAATGGTAGAACTTCATGGTGAGCTCTGCTTATTTGGGGCAGAACTCATAGTAGATATTAAAAGAAATTCAAAACACGACTTAACGTTGGTGATTTTTGGAGTTTTAACCTCAAAATTGAAAGAATCTTTTGTAGAATAGCTACTCATTGTATTACATTGGTCAATTTGATGTGTTATTCATTGAGTTTGCAGTTAGTTTACAGAGAGAGAGAATTATTTAAGAAAATGATTAATTATATATATATATATATATATATATATATATATATATATATATATATATATATATATATATATTACTATATATAATTTTATTTATTTTTTTATTTTTTTATTTTAATAACTTTATAATTTATGTTTATCATAAAAATTATATAGTTATCAATAAAGCAATAAATACACAATTCATATAGATAGAAAATATCAATTTACTACCTTAATCCACATGAATTGTTTCTACTAGTAGTTATATAATTTGTATAAAAAATATAAGTTATAAAGCTATTAAGATAAAATTAATTGTTCGTGTGAGACAAATGATAGTGGATGGGGTCAGGCGTAGCGGTTAATTTTTTTAAAAATGAAATAAGGATTTTGTCCTATAAGAATATTTTGATGCCATCTCAAAAATTTTTCTAATTACTTAAAAAACCTTTAAAATACCAAAGAAATTTTAAGTTACTTGACTTTATAAAATTTATTTTTTAAAAACTTTTGGTTCGCCTATCATACATTTTTATTCCTTTTTTAGATTTATTTTGGACCTCTTTAAAATCGCATGAAATTTCCGCCAAAGCTGGCAGAAGGTGCATGTAAGTTCTGCCCAAGTGCAACTTGCGTGCTTCTTTTCTTTTTTTTTTTCTTTGTTTTTTTTTTAAGTATACTTCTGCCCAGAAGACGGACGATATGACAAACTTTCGCCGCTTTGGGCAGAAATATACGTAAACTTCTACCCTTCGCAGCAGAAGTTTGCAATGTGTTCCTGGTGTTTCACGGAACACGCACTAGATTTTTCAATTTTTTTTTTTTTTTTGATTGTTTTGAGGTAAACTTCTATAAATTTTTAACGTACAAACATTAAAAATTAGATGTAATTCAAATAACTTAAGTCCCTTCTTACAAATTTGAAATAATTTTTCCTAGATCTCAATTTTAGTATCCAAGAATTTTGAGAGAAAATAATAGTATAAAATAAATATTTTTTGATTAATAGAGTCACATTAAGAACTGTATATAGCACCTCCCAATAGTTATGCAAATGAATGTTAATTTTCTTAAATTTGCAACACTCAAGATTCTTTGCTTCACTATTCTTAAGTTGCTATGTGCCTTCATATTATTTCATTTATTTTGGAGTTCTCTCATTTCTTTTAGAATTTTATATTTTTAAATTTTTTCTTATAGTTATGTGGCAATATTATATTAATGGAAAATGAGAGGATGAGAGAGGAGAATTTCAAGTAGCAGAACATCTTTTCAAACGCATAAGTAATTCTCATATGGGTCAACTTGAGAAGGATCTTATCTCAAAACCAACTCAAAATTTCAAATATATGATTTATATCTTTTCTCACAAACAATTTAACTTTTACGAAATCTGTTAGGTTTAGCAATTGGCGTTATTTGGTAAATTTTTTCCAAACACGGTTGGACTAGAATTTTACTTATGTTGGAATTCTTCTAACCACCTTGACAAGGAATTGAAAATCGAACATGTTGATAACGTGTTCAAGATTATGAAAATTGTGTGGAAGCTACTAAAAGTTCAAATAAACTGTTCCTCTTGGGACTTGGAAGCTGAAACACATATATAAGATGGCACGTATAACAAGGGCAAATAGCGAGAGAGAAACATATTGATTGATACGCATGAAGTTTCAAGATAAGGATAGTTGATTGTTCATGTGGAATATTTTGAATGCAAGGCGATCTTACTGTATTGATCTATTAATTGAGTTAGTTTGTTCATTTATTAAATCTTACCTTATAAATTTTTAAAGTTTTAGATTAATGGATTGATATTTTATATTTGTACTTCATATAATGATCATTTTAAACTTAAATTTCTATTAAATTTTGGTGTTTTAATCACTATTTATACTCAATTTATATCTTATTTGCTTTAGGTGAGTTTACTGAAGATTTGGAATAAAATGAAGCAAACAATGAGATTTTACACAATGAAAAAATAGAGAAATGCAGAACAAAATAGCATAATAAGGAATTTTCAAGTAGGATTTTAACCTCTATAGAAATTTCAAATACAAAAGTAATCTTCTAGGTAATTATAGATGATATTCTTTAGTTTTCATAATGATAAAATTTATGTCAATCCAAGTTCATTTGGTTACCCTACTTATGTTGTAAATTCACATGTCCTAGATTTTGTCCCAGTTTTGACACATTTTGGTAGAATGATCATATCTTAAGTTCTAGATATCCAATTGGGGTGATTCAAAGCTCTATAAAATTTAAGATCATGATCTACAACTTTTATGCAGATATAAAGACCTATATCAGCTGATTTCATGCTCTAAATTTGCCTAAAATTGAAAATTATTGTCCCATTCGTGCAGCGGAATATTGCAGCAAAATTGGGACCAAACGGCGCCTCCTTCAGGGGACTAATCAGCTCCATTTGGGTCGTGTAAAACCATTTTTTTGCTATTTTTCTCTCTCTTTTGGTCTGGCATATAAATACCCTTTTAGGGCAATTGAAAGAGGACGGCTAGGGTTGGAGAGAGGCTATAGAAACTGAGAGAAAAACCACAAAATCGCATCCCAAATCATCAATCTTTGCAAAAGAAATCAAGAGAGAAGATCAAATTCTTGAAGATTTTAGCAATCAATCTTTTCTCAACCAAGTTGGAGAACTTCAAGCCTTGAAGAAGAGAAGATTTGAACCATAAAAATGAGCAAATCTTCCTCTTTCTTTGTTACTTTATGTTCTTTGAATTGTAATATGTTGATGAGCTAAATTCTTGAATACTTGGATAGTTATGAATCCTAGTTTTTATCTATGTGAATGATTAGTGTTATTGGTTGATTGTATTCCCATTTCTTATGGATTGTTTTGTTGATTTGATTGTTTGAATTGAATTGGTTGATAATTGATTCATAATCTGGATTTTTCACTTGGAATTGACAAAGGAAGAGTGAAATAGACCATGTCGTAAACAATGAGAGTGATTTAGGTGACTAGAGATAGAAATCTCAACACTCTTTTGATGATTAGAGAGATAAAATTGGAAATTCTTAATGCATTCTTGGGTTGAATTGGTTAGAAAAAGATTTTAACTAATTAATGTAAGAGTAAAGGACTTTCAACTAGAGATAGAGTGAGTTCTAATTAGGAATTTCATCAAACACAAGAAGGGCAATTCATCAACCAAGGGACTTTTCTATCACATAGGTAATTCTAATGGGATTTTCCATTCAAGTATTACTTTCTCAATTGAAATTTTCTCTTGCAAATTAAATTTTAGCTAAATTGAATTTTATTGGTTAAGTTAGATTTTTATTCTTAGTAATTATTTCTATTATCTCACAAGCAAATTTCATAGGCTAAACAATAGAGAGAAAAGTGAATAATGATATTTAACCATCCCCGTGGATACGACATTTAAATTTACTTGCCATAATACTAATCATAATCATAGGTATTTTCCTAGTGTTTGTGTGCAAATTGTTAGATATTGTGATAAAATTAAGTATAAAGGCATAGAAAATACACAACATGGATTAGGTCACGCTGTTAGCCTCGCAAACGTAGGTTTGTTGGCCGAACTATGTTAACAATTTTTTATGTACCAATTTACTTTCTGTCGATACATTTTATTACCTGACTCAGTCCTATTATATCAGTTTTTTTGTATTTTATTTTTTATTTCCTCAAATCGGTTTTAAATTGATTCCAATGCGGTTGCAAGACCGATTGATATATTTGGTTTAAAAAGTTAGTTATCATGTCAATTTTGAAACGGACGTCGATTTCAAATTTGAAATCAATTCTATTCGGTTTCAATATCGGACTACGATTACTAAAATTAAAATCAATGTTGTTCGATTTTAAATTCTAGTTTTGAAAATGATTTATCGATTTCAAATTTACTTTTTTTCGTATAGTGTTTGATACAACACGTTCACAGCACTCTGACAAAAAATTCAGCATGGAACTAACTTGATTATTTCAGATATGCTAATTAACCCTAGAAGTTAGTCACTCAATTCTACATACATGTATATGTGATTATGCCAGGACAAATATACCTTCTACCGATTGCATGCATTGGACAGCATTAATGACGATGGTTCGGCTTTCTCTTTTCTTTCTTCCTAAGTGATGGTTTGAGTTTATAAGAGCCTAGTATTTTTTGCTTTTATTGTGATCGATATATAATTAACTTATATAACTAATTTTAATTGTGTTATGAATCGCCTATTCAAAAATTATCGTTAAAGATGAAAAGTGGTTAATATGAATAGAACATAAACCACACAATTCAACTACTAATGATCCAAAATAAAACTGAAAGACCCCTATATAACGCCTTGTCTTCACCACCTTCATTTCCAACGCAGCATACACACAAAAGTGAGCACAATCAGATTTCAGAAGGCGAGTTCGGTGATTATTCTCATTCCTTTGAGGTTCTTGCCGATCAAGCCTTTAAGTCTACTTCAGATCAAAACAATGGAGATGAAGAAGATCGCATGCTCAGCCATCGTTGCAGCAGCCTCCGTGAGTGCGGTCTTGGCTGCCGAGAGCCCCGTAGAGAGTCCTGCGGGTGCGCCCACGGCAGCAAGCAGCGGCATTGCTGCATTTCCTGCTGTTGGAGCCATGGTTGGGGCCTCGTTCCTACCCTTCTTTGCATACTACATGTACTAAATTATTTTGACAGAGATATCTTTTATTTTCTCTTCGTTTCCTTGTAGTGTCATAAGTTTAATCCTTTGATTTATTATTTCTAATTGTATTCTTCCTTCCAATAAAAGGGGAAAAAATAGCCTAATTGTATTCATGTGATAGCTAGTTTTTCAATGGAATAAAGGAATCATTTCCTATTGACTCTTCAATTTGGCCTTGTGCTTTTTTGTTTTTTTTTTTTCCTTTTTGCTGCTGCCCTATAATGTAATTGAATAATCAATGATATACATATACACTTGATCTCATTTGAATAATTTCTAGAAAATTAGGGAGTAGGTCTGTCTCAATGGTTCTGACCCCAACTCTTCCTCACAGTGTTGTTTTCTAGAGCTGTTAAATAATATGAGGAGACGTTACGAACAGAACCAATGGGACTGCCCAACACCAAGATACTCCTAATTCTAAAAAGCATCAATTTTGATTTATGTTTACATTTATTTCTCCGGAGTTTAATCTTTATGTTTTTAAAAGAAAATTTTAAAGTCAAAGAGTTTTAATACAAGTGGATGTTAGTTATATTTTATCGTTCCAAATCCTCTCCATTCTCTACCTAATTCTCTCCCTCACCAATACACCACTATCATATAAAATTCTAAAAGAAAGGGAAGAACTCTAAGAGAAATGAAGTAATATGAACATATGTAACAACTCAAGAAGGGAGCTAGAATCCTGAGTAATATTTTAGAGTATATTGTGGTGGGGGAACATTTATAGTTTCTTCTTCAAAGTGTTTTCAGCTAGTTCTTCATGAAGCTAAACTTAATTGTCAAATGGGGAATCAATCAGGCTGGGTGAGTCAAGTTTATCCAAGTCAAGGTTCGCCCGATCTTAAAATGGCAAATAACCCTAAGCTCAGCCTAAGTGAACTTCTGAACTCGAGCAAAGTAAGCTCGAATTCCATTATTTTGAAAAAGGAAATTTTTAAAAAAAACTATTACAAGTGCAACTCAAGCATTTTTATATGAATTTCTAAACAAAGAGTTCAACGTATCTAAATTCTAATCCAAGAGACAACAATTGCACCATTAATTAGAGAAAGAACAGTGAACAACATATTCCAATTTCCAAACTTTTCTTCATCAAAATACAAAATAAATGATAAAGTGAAGATCAATAAAAACACCAACTCCGTTAATATAATGTTGTACAAATGTTTTCAATTTCAAATTAAGAAAATGATGTTCTAAACTTCAAATAAACACCAACTCCATTTTATAATTTTTTATCACCAAATCAAGAATAAATTGTTTCCACCTTCTCTATAACTAAAAAGAAGCTTTTTTTTTTAGGAAAAAAGAAATTAGTATTACGAAATATCAAGTTCTACAACAGAACAAATATCAAAAGGAAAATGAACCATATTAAACAGAGAATAATCTGTTCTAACTTAATTTTAGTCTTTTTTTGTCTTTTGGATGATTTTTTGCTTTTAGTGTTTTGACTTTTTCCTTTCAATTACTGCATTATATTGTCAGTCATTATGATTAACAATAATGCATCTATAAATGCAATTTTGAGTATTACTCCGAAAAGCTCAACGGAAACTCTTTTGGAGCCCCAAAATGAAGCCCAAGCTCTCTTTATACTTAGCTCGATAAATATCGGGCCAAGCAGCCCGGGCTCATGTACTGTAGTTTTTCTTTTTCTTTTTTTCTTTTTTTTTTTTTTTTGCTATTTTCTATTGTATTTCATGCACAACTTATGTATGAAATGTGGTATTTTTTCTATTACGATAAATAGTTAGCTTATTCATACTATCGTTTATTTTTGTGCTAATGATATTCTCTATCAGTTTCAAAATATAATCATATTTTTCCTTTTCACTTATTTCAAAATATATGTTCTCTTTTCATATAAAAGTTTAATTTATTATTTCAATTATAATTTTACATGTATATCTAACCAATCATTTAAACGCTTTTGTTTCTCAAAAACCATCAATTTTTCAATTAATCACTTAAAACATTAATTTCTAATGTTAAATTTAATTTCGAAACACTAATCAACCATTTTAAATAAAGGTATTTTAAACATCAATCAAAATTTTTTATAAAATTTATCAAAATTTTGATTCCCATGTAAAAGAATACTATGTCATATATTAAATAAATCATTTTAAATAAAGGTATTTTAAACATCAATCAAAATTTTTTATAAAATTTATCAAAATTTTAATTCCCATGTAAAAGAATACTATGTCATATATTTTGAAATGGAGGTAGTATATATTAACTAGCAACAAAGAGAACATAATCGTTCAGCACAAGCGACTAGAAAAGTTATATTGAGATGGGGGGAAATTGTATTAAGAAAAAAAAAACGACGCATATTATATAAGAACTGAAAGTCAATGACAAATCCATCCCAACAAAAACAAAAGAAAAACAAATTCCATGGCAAATTTTCCCTAAATATTAACCAAGTTTTCGTTATGAGCACAAACCAAAGCATATTTAGATACATTAAATATTATACCTTCAATATATATGCACTACTTCTTAGATAATACTTTGTTCTCTTTTTGAAAAAAATGCCAAATGTATTTGAGTGGTATTAAGTGGGTGGACTTTATGTAACGACTAATTGACTAATTTACATTACCACATTATTATCTCTACCACTTTGTAAGAAAATATTTTTCCAATAAGTGCTATTGAGGCCCCCATTTTGAAGTGTATAAGAAAAGCACATCAATGAGCAATATGCTACTTAATTGGAGAATAACAATTGGCTTATTATTCATCAAAAATAAGGATTTTGTTTCATACACTTTTATGAAAGAGTTTTTTTCCCCTTACATGTAAATGTTTTTTATTTTTTTCAAGCATAAATCTTATATTCAATTTTTGAGGATTTATTTATCCAAATAAACAAATCTCAAAATATTCATTGAAAACCTTTCATGCAAATTCAAATATTTATGTAACACCAACAGATTTCGTGAAAGAATCGGAGACGAAAGTATAAAGTCTCTGAGCTGGAAGCCTAGTTTATCATGTGATAAAGTCGAAATGAAAATACAAATAATAAATCTTCAGTTTATTCTTTAATTCACGATACTTCAACTCCATAATTAGGAGAAAATTTTGAGCTATGCTACGTAATACTATGTCTTAGGTTATATGGGGAACCTCTGTACCATAATTCATCAATAAGGGAATCAAGATTTCAACCAACGCAACAAAAATGACAAGCAAAAATGAGTATAGGCCCGCAGCAAAGGTTTTTAGAAGGATTATTAGGTTCCAAGGTCTAAAGCTTCTTGTCATTTTCCTTATAAATTGACTTCGATGGAACCTTAACATGAAGGCCAACGATTTCACAAAAGCAAAAGAAAAATGAAAAGCAACTTCACAATTAGAGACTTGGTCATAGTTAACCCTATCTAGGCACAAGCTGAATCTCGACTAGAAAACTAAAAAATTATCGGAAATTTGGACACATTACAACTTTTTCACCATCTTTCTTTCATCTTTTATCGGTAGTTAATTTTCTTATGAATATAACTACTTTTCTACACCTTATTACTTATATCATTATTATAATTTTAAAAAAAAAAAGAAAAAAACTGGTTATAGTAAAATAATGGTAGAAAGAGACTTCCTAAATATGGAAAAAGAACAAAATCCACAAAATTTAGTTGTTTTAGATCAGAAAATAGCTGAATAACCCCTATAAAAGCTCCCTTTGCAGCACCCATATTCCAAGGCAGCATAAGCACAAACCAAGCACAAGCACATTCCAAAGGGCGGGTTCGGTGATTAGTCTCATCGTTTTGAGGTTCTTGCCGTTCAAGCCTTTTAAGCCATATTCAACAATAGAGATGAAGCAGATCGCATGCGCAGCCCTCATCGCCGCTGCCTCCATGAGCGCGGTCTTGGCTGCCGAAAGCCCCGTCGAGAGTCCGACAGGCGCACCAATGGCGGGGACAAGCAATAGCATTGCTGCATTTCCTGCTGTTGGAACCATGATTGGGGCCTCCCTCCTGTCCTTCTTTGCATATTATATGCATTAAATTGTATCAATGGAATTATGCAAATTTAAGAGCGGAATAAAGGTTTGTTAGTGATATTTTTATCGTCTTACTACTACATCGGTTTCTCTGCTTCAAGTTTTGTTTTCTAGCATTCTAATTGTATTTTGATAGATCTTATTCAATAAATGAAATAACGGTATCACTTTCATATGTATTGGCTTTGGCTCTTTATTTGTTGGCTGACTTTTTTAATTATTTTAGTTTAAGTATTCACTTCTATATGTTCCTAATATTTTTCCTTTAAAAATATATTGCCAGTAGACAATGTTGCCCACTGATATCATAATATATATAGATCTGTAATTGGAAAGCACATAAAACATATAATTTTAACTAATTAAATATTGATTTTAGTTTAAACGTCTCATCATGATTATAAAACTCACAAATATCATAATTATCTAAAGAAACATTATTAAATCCTTCATAAAAAATAATTTAACTTTTTATGAATTCAAATATTTTTTCTGTTCATTTTGGAATCTAACATTATATGAATCTCAATAATATAATGAATGTTTATATTTTCAAAACTTTGAATGAAAGCTATACTAGAAAAACAAAAGTGTAGAGTACAACAAATAAAATCAAAAAGATTGAAATATAAAAGAAATTTTATTTTTATGATTTTATTGACTATAGCTTTTTGAAAGAAAAATAATAGGGTTTTTAAATTGTATAACAATATAAGTCATATTAAGAAATAATTTAAATTTTATTTTTTTGAAATTAATAATCTATTTATTTTACATATTTAAGAAACTGAAACATAGTAACTTTCCTCTTTTTTGCACTGTCCAAATCTTCTATAACATTTTATGTAACATCTCTTATAATATTTCTGTTTTAAGATTTACCTTGTAGAGTTTAGGATTTATCTTTTATAAATTTAAAATTTATGAATAAAAAATTTATAATAGAAACATCACAGGAAGAATGTTACATATTATCCGAATCAGTCCAAACATATTACTTGGAATCACATTATGTGGATTTATTTTATTATAATTCAAATTCTTCCACATTACTTTTCTATCCTGCCAATCAAACATGAAACTTGGTGCTAAACCAGTAGTCTACTCATACTGGTCCCGCACCCGCAATTGATTTTTACTTAATAACTAAGTAGGGCCACCAAAAAAATATGAGAAGGTGGTGCCAAGACAAATAGACTTAGGTGGCATTAAAATTTTTCCATCAAACAATGCATTATAGATTTCTAGAAAATATTTTTATTTTAAGAAAAAGCCAATGATAAATAATGCCATGCCTATTTTCCTCAAAAAAAAATGCAATTGAAAGCTTTTTTTTTTTTTTTGGGCTAAGTAACCGAAAGCTCTAGGACTTGATTGATAACTCAATTAAGCACTTAAAATTAATTAATTGAGTAATTATTTATTTAAACGTGTTTAATAACATATGCTATTAAGTACTTAATCTTTTAAGTACATTTTGATTAAAAAATTGTTGTTAATTACTTAATTATTTAAGACTTGCTTAATTACAATTATAAATTTTAACTACAATCAAAGTAACTTAACTATGAAGTCTGAATATGTTGATTGCTCATTCAATCTTTATATCTTTTTACCATTATAGAATTCAATAATAAATAAGCATAACATATTAGTTAATTCATTCTTTAAATTGAAATTCATATTTTACCATTTAAATTCAGAATTCAGAACAAAAATATTTCAGATTTTAATTTTGAGAATTTGGTTTTATCAAATGGAACCTAACTACTTGACACGACAAGGAGGCAAAGATTCTACATTACACAAACCAAGAGACAAGGTCAAAACACACATACGAACATTTGATTAACTTTCGTGTATCCTACGTGCCTTTGTTTGGATGATGTCGGGGTAGATTAATTAGTGTGTCTTTCACAAGCCATTGCACTATTGCAGCAAACGGTAAAGTTGCAAAAGAGTAATTTATGTTGTATTTGGATTGGATTTTGTTTTAAATTTTTTTATCTCGAAAAATATAAAAATGAATTATTTATGAAAATATAAGCGAGATTCAAATTGAAAAAAGTAAAAAAAAAATCACTTTAAGTTACAATTTAAGCACACCTTTAGTAATTCTATGAAACAACTGAATTAGAAACGAGAAATTTTTAATTAATAAATTAAGGATATACCTTTTGTTACTGCCAAAAGGGGAGGCAAAGAACATCATATGTCTATTTTAGTTCATTAAATACATGAATGTTCACTTTTTAAGAATAATTATTTTTTCTCTTAAATTCCTATAATTAAACTGCTTCAATTAAGGGACTCAAATTTTACTAACACCTAAGTCCTTCCGCTAATCTCTATTGTCAAAGTAGTTTCTTTAATTTTTGTAAGTCAGTATTATTTTGGCATTTTGATGACTTGAGGAGAATCATTTAAAAGACGATACAAATGCAGAGATACGGAAAATTTGTCCCTGCCATTCACTCTGCTCCTACCCCACGCCACCCGACCCTAAACGGCCCGTCTTTGTCTGAACATCATAGCTTTGAGCCATTCCCCTTTACTAAAAAAATTTACGTGCTGAAGATCACGAGGGCCTGAAATATGATCTGATTCCTCCTTTCGTCCCATCGTTCTCCTAAGTTTCAGAACCAAAAGCACGCACTTTGTGGCTTCTCGTGACGTGTAATGCCAATAGAGTCTCGTAACAAATGGCTTACATGCATCAGATGACTCTTCCCAGCTGTCAAAAAAGCCATACATCAGATTCTAATTTTTCCCACCTATAAATGAAAACAACTCGCCACAGTGCAAATTAATTGCTTCAGAATCATCAACGTTGTTGTTTTTGTCTGGTGTTTGATCCGAGCAGAGAATCATATGATCAATGGTTTCCCCCAAGGCTTATGCAGCTTCAACTCTTCTGCTGATCATGATGATGTTTTGCTCAAAATGCATCGCCTATTCCGCTCTGCAGGGAGAAAACCTTGCGCCTTCGCCAGGGTTAATGGTTGCTGGGGTGGCTTCTGCTTTTCCATATTCCTCAACTGCTACTTTTGGGCTCTCTTTGATGTTATATGTAATCGTCGCCTTCGGCATGAACTGAGCTTATTTTCTTTTAGCAGCGTGTTTTCATGTGCCTACACTAACGATGTTAATTTGTACCTTCATATGTATCTATTGCAGTCTTAGTAGCTTTTGTAGTATGTAGTTTGTGAAGAAACAATGTTTAGAATCCTTTAGTTTCTTTTTAAGAAGAGTATTATAATGTAAGAGTACTTCTGTTTCGAGCCTCTGATTATTATTTCTCCCATGTCTCTTTCTGTCAATGTATCAATTTCCATCGCAATGCATGCAATCGAATCAACTAGCTAGAGTACATTAATGAGCACACATTCTCTTGACTCAGATAATTATAAATTTAACAAACTGATATTCTATACGGGATTTTATTCCAAAATCAAGATGTTGAGAGAGAGAAGCCTATATACTTCATCAATAGTGACACTGCAATGTGTACGTGGTAACACGCTAATCCTTCCTCTCAGCCCTCCTCTCCAAAGAAGGCTACTTGGGGTCTAGGATCTTAGCTTTTTTAACAGAAGGGACTGCCAAACCAAGAACTTGGTTCATCTACAATTAGGTGAGTTTTGAAAAGATGATCTCTACTCCATTTCCAGGCTTCAAACAATATTCTCCGTGATTTTTCATTCGTGTAAGCATTAATGAATATTCTATTTTCTTTTCACCGAATTTGAATTAGCTTTTAATTGGGCTTTGTATGAATTAATTCACGGGTTTTTACCGGGAATGGCCTTGTTTTGTCATTAGACTAAAATAGTCTTGTTTTTGTGGAGCTTTTTATATAGTTATGGCGCCTTTTAAAAGGTAAAAATGATGCTTTATTAAAAGACGTTTTATCAAAATTAAATTAAAATAATTTTTTTAATAAAAATAATACTTTATCAAAAAGCGTCATATAAAAACAGTAAAAGATATACAATAATATCATTTCATTTATAACAATAATAAAAATAATATTTTATCAAAAATAAAAAGCGTCATGTGGAGGCGGTAAAAGATGTGCAATAATGCCATTTCATTTATAACAACATTATTGCTTTTTCTTATTGCTCCAAATGGAGTGGCGCTGTTGCTTCATTTATAACATCGTTGAAACGAGAGATGTGTATGCTTTTTCTTATTTTCTTAATTTTCAACCTTATATGGCAGAAGGGCATGAGATTTCAAAGGTTTTCAACTTTTGAGTCTTTCCCTGGAAAATATGCCCTTCAATTTGGCAGTCTTTCACTAAGTTCCACAATGACTCCCAACCACTTACCAAAAGGGAAAAAAATACTTCACCCCGCCAGAAAAAAAAATTGCTTTCTATTTTTTTATGATGCTTGACAATAAAAAGTTCAAATTTCTTATAAATTTTTTTTTTTGGAAAAAATGTCTCTTTAAGGAGGTAGAAATTATACTAAGATGTCCACCTCCAAATAGACAAGCAAAATAAAATAGAGAAAGAGAGACATATTTGAGTTTAAAAGGTATTACAATTGACACAATATAAGAATTAAGTTGATTGAATTTATCACAAATTAAATATTTTTAAAATGTATTATAACTTAATATAAAAATGTCTTTTGACTTGTTTTGGGAAGATTATAATAATTCACGGCTCATTAGCAATTAAGAAAAAGCATCCAAATCAATGGTAGTGCAATCATTAAAACGCTAATCGACCGGCATGTATTGCAAGCATAATTAAGTATGAAGAGAATAAAGCAGCAGGTGCTACACAAACTATACATTCTTTTTCAATTTCTTGCGTTGATTTAGTCAAGTCAAACATAGGTATACCAAGTGGAAAGTTTGGCCACTTCCAAGATACTGTGAGTACATAATATCAAGTGTTTTTTGATACACAACGGGAAAGGAAATGTGAACTAAAATTTAAAATTTATTACTTAATAGTGTAAGGATTTTATATTAATTTATAATACATTTTAAATATTTAATTTATGATAAGTTTAATTGATTTAATTCTTATATTATTTCAATTGTAATGACTTTTTAATTCAAGTAGGTCCCTCTTTCTATTTTGCTTGTCTACTTTGGAGGTGGGCCTCTTAGTGTAATTTCTACCTCCTTAAAAGGATCTTTTTTTCTCAAAAAAATTATAAGAAATTTTGAAAAAAATTATAATTATTAGTTAGAATTTTTTTGTCAAGCATCACAAAAAATTGAAAGCAAATTTTTTTCTAACGGTGTGAAGTCTTTTTTCTTTTTTTTTTCTTTTTGGGTAAGTGGTTGGAAATTGAAGGGCATACTTTCCAAGAGAAAGACTCCAAAGTTGAAAACCTTTGGGAATCTTATGCCCTTCTACCATGTAAGGTTGGAAATTAAGAAAATAAGAAAGAGGATAAAAATCTCCCATTTCTACGTTGTTATAAATGAAACAATAACACCATTTCATTTGACATTATTTCACTTTTTTTATCTCTTTTATATTTTTTAGTTTGGCGTCATTACCAAAATAATGTCTTATAAAGGTCGTCATTATCATATACGAAAGCCCCAAAAAAAAAATAAAGCCATTTTAATATAATTTTGGCAAAACAAGGTCATTCTTGGTAAAAATCCAAATTTCACGGAGGGGCTACAGGTCGAACCCAAAAGAAAAGGTCTCTAAGAACAACGGCAATCAAAATTTCAAGCAGATCCATCTTTCTTTCTTTTCTTTTCTTTTCTTTTCTTTTCTTTTCTTTTCTTTTCTTTTTTTTTTTTTCTTTTTTTTTTTTTTTTGGTTTTTCCTTGTACTAGGAGAACAAGGGAGAATCCTGCTAGATATATACTGGATTACTTGTCCTAGAAGGTATCTAATTAATAGTCTTTTAGTTCCATATTGGAAGATTGCGGAGAAACTTAGGCAACTTGTGGGCATCAAAAGCAAAGGTCGTATACTGCTCTTCCCATCTTTGCGCTTTGGACAATGAACGTAGCCGGTGAAGCGTAAACCTACCTAGGCACGTCTATTGCTGATTGAGAACTGTTCTTCCAGTCTCCTTCCTTCGTCGGCCGAGATCTTTTGATCTGGGCCACTGCGAATTTTTGAGGGGCTCCCTCTGAGTTTAAAGACCTGCAATTCTATTCAAACATTTTCTTTCTTTAAGTCCATTGAGAATTGGTCTCTTGCCAGTCTCTCATAATTTTAAATTATTTGTTTTTGTGCAGTGCTACATGTCTAGGCGGAAAATGAATGCAATGAATGCACTTCATTTTTATTTTTTTGCTTTCAAGTTCTGGACGGAAGTCAAACTTACACTTCCGCCTCTCTGGGCGGGAATATGTAAAAACGTCCGTCCATTGCAGCGGAAGTTTGCGAACTTGCTCTAGATTTATCAAGTCCTTTGTTTCGGTTATTTTAAAATAAATTTTATGAATTTTTAACACACAAATATAGAAAATTAGACCACTTCAAAATAAGTGCTCTCCTATTTTGACTTCCCGAGCCTCCATAACACAGCTGAGACAGCGACGGGTTCTTTGCCCTAGGGGAATGAAGGGACAAAAGTTTTGAGAATTCAAGAAACTTTGAGAATTTAAGAGAAGGTCAGAGTGAGACGAGTTTATCATTACGATAAATGTCAAATGGAAGTGTAGGACTGTATGCAATTGAGGACATCCTAATAGATCGGTAGAATTGAACCTTGTTTCGACATTACCTAATCAATTGTAATCTGACTAACTTAACTCATTTTATACAATATTTCAATATCTAAATTTCAATATTTATAAACTTTGAAAGAAAGTAAAAGAGTTTAGAGAGTGAATAGTTTAAAATAAAGTTTTTTAAATTGTATATAATTAAACTAAAAATTGTAAATAACACTCCTTGGAGAAGCCAAGAAGGGTTGGGTGCAAACTTTAAAGAGAATTTTACAGAAAATTTAAACTACTGTCGGTTTGAACAAATAAAATCTAGGGCTTTATCTAATCGGTAATCTTTAGATACAACCTCTGGTCAAAAAAATTAGTTCTTTTAAACTTGAATAGAGAGATCAAAATATAAGTTTTTTTTTACACATCTCAAAAAATATTTATTATATGTTTTCAAACTTTACCAATCTATTTCTCTTCTCTCTCTTCCTATTCATTAAGAGCATAAAGAGTACTCTATCTTAAAATTTTTTTAAAATTTTTTAAAATTTTAAATTTTTGTGCATAAGTTTATTTTTGAGCGGAGGAAGTAAGTACCAATCCTAAATTGTATTTTTGTTTTCCAAAAAAATTTACCAAACAAAGAATAGAACAAGGTCCACTCCTGACACTAATTTCATGTGGGCCTTCCTCAAAAGGCTGTTTTTTGTGGGCTGGATTTTGAGGAAGGTGAAGCTTCTCCCCGATTTGGGCTACAGAAATGTTCGTGCCCATTGGAAGCAACCCGCTGAAAGTATTATTTCCTTCTTCGTCGTCTCTTCCACTCTCTTATTACAGCTTCAGAGATCTTCAATTTCCTTGCAGAAACAGTGTCATGGCGGCCACAATCTCTCGTAGACTTCTGAAGCCCCAAATCTTCTCAATTTTCTCTTCCGCCCACCACCATCTCAGCTCCGCTTCCCGTCAATTCCCAATTCCAAGTCTTTCAAGTCAAGGCCTGAGTTCATCCCGTTCCACCCCATTTGAGATGCAGCTGCCATTTCACCAAAAACCCAGTATTTCTGACTGCAATTTTGGCGAAACCGGCGGTTTTTCAACCTCAATTCAGAGCCGACAGTCTTTGGGTGAGAGTTTTTCTTTATACCCTAAACCCCATCTCTCAGATCTTGAAAGAAGTGACTACCTTTTCTTCAGATCGTACTCTACTTTGATGCCAAAAGACAGAATCCTTCTGCTAAATCATCAAAGTATAGTGCGGAAATGGCTGTCGTGGGAGAAACCCAGATACTTATTAACCTCTAATGATGCACCGTCGGACCAGGGAAAGAAAGAAAATCCGAGTGAATACCCAAGCGAGAACCCTCAATTCAAGCACCAAGAAATCACTGGTCCAACTGTTGAACGGGACATCTCGGCCTTAGCCAACGAGACTCGTGAAGTTCTTGAAAAAATGATGAAAACAATGTATAGCTTGAGCAGTGCATTGGCTTCTGTGGGTTTGATTCACCTCGGCCTAGGAGCTTGGATTTCATATATCACCAAGTCTTCTCCGGTTTTTGAAGTTTCAATGCAGAGCATTCTGGCGTTTGCCCTTCCGTTCTCATTGGCATTCCTGTTAAGGCGTGCATTGAAGCCAATGTATTTCTTTAAGAAAATGGAGGAACAGAGTAGGCTGCAAATTCTGACCCTTACACTTCAGGCGGCTAAGCAGTTGAACTTACTTTTTGTTCGAGTTCGTGGTGTTTCCTTTCTATGCATTATTGGTGCATCTATTGGGTTGATTTCTGTTGCATTTGGTAGATGATAATTTATATGGACTGATATTGATGCATATTTTTCTAATGTTACTGAAAGCAACTGTTCGGACTGAAATGGATGGCTAGATTATGGTGAGTTTTTGATGGGTTATAAATGTATTCTCCTTTGTTGAAATGACGGGCCTTCATAGAATAAAAGCTTGTGGATAATTTTCAAAGAAAGGAGAAAGGTTGACTTTAGTTATATGTAAATGGAGTGTATTTCCTTCTCTATTCATGCTGTCTATATACTACGGCCTTTAGATGATGATCCCCCATCCTGAAGCATTACTTCCTTCAGTGAATGTGGCACTGTGCTTGAAATCATAGTGAATCCTAGTATTTTGCCCAGAATGCCATAGGTAAAATTTTCATCTTCCCAAGTTTTTACAGAATGACTTGTCCAATATCTTTTGCTTTGGGGACAATTTCCTTCTCTATTCATGCTGTCTATATACTACGGCCTTTAGATGATGATCCCCCATCCTGAAGCATTACTTCCTTCAGTGAATGTGGCACTGTGCTTGAAATCATAGTGAATCCTAGTATTTTGCCCAGAATGCCATAGGTAAAATTTTCATCTTCCCAAGTTTTTACAGAATGACTTGTCCAATATCTTTTGCTTTGGGGACAATTTTAGTGTAAAATCTGCTTTAGAACATTCTATTGAAGTTATAGGATGATGGTGCCAATAAGGAGGTAACCGAGAAACAATTTTGCTCAAGTATCCATGTGGAACTTATCTAATCACTTTCACACGACATCAGAGATGTATGCTGAGTTGTTTGGATGAGTCTACTCCTGCATAAGAATGAAAGACGTGTTATGAAAAGTTACCTCGTGTTTTAACCTGTCTTCCTTCTGTTAGATTCTTACTACTCCATCTGTTTACTGAGACGTGAAAGTTAAAAATGAGAATTTTTTAACCCTGCCAGCCCTTTGGCAATCATCTGTTCTGGCCTTAGGCAAGTATCCGCTCTGCAAATTGTGATCTTTTTCAGCAAGTTATGAATTACTGAAATTATTCAATAGAAGAATGAGGGCTGTCGTTCTATTCACCTGCTTCAAAAGATAAGAACCCCTGTTAGGAGGGGGAATTTTATGGTTGAGATAAGGAAAATTATTTTCCTCGCATTTCTCTTCTCTATAATCAATCTAAAGATATTCTAGCTGCGGTTAATAAATCAGTACATACCAGTCAGGGATGTAGCACTGGTCATGATTGTACTTCCTCAGGAAAATTGTAGTTCCAAACACGGCATAAAATGAATTTCCTTCCATTTTCATTCTTTTTATATATATTGGGAGATGAATTATAATTCGAACAGCTTAACCATCAACCTACTGTTTTGGCACAGTATTCTTCCATTTTCCAGACAAATAAAATGCCCTTTCAATATCACGTATCTTCCCAATTTTGAGATAATTAAATACCGGAAATGTTTTATATAAGAAGATTTTAATGATGCAAGATAATTTTTAATAATTTTAATTTTTTATAAATTTAATTTTAAAAAAAGTGATAGTGTGTCCAATTAGAGGGCTCCACTATAAATGGGGGCGCCTAGCTCAGTTGGTGGCTGTGCTAGCTTTTGGTGTAACCCAATTACCAAAAGCTGGTGCAGCCACCAGATCTTTTTTAAAAAAAATGTAATAAAAATATTTTTAATAAATATTATTTTATTTTTTAAATTTTTTTTATTAATTTTTAAAATTTTTTATTAAGATTTACATGATTCAATAATAATGATTCAAAATCAATTAAATTTTTAATTAAAATAAATTGCAATTTTAAAGATTATATTTTTCTCTTTCAATTTTTTAAAAATTTAAATAGTTGATGGAATTTAATTAGATTTTGGTATTCTTATACTATATCAATTAATTACAATCATTCAAACTAATTGAATATTTGATTACAATTAATAATAATCTTCTAAATTCTTCCAATTATGCCTTACTTTAAAGACTTAAATAGATGATTGAATTCAATCACGATTTAAAATCCTTTTCTAATAATAATCAGTTTGTATGAGTATACTCTCACCTATATTAAAGAGCTTTTTAGTCAAGAGATAGAATTGACAAAGAAGCAAAGAACTCTACAAACAAAAGACAACGAAAAAAAGGGAATTGGAAATTTGGAATAAAGCTTTCAACTTCAACTTTGGTTTAGGTTTGTTCTCTTTTCTTTTATTTATATTAGTAATTTTTTTCATAGTTAATATGACTTACATGTCTGTCTTTTACAACATACAATGTTAATAAAATTAAAAATTATGTCTTTTAATTAGTTTCACAAATGAAATTTTAGTACCACATAAGAGAAAACCAAGCTCTTTTATATCATCCTTTTCCTTTGTATTATGTCATCCTTAATTCTATCATTTAATTTTAATCTTCTTTGAATCTTCTTTGATTATTGATTTGATTAATCTAGATAAAACCAAAACAGTTATATTAGTTTTATAATCAAGTTGCAAACTCCAAAGATTGAAATAAAAAGCATAGAAAACTGCAAATATCTTCTAATTTCAAGCATATATATAATTGTGGGTTATATGGTGCCTACATAAAGGATAAGGGACATTTGAAAAAGTAACAATAAGAGCATTCATAAGTCTTAATTCTCTATCTGTGATAACAGTAGAAGGCATGTTATGCATGTCAATCAATATTTTTAATTGAGATAAAGTTCATATGTAGTTAAATTTCTTCTCGTTTCTCAAAAACTCAAATGCTACACAAAATTATGGTCAATCAGCGACACTCCAACAAGGCAACAACCTCAAAAAATTGCATCTTATATCGATTGGTCTTATAGGTGCATCTATGACCAATACATATGAAAATATGCATACCATATCAACCGATGAGAGATGCGCTAATAACACATTGTTGAGAATATTCTTCCCTGTGATCTCCATACGCCAATGTCAATAGTGATTATCTGTCTTTAATTTCATCAAGTACTGCACCACAGATAGACCTTTCAAGCTACATTTTTAATTTTCAATCACTCATTGTAGATATTATTTATTAAAGTCCGTATATCTACATCATTTATTTGTAACTTTTTTATAATTATCCTCAATTTTACTAGACATTAAGTCAGTTCACGAATTTCTTTACGCTGCTCTAGTGTTAACTTCGCAGTTGATAGATGTCCCTGTTGATAACAGTTAATAGCATGATTGTGTTGCTCTTCTTGAACAACTAAGGGTTGGTTATTCGTCAGCATCGGTTTAGCTTATGATGTGTTATGAATTCCTTGGCCAAGCGAGTATTGCACAGAGAGCCAATAGGAAATTCCATTAATACTGACCGTTTTTATCCTTTAGAACAACTTAGTAGATCTTTTTCGGATACCCTAATGACTATAGATCGAACCTTTCTAATTTTTATAGTACGATGGTTGGTTGTTCGCGGCCTAGTTGTGCCTACAGTCTTTTTTTGGGATCAATATCAGCAATGCAATTCATCCAACGATAAACCTACATCCGAATTATAGAGCAATGAAACAATCAAATTCGAACGAACAAAATGTTGAATTGAATCGTATTAGTCTATACTGGGGGGTTATTAGCCAACTGTCATTTTTTACCTCTGCTTTTTTTAGCAGAAACGGATAATTAAATTTCCTGATTGTGGTATGTTTACTAGTCTTTTTGATAAAATTTGTTTTCGCCTCTTTGTATTTACCATATCTCTCACAACTGATCCATAATCAATCCTTTCGGGTTCCACATTTATTTTTCTTTAAAGATAAAATTACAAAAAATATATTTAATAGACTATCAGCATATGTCACCCAATCCTGTAATGCTTCTCTAATAAGAAATCGAGAATTTATTTGAAATAAATCTTTAAATTTTTTTTCATAATATCTCATATTCAAATACTCTATCATTCTAAAATATAAAATTAACAAAAAAATATTAATACTGATTAATATAATAAATTTATTTTTAAGAGAATGATAACCCTATTATCATATAAATATTTTTATTTCATAAAATTATTATCATCAAATCCTAATAATAAAATAATTTAAAAATAACTATTAAATAAATAAAAAATTAAAATAAAAGTATAAATAAACAATAAAAAATAAATTAATGAAATAAATTATGTAAAACAAATAAGCAATTGCATAAATAATAACAAATTAAATTTAATTATATTAATAGACAAGTATATAAGTAAATAAAAAAGTACAAAATATTAAATAATATAATATAAAATTTAAAACAAATAAATAAATAATTTTAATTTATAAAATTTTAAAAAAAATTAAATAAATAAAATAAAATTTTTTAAAAAAAGTTGGGCTCCTGGGCTAAGGCCAAAACCACTTCCTTCTGGCACTCCTCCAACTTGAGACGTACCAGATTTTAGCGTTGCACTGTGTTTAGTTATTTTTTTCAATAAAAATAAATTAATATACTTTACCTTAATATCAACACAAATTAAATGCAACGATAAAGCATAACCATCTATTAAACTTCACTATATGATAATTATTGTGAAACAAAAGAAATTAATATAACTTAATTCATTTAAAAGTCTTATAGAGTATTTACTGGATAAAATATTGAAATTATTAAAAATTTATTATATATTAATAAAATTATTTTATGTATAATATTTATATTAAATACTCCAAACCCAGCATTTACAAACAATTCTTCTTGAAATGAGAGAGCAATCTCACTCCTTAAGTAAAGTTATCTTATCTTTTAGTTACTATTTTAACCGTCTTATTACAATATTTGTCAAATTTTAACTTGTTATAAATTGACAAGTATTTTGAAACAAAAAAAAAAGTGGTACGGGGCACTCCATACAGAGAGCTAGCAAGTCCTAACAACAATAAAACATAATCAACAAACTGGTACACTGGTAACACTTTGGCAGATCTGTGTCTGAAATTCTGAAATTCACCGTACCAAAATAAGTAGGTAAATAAGGAAATACACGTTAATTAAATAAGCAGCCACATATTATTCGAAAACAAAGCAAACGTGCTGATCCTTCAGGCAGTTAACGGGGATGTGTTGAGCCAAAAAAAATAAAAATAAAAAAGGCAAAAGTACACTCTGCAGCGACATTTTCCTGATTTGCTTCTTTTCTTTCTTTTCCCTTATCCTTTTTTCTTTTATCCTTTCCCTCTTTCCTCTTCAAATCCGTTGTAAACAAACGAAGTACTATAAGATGAATAGTCTATGCACTGTCTGTCTATTCACAGACTGCAACTACCTCCCACGAGAAAAATGCAAATCCAACAACGGCTCTCTACAAAATCAGGTGAGAGGAGCAAATAACTGAAATAATAATTGCCTAGGGCATCAAATCCTACAACCTCTGTTGCTTTGCTCAATTTTGGCTAATTTCCCGAACCAAATGGAGAATATCCAGAAGCACTATATGAGAGATGATTGTTGCCATACCCTCTCCATAAATTTAAAATCCCGATTTGTCAATAGGACCACACGCAAAAAGGAATTGGTAAGTGATCTAAGTAGCACCCGAACTTCCATTTGTCTTTGGATCTGTTCGAACATATGTGAGGCTCCGAGGAGTGGAAGGTGGAAGGCTGTTAGCAGAGGCTGGACCAGGCACCTCAACGGTAGTAGACTGAGTATCTCGCTTCCATTGCATACTCCTTGCTCCGGGTTTAATTGGGAGGCGGGTGCGGAATGCACCAGGGATTCCTCTTGGGTAAGGACCCCTACCATATCTAGAAACTGGGAAAGGAGATGCCCTGGCAAGACGAGGCCAAGTCATTATAGACGAAGCTTCCAGCTGAGCAGAGCTTTTCCGTACAACCTAGATAAAGAATTACCGTATAGAAAGTTGGTCAAGTAATGCAACATCAATACAAATGTAATGATATTCTTACCATATACTGAACGTAGGCCAAGTACAGAATCATGATCACTCCAACACAAACATCTCGACTAAAATTTGACATCTGGACCCATCAGAATCACAGCAAACCAAGATAGAAGTATCGAGCAAAATTACTGATATATGATCACTTAATTGCACAAGTATTAAGCAAAATTACTAAAATATAACCAATTAATTGCAGAGTTTTTTTCTAAGTAGTAGATACAGTTTCTACTTTGATTATAACAAATTTAGCTTCATAATTGAGAAGCTTTATGCGGATGAGTTGCAAAAGACCCTGTAATCGCAGCATTCTAGAAGAATTTCTACAGCACTAAATCTAGGATATTAGTGGAATACACTAAATGTCAGATGCAAATGGAAGAAATTCAATATACATGTGGTGGAAAAGTTGACTTCCAAAACACTAGACCTAGATTATTTTGACTTACTGCACAAGTATAATGGACAAGAACCTAGATCCCTTTCACTACTTCCTGCCAAGTTTACAAGCAGTGTTCCATGTCCTGAAACCACCCACAGGAAAGTGGGGTAGCATCTTTTCCATTACTCCATATATCCACAAACGTATAAACTAGAGTCATCAAAATAATTAGCAAATCTGGGTGCACTAAACTGAGTGCAGAAGGTAAATCACCAATTTACCATGTCATACATAAGTTTGGTCAACCAAGGAATAGGTCGTGCATTTATATGTGTACCACTTCTAATATGACATCCGTTTTCAGGGGGGATCATTTTCCTGTTCTTCAGAAACAGCCTTCAATCCAGGCAGTAGATTTACAGAAGTTGGCAGTAAAACTAATTCCTACAACGTCCACTTCTCATCACACTGGCATACAAATAAAATAATCAGAGATATACTGTCCCCTTCTAATGGCACTTAGCTTGCCATAATATCTAACTGCACCCTACTGGAAAATGGAACATTTAAAAAAAATAGGCTTCTCTTTGGAATTGAAAATAGGCATTTCGATACATAAATTATAGCGAGACAAATATGAGAATATCACTACAAGATGCTTGTCACCAAATGAAAGCAAGTTTCTTGGATCATAACCAACAATAACATAAAAATTTATTAATATAATACCTTAAGAATACGTGACATGAAGGAAGTTCCATCTAAGGATAAAGCATTATCAGCAGCCTCCCTTCTTGTAAACTCAACATAAGCTGACCTGTTTCAGGAAGAAGAATTAGAAAACACAAGATGTACAAATGGAGAAAAGATACAGCACTTGCATCTTAACAGCTCACCCTTTTGGTTGCCCTGTGGCAGCATCAACTAAGATAATCACTTTTGATACTTCCCCAAACTTGTTGAAATGTCTCGAGAGACCATCCTTGGTAGCAGCAAAGTGAACCTAATGAAGAGAAAAATAAATCTATCAGAAATGTATTCCTATTGATTCATCAGGTTATGTTCCATTCAGGTTTCAGAACTGTACATTGTTAACAAATATGGTACGAGAATCAACATCTTCGGCTGGACGACTAAAAGGATTCATGCCTGCAGCAGAAAATCCAACCATCATTGAGTAAACAAAAAACACTAAACCAACAGATTCAGTAAACAGAAAATCCAACATCATTGAAGCAACCTGCGGTTTTTCCCCAGTTTTCATTGTTAAAATTGTTATTGGCATTTTACTTCATTTTTACATGATTAAAATTTAGAATATAAGAGATACATTAACCTTCTAAAATATGAAACTAACCAGGAATGGATGACAGAGCATTTTGAGACTCCTGCAAGCCTCCTACGAGTTTTGCCTAATAAGGAAAAACAGAATATCAAGAACAAAGCTCATAAATATGAATTTAAAAGAACATTCTCCATGTACTAAAACAGAAGGAGACAACAAAGATAGCATACATTCCCATTACTAGATGCTACAGGATTATCATTCTCTTTCATCAGCTGCACACTAGGCTTGGGAGTTGCTCCATCAGGCACCTGTGCAAGTTTAGGATTATCTACCTCAACACTCTCTCTTGCCTCCTGAAACTGAGGGGACTTCCAAGTATTCAAACTTCCAGATACGTTGATTAACTTGTGAGAAGTACTAGATACAGCCACAGAAAAATCCTGGTTCTTCCCGGATTTAAGAAATAAATCCTCGGCACTTTTACCTATTCTGCTGTGGACTGTTAATGAGTTCTCAGCCCTGTGCCCACTAGATGTCCCAGTCTGAGATGCATCCACAACCCCTTGCCTGGATATTCTCATGTCATAATCGTCATCATGAGATGAGGGATCAATTGCCATTCTTGCCTCACTTTGCAACACTGATATATTCCTTATGTACAGCCCACCATAATCATTTCTCTGATCATAAGTTGACCTAGTCTGTTCCCTTACATCGCTGCAAGTTTCATGTTCACCATCATCAGCAACAGTATCTCCAAATTCTGGTAACTGATTCAAGGTACCTGGAGCACCACTAGGACGACCAAGTCTATCAAAAACATTACGTGAGGGTCTAACTTTTGTTACATCTTTTGCGGCTTCAGCCACAGCTCTAATAGCAGCTGCCATGGCATTGGGTGCCCTAGCAACCGGATGAACTTTGTGCGGACGTTCTTCAATGTTTGAATCCTCTGTTGATGTGGACACAACAGAACGAAGGCGCTTTAGAGAAGGTTCTGCAGTTGAATCTGATGACCTCGAAGTAGCTACTGCATCACGAACAGCAAACTGCAGCAGCCTTCGAGGTGCATTAATTGTTGCCTGAGACACCACCTCCCTCTGTCAAAAATTAAGTTAACATATGAGAAGGACTAGACTAATTGGCTATCCAATTTTCCTCCCAAAATATATTTAGAAGCATGGCTCAGTTCAAATTGCTGGATTTCACAATAAATCCACAGGATTCCCCAGAGGTAGAAAGCTCTATTATGTCACTGCTTATCTATTTCCAAAAGAGAAATGTATTTGAAGAACTATTGCAAAAGCAAAAAGTAGATAAAACTATTCGCACTCTTAAATCATGATTTACAAATACCCATTACAGATACCAGTGGGATTTTCTAAAACATATACAAAAAGCAAGGAACAAATTCCATCCCTCAGAAATTCTTGGAATTGAAAAAAGAAAGCTTGAATCAATCAATTTCATAACCATGTGAATAGTTTTTCAACTCACAGAAGAGAGAGAGAGAGAGAGAGAGAGAGAGGCTCAAAAATACGAAGCCAGATAGATGCATATAATTCTTCAAGCTAGTTTCATGAAACTGTACACCGTTAATTTGAATTTTACCCATCTCCATTATACTAGAGGAAGAATGTGCTAAGTTAGTAATTCCACACGTAAGGATGAACGAGTTAAGATCAGAATATGAAATGACCATCCAATGCCCTTAAGTTAAGAGCTCAAAGAAAAGTAAAAAAATCCCCTCTCTGACATCAAAAAATAAGAAGGAACAACACAGATAATTCACATGATTTGCTTCAAAATGCAGCAGGAAATCAACAAAAAAAAACTATAGTTTGACAGCTGGCATATGGAACAAAAGATACCACACATATAAAAATCACAAATCTCAAATACGAAATAGACAGGATTTAAATTTCCATCATTAATACAAGAAAGGAGCAACAGCTGCTCTCTAACTTATTGAATTTGATTCATAAAACCTCCTAACATGAAGTGAGAAAAATGAAAATACCTTGTTTTCCTGCCGCTCTTCAGGCATCCTCCTTTTTCTCTGAGCAACTGACTGGGGAGAAAGTAATTGTTTTTCATTGCCGTCTTTATCATGACTTTCCTTCTCTGCACGAATGCTGTCAACTACAGAACTTCGTAAAAGAGGGCGTTCAACTTCATCACTCGCTAGCCCTTTCCATTCTCTATTATGACGGGATCCAGATGACTTAATCAGCTTTACCTTTTCAGGTTCAGACTCCGCCTGATGAGAAATATTTTTCTGAGTCTGCTCTCCTGTTATTGATCCAGACTTAACTGCCCCATCTGCAATAGGCTCCTGTACTTGTACATAAAGGTTCAAATTTGAAGCCAAGTGATCCCACAACCTTCACCAATAAAATAACATCAAAAGTTAGTATAATTCACAGTTTCAACAAAAGCACTATGGTCTATTATATCAATACACTCTAAATTACCAGGACACAAAGGCATCACTATCATCATCAAGGAAAACATTCAACTCATTCCTTGCTTCATCTTTACGCCTTCCATTTCTAAGCAAAACTATCACATATTCCTGCAAATAATAGAAGCAAATGAATGAATCTGGTGCAGAAAGGAGAGAAAAGCTCTCTCTAAACAAGCGAGAATATACACAGTCCTTTCGTTAAGGACTAAATAATCAAAACTATCACATCCACCATGTAGAACCTACAAAGACTGAAACACTTTAACCAGAGAAAATCATGTAACCCAACCAAAATTGCAACTAATCTACGAGGACAGAGAGACTTTGAAGCAAGAGGGTCATAAACAAACAAAAAACCAGTGAAAATTTATTCAAGCAGCTTAAATTACCATGATATATTAACTAGTTAGGCTCCCATCAAACATAAAGCTCCCATTGGATCTGTAAATACCTGAAAGGCCTAACCATTCATCACCATCTATTCAATGTGTAGTGAGACCACATATCCACTTCTACTCCCCGCCCCCCTCCCCCAAAAAAAAAAAACAGAAAACGAATTTAATAATTGTATATTCGCCCAAAAATAAAGACTATGGCTTAACCCAAAACCTCAAGCACAAGAAGTATATATGCTTAAATGAATCAAACCACAACTTTGAAGCATTTAATCTCTTGCCAAAAGTCCCTAAATCATTAGTCCACGATCCCTCATAAGTATTAATCCCTTGCTGATAGTGACAACAAACTGTACTGTAATTTTGTGTGTGTGTGTTGGGAGGGAGGACAAGATTGTTATGCAGCAAATTGCATAGTTTCCTAAGCGAAGGCAGAAGATCCAAACAGGGGAGGAACGGACATTTCTTTAGTTTCTATCTTCATATACAAAAGTTCAATTGGTTATTTCTTCATATTAGGTTAATGTCAGCAGTAGCATTTTGTTTCTTCCCCAAAAACAGCTGCCCCCCCCCCCCCCGGGGCAGGGGCTTCAAGGGTTATCAACAATAGCAATCATTCCAACATGGATGAAGAACCCCGGACGTAGTTGAACCTCTTGCCATTATACAGAAACCTTGACTCCCATTTTGAGTAACACAACACGCCTTCCAAATTTTACCAATTCTAACCTTAAGATTTCATCACAGGGTTCTCTGACTAGGGCACTTAGTTTAGGATTGCTTCCTAACGAAGCATGATATTATTAAGATAACATGCCCTCCAAATTTCATCAAAAGCAGAACAAGGGTAAGCATCTCGCACCAATCTACCATAATCTCCCAGATATTATCATATTATTCACCCCCTAGATACGCATAGAGAAGCCATAGAGTTCAGGTGAAAGCTCTCTCTTTTAGCAACCGGGGGCAGGGGGGTAAGATTATAGGAAAAAACACATCAAATGAACAATTTAAAAATGAAAAACAAAATGTTATCCATCTCTTTTATTCCGGTCTTCTTTTCTCTTTTGCATACCCAAGTAATTGATTAACAAATGCCCAAAACATGATCTATCACCCATCATTATTCACTTTCAAGTAAGAACCTTATAACTTCCAGCAACCAATTTATAACTATAATTCCACTCAATAAAGCGTAAGTTCACTAGCTGATAAATTTCTGAGTAGAAACACTCCCCTAGATGGGTAAAGAAATAAGGCATTCCAAGAAATGGAAAGCACGCGAATAAGAGAATCAAGCGCAGTTCTTTAAAATTGCAGGGGAAAATTTAACACTGTACGGCAATCAGAGTGTTTGATATTTTCACAATTAAAACCCTAAATAATTCGTACCACAAGAGTGTCGTCTGTATACTCCCCCAAGAACTCCTTCAGCTTTTCCTCAACTTCCTCTCGCAACATCGCCACTCCTTCGCTGCTAAAATTTACCCTGAAGGTTCGAGCATCGCCGTAGCCATCATCAACGTCCATTTTCCTCAAAGACAAGAAACCCTAAACAGTTACCACCAAAACTCCTCCCACTGGTCTCAATGCTAATATACAACCCAAAATCTATGTCTAAATCATCAGTTCCCGAAACGATACAAGTACCAAAACCCTAATTTGATACATGTTTACGATTGTAAGAGAAAGTAACAGGAAAATGACGATCAACAAAGCGGTGATTGAATGTGAAGAGTTCGGAAAATGACTTCTTATCTTTTCTTCCCTTTTTCCTCCTTTTCTCAGATAGATTTCGGGGTTTCGCAGAAAAATTTCTCCAATTTAGCTGAGAGGGCGTGCGAGGGAGAGAGAGGAGAGAAAACCCCAGAAATTGTTTTGGAGCTCGGGGGGGGGGTGGCGGGGGTGGCGGGGAGGTGAGAGAGAGACCTGTGAGACTGCGGAAGGACTAATTTGATTGCTACGTCAGCATTTATATATTATGTGGCAATGGAAGAGATTTGGGCATAAGCTGAATAATAAAAAAGTTCTGGGACTGGGAGAAAAATAGATGAGGCGCAGGAAGGAAGTGACCAAATGATTTTCTTCTGTTCTCAATTATTGAAAATAATTTTTTTAAGATCAAAAGCTTTTTATGAATGGTGTTCAACAATTTTTTCTTTTTTGTTGGAAAAGTTAGAAAATTTATTTTTGAAAAGTCACCGAGGTCGTGTTTGGGGCAATAGAATTGGAATTGGAATTATAATTCTGTGGAATTAAAATTTTGAGAATTACCATTCTAAATGTGGGAATTTTTTGTTTGGTAAAATTGTGAAATTGGTATGGAATTCATTTCCAATTCCAATTATTTTGTTTGGAACATACAAAAATTCATACAATTGGAAATCAAAATACATATATAAAATTAATTCTTTTTTTTTGTGTGTACTTTTTTTTGGGTCATTTTGTCAGCAAGGGTATTTTTGTTATACTAAGGGCATTTTGTTTATTTGGAATCAAATATATTTTCATCATTTACATCAAATAGCATATTGGTCATTATACATATTTGCATTGGGTAAAAAGAGTATTTTTGATATGTTATACCAAGGGTATTTTGGTAATTTGGCACAAAGAGTATTTTTGTCATTTTACACTAAGGACATTTTTGTCATTTAGCACCAAAGATTTTTTTGTTTTTTAACTAAGGGCATTTTTGTCATTTGGAACCAAGGGCATTTTGGCTATCTTATACCATGGGCATTTTGGTCATTTGGCATCATGCTGTTGTCATTTTACGCCAAAGGTTTTTTGTCATTTTGCACTAAGGACATCTTTTCTAATTTTATCCCAAGGCAATTTTGGTCATTTTGCACCAAGGGTATTTTCATCATTTTTACCCAGGCCATTTTGGTCATTTTTACTAGGGCATTTTTTTCTATTTGCAACAAAGGTATTTTTGTGATTTTGTACAAAGGGTATTTTTATTATTTTATACTAAGAGCATTTTTTGTTATTTTAACCCAAGGGTATTTTTATCATTTTACAGCAAGAGTATTGTACCTAGGGTATTTTTGTCATTTCATTCCAAGGTGCTTTCTCACTAAAATAATTTTTGTTATTTTTTTCATTATCAAGGGTATATTTGTTATTTTTTACTAATGGAATAAATGATAGAGAGAACATGTGTGTGTGAGAGAGTGAGTGTGTGTGCATGTGAGAGAGAGAGAGAGACAGATAGACAGACAAAAAGTGTGAGCATACATGTGCATGTAAAAAAATGTGCTTGTGTGTGGAACAATGTGTGTACGCGTCTCTGTGTGTGTGGAGAGAGAGAGAACGATAGTTTATGTATGTATGTGAAATTTTTATATATTAGTATAAGATATTATAATATTATATATAATTGAGTAGAATAAATATATATATATATTATAAGATATTTATAACTTAAGCAATTATTTAAGAATTGAAATTGAAATTCTTAACCTTTAATATGGAATTGAAATTGTATAATTGAGAGGATTGGAATTAGAAATAAGTTCTAATTCTATAACTAATTTTACAACCAGACAAAAGAATTAGGATTGGAGGCTTCAATTCCAATTCCAAACCTCTAATTCAATGGCCCCAAACAAAACCTTAGGGTTAATTTGGATTGTGTTTAAATTTGAATTTTTTATCTTGAAAATCATAGAACTTAATTGGAGGGAAGGTGATGCACAAAACAAAAATGTAAATTTTTTTTTACTTTGAGTTGGAATCCAAGCTCACTCTTACTTTTCCTAACAATTTTTTATTTATTAAAATTGTTAAAAGTAAGAGCATTATTTTAGTTTGTAAACTATGTTTAAACTAATTTCAACATTTAAAAACAGCTTTTGCTCTTCTCATTATATAGGCCATGTAATAACATACACTCATTTGTCCATAATTAAACGTCCCATTTTAATTTGGTATAAAATTTAATGATGATCTTTTACTTATTTCAATCTACAAAATTTATCATCATTAACTTCATAATAGCCTTATTAATTAAATAAGTTAGTGGTAGGACTTATATGTTAGTGAAGTTTAAGTCCTTAAAATCAAGAAAGTTAAAAGGTTAGTGACGGGCTCATGATGTATTAGTGGAGTTTACTTTCTTTAATTAAAAATAGGGTGTTCATTAGGTTTTCAGGTTGAAATTTTGGTTTTCGGTTTTGTTTTTTAAAAAAATTTACAAAATCGAACCGAATCGAATCTAATTTTTCTTTAATCAGTTCGGTTCGGTTGCAAACCGGCATTAGAAAATCAAGAATAAAGACGCATGTCAAAATGCGTTCTTAGTGTAAAAATGCATTATATAAATGCGTTTGTTAGTAATTTTATTTTAAAAATTCAATTTTATAGAAAAGAATACATTAGAGTAATGCAGTTCAAAATGAAGGAAAAATTCATCTATCTATGAATTTTTCCTTAAAGAATGTGAATAAATATTGATTGAATATAGGAGAAAAATTGTAAAAGGAAATATCAGCCCTAGTTTGGTGAGTACAATGTCTATTATCATCAATTTAGGAGTGTTCGAGTTTGAGAATAGAGTAAAATGACAAATTCAAATCAAAAGATGAATTAGGGATTGGGGAAATTGTTTTTCCCTCTCTCTTTTTTTGGATCAAATCAACGGTTATACTTGAGTTGAACTTTTAGAGGAAAATTTTGTGGAGAGACTAATTTACCCTCCTCTTAAAGTGCATGTGTACTACACATAACCTTTTTGGTTAATTGAGGCTTGGGACTAAAAATATAAAAAAATATTATTGGTTAATTGATGTTAGACCTAAAATATTAAAATATAACATTAGGGATTAAGTTACTAAAAATAACATAGTTTAGGAACTATTTTTGTAGATTGCTTGATTGTTGGATATCCATATATTAGTGGGATGATTGCATTATCCACATCACAAATAGAGATATTCTTGCCTCTATGGCTATATGGCTATTGGAATTAAGGGGGCTTGCAATTGATAATATGTAGAATTCTTGCAAATTATTGAGGGATTGTGTCTAAGAATTATTTAGACAAATATAGTTTCGGGAAAAGATTCTCAATGGTTAATAAAGAGAGGTTAGAAAATAAAAGATACCAATAACGTTCTATATTATTCAAGTATAAATATAGGAGTATCACGCAGGCTATCACAATAAGGAAGGTGAACTATTTTAAATGGATTATTTTTAGAAGTAATATACCTTGTCAACTTTGTACTGATAAAGAAATTGTTAAAAAAGATAAAACTTTTTCTCTTCAAAAAATTATGAAAATATGGCTTTTGTTGAACAAGTTGGAACTTTCACCTTTTAAGGATGATATTAGCAATGCTGCTAGAGATTTTGATGGTCAATTATCATATATTGATTCAAGGTCTTTTGAGAGATTAAAAAAAAGGAAAATACCATTAGGTGGTCTTCAAATTTATGTTTATTGTCTACATATTCTTTTTTCTTTTCAAGTATGCATCCTGTGTTATATTCTTTTCATTCTAATATTGCATTATTTGATTTTAGTTTCTGCATCTATCTTTGTTGTGTTTAATTTATTTTCTTGATTATCAGGATGTAATATTTTATCATAAAATAAATAGAATAATTTTATTTTTGAGATTTAAGATTCTATCCCCCAAATATAAAATAATTTTGAATGCAACATTTTTAACAAAATTAAAGTAAGCTTGTGGAATGCACATGGCAATTCCAAAAAGAAATAGATTTGAGCCAAACACCAAATTGGATTTCGGATTTTAGTTCCATTGGGATAATAATACACTCTTGATTGTTAGTGGAAGGGAAGAAGAGAGGAAGTGGACAGTGGAAAAAGATGGAGATGTTTTTTTCTTCCGGATAGAGGGGATCTTAGAATTTATATCTCTTGCCATTGGAGCACACGTTATCTCCTAATAAAATCATAGTTTCCTTAAAAAAAAAGGTCCAATGCATCTCTTAAATAAGTGGTCGTTAATTCCAACAATAATCTCCAATAGCCACAAGGGGTTGGGGGCATTGTTAGGGAAGGGAAAGGTTCTGGTTTTGGTAGTGGTGGGTACATGAGGAAGAGATGCAACTTGCAAGGATGAGACAAAAAGGGGAGGATGGGATTATTGTTTTAAAAAAGGGAAAAAAAGCATTGAAAAGGCCAAAAAATGGTAAGTTTTTGTGCTTTTGAATAATTTAAAAATCACAAGTAGATGTTCATCATCTTTTCATTAATAGATTCAAAGTCAAAAAGATCAGAATGATTTCCTTCTATTTTGCATTTTTTCTTTTAATAAAAAATTGTTTATAATACTTCAACATTTGAATTATAGACGTGACAAAAGAAACAACGTATGAGAACCCTTGATCCAATTCATATAGTTCACTTAGTGTGCAAAAATAAAAACAAAAATATAAATTTCAAAGCTTAATCTGACCAAGAGTAAGATACCCCTCGTTTGACTTTTACTTCGGAGACATTGCCAAAAAATGAAGGTAAGAACTAATAAGTTTTTGTTATAAAATAACTAATAAAATATGTTGATGTTTATATTAGTTAGTTTTTTTAAAAGAATTAAACTCCACAAATATTACTTTTGATTTAATTTGATTTTCTTTGCCTATTAAAGTTTGAATTTCTATAAAAACTTATATCGGGAATTTATATATAAAGGTTATTTGATAATATTAATAAAAGATTTCAGTCTTAATTCTTGAGTTCTACATGTTCTTCATTCTCTTTTATTTTTTACTTTTATATCGGTATTCTTCAAAACATATTATGTTGCAGATATCTTTGCTAAATTCATATTTTGTTTTGTCGACACTCAAATTTATAACATGTTATCAACATAATTTGCTAAAGCATTGTACGATTATTTGAAGCTTCTCTTTTTGATAAAAAATTTCTTTAAAACTTTCAAGATAAAACTTTTTTCTTTTCTTAATTATTATATAAAATCCTATAATTATTTTTTTGTCTTAAAGATGTCTCTTAACTTTTATTTTTATAATTTTAGTCTTAAATCTATTTTTTTAAAAAAATACAGTCATTGTCTTCAGTTTTGCAATAGAGTTCAGTTAAAATGTACATGTGGAGAGCACATGAGTTGAATTTGAGGTATAAATTTGTCATTTCATATCCAAGACTCTCTAAAGTAGTTGGAAATGGTTTCTACACACCTCTCCTAGATATGTCACTACCAAATCGGATAATTTATAATTAAATTTAGAGTTGGAGTAGAATTATAGACTGCATGTAGTACTTATGTACATATATTTTTTTGAAAGTGGGTAAGATATGATAAATTTATATTTCAAATTGAACTCATATACATGACATATGTGAATTTGAACTCAACTTCACTGTATGACTAATAGCAAGAATTTTATTATTTTAAAAAATAGATTTTATACTAAAATAAGTTAAGGGATATTTTTAAGACAAAAAAGGTATGAAACTCTTTTTATAAATTGCTCTATAATGAATGCAACCACAAATTATAATATTATATTAATAGAATGTTATAATAAAAATAAAATAATCATAAAAATCGTCATTAAACTAAAGATACAAATTGTAATGCTATAAGAAATTAAAAGAAAAAATCAGTAATACATGTTAATAAAAATCTAGTAGCAAGTATGCTAATTTTAAGATTCTCTGCCTTATTTATTATTATTATTTTTTGAATAACGTTTTCGTAAACCTCTTGGTGCCAAGCAATTTCTGCTGGGCAGGCACGGAAGTATGAATTAGAAACTAAAAAATCTACACAAGAAGACGCGAGAAGAAATCGCCAAAAAAGACCAGTCCCTATAGCTATATGTTTGGGTGTAGTAAGGAAATTAATGGAAAATTAAAAGTGGAAGAACATGAGAATATATATTTAATTATTTTAGCTGGAAGACTTCCAAAAGAGTTAAAGGATGAATTAAAAAAGTATTTAAGATTATTTTTATTATCTATTTTTAATTCAACATATTTGGTTCGAAGATATTCACAATATTTTTTAAATTATTTTTAAATTTTATTAATTATTATTATTTTTTTATTTTGATATTTAAAAAAATCTACTTAATAAATAATAAAGAGGCCGACAATGTGAGTATGTGACATTGACAATCTCTAATTATATATATATATATATATATATATATATATATATATATATATATATATATATATTTATTCACTAATCACTTAAAAAATTTTAAAAATATATAGCGTCGTGACAAAAATCTTTCTAAAATAAAGTTTTCACTGGAATCAACTAAAAAGGAATCTGAAGTATGATTCACAAACATCACTATCAATCTATTGATTTTTCTTCTTTTGTGCCTTTATTAATATTTTTCTTTTTCAGTCTAAGTATAAATATAAAATATATTTAGATTATATTTAGTTAAAAAATTTTTTATCTTAAATATTATAAAAATAAAATTTTATAATATTTAAGATAATTAATTATATATTTAATTAAAAATACAATTTAAATGAACGCATCATCATTATGCAAATCTTTTAAAAGAAAAGAAAAACAAAAAATCAGTGTAAAAAGAAAAGAAAAATCTGTATGCCACACTTTTTTAAGTCGGTTTATACAACTAGTAAAACTCAGCCACTCGATGCCACGTGTGTCCGGAGATGACTAAACTCTGAACCCATCACACTTCACTATTTAAGCTTCCCAGAATAATCTGCTACGCTCAAATGCATAGACCGCTCTCTGTTTCTCGTCTTTAATTGGCCACCAATATCAAATTAGTTTAACCTTGTCAACAACCCAATGGTCAGTCGAAACGTGTAGGAATAATATATGACTTAGTTTTATGGAATTATCTCTCTGTTTCATTCTCTCTCTGGCGCTCTCACCTTTAAATATTGAAATGGTCTCGTTTCTTTCTGGTTTTGTTTCCTTCATTTCAGTTCTCTCTGGACTCTCTCCTGTTCGCTCCTAGGGTTAGTCTCTCTCTCTCTCTCTCTCTCTCTGTATGTATATATATTTTGTGTATAAATTACATGGATGGATTTGTTTATGTATGTTATTGTTTATATGCATGGATAAAAACTGATTTCTTGAATTTTTTTTTGAAAAAGTAGAGTGCGTTAATTTTTTTGTTTTATTTAATTGTTTGATTTGAGTGATGTTTGATGAATCTTTCTTTGTGCCTTGAGAAGGGATAGGAAGCGAGAATTTCCTAAGAGAAGATCTTTAGTCCTCTGGGCGAACAGGTTAGTTTTCGTAGTTGTACAGACGTTTTGGTTTTGGTCTTGTCGTTTCTCAAAATTTACGGTCATGTGTCATCTCATAATTTTGAAAGTTATGTGAAGGATTTCTGCTTTGGTATGTTGTTTTATCTATAGATGATTGGTTCGCCCCATCCCTCCTCCTCTTCCATCCATCTGTACAGCATATACAGGGAAAAGTGCCCTTCTTTTCCTTGCCTGTTCCTAGTCTGCTGTAATTTTGTCTTTTATAACAAATCCTTAAGGGATGGAGAAAAAGGTCAAAACTTTTTCATATATACAAATTGACCGAGCAGAGGTTTAAAGCTGGTAAAAAGGTTGTAGCTTTCCTGGTGCCTCGAAAAATTGATTTCATGTGCTGTTGAATTTGTGTTGTCAGAATTCTGATTGTAGTAGAGTCTGAGTTGAGCAGTGTATAATTATGTGTTCACGGAGGCAATTTTGAAGGTAGAGGCATAAGACAGTAGTTATGTTGTAACTTTCCAGCAAAAAGGATATACCTTGATGAGGGTTGGTTCTAAAACAGTGGGGGTTACAAGTAACTCATCGATATAGATTTAAGAATTTCTAGTGATTGTGTTTTATCTTGTATTGCAATGCTGCTAGTGAATCTTCTTGCTATTTATTCAGTCAGTGGATGTTTTCTTTAGATGAGTTTCTTTGTTGGGTTTGTACATTGCCAGGATATTTGCTCCTCTAGCTACCAAATGCAGTAGATGCTGCTTTAAATATGAGAGAACCTCAGTTGTTACGGATGTTTTATGCATTTAAGAAAAAATGTGCAACTTCACTGAGGTTTAACCGCAGTGGGGCTTCGATATTACTCTCTTTTTCTGCTTTTGGTCTTCTGTTGTGTCTTTCTATCTTTTACTCAAGTTCCGAGAATCTGAACTTGTCAAGAAGCTGCACTTTTTCCAGATCCACTGGTTTTAGACATGTGGCTAACTGTCTTTTGGTGGTTGAAAGTGGGAAGGTGGGTGTATCTTTAGCACGTGCCATGGTGACAACTGATGTTGAGTCTTGACCTTTGGAATAGATGGCCAAACGGTTATTTGGTGAAGTGGGAAGTTCTGTGGAACTTTATTACTTATATTATGTGACGTCGATGTCGGAAGTCATCTTGGTCTTTAGCATGTGCATCGGTGGTCTGGGAGTGGAAGCCATGTGCATCTTTGGTATATGTTGTAGGAGCAGATTCTTTGAAGTGTGAGACTTTGTTTGTCAAGGCAAAAAGATTTATTCTGGTTGCTTCATTTTATGTGAAATCATGGGAATCTTGAGCAGGAGAAAACACAAATATAAATAGTTTAGGAACTTGCTTTATTTTTCTAATGTATCACTTCCTTCTTATTTAGGTAGGCCTTTAATCTCTTTATTGCCTAGTGTAGTGACTTTTAAGTGAAGTTTAGGAAAGAAACGCAATTGAGCTAAAATACACATTGGCGGAAGGATTGTGAGTTTGTTAGAGTTGAAAGGACATGTTCTTAGGGGAAATACAAGAGCATTAATATTTGGGCCTTTTCTGTTACTAATGCCTTCTTGTGGAAGGTCTACTTGTAGTAGACAGTGTAAGCTAGAAAGGTGATTGGGCTACCAATACCGTATCCCCTTAAATGAATGTAATATAACAAATGACATGTTCTTCCACTCAATATGAGAGCATGAAGACCCATACTTCTGTAACTAAAAACTTTCTGAGGGAGGATTTTTGTGCCTGTGGAAACATTATAGAAATGTATTGTGATCCCTTATTATTTGTTTTCATAATAAAGGGAATTAAAAGGTAAGAGTTCAGAAATCTCAGGTTCCTTCCCTTTCGTACCCTTCTTTCTGGCAGAGAAGTAGAATCATAAAGCATCGTTTGGCTCATTAATCTTGCTCTTTGGTTGAGTGAGCTAGAAAGTCAAAACCTAAATGGTTATTGCTTGCTTGCATTTCTGTATAATTTACTTCTTGTTTATATTTTAGACATTTTTTTACAGTAGCAGGAACCCAATTTATCAGTTTGGGATGAGACATAGGTCGGAATACCACCAAGGAGACCACTGTAAGTGTGTAGCATAAGTTTCATTATAGTTTGACTTACCTATGGTTCAGATTGATGCAGTAAAAGGAATGTGTTGAAGAAATGGAGCAGATCCTTACTTTAGGAATTGGTTGGGAAGCCTGCTGATAGTTGGACCTTTTCAACCATGAAAGATTTTTCTAATTCTGAGACCAAAGAAGTATTCTCGAAACTCCTCTTAATCATGCTAGAGATTCTTTGTCTCTAGCGTTGAAATGATAAAAATACATAAAAATTCTCTCCGATGTCCCTAGCATTGAAAAGAGTACAAATGCATAAAAATTCTCTCTCTAATTGGCGTTGTTTGTCTCATGATGAACGATAATAAAAACAACAAAATCCCCTTTTTCTCTTTCTGGGGACCAGGAAGAACCTGGAGGTTCCTGACTTGATATTTATACAACTTAAGGAGCTCTCTAAACTGCACTTATAAAAAAATTCTCTTTAGCTTGCAAGATCATTCTTTACATGAGAACGTGACTACCTGGGATGAGTTTTTCTCCTCTATGCTTCACCAAACAGTGTTGGTGCAATAGCAAATAAATTAATTAAATAAATAAGATTTTTTTAATCACCAGGAATAATCTGCATGTCAAAGTTAAACATGCTCTCATTGCTTTACATATAAGCAGGCCTACCTCCACTATATGGTTCTGGCAATTATGTATCATATAGCTGATGAGAGCTGATAGTTGATAGATATCATATGGCAATTATGTATCATATAGCTGATGAGAGCTGATAGTTGATAGATATCATATTAAGATAAGAGACATTCTGTTTCATTTGTTTCTTGTCCAAAATTTGCATATCAAGGACTGGATTCAGGCGTATGATTGCTTCTCTGTTCTCCCTTTTCTCTTTCTTATTAGGGGCGGATGAGATGCAGGATATTAGATAGAGTTATTAGAACTATAATATGCTGCAACTCCACCTGCCAGTGGACAGAATATATTTTGGAATTGCTAGGGACTAATGAGGTCTAATGATTTGTGGTGCAGGAAAATTTTAAAGATGGAGCAGAATGAGACAGGATGCCAAGCTCCTCAGGCTCCAATCCTGTGTGTCAACAATTGTGGGTTTTTTGGAACAGCAGCAACCATGAACATGTGTTCCAAGTGTTACAAGGACATGATGTTGAAGCAAGAGCAAGCTAAACTTGCAGCCTCATCAATCGAGAGTATTGTGAACGGAAACCCTTCTGGCAGTGGAAAAGGTTCAGATATTGCTGCACAAGTTGGTCCATCACAGACTCTAGTTGCATCGACAGTCGAGACTCCTGTGCCTGTGGAAACTACCGCAAGCGAGAAAGTCAAAGAAGGTCCTAGTAGATGCCACACTTGCAGCAAGCGTGTTGGTTTGACAGGATTCAATTGCCGATGTGGCAATGTGTTCTGTGCTGCTCATCGCTACTCAGACAAACATGATTGCCCTTTTGATTATCGTGCTGCAGGTCAGGATGCTATAGCCAAAGCCAACCCAGTTGTTAAGGCTGATAAACTCGACAAAATCTAGAGAGCACAGGATGAGGTTTGGTGAGAGAAATACCTTGGTTGTCTACGTCATCTGGAGAACCTATTGGCTGGAACTCTTCGTAGGTGTCCTAAGATCGATCATGAGCTATTGAGGGATTTGAGATTTCATTAGATAGGTCATCCTTGCAACTGAGGTAGCATGAATTCTTGTCTACATGCAAGGGCGTGACTAGGGGCTCCTATAGTAACTTGGTTGTGCTTTGGTTTGATTTATTTGATGTGGTTGGTCTGTATTTTTCTTTCTTTTGAAATTAACTCTCTAGATTTTAATATATGTTTAGTTGGTTTCCTTAAAGAGTTCCTTTTGTGCTTTGCGTTGTGCAGTCTCACTCTGTTGTGTTGTTCCTGATATTCAGTGAACATACATCCAGAAGCATGTTATGACAATATTTGATACCAGCGGAGCAAGGACTGGAAGAGGGAGCGGACTCTTCTACTTCTCCTTTGATTACTAAATGGTCCCTTCTTTTCTATTTGGCATTCTTGTCCATTGATTTTCTTTATTCTCTTCTTGCTATTCTATTATATTCTTTGACTGAAGAAATAGGAAATGAGCCAAAAGTAGAATGTCTGCTAAGCAAAAAGGCGTAAATATCTCAAACTCGGTGATCAAGTTTAGTGATGCGGAGTGTGGATACCTTTTGAGTTTGATTAAGAATTATCAATTTTTCGTTTATATGTATTTGGATTGGGTTTTATATATACATTTAATATAAAATTTTCACTTTGAATTTTAATTTTTTTTACAATTACAAAATTTAAAATCTATTCAAATACATTGCATATGTTTGTCTGCATTTACCGAGAAGCGACATGCGTGACGCTGTTGCGTTCAGATGCCTTTCTTTTAACAATTATGGAATATTAAGAGATTTTTTTGGTTGTTACAAGCAGGGCAATGTGTCGGGTTTTATTCGGACTCAATTCAATAATTACGAATAATATTCATATTCGTTTACTCGGATTCAGTTTTATACTTGATAGTACATTTTTTAAATAGTTACGGATATAGTATACAAAGTTTTGGACCTGATAGATCCGATTATCTAATTAAATTTTGAATAATAAATATTTTATATATTTAAAATTTTTATAATCGTTAGATGTGTTTGATCTAAATGTCAATTATCTATAAATTTATATCAAAATATTTTATTGAATCAATCCGAACTCGATCCGAGACCATATAGAGTAGGGTGCGGGTTCATTTTATTTGAACTCGTCGAGTAATCGGGTCAGATTTGATACTAATAATGATCAATCGGATCTGGATCCAGGACACGTTTAGACCCGTTGACACCCCCTAGTTACAAGGTAGTTTTTTAAGTCTCAACAATTGAAGGAACGAAAAAGAAAAAAAAAAGTAACTTAGTGGTTAATGGTGACATTATATATGTTTTTTTTGACATTCTCTTCTTAACGTTGCTATTATAGAATTTAAGGTTTAAAATTTATGTTTCAGAACTTTTCTTTTCAATTTACTGTTTAGTGTGTAAAATGTATTGCTTGTATTCTAAGGTTTAGAAATGAAAATTTATAATAAATATGCTAAAATAAAGGAATATCATAAAGAATGTGACAGAGAATCTGGATTTTTTGCTTTCTTTTTTCCTGCAAGAGGACAGGAATGCCGCTTATCTCGTCCTAGATTGGGGATTGTATTCACATGTGAAACCCAGTTAAGCAGTGGCACTTTCGGGAGCTTAGGCTGATAGGACTTGTATATTTTTTCTGATGGGGTGAATCTGTGATGAGGGAATTGCAAGAAAATCTTATCTGTAGATCTGACAGCATTGCAGTCGGAAAGATCAATATTGGCAACGACATTATCTTATTAATTCAGAGAAGCATGCAGCATCTGCTCTGAGGCCTTCATTTTTTAAGGCTCTCGCTTTTCAATTACATCCATAAAATATGCGGGAGAATACAATTACAAGAACTTTTGTGGAGGGCAACTTTGTAACTTACAACCACTTCTTGTTATATGGATTACTTTTATTATATACTCTTTATGTCTCAAAATATAATTTTTTTATATAAATTAAGGAAGTATAAAGTAAGAGATTTTTTATATTATTATTTAATTTAATTTATTTTTACTCAAAGAATGAGAAAATTATATTTATACATGAAAATAATTTTTAACAAATAATTTATTTTTATTAAACAATGAAAAAATTATATTTATTATTGAGGATAATTTTTAATTTTTTTTTAAATTATCATAAAACCAAATATTTTGAAGGGAAAAACAGGTTTAAAAAGTCCTATATTTTAAAGTAGGGTGAGTGACTCTTGAATTTGGTTTATGTAATGTATTATGTAATTCAGTAAAAAATAACAAGAGGAACTTCTACTAACATTTTTTAGTATACTTTTTAATATATTACTTCATTCATTTCAAAATATAAAGTATTTTGGTCATTTTTTTATAGATTAAGAAAGAAAAAATAAGTAATATTTTTCTTATTATATTCTTAACTAATTTTACTGATATACTAAATAATTACAGTTACAATGATGATAATTTTACATACGGCTAAAACTTTTGAGAATAAAAAAATAGTTAAAAGATCTTATATTTTGTAATGGATAAACTATATAGTAAGCCAATTATCTTTTGATTACGAACATTCAGTACTATAGTATTCAATATATATATGTTATAAAAATGTACTCTTTCTTTTTTATGTCTCCAAACTTCTCGTTCTTATATTTTAAAATTTTTTATTTTTAAAATGGCTTCAAAAATATTTCATCGATTGATACTATATATCCACTTTAGTTTCAAATTTAAACTGTAAATTATGATTCAATCAATATTAGCATGTATATATCAATTTCCCCTCTATTCACCCATTTAAATTATAACATTATTATATGTTTCTGTTTTTAAAATTTTTCAGACCATTACAATTTCGTTCTTTCACTTTTGCAAGGATTCAAGTACTTTTCCTTTTATTTGCCTCTCAAACTTTAACATATTTTCTATTCTCCTTAGTGGATTCTTTTTCAGTATTGTTGCTAGCTGTGGGCCCAGAGGTGTTGAATCTTCACTGCCCTTCCAAGGCTTCCATGTAAACATTCAACTTCCTTTTTTTGCCCCATTTTTCCTCATTTAAATTATAGACGGCTATTTATTAAATGTTTCTCTTTTTAATCATTTTCAGACCATCACAATCTTTTCAAACAAAAATTATAGTTTCTCTCCTTCACCAACTTGGATTCTCTAATGGCTGTATGGGAGATGAAGGAAAATAAAAATTTCACATTCCCCTATGTTTCTCTATTTTTATTATGTAAAATTTTTAGTGTATAGTTTATTTGTGATAATAGAGATTCAAATAACTATTTCGACAATCCAAAATAGAAGAATTATTTCAATTTATAAGCATTTATTCCCCTTTTTTTGGGTCAAGAAAGAAAATTTATGAGCTTTTTTATTCCTTTGGAAAGACTAATCAAATGGAAGCCTTTTGTTTGTTTCTAATTAAATTCTCTCTTTGTGTATTTCAATTTAAATTTGAAGAACTATCAAGTTGGCTATTGATCATTTTTTTTTGTTCTATCCTCACCAATAATATTATTAGTATTTGGTAGATATTTACTTATGAAGAGCACATTTTTCTACAAGTCAATCCCAAAGCATAATGATAGATATCTTATACGATGATATCCATTTAATAAAGCGATTATGAAGCTATTGATTGATTACAAAAATGGTTCGATATCATAGATGAAGAAAAATGATATTCCTTCATTTTTTATTTTATCGTTTTCCTTATTATTGTTGTTTTCTCTTTTTTGGCTGAAATCCTTTGGTCATTGTTTACCATTTTATTTTCTTCATTATATTGCTTGAATTGGTTTTTTTTAGTAAAGTTATTAAGGCTAACATGAAATTACTCACACTGAATATTTTATTTGTGTTTACATGAAAATTCTTTCGATCAATGAGACGCAAAATTAGTATATAGTTAATATATTAGATTTTTTAAAATGATATGTTAGGCATTGATTGAAAAAATTTAACCAGCTAAAGAGACCAATGTCTTGTCATATTCAAGAAGCTGTGAAGATTGCAAAGATATGGATAGAGATAAAGGTAACAATGACTTTACTTTATTTAATCTTACCATATTCATTTTTAAAGACTGTTTCAAGAATTTTTAAATACAATTATTTAAGTGGACGGATCGAAGTAAATTTAGTTGTATATTATTTTTTTCCTTTATAAGTAATACTATTTTTACATTTAGGTTGATATCGATCTACTTTTAGGCAATGATATTGTAAACCATGCTACATAAAGCTAATATTATGGATAGTATTAAAGAGCAAAAAAAAAAAAAAAAAAGAAGGATGAAATGCAAATATTGAGAAAATTCTTCCCAAAGACAATTCAAAACATAAATATATCAGATATTTTTCAATTACTTTTTTTCAAAAAAAATTCTTTAAAAGAATAGTTTTACTTGATGTAATAAATAAACTTTTCCTTTACTGTTCCCAAAAATTATTTTTGAGAACTTATTCTTTAATTTCACGAGAGGTATGGGGAAAGAATGCACTTAATAACATTTTTTATTTCTTTTTCTGGATGAGAGGAAACTCTTTCTAATAATAAGTAAATGATTTTATTTTTTAAATAAATAAATTTATGACATTTTATTTCTAAAATATTTTAGTACTCATATATATTGCACGGGGTCTTGTTTAAGCCTCTATATATATATATATATATATATATATATATATATATATATATATATATATAATCATATCTCATTAAAAAATTATTATTATTAATTTTATTTGTAATAATAGTATAATTAATTAAATTTTAAAATTTATTTTAAATTAAAAATATTTAAAATTCAAATACAAGTTTAAAAAATCTTAAGAGTATAAAATCTATTATCCTTTAAAAAATTAAAAATAAATTTTTGTAGAGTAAAAATAAGAATATAAAATAAATTCATGCTAAAAAAAGGTCAAGTCCGCTTGGACAAAATCAGGCCAAGTACAAGCCCAATTTATTTAATTAGATTGACAGTCCTACCTTAGAGTGCGAATTTTTGATACCCTTAGACATCTTTTGGATTGAGCTAAACCAAAGGCGATGAGAGTAGAAAAGGCATAGGGTTAAAGAAAAAGAGGAGAAGAATGAATGAATTAACTCCAGTATTAAAGAATTAGTTTATTGATACTCTTTCAGCTCACAATTGAATATCTAGTTTTGACTTGATATAAAATTTAAGGACGATTTTTTATTTACTAAATTTACTAACTTTACATTTATTAAAATTATGATATCCTTATTAATTAAAGATGTTAGTAATAATACCTAAACATTAGTGGAGTTTAGATATCTTAAATCAAAGGGGTTAAAGAAGTTAGTAGTGATTGTCCATGAAATAGTAGAGATTATTTTTCTTAAATTAATAATGTTAATAGTAAATGTTTAAATAAAATAAATAACTATTTTAAAAAAGTAAATATTCAATTATGAACATCTTTAAAAAGAAAAGTGAACGTTGAATTATAGATTAAAAGAGTATATTAGATGGATAAATATGTAAGATAAATTATTTTTTATGTTTTAAAATATTTTTTAACTTTTTTTTTTCAAAATATAAGGTGTGTTCGTTGAGAGTACTTCGAGCCCTTGTCGCTCCCTGAATCGGTAGCCTGCCAAACATTTTCTGAGACTTTCGAAGCAATTCCCAACTTGGCAAATTGCCGAGGGGAGGAAGTTTGGGACGGTCAATTTGTGCGGTCCGAAGTAATTTTTTTTTTGGCTGTGATAGCGAAAGCTTTGGCATGTGCAACATTTCCCATTGGGCCAAATCCCAATTGACAACAACTGTGGGCGGCAAGAATTCGGCACCTTCTTCTTTCCCTTACCTCCTCCCTTCCCTTTCCTTTCCTTTCCTCTTTTATATTCCATTTCTTCATTGTATTCCAAGAAAAAGGATTTTAGCATAAATAACGAAAAAGAATCCAAAGGAAAGTGCCATTCGTATGAGCCAGAATGAAGCATCATCAACCACCAACCTTCTGTTCCTCTAATTGCACTTTTTCTTTTATTCTTTTAGGGACAAAGTTTATTCGAAACATTTAAAATGATCTCTTTTCAAAATAAATATTACGTCATGTATATTCATGCTTAAAGAATTTGAATCTATTAATCAGAAATTGACAAATTTAGGTCGAAAATGATTCTTTTGTCTTAACTTAATTTGAAAACTATTTTATTTTGTAATTTAATTCTCAAAACAATTTTAAAAAATTATAATTCTCGCTATCCTCTCGAAATAGAATCCAAAAAAATTCCTGCACGTGCCACTCAAGTGAATTATTTTCTTGCTAGACTGTCAATTTTTTCTTCCAAACGGGATGGATGCATTTGAGTACCTCATAAGTACACGTGAGTTGCCAATTAGCATATATTTGATGGACTTAGAAGGAAAAGAAATATAAAATCGAGTGTTAATATGAAAAGATTATGAAACAGAGCTGGAAAAGAAAAAGGATTCAACTCAAATGACGGAATCTTAAAGACAATTAAAATAAGTTTGAAAAAATGCAACAGAAATTTTAATTCCAACCGAGAGATTTTAAGTTTCCTTCGTATCTTGTTCTCTGATTCTTTTAAAATCCGAAAGGAGAAAATTATCCTCGAACCTTGGAGTATATTTGAGTTTAAGACTTTTTATTTTTAATTTGGTAAAAATAATTTTTTAAAGGTAAAGTAAAATTTAATTATATTAAGTCTCAAATTCAAACCCAATCTACATACACGCGTTAAAAGATTTAATCAATTCATGATGAAGAATTGTGGAGCTGGGGAATCTCATAATCAATCTACAAAATTTGTCTTGTTCTATACCTACACAACATGAATCTCTATCAGCATCTAATATCTATTTCAGTTCACAAAAATCACTTCCTGAAGGACAAGGATGTCTTTGAAGACAGTGATAGAAATTAGAGAAGGGAGAGAAGCTAAAGGTTAGAGAGAACATGTAAAACTCAATAAAATCTATGAACAAATTCAAATGGATTAGTTCCCAAAATAAAAAATTTTAATTTTTTCTCAAAAGATATTTCTGAACCTTACATATTTTCTTAAGAAACTCTACACTTCATAATACGTAGCTCAATCTGTCCAAAATTAAATGTCTTATTTTGACTTAAAATAAAAATAAAGAATAGTTTGACTATAAATAAATTCTTTTTGATACCTTATTAATATAAATAAATTAGTGGTGAGGTCAATTTATTAGTGAAATTTAAGTACTTTAACTTAAGCGAGTCAAAGAGGTCATTATATTTATAGAGTTTAAATAAAGATGTGATAATTTTAATAAAGTAGACATTTAAATTTTGAATATATTAAAAGAGAAATATAGATATTTAATTTTGCAAAAAAATTAAAATAGAAAATGAATTGAAATGTACCCTTCTTTTTTCCTAACCCATGAAACCATTGAAGGGATGTTTCTTTTTTTAAAAAAAAACTGGCCTTTTTAACTACTAAACAAGTATTTACTGCTTCTATATAAGTCCATAAATGGTAACAATAATGACAACATGAAAACAACTTTTTTTTGTTACTGGTCGTGGGGGGAGGGGGGGGGGGGTGCGGGCGGCGGGATGATGGGGACGAAGAAAGCTCCATTTTTGAGTATCCAGAATGAGTCCAATTATTTATTATTGGCATAAGACATCGCCAAGCGGGGTGAATTGACTTGTTTACATGTGCTTGTGTCATGCATTAAGCATTTTACCTTTAACCCAACTTATTTCATATACAGCTCAAAAAAGGGTAGGACAGCAATTGAGGTTAAGGTTCGAGTGTGCGTGGATTGAGTATTTATTTAAGAATTTTCTTATTAATATTAATAAAAATAAATTATTTATAATGAAAGAAGTGAGATATAAAGTAAAAATTTTATGTTTGATTTGAAAATTAAATACAATTCGATCCCCCCTCCCCACATTGATTTTAGGCAACAACATCAAATATACTGTATTTAGATTGTGTTTAATTGGGAGATATTTTATTTTGAGTTCTCCGAAAATAATTTTTTGTAAAAAGAAAAAATGCTATCTACTTGTATATTTAATTAATAAAAACGTAATCTAAATTGAGCTAATACATAAAAATACTAACAACCAAATGGAGGGATGGTAACATAAAGAATTGAATAATAAAAAATAGTTAGGAGGGTTGAGTGTGCTGAGCTCACCCTCCCTCACGGTAACACATAGGCTGACGCTCAACTTACATAAAAGTGAGAGTTTGGGTTCAGCCGGAATTATGGGATGAAAAGCAAAAACAGTGACATTTATTGTGCAAAAATCCTTTAAGTAATAATAAAACAACAATTTTTAGGCAATAGTAATCCTCAAATGTAAGACACAAAAAAAAATCTCCAAGTAATAACAATCCTCAAACAATATTGGAAATAGGATTAAACTAAAGCAATTTTAACCAAACTAAGCATAATTTAGCTCACATTAATTCGAGTTTGAAAAACGAGTTCAGGCTTAAATTAGCTCGGATTTACTTTAAATTCAACCCGATTAATTTTGGATTAAGGGAACAGCTTCTTACCAATTCTAACCCATTAGCAGTCCTAAAAATAGTTGATTAAATTAGTATTCTTTTATTATTTTCTTTTTTAATCAGTTATGCTCCACTAGTCAGCTAGAGTAGCTTATAGTCTAAGCAACAAAAAGATAAAGGCGATACGAACCAAGCCCCATTAGGAAGGAAAATTCACTTCTCAACCTTAAGTAAAAGTATGAATTATGTATCCATTCAATTAACATTTAAATCAGAGTTTTCTGCGCTAATGAGACAAAAGTTTCTCCACTTACTTGATTAACCATAATTTATAAATTAAAGCTCTGTTTAGATAAGATTTAATTTTAAAATCAAACTTAAAATTTTAAGTATGAAATTCATATTTCCTCTCACAAACAATTAAATTTTTATGAAAACTAAGTCAAAAATTTCAAAACCAAACCATATTTAATTACACCCTAAATGAAAGTAATTTTTTTTTTTAAAAAAGGGAGGCAAATCCATGATAGATGCCTCTTAAACAGAAAACATCATTCATTTTTATATAGGATTCTATTATAGAAAAAGAAATGATTGAATTAAAATGGTTTGTTTATAATACATTTTTTGCAAGAAATTATTAATCTATCATCTTTCTAATCTATCTAATTCTCGGTACGCAATTTGCAATTTTGCATCAATTTGACAGTTCACCACCCCCAACTAGGGCTGTCAACGGGTTCAAATGGGTCCGGGACACCCTGTCCCGGACCCGGACCCGATTGACAGTAATGGTTTCGAACCCGGACCCGATTACCCGACGGGTCCAAATAAGATGGACCAGGACCCTACCCTATAGGGTCTCGGGTCGGATCCGAGTATACCCGATAAAATTTTTAATATAAATTTATAAATAATTGACCGTTGATCAAACACATCTAACGGTTATAAAAAAATTAAATATATAAAATATTTATTAGTTAAAATTTAAATCGGGTAATCGGGTAATCGGGTCCGGGATATCCTATCCCGGACCCGGACCCTATTAGAATATATATTATTGGGTCCGGGTAAATGGGTATGACTATTGTTCCGAACCCAGAGTTATCGGGTCGGGTCCCGGACCGGATCCAGGTAAACGGGCAAAATTGACAGCCCTACCCCCAATCCCTCCCTCCACCACCGTACCATGATGTGGTGGGGAATCTCGCTTTCAATACCGATTATGGTGTATGTTAAAAATTAATTTTCAATCATTGAATTTTAATTTAATAATTTAATAATTATTAATTAAATTTAATTAATACGATTTTAGAAAAAAATATTATCTGTAGCGTTAAAAAATTATTTCAACCCAGGTTTTTATTTCAGCTGTACCTGCGGGGCCCATTTCGGCGGCGGGCCCGCTGAACCAAAAAGGGAAAGCCTTGCGGAGGGAGCAATGATTCCATGTTGCAACGCCAAATCGTGGTAGCCCAGGAGAACTAATCGTAGCCGTGTATTATTAAATGGTGGACCAAAGAGGCCGTGGAATCTTTGACGAGGGAGTCTGACTGTAGGAGCCGAGACGCGGAGAATGGCAAAAGAGATGACTGGCCCACAGACTGAGAACGGGGGATCCCGTGTGCCCCTCTCTGCGAATTACATTCTGTTACGTGGTCCAATAGGAAAAAGACATGCTTAAGGCACGTGTATCACACAGAGAGGGGCAAACGGGATCCCTTTCGGAAAGAAAGGGACGGTCAGATAGGGCGGCTGAAAGCTGGAGCTGAGACACTGCGTGACTGCGTCTTCCTTATCACCTCAGCAGTGGGTATGCCATAAAATTCCACCATTGCCCTTGAAAGGGTACTTGTAATTTCTCACATTGTTAGATGTATTTAAATTAAATTTTATTGTCGAATTAAATATAAATTTTTATTTTTATTTTTATTTTTATTAAAAATATAATATAAAAAATTTTAAACTCAAAGTATATCTAATTATATTCTTAATATCTATTTGTCTACTTTATTATGTACGATAGAAAATTATAATTAACTTAATTATTTTTAAAAAATTTCAATATATATATATATATATAATACTCATTTATTACTTATTTTCAATTTTCTCTATGCTTCTAACTAACCATTTAATACTTCTACTTTTTCAAAAATTATTAGATTTTTAACTAACCATTCAAAATACCAATCTCTAATGTTAAATTTAAATTTGAAATACTAACCAATATTTTTAAAATAAGGGTATTTTACACATTTATTAAATTTTTATGAAATTTTTATATTTGAAATGAAAGGAATAACTTAATTGATTAGAAACACTTCTTACAAAGTAATAGGTTTTAAGTTCAATTCACATTCTTGTCTCCTCTTATGTATTAAAGTACCAAATGTGTAATTTAACGGGTACTAAAACAATCATTTTTGTAATATAGCTGCTGCAGACTTTCTTGCACTCCCTTGGTTCAATTTACTTGTCACACTTTAGGATTTTACACAGTATTATTAGTTTGATCTCGTTTATTGATTTAAATGATTAAAAAAATAATCTGAAATATAATTAATATTATGTTTGATAAATCAATAAATATGTGAAAAATGTTAGAGAAAATGAGTAACCATTTTTTTGAATTTATGAATTATTTTGAAACAAAGAATTAATAGTTAGGTAACAACTAATTTGGAAGTAAGGAAGTAATTTCCTAGAGAATAAGTTGTTCTCTAACTCCTTAATTACCTCCCGAGGAAAGCACTGTCGGTGGAGAAAATTAAGAAAACTTGATAGAAAGCATTTATAAGAGAAGTTGGAATTTTAGGACATGTTTAAAGACTTTTATACTAATTTTACAATACAATTTTAAATAAATAAAGCACACTTTGTAGTTTTTTATAATTTTTATTTAATTCTACTTAATTTCACGTTACAATTTTATTTTTTTGTTCTCAGAATTGTTGTCATAAATTATGCTTTAATATATATATATATATATATATATATATATTCAAATAGTCTTAAAAAATCAAAGTAAATTATATATTACAAAAACTCTCATCATTCTCTGCCAAGAGTTTCCAATGAGATCAATGTACTAATCTTAGGGTGAGATTGTATAGTATTTTGTTTTAAAATTTTTTATTTTAAATTTTAGAAAAGAAAATTTTTATAAAAAAATAAAATTTAAAATAAAAAATTTATATTAGATCCGTATCAAACACAATCCAAATACTAGATTTTTTTGTTTTTCCATTTTGGTGGTCGGCAAGAGCGCAAGATTGATAATGGTGCAGGGACGCACAATGAAGGGTAAATTTGGTTAACACGTCATGACCTCATTAAGTTAAAAATAGCCTCAAATGTGACGATTAAGTTAAAAACACGTCAGAGCTAATCCAGAAGCAGTCCCCAACCCATGAATCGACGCCTTCCGTAGCAGTTCCTCCCCCACCACTCCACTAACTATCCCGTAATTCCTCAAAACTCTCAAGGGCACGCCGGTCCACTCAGATCACGCAAATGGCCTCATACGCGTCTCTGAGGCCATTATTCCATCGTCATTACCGACCTCTCCCCCTTAAAACTCCCCCCATACCCCGTTGGCATAGCCAATCTCCTCTGCAAATCCACCTTCATCTTCTCCACATATAGAAATTCATCCTTGCTTTTCTCTGAAGAGAGAAGGATTTTGTTCTTTTACACGCGTAGATAGCAATTTAGAGAGTTTCTGTACAAATTTTCTTGTAATTTAGCGCGTTAGAATGGCTCAGAGGACGGAGAAGGAAGAGACTGAATTCAAAGTCGTGCCTGAGACTATCACGCTTTGTGTTAATAACTGCGGAGTCATCGGAAATCCGGCCACCAATAATATGTGCCAGAAATGCTTCAACGCCACCACCACTACCTCTTCTTCCGCCAGCTCAGCTGCCGGAAATATTAAGTTCGGGGAAAAGTCTCCGCGATCTAGCTCCTCGACCAGGTCGTCGCGGGAGAGAACGGCGGATCGGGCGGAGACGAGTCAAGATCTGAAGAAAGAGGAGTCCGCAGGGGTAAAGCAGATCGTGTCCGAGCAGCCGTCGACGGCTAAGAGAGAGGTCAACCGATGCTCCGGTTGCCGGAGGAAGGTCGGGTTGACCGGATTCAGATGCCGATGCGGCGAGCTGTTTTGCTGGGAGCATCGGTACTCCGATCGCCACGACTGCTGCTACGACTACAAAGCCGCCGGGCGAGAGGCGATTGCTCGAGAGAATCCCGTGGTCAAGGCTGCCAAAATCGTCAAGGTTTGAAGGAAACACAAGCAAACAGAAGCAAAATTTTTCCTCAATACGTATCAACAGGCTACGAGTCCCAACTGAGACGAAGATTGAAACGGAGATCGATTTCACAGCTCGCTTTCGGTCTCTAATCTCTTTCGGTTGCTGTTGTCCACGTTGTCGCTCATGCTCTTCTCAGAGATGAGATTTGGGAGTTTGCGAGAGAAATTTGATATGGATTTTTCATTTTTCTTAGATATAAAAACATTATTGTGATGAAAATTTCTCTCTCGGTACTACTGCTTGAAGGATTGAATTAAATCTTATTTTGTAATTTCCAATTTGATTTTTCGGCTTGAATTATAAAAGGTTGTGCTTTCCATGAAATTTTAGCATGCTTTGGTTCCAGTTGAACCAGATGGAAGAATTTTATTCCTGTGTGATGACGGAGTGGCATGTTTCTGTAAATTCGGTGGAGGGCGAGGGATGAACTTGTCATTTCCTTCCCGGCCTTTCGGCTTTCGGTTTTCGACAGTAAAGTTGGAGTCATCGACTCATCGGCGAGGGTGGGGGCCGCTGGCCAGAAATGGTACCCACCGAAATGGGCAAGTGGTTGATGGAGACTTCATAATGCTGCCGTGATAAATTGAAATTTCTCAAACTTGGAGTAGACGAGACGGTAAAATACTGAGAAAATGATTGACGATATTCGATATGCTATTTGGACTTCCATTTGCATGGAAGCAGTCAAGTTGAACGCGGCTAGACTATTCTTTTTTTTTTCTTTCCATTTTCTTCTCAAAAAGTATTTTCAGAATTAAATGTTTATATTTATTAGTTAATATTTTATTTAAATTTTATTATTAATATTTTTAATTTGAAGAAATTAAACTTCAGTTAACGTAATAGAGCATGGGTCCACTATTAATCTTTAAACTATTTTAATTTAAAATATTTAAATTCTATTAATATATGAGTTATATTATTAATTTTTTAATTAATAAATATATTATAATAATTTATTTATAATTAATTTATTTTTTATTTCTTTATCAAGTTAAAATATAACATTCAATTTAAACGAAAGAACTAATAACATGTAATATTTTTTTATAGGAGTAATAATGTGTATTTTTTTTGTTTTAAAGATTTTTGTATAGATTAAGAAAGAATAAATTATGAGTTTTTTATTACATAATTAATTTAATTTATTATATATATTAACATGAGAGAATTGAAGAATTATATTTATAAATAATTATAGTTTTAGAAAAATAATATTTAAATTTTTTTAAAAAATTAAATATTTTAAGAAAGAAAAAATTAAAAACCCAATATTTTGGAACAGGAGGAGTATCAAGTTTTGAGACATTAGTTGGAATCATATTTATTGCCATCTTACGAGATTTGAGGCCTAACAATTGAGCTTGCGATTGGCTGATACATTGTGTAGCATTTGAAGTGTGTTTTATAGTATAAAATGCACATCCATAATGTAAATGGTATATTATTAGTATATATACATATTATGTACATTATTTAATATATTTTTTATCTGTGAAGTACATAATACAGGATAAGATGTATCGATCATTATACATACTAATAATTATTTATAGTACTCCTCGAACACTATATGTATCAACCGATCATTAACAACTAAATACCATCTTACGATGCTAATTAAAAATAGTTGTATCCATCATTCGAAAGGTAACATATTGAAGAAAAAAATATTTTAATTTAACTAAATATTATTGTTTGAGTTTCTTTTGGATAAAAATATTTTTGGTTTGATAACAAGTGCATTATCCATTATTATAAAAATAGACAAAATGTAATAATTCTTTAAACAAAGATAAAATGTAATAATTAATGGTTACTTACATTTTTCTTTTTAAGTTTGCCAAATTATAATTTTATCTCTCTATTTTAAACAAATTATAAATGTATCCTTATTCTTTTTAAATTCATAACTAATGAATTTTTACTATTAGTTGCAGTTAAAAATGTTCCTCCAAGAAGGGAATAGCTAAGAACAAAATAGTTTTACCGATACATAATGATGTTTAACAATTTTAATCTTTCATAATTTTTATTTTTTAAAAATTAATATACGATGTTGTATTAAGATTTTATTTGGGAATGATCTTATCCCAAAATCAAACTTAAAATTTCAAGTGTAAGATACACATCTCATCTCACAAGCAATTTAGTTTTTACGAAACTCAAAATAAAAATATCAAAACCAAACTCTATCCAATCATACCCTAAACAAAAGCCTAGGTGCCACCATTTTTTTTTGTTTATGTTTTCTTTTTCTTTTTTAAAAAACAATAACTTATTATTTAATAAAATACTAATTTATTGATTTTTAAATTTATTGTTATTAATTTTTAAATTTTATATTAAGATTTAGAATTATAATCCTATTACAATAATTTTAAATAAATTTAAAAATTTTAATTATAATCAATTAAAATTTATAAACGAATGAAATAAGTGTTACCTATGAAATTTGAATATCTTATAGAATATTTGAATGATAAAAACGTCAATATTATATATAAACATTATAGTGTACCAATAAAACTGTATTATATTTAGTATTTATGAAGAATAATGATCATGTGCAAGAGAGTTTATATTCCTTTCTAAAATATTCTTTTCTGGGTCAAGTTTTCATTTTGCATCATATATTAAGACAAGAATAAACTTTCTAAAATATCATTTTGAGAGCCTTGTTTTTATAGTGAAAGGTATTATTATCTTCATATATGGTACTATACTAAAAAAAAAATTTTAGAGAGATTAACACTATGGGTAGGCATGGAATTTAATGGGCACTAAAATGCTCAATACGAACATTGCACATTACTTCCTCTGTCCCAAATTATTTGTAAAAAATCTAACAGTTCTTTGTTCCAAAATACTTGTTAATTCATTAATTAAAAAATGCATTAGCATTGACTTACTATTTTTTAAAGCTTACGTTCACATTTATTAATTTATCAAATATAATATTAATTATATTTAAAGTTCAAGATGATTTTTAGTCATTTAATTCAAATTAATTATTTTCTTAATTTATATGAAACTCTAAATTTGAAATAGTATGGAACAGACGATGAATAAAATATATATTTTTATTATAAAATATTAACTATATTTGTTATTTTTTATATAAATTAAAATTTTAAATAAAAATATATTTCATACTTTAATAATTAATTATAGTATTTAAAAATTTAAAATATTTAAATAATTAAAAATTAGGAGAAAATTTATTTAAAATTAAAAAGATAAATAAAATTAATATTTAAGAAAAAAATATTACAACTATTTTCCCCATATGAAAGCAAAAAAACTCAACATGCAAATTTTAAATAGAAAATTGAGATCCACTGACAAACCTTTTAGCCTTTTGAGGCCCACACGCTCGTTGACCTTCTCCAACCCAGACCCACTGATACACTAAAGGTTGAAGTCAGTGTCACTGTCACCCAAACTGAGAGCGACGTTCTCTCGTAGTAGACACACACTCACAAGATATCACGAAACGATACGAGTTTTAAGCATCAAATCCACTCCTCGGGGGAGACGAGTATAGAAATAAATAAAAAAATTTTAAAAAAATAAAACTTCGAAACATCTCATTCCTGTCAGACACACGACATAAACTTTTTTAAAAATTTTTTATTTTTCTGGGTAATTTTTCCTCCGCTGTCGGTCAAGTTGAGCACTAGAAATCCTTAGAAGCATCCAATAAAGATATAAGGCTGGATTTCACATGGGCAACAGTAAATTCTACTTCCTCTGTTTTCGAATGTATGGCCTTTTCTCATTTTTTTAATTTTTTTCTCTTTTCCAATTCTATAGGTAATTTTTTCAACCTTTTTTTTTCTCTCCCTTTCACATCTCTCAGTGCTCTCAGGGGTTGCAATACACTCCCAAGAGAGCGCTCGAGAGTAGAGAGAGAGAAAAAATAAAATAAAAGGAAAGAAGAACTTCTAATACAAAAAAAATAGAATTACAAATATTAATCTCGTAATCTTTTACCAACATCTTCGTAAAACATATATGATGTATAAGTTCCTGCTTCATACTCTATTTTTTCCCTTATATATGGAAAGATAAAATCTATTTTCAAGTGATTGAAACTGTAGCAAACAGTAAAAGGTCGTGATGGAGAATAATTCCTAAGGGTTGGATATCTTTATGCTCAAAAAAAGGAAAGACAAATATATATATATATATATATATATATATATATATATATTAATAATTTTTTATATTTCAAAAAATATATTAATAGATTTCAAATCCATTTTAAAGGACGCAGTAATGATACTATTTCAAACATGCGACTATACCATCGTTTTTGCTTCCATGCTTATCTGATTTTGTGATGATATATAGGATTTTGATGCTGCTTTGGAATTTGGAATCTAATCGTATCAAAATGCAAATTAATTTGCTTCCATGCTGTTTTCACTCGCATGGGATCATTTATCCCATTCCTATCTTATCCCTATTAAATCATGTTTCCCTTGATTTTCTTTTTTTTTTTAAAAAAAAACCTTCCGATTCCTTTTCTTTCTATAAGTTTTCATACTTCATTTTACATTTATGCGAGAAATTTCACATTTAAAATAAAGTTCTCAAACGCATAACCACAATTTGAAAATGATTTCTTAAAATCACATTTAAAAATCATTGTGCCAAAATGAACCTATAACTATTTATATTAATCTAATTTTGGATATTACTCTAGTATGAATTCTTAACGTATAATATATTTAGAATAAAAACACAATAAAAAGTATATTTACCATGATTAAATACTAAAGCATCCTCTATCAATACAAATGTTGTGTTTAATGTCCCTTAATCTCTCTCTCTCTCTCTCTCTCTCTCTCTCTCTCTCTCTCTTGCTGAATATGTCCCTTAATCTCTTATTATAACAAAATAAGTAAAAGAAAAGTTATGTTCTTTTATAGAAATCAAAGAAGAATGAGTTTTACCCTAAAGCTTTCATTATCAATCTCAAACATTGATTGCAGTTTGTGGAAGCAATTTTTGAGGGACAATGAAAATGAGTGTCACATGCTGTGCATTTGTAATTTGTTTAGTATGTATATTCTATTAAGCAATTATTATATCTTTTCTTGAATGGTGACATAAATACTATTGATAGTCCATTCATTGTATAGAGACTTTTATAGTTGAAATTTTACAACTTACAAGCAGGAAAAAAGAGATCAATTTACAAGTACACAAAATGTTTGGTGTGAAACCACTATATAAATATCTATGTGAAGATTGCTTTATACATAATGCAAGAAGCTTGGAATCTTTCTTAGCTTTTCATTTGCCTTTTGCAAGTTTCTTCAAGTGGAAATTAGGAAATTAGAGGAGTTCACCTTTTTTAACCTCGCAAAAGTTGGCTGTCTTTTTAGTTGGACCCAAATAACTTGTCATGTCCCATCTCACTAAGGTTTTGGAGATGGGTTCACTTGGAATGTCTCAACCCTTCTATTACCAAAAAGTAGTTGAAACAAATGGGCTTATATGCTTGTATAAGGAATTGACCACACACCAGGGTTTTTCTTTCATGTTTTTCCTTATTTGCCCTAGTCACTAAGTGCATCATTTGATAAGAGAATTCTCCAACCATTGAAGCCGAAAGGGTCTTTTTGCATAATGGATTACTCAACCATAGTGAGCCTAGTATCGAGTTCTTTTATTTGATAAGGATGTGTAATGACTCTCTCCCCATCCACATCTTTCTCTATCTTTTGCTTTGGCTCAACTGAAGGAAAAATTGTGCTAAAAAATAGCATCAACTGGAAGAATAGCTGAGATCTTTCAGAGTCATCAGAAAGAAGCTGCAGTTTTTGGCCAAGTAATGGAAAAACGAATATCTCAAATGTCAATTCGACATGCAGAATACTACAGTTTTAGTAAAAGAAAACATCATCTCTATTTAGAATTAAATGACAATTTTCTCTTACTAAATGAATTGAAGATTACATGTTCAATTTTAGAAGGAGAGAGTAATTAAATAAAGGATCACTTCAACACTATAATACTCTATTCATTTTACATTGGACTTTCTATTTTGACTTATATAAAATTTTAAAAAATAATTTAACTATAGATAAACTACTATAACACCCTTATTAATTAGTAGAGTTTAAATCTTTGAACTTAATAGTCTCAAAATGGTTAGGAGTAGGACTATTTTATTAGTAAAACTTTACACAATTAATGAAGCTAGTAATAGAAGTTTAAATAAATTGTATTATTAATTTTTAAAAAATAAACATTAAATTTTAGACATTCTGAAAAATATATATAGACATTCAATTCCAAAAGTAAGGAATACTTCTCATTCTAAGAGATTTTTGTCTTTAAATTGACCTTAAGAGGGTTGAATGTGGACCTTCCATCTCAAATCCGGATTGACGTGCATTTTAACCCTGCTCCCGATTTTTGACATGCCATCTGGATTTTAAATCACTTAGCCAACGCGTCCAACCTGATCACCAAGTTTTGAAGGTGGGATATCATCCAGAGTAAATTTGCAATGATGTTCTGCCTTCACAATCGTTTGAGGTGCCTGCAAAGGTTCTTCAATCTCATCTTCCATGGGAGTCTCTACTGGCTCAACAACTGGTTCAGGACCCATCATGTTTAATTGGTCAAAAGCATCAAAAGGGTCGAAGGAAGTAGAATATGCATTATTCCCTAATTTGGGAGAACAATGACATAGGATACACATAGAATATGCATTATTCCCTAATTCTTGGCCACCAAAGGCTACCTGGGGCATGGATTTGCAGAGAAAACAATTTCATATAGAAATCAAATGTCTCGACTGAAAACTTGAATCTTCAGTAAAAGTTGGAATACATTAAAAAAAAAAACTTTACAAAAGCTAAGACTCAATTGATACACAAAAATCTCTTCATGGACAAGGAAATAGCCGCTGAAGCACATGAACCAATAAGACAGCTTCATATTCGCTCTGACCCTTCTTCCATACCATGAACTTGGGATGGAAGTAGTTGGCGTCACTCCATCTCTTAAGAATAGTCATCGGGAAGGGGCCCTGTATCTGTCCTTGTGGATCCTTGTAAAACCACACCTTGTCTTCGGGATGTTCAAAAACAGTCTGCTTTTGATTTTTCAGGTCCAAAACTTCTACTTCGTCGTCACTCAGTTCAATCACTTCACTTGGCTTCGCTTCTTGTGCTGGCAACCCTGGATAACCCTCATTATTTTCTGAATTTAAAACCTGTCCTCTGCTGCTTTGATCTCCAGTCACCATGTCAGGAGCATTCCCTTGTTGAACCAGACCAGCATTCTGACATTCTGCATTGAATTGCCAACACGACAAGCAAATAGGCCTCCCACGGATCAACTTTCATGAGCTACTAACAACTAAAATAAGGCATAAAGGGAAGAACTGAATCTGTGTGCAAAAATATCAAATATTAAGAAGTAGCTCCTGGGTTTCGGTAAATGACTGCTGCTGAGCCATTTGGTACTAGCAATCATAATAGACCAAAGGGTTTTGAAGTTTATTACAAAAGAGAAATCCAGAAATCAGGCTTGTGCATTCATTTAGAAGTGAAACAAGAGAACCATAATGCAGTAATCCCACAATAGTTATCCAAAGGATTTTTACTCGCAACCCACAGTAAATGTTGATCTGCTAGGGACTTAAGCTTGAATCCTTCAATATTAGCAAAACCTAGAAATTGCTTATCCAAATTAAGAAGCTAGCAAGGAATCACCTGTTTCCTTGACTTTGGCAGACATGTGATGGTCGGCTTGATATCCTGCAAACAAGTTTAAAATAAATTAACATGATAGTGTCAGATCAACTATCGCATCCACAAATTAAACAGTAGTAATATTAGTATTAGATTTAAACCCAATTAACCTTCTCATATCTGCTAGAAAGCTAATTTTTACAGCAACATGAAGTTGCTATTGTTGTTTATTGCATTTTATTTTATTTTTCCCCTGATACTAGTCCATTCTGAACTTTAGTATACTTCATCTGAGTTTAATTTAACCAAAATATTTCCTCTAATAAAATGAAATCTTGATGGTTCAAATTTGAATTTAACACAACTAGGATTAAATCCAATATAATGTACCATTTATGTATTTAGCACATGCAACTCCATTGGGGAAGTTAACATTCTCCTTTCCCTGATTGAATGAATCACTTTCCATAAATGCAGATGAGATTCCAACAAGTCCAGAACCTGCACATGGTCACTGATCTTATGAAGGTAACAAGAAAAGAAGCAAATATCTTTTCTATCAGATAACTATTGGAGCTATGCAGAAAAAGAGAGAAATAAAAATAGGATAACTATTGGAGCTGTACCAAAACTAGTAAAATATTTAAAACTGAAGGTGAGAATGTAAGATCAATCGGAGATATGAATGTAGATGGGACAATACCAACCAAAGTACAACCTATAAACTACAACCAAGCTCATCAACCCGGGCACCCTAATGCATAGGATGCGAGTTTAGTAGTTCCTCCCCTGCTTAAGAAAAGTAGAAAAAGACTAACTTCTGAATTTAACAAAATAAGGAGGAAAACCAAAATGGGTGTACCATCCTTGTCTTCTGCACATTCAGCTCTACTGGAGAAATTAACATTCTCCTTTCCATGATTGACTGAATCACATTTCACCAAAGCAGATGAGACTCCAATAAGTCCAGAACCTGCAAATAGTCATAGGACTTGTGAAGATAGCAAGAAATTGAAGCAAATACCACTTAAATCAGATAATCCAGTCAGACTCTCAAAGAAACTGTATCAAACATAACATCCCTTGTTTAAGGAGGTCAGAGAAAATCAGAGACAGAAAAGAAGAGCCTCAAGAAGAAATGACCTGTTCAGTGAAAGTGAACTGTGTACTCACCACTGCCATTAGTACCATTAACATCTGACATGTCCCTGTGCCCTAATTCTGGTGAACTATTCCCTTCTTCTACCTTTTCTAAGGCATCTACCATGACGTCAGGCTCTAATTTGTCAGCAATTACTTTGGGTATCTCAGATAGAAGTCTTTCTTGTTCAGATGGCTTCTCTAGCAGCTGCTTTTTTTCCAAGTACTCATACAATGTGAAATCTAGAGCAGGTTAAGTAAACAATAATCACAAATAGAAAACAGAAGCAAATATCAACAAACAGCTCAGGTTGAAACTCCATACAAATACAATTCAATTTTTTTTTCATTTTTTCTATTGTGGGCCCCGCTTTTGCTCTCACAAAAATCAAATATAAACTGCCCTAGAATTGAAGAAGTAGAAAAATTTTCACTTTTTGAGTTTCAATCCAAGTGCACCCTAGTCTCACTTCTTTTTCCCTCTTATCTTTGTTTTTTTTTCTAAGTGAACCTCTTGCTTTCACATATTGCCAGAGACTCCACTGTCAGTCAAATAAGTTGCAAAAACAGTTACCAGAAGTAACAAATACTGTTACTTCTCAAGATTCAGCAATGAAAAATACTATTACTCCTCAATATACCAAGAGCAGAGTGATGAATCATTTGCTAAAAGAACTATTTGCCAATGAGGCTTTAATCAGCTTTTGTTATGCTAGTCAAACGTCAATCGTACACTGAGATGAGATAAAATCATTTTACCACTTTGGACTTTTGAAACAAGGGAAAGAAAATCAAAATGCCCTTCAACTATTTCTAGTTCTCCAAAACTATCCCCAAACAATTCTTTCATCATTATATGCTCAAAATTGTTTTGTTTATTTTCATCATCCTGCCAACCTTCCAAGTGGTGATTTGCTTTCAAGTGATACAAGTTGTATGGAACCAATTTGGCCATAAACCACCACTTGGAATTGTGGCAGACACAATGAAGGCAGACAGATTTAAAGAGAGGATGTAAAAAGATAGCAGAGTAGTTTGAGAATAGTTTTGAAGAACTGAAAATAGGTGAAGTGCATCTGCAGCCATTTTCGCCTAGGCTGGTAAAGTTTCTCCTAGAAATTATTCAACAAGAGGAAAAGAGAATTGCACATTTATGTGCTCAGTAGGTTAAATTTTATTTTCCGGAAAACAAAAAACAGAGAAAAAAATAATGTTTAACAATCAAAGATTTCTAAAATTTTAGTTTGACGATGCATGTTTAGGCACAAAAAGTGCATGTCATAATACTAGACTCATCATTGAAGCCACAAGCTCTAGATGACCGAACAAAAAGAAACCAAAACCAATATCGGAAGTTTAAAAAGAGAAAACCAAGGTAACACCGATTGGTTCAACTCCAAGTGCATTCGAAGCATCTAAAATCGTGCCTACAGAGCCTTTAATCAAGAAATTTAGAACACAAGAAGACATATGCCTGAGTAAATATATACTGCCAAAACACAAAAATAATCAAGTCACCATAATGAATAATTAGGTAAATGGAAAGGATATTCTCTCCGCCATCCCTTTTCATTAGCTCGATCAATACGCTTTTGTAATAGCAAAATTTCTCTTGGAATCCACTATAATCAGATCAAATTACAATCCAAAAGAAAGTTAGCAGCTCTGAGAAGAGAAATCCACAAAATGAAATTAGATAAACATTAAAGGGAAGATCAAGTAAAACATATGTAGCGTGCCAAAAGAGCAAGTTAGCTTTTGTTTCTTCCAGAAATAATGCATGCCCATTTACAACAACGGCGACAAGAGTATTTCTTCTTAGTATAAAATAGCAAATGTCATTCAAACATGCATTTCAAATATCATTTTGATTGGCAGAATGGTATTCATTTACAAAATTGCTTTTATTAACAAAATTTTTCTACTCAGAATTGCCTGACACATGGAAATGGTGGCTGGTTATCTACCTTGATTGTGTGCTGAGAGTGGGGAAGCAAGTTCACTGAATCTGTCTTAAACATACAAATTCAGGATTTTTGTAAAATTCAGCTTTAGCACATTAAACAAGAATACAAATGCTAGCTTTTATTGACTTGTAAACAATCTACATCAGCAGAGTTTGTGAATTCTGTAATTTTTCTTGACTGGAATTACATTGGAAAAGGTTTCGTTTGAGATAGATGATGTGAAATACAATTATTTTCAAAAGGTATTGTTAGTTATAGAACCTAGTTCAATATGTTTTGCGGAATTAGATGAGCTGTGTCTTTATCTCTTTTTTATTTACCTTAGCTGTGGAGGTCTTAAGTGAGATGCCTATGCATGCTCAAGATTGAGATTTTATCCATGGCCTTGAGGTAGGATGTAAGGAGATTGAAATTTCACGTGATTTTTGTTAGGCAGTCACATTACTTTCATTTGTTCTTGTTTGTCTACCATTCCCATGTATAATGTCTTTTGTATAGGACAACAGATGATGGACTTGAAAGAATTGTGAGACACCATTTTGGGTTCGGGAATTGAATGGTGATAGAGACCATTTAGTTGGGAGGTGGTTGGTAAGCCAATCACAAAGAAGATGTGGTTCTTGGTAATTTGGCATCCTAAAACATCTCTTTTGCTGATTAATGATTATGTTGGTCTCCTCTGAAGATCCCCTGCTGCATACGTTAAGTAGTAAATATAGGTTGTGACGTGATGGATGAGAAGTTAATGGTGGTATCTAAGTTATACAACTACATTTTGAGTTTATCTCTTGTTTGTTTTTCTCCTCTTGTCTTTTATAATGTTGGAGACGATCCATGCATTCGGATTTGGGGGGATTATGAGATTTGGAGTGATTCTTCCTGTTGACTAACCCAATCTGTTTCAACTTTCTTACTTCATAATTCTCCAATATGCCTTCTATTCCTTACATGATGGTTCTGTTTCCTGGGATTTAGATTTATCTCAAATCCAACAGATTTAGATGAATAAATCCTTTCATTGAACATTTTTACATACTATGCGCAATACTAGATTCTAGATCATGGTTCATTGATGACCTTATTTTTCAATTTTTTTTCCTCCAAAGTACTTTTCCAATGGTCATCTAGAAGGCTAATGTTTCCCATGTGAAGAATGAATAGGAGGATGCTACAATCATTTGGAAAGCACAGAAAATTTCACATTGGTTTACCATTCTAAACTATGACTGAATTGCAGTCAAACATAACCAAATAATGTTTCATTCTTTTGCTTTCAGCATTTGTTGGTATTCACATTTGCTGGGCTGTGACAATGTAAAGTTCTCATTTTACCAAGCTGAATTATTGCCTATGCTTTCAGTTCTGCTTAACTGATGGTGCATACTTCATTTAGATGGAGTAGTTTTCATTCTTTTTCTCAAGCAGTAAAACCAGTATGAAATTTAATCAACATCTCAAGTACTTTATTGTTTTTTAATAGCACATAAAGTTACTAGTATCCTATGTTTGCTTTTTACCAACTGAACTGTGTAGTCAATTAGTCAATTCTAGTCTTTCTGCTTCTTACAACCAATGTTCATAAGGCACAGCCAATGAGTTCCAGCCTTGCAACTAGTTGTGCCAAAGCTCAGTTTATATTCTCTGGCCCACATTTCTTTCTCTTTTTCTAGGTCTATTCCCGTATCGGTATTGCTTTTTTTACCCTATCTCTTCTTTTTTTGCTTCTTTAGATGGCCTTCCATCGCCCCTGGTAAATAGATTGTGTCCTATCTCTGTTCTAATAGATTCTGCTTCAGGTACAATGTAATCTATCACCCCCACTTCCTCCTTTATCCTTCTCTTTCACTTTCCTTATCCCATCATTATCCAAACAGCATTCCTACACTGGTACGGGAAGAAAAGTATAGGTCATCTTAGAAGGGATTAGCTATGTCCTGTGGGGAACCATGAAAGAACTAAGACCCAATCCAAATACTAATTTACGCTAATAATATCAACAGAGATACATATTAGGTAGGAGTGTTTACACAGGATCAAGAAAATTGACGTGTTACTAGTGAGCTTCTTATGGTTTGATACTGATTTGAAAAGTTCTGGCCGGAAGGTTTCTATTGCTGGTCTGTGCCAACCAAGAAAGGTTAGGGGTTTGGGTATTGTGAGACTTAAAACACTGGAATAAGGCATGTGTTAAGAAGCAGATTTGAGCAATTTGCCAGCATAAGGAATTTTTACGGATATAGTGGATCTATTCCATTCTGCTTAAAGGTAGATCTTTATGGGCAGTGGGCAGTTCTAATCACCAATGATGGATCTTGGAACAGGAAATACCTGTTTAAAGCCTTTGGTGGGAAGCTACCTTAAGTACAGATGAGAATGGTTTGCGCACCAGTCCCCTTGATTCTCTTCGTTCAGCTTCTGAACATTTTGCAGAATGGTATAGCAAAACATGATTATTGAGCTTTCTTTCTGAAGGATAATACTTGGCAATGGCAGGTGGGTTAAGAGCTAGTGGAGGAACTTCCTCCACCGCCTACTACAATACCAGATTCAGTTGTTTGGAATGGTAAGGGTATAAGTATCCTGTTGTTTGCTCTAGTAAGTATATTCCTGAAGTGCTGCCATAGTACAGATGCTCTGAGGAAATCACTCAAAAACTATTAGGTTGGTTGCTTCAGATATCCTCAAGAGAATGAGTATATTCTATGTCAATTGTTGCTTGAATCTGTTGGTCATTTGTCTCCTGAATGCTCTTATTCAGCTGAGATATGACTCGATTCCAGCATTTCACCAATTGTCAACCTATGGTTGGCAGCTGGAATTATGTGCTGAGAAAATGTTTGCAACAATTTAAAAATGACCCTTTCGGTAGGAGATATTGGGGATGTTGGCTACCTCTGTAACATTCAATCAGCCATGGAAGGAGAGGAATATGAGGATTCATAGCAATAGCCAACCAAGGGCTGTAATCAAGGACTGGAAAGAGATGATGCAGGGCTGCTAGCTCCTGATGAAAGGTTCCAAATACTTGTGAAAACTGGCTGTTACCTAATGGTTTACTTTTGCCTCAACGTATTTTGAAATGCTAGCAGCATTTGATGAGTATTGGTGCTTTAGGAAGGGAAGAATGTAGAATGGAAAACACTGACATACATAAATACTAAAAATAATTGGATCCATCAACCGTGCCCTTAACATGTTTAAATCTGGAATCTTGTTCTGAGTGCACTCTCCCAAATTGTCATATATCTCTGACAATACATCAAGAGATTGTAAGTCCAAACTAAGATATCCTTTCCGGAAAGGAAACTACATTTCACAGGCACAAATTCCACAATTTCTGCTTACTTTGGAACATACTTTGAAGATTGTGTATTTTAGCCAATAGTTGATGTTTCCTAGGGCATTAGTTCAAAGAGAACCTCCTGAGTCCTTTCAACTTCTCATACATACAGATCACTATTTCTTCGCTGTAGTCTGTAGACATATGATATAGCACTCTAAGCATTTTCAGAATTATTCTATTCTCCGGAAGCTTGCTTTTGCCAGTAAGTCAACACCCAGGTTAGAATTTGTTAGATGCATGTATTCATGTATTTTCATTTTCCAAGATCAAATAAGGAGCTATAGATAAGAACTGAAATAGATGATTTCATGTGTGCATTTTTTTTTTTTTTTTTTGGGGGGGGGGGGGGGGTGAGAAGGAGACAAAGAGGAAAGAAACTAAAATGAAAGACTATTCTTTCTTTTAGAGTTATTGCTTACATGCTTTGTTATATCCTCATGCAAGATGCTAGCCTTTGCCTCAAGCTCCACCTATCAAGGAATTGAAACTGAACTTATAATTGATACAAAAAGTCTAGAAAGGACCACAAGCTAATAAAACCAGATAGGATTCCGCATAACTGATCTGCAGATGCAGAAAGTCAGCTCTAACAATTCTTTCAGGCACTATAGCAAGTAGATTAGCAAATAATAACTAACGTAAGCACATTAAACAAATTTATAGATAACCATATGCAAAGCACAAAAGTAGCATTTGATAAATGGAAAAAAGAGCTGTAACTAACAGGCAATTTGCATCACCAGGGACTCTAAAAAGTTTCCCTATCTTAATTCCAGCTGATGATGAAATGAACAGTGGTTTTGAACTTAATAAAGGAAACAAGGAGAGATAAAACAACACAAATATGATGATTTTATGATTTTGCAAGTTTGGGTACATTAGAAAAACTTCATCCACTTTCAGAGGTGATGCTCACGACCATAAAACTGAAGCAAACAAGCATTCCATCTACTTAGAATGACAGAATAACAATCACCTGCAGATTCTTTTGTGTGTGTGTGGGTAGGGGGGGTTATTTTTCTTTTTTTTTTTTAATCGTGATAATTCACCAAGCTTTAAGGACTCACCCGCTATTGATCTGAAAACTCCTAAAATAGCTACCATTTAGCTCATCAACAAGCATGTTTATGTTTATTCACCAATGAATGAGGGCTCATATTATGGAAGGAGTAGAAGTCAAAAAGCAAAAGCTTCCAACTCGAAAAGAAAATCAAGATAGATCCATCAATTTATCGGAGTGCTCTGGCACAAAGAAACTTATCAAGATTCAAAAATCATGGAAAAGGTCTTCTATTATGAAATGACTATTTGGTGATAAAAAGAGTTAGCATAGAGAACTAGAATGAAATGATAAAAAGTGTTAGCATAGAGAACTAGAATGAAATAATTTGAGCTTTAATTTCTCTTTGTTATTATGAGGAGAGGTTTCTTAAAAATTTAAGAAACTTCTCAATAGGTCAATCATGCAGCCTAAATGGAACAACAAGAAACACTGTTCTTTGCCTCAGAAAGTTTATTAGCTGTCAATTCATTAACTTAAGATTCCAAGTCCAACTAGAGGAAGGAAAAGACCTCTGGTATTTTTCAGGCCCAGAGATGTTTGAGATTCATTTAGTTTACTAGCGAAGCTGAACAAAGAGATTAAAGATTTGTTACTTGCCTAACCCTTGCAGGGATAACTGCATCTTCTTCTATCTCATTTCTCCTCTTTCTTTCGCTTGTGTAAGTCTTTTAGATCAGCCCACTAGAATAGGCTTCACCATCCTTAAACAGCATTTAGATCCTTTTCCCAAGGAATAGACTGCACAAGACCACTAGGAATGAGGACTATGAACCGGGTATTGACAGGGAACAGAGTAAATCATGAAGGCTTGTAAAAAGGAACCAAACCAGCCCACCAAGATAAGGTTGAACTAAGATGTGCAGGCAGTGAACTCAATTTGGAATAAGAATAGCTCAAAGTGACTAAAATCCAAGCTTGAATAATGCAAAACTTGCTCTGAAGTGAGCTTAGTCTGAAGTACCTATTGCCAAGTTCCTCAGCACTTACTAAATGCAACATCTCAAGATTGTTGTTGCCTTAGACCAGTACTTCTTCATTTCTAAAAAAGTGACATACTGGAAAGTATCATGAAGAAGTTCCTTATGCACCAAGGAAGTGTGATGTCAGACACTTTCAGGAAGAATCTTTGCTTGTGATGATAATAAGATTAAATATCACGAAGTGATTTATAGCATAAGAATAAATAAGGCAGAGAAAAAATCTCACTATAGTTGGCCTCCTAACCAAACCAGCTTTGACTCTTTCACGGAGATCCTCACACTCTTCCTGCAACCAACAGGCAAAGATTAGAAAAACTGAGATATGCATTGTTGTGACAGCAAGCCAGATAAAATAAAAGGAAAACCCCCCATCTAAATCACAAAATGTACGGTTTATGCCAGTATTAACCAAAAAAATGCTTCTATATCCAAACAAATATACTCCACGAGATTGCACAAAGCTGGCCCATAAGGTAAACTGAAGAAATACAGGCAGAAAATGATCCAAAGATGCCACTTTTCACACTCCCATTACCTCACGTACTCAACACCATTCTTCCCCAAAACAGAAAGCAGCCGTAGGGAACTGGTTTCCAATTACAAGAAAGGGTGAGAAAAGTGAAACTCATAAAATTAAAAGAATCTTCTCCTAATGAAGCTGCAGAGTCATGTTCTGCTTAGGTAAGCATGTCCAATACAGCCTATTCAAGTCCAGTTCGGTCGTCTTTACGAGGTGGTAGTAATTGATTGACAGTGAAAAGTTTATTGGCTACAATCTGCATATCTGAAAGCAGAAACATAAAGATAAAAATCATCTGACGGGTGATCAGTACCAGATAAAGACCAAGGGACTTTATAAGGAATGCAAGAGGACAGGAAATGAACAACCTATACTCTTTCTTCATCAAAAGCAAGTGGGTATAACCTGAGCTCAACTCATACTTCTTCATTGGTTGAACCTCAACTTGCAAAACTTGTTAACTATCCAAGTACTACATGACTGTGATATAACCCTGATTGTGACCTAAGACTCTCAACAATGACTTAGGCTATATATAATTTTTAAGGAGAGAGAGAGAGAGAGAGAGACATAAAAAGGTTTCGAAAGAAAAACTTACAAAAAATATCCACCATAAATCCTACTACCTTTGTTTCGCAATATCTCTCAATTTCAACAGTAACACAGACATTAAGAAGATCACTACTACAATGATTTTTTAGCTAAAGGACCAAATTGATCTTTTAATAAACTAGTTTAACAAGATTGGGAACTGAAGCTTAGTAAACTTGGGAACGCCAAAGCACTATAGCCATTGGTCAAAGATATTATTGGAAAGACTAAATGCATTATTTGGTCGTTAAATACATGTAAGGGTAGAATTAGGAAAAAATAAAATCACAAAAAGATAGATAATTTGACACCTCAAAATTGAGCCAAAAATGATAGATATTGCAAACTGAAAGTAGTGTGTGATAAATAAATAATCCAAGGCTATCATGTCCATAGATAAATGCTATTATAAGTGCATTTATTCTACAGAATTTTGCAAATATCAGCATCTATTATCCCTCCTTCAGATACTTCACAAAGTCTCAAGTTCCAAATACAAAAAATAATAATAATAATAATAATGAACAAAGCAAAAGATTGCACGATCATTCAAGACTTGCTTTCTTGCCATTATTTGAGAATTAAGATGCTCAAGCTGAACTTTAATTGACAGAATTCCAAAATTATCTTGCTCCAGAAAATCAATAGGAGATATATAGATTACCTCTGTGAAATTATCATCAGACAACTCGTTAATAGGGACTGGCTTGAAATAATTTGAAAGCTGCAGTTGAACATCTGTACTGGCATTAACTGCTTCAGAAGTCATCATTACACCTGTAACAATTTCTCAACATTGTGACAACTACATGAAAGAGTATGTAACAGAATAAAGAAAGGCCACAGAGCATATGCCTGGGAAGTGCTACTTTCCATGTGTTTAAGTTGTTGGCGATCAGATACTTAACACTGGGAAACTAAGGCAAACAAAGGGACCACATCGTTAGCAGAATTGCTCTGGTTGTAGAAGAGCTTTAATATCTTCCATAAATTACACAGGAAGTCAGGATGTTTAAAGCTCATATTTCCTAAACTAGAAATCCAGTTCATACATTTTTTTAGTGAGAATGCTGACTTAGAGCAACTAATTTGTAACAAAATGATCAAATATAAAATCTTTCACAAAGAAGGGAAAGATCAAGAGCTAATTTTGTGTCTTGTCATTCTTCAAACTATCTATGGAATGTAAAATGAACACAAAATAAAATAAATTCTTCAGAATAAACTATCTTAGAATAAATGAAGATGTACCATCACCATATCCTCAATGAAAAAGTGCCATATACACAAGGAGATAGAAGTTACTTTTTCTTCTCGGCTAGTTTCTTAGCCTTTTTTTTTTTTTCTCTTTTTCTGGGAGAGAAATTTTGGCATCAGGAGGTAGCAAGTAGATTCACATTATAACAGTTGCAGCTACTGCAAAATCAGCATACTCTTTTAAATGTTCAGTACATGAATAAACCCATTTGGTCTGAAATGTTCGAATAATGTATAATTTGCAAAGAGATACTGCATCATAAATTAAAACAATATCACCAAAGCATGTGTGCAACAATAGAAAAATCACCTATCACTTGCTGAAGCTGGTGGGAGTGTTTCTGCATGAAATCATGGCGGTCAGTCTTGATCCTCACAAAGCTACCCAATAATTTGTCTTCAAAGCTTTCAGGGATCTTAGCAAGGGCCTGAACTAAAGTCCTTTTCAAATACACCAGCCTAATGTTTTCAGGAATGACAGCAGCAAAAGAGCTTTTAGGAATTTCAGGAACCCTATTCTTTTGACCAGAAGGTTTACGTGCTGAATTTGATGCTTTCTTTTCCCCACCAACACCATCCTCCTCTGAACTATACTGAAAATCATCCTCCGAACTATCTTGGTTTTCAGCAAAATGTGCTTCCAGCAAATCATAGATCTTAATACGGGACACCACTTTTTTCCCAAAAAGAGAATGAAGCCTTTCATCACATATAATTTTCTTCTTCTTTTCTGGGTTAGAAAGGTTGTGAGCATTTACATAGTCAGTAATGATGGTTGTTACATCATATTGAGAAAATTTCTTGCTTGTATCTTTACCAACTGATTGGAGAAACTCAATCAGAGGTTTTGACCCCCATCCTATAAACTCTAGTCTTTTTGATCTGACATTCCTCTTCCTTTTCAAGGGCAAAAACAGTGGATCATTGGATTCCTCCACCCAAAAATCTAAATCATCTTTCATCTCCACACATCAAACAGAATGCCTAAAGCTTGTCAACTTTACAAAAGTTGAACTAACAAAGCTTATGTTTTCTTCTACTTGTCCTGAAGTGTGTCAAGCGAATAGAAGGTTTACAAGTTTAGTAAAACCTTCAGTCATTCTTGGACGACAACAACTTCAGCAATACTGCAGAAAAGAATAAGAGAAGCAACATTACTGTTTCCCCTAACAACAGAGTGGGAACAGAGGAAGTATTCATACAAATCTGGAGATAAATACCACAACTAAAAGAGAAATAGTACATATCAATATGGTATACATGGACATTATATTTGGAAAATATGTGAACTTGAGAGGTTAGGCAGAAACATTATTCTCATCCAAGTAGTTTCTCATTATACATCAGTTTTGTGCATATAGATAGACTTCAGCAGTTGACTTCATTAATCTAATGCATTAAAAAGAAAGAAAACTTAACGAGATTAACATTCTAGTATCAAATACTTAATGTAGAATTATACAACTGATATAACACTTCAACTGCATAGTATTGGGTGGCTTTCTCATTTCTGTCAACTTTGTCTAGGTGCAAAGATGAGAGACGAAAAAAAGATAATAATAATAATTAAAAATAATATACTCCAACTCAAATTGTTCATATCATAAATAACTTCATATTACATGGTAATAAGAAATAAGGTATGTCTTGATAAAAGCTATTAGATATAATGCACTAACCCTGCTATTCAGATCCCTAACCACAGCATATGATTTATTTTCACTAAAAGAACAGAATATAATTTCTTTAAGTTACTAAACATTATTCCCTCCAGTTCAGAATACTGGTAAATTTAGGACAAGACACAAATTAAGGATTTGTTAAAATTTATAAAAAGAAAATGTACAATGAATCAAATAACTCTAACAAATAAGTATAAAAGAAATAAATGCAATGTTTAAGATGATTAAGGGTAAAGTTGGAATGTGAGTGATAAATAAAATATTGATTTACGAGATTGAAAAGTATCTTGAAACAACAAAAAGTATAAAGTATAGACAAGTATTTTGAAATGGGAGGAGTAGATAAAATCTTCCCATCAACATCATTTAATTTTATATGGCTATACAAATAGAAGTGATTTGAAGCCCCACCCTAAACTCAGTTTTTCCTTGAAGATCATATTCTTTAATATCCATACCATACAGAAAGCCAGCAAACCCAGGCATTGAATATAGGATTTAAGCTACACTTCTTTCTCTTGTTTTCAAGCTGTATCAACAAAATGACACAATGACTGTATTCTGTATATGAAGGAAAATTGTGCATAATGCTTTACATTATTTAATCATACCAAATTGGATCGAAAACTATATATAGTTAACACACTTCAAACACATATTTGATCTTTCTTCCAGATTTTATCTAGTTCAACCTGATAAAGGTCCATGCAACACCAATAAGTAAAGCAGTTATCGAGAAGAGAAAAGAAACAAACCTAAATGTCATCAATGAATTTCTGCATAACAAAGCTCAGTGGGTGATAATAATTTAGACCTGATTAAAAGTTTGGGGGAAAACTAATCTTCTACAACTAGTTCAAGGAAATACTTCCATCAAGATCTCCACAGATAGTTATGGGGAATATATTAGAGAATGATTTCCTACAGCCACTTAAATAAATCAAACTAAATATTTTAAACCTCTTGTCAATTCTAAAAAAAGGTGATGATAAGCCTAGTTAATTTATTAAACAGAAAATTTAAAGACAAACAAGGTGTAATTACCAATGTTACCTTCAGTGGGAAGGTTATTGTCACAAGCATGATATACCTTGATCATGAACCTTTCCAAAGCTCTCTTTCTCTCCCCCTCCCTCACATACAGGCACGCATGCAAGCATACAGGCATACGTGCATATACAAATAAACACACCCCGTGGAGTTGTCCATAAAGTCAGATATTTGAAAACAGCATAAAGGAAGGTGGCCCAGGAGAAGTAGCATCTCTAATGAACTTTTAGTGCACTAATGTCATGAATGATAAAGATCTAATTCAACATTAGAAGATTCCAGAACAGAATGAACAAGTATGACCCTACATATTTCAAATACCCCCTCCCCCAGGGACATTTCAGATGGTGTGCTGAGAACATGATGCGTGTCCAAGACCATCAACAGCATCCCTTCAGTTTCACCAACCAAAACTCTGAAAGCAACCATGCAATCATCACCTACCACTGTATAAGAAAGATTGTTTCCTTTCATGAATGTAGCGTATTGTATAACATAGGGCTACATACAGAATGCTAGAAAAGTGAAGTTTCAATGGCTTTTTTTTTTTTTTACCTCCAAAATGTTGATTAATTTCAATGGCATCTTGGTAAATAAAAAACAGCAATAATCTGAAATCAGCACAATTGATCTGTCAAATATATCTCTGAATGCAAACGAAGTAGGTGTTGAAAGGTCAAAAAGTATTTCAGAACAACATCGACCTGTCTCAACAGTGGACTCTCACTTGCACAACTATCAGAAGCAATAAGAGAGTGACATCTAAGATAGTTGTACTTCTCATTGATTGCTGAAGGTCAATGATTTCCTCAGATCTTGTAAAATGCACATATTGGGTTTATGTTACTCCATGTACAACAGTATCAAAGTTTTAGAGCTGTCATATATAGGCAGATATATAGGGACATATACCCAAATATGTTACATGTGTATCCTTAAGACATATTCATATGCATTTATAATGCATTAGAAACCATGTTAAGAAGAAAAAAGTATTTTAATAATTTCCAATATTAGCAGTTAAACCAGAAATATTGCTAAAGCAACTCAATATATGAATCACTCGTTTCATGAACAACACCCAGCTAGATAGATAGGTTCCTTTCTCTTTATGGTTCCTGTTGAAGAGTCCATGTTGGAACGGTGAATTCAATTGATGCAATTTACTTGATGTATCATTTCAATTCTTATCAATTAAAAGGCATAATTTGAGCACAGACGACTGCATACACATGAATTCCCATTTTGCAGAATGTTGAACACCTCTTCTTTCAACAATGAAGTAAACTTTTATTATGCTTCTCTTACCTAATTAATATTATTAAGCAGATTTTGCAATTCTCAGAAATAGATCTTAGTTGATTTATGTTATAATAAACATTTTATGGAGTAATGCCATGAGAATTGACCACATGTGTTCCAAGTGTCATCAAGTTTACATGGTAATGGTGTTATTATACACTCTATGGAAGTCAATAACCCTTTTGGCTTGTGTCACGGTTAATATTATCACATAAAATATCAAAATCCTCCTTTTAACTGCTTGTGAACCTCACCTAAGGAGATCTGTCCTTCATACCCCTTTTGTCATAGAGGATAGTGAAATGTACCCATTTCTACAGATTTAAAAGTTGAAATGACTATTCAACTGAAGTAAACTAATTGCAAAGGACTCCTGAACATGTTTCCCCGTGAGCAGAGACATCCAACTGGAACCACCAAGGTCCTGAAGAGCCTTATTGCGTAGCAAACTATCACTAAACAACTAATTCAAAATAAATAAATAAATAAATAAATAACAAAAGGATATACTGGTATCACCACTTCAACATTCTCACAAACAAATACATAAGTATTCCTTCAATGAGGATCAATCAATGAATGAATGCAAAAAATATTATCCGACAGAAAATTCACCAACTTATTACCTTTTGACTAAGAAAATGAAACATGAACACAGAACTAAAACCCAGCAAAAAACAACAAATGTTGACCAGAACTCAGAAAGGGAGGACATGCATTAGTGTCAGAAACTTTGCGATAGTGGCACAGAGAAATGTACCTTAGCAGTAGAAGTAATCAAACTTCAGCAGGTAGCGGCCAAAACCTGGAAAAAGAAAAACAGGATGACAGAAAAAATAGTCGAAACCACCACGAAATTCATCAGAAACAACGAAAGGGGGAAGTAAACGAGTGTCCAAAAAACCAAGAAATTCTACAAAAAAGAAAAAAAATCAATGGAGAATGTATTTTACCCCTCTCAAAACGATGCTCCGCCAGGATTCAAGTAGAATTGGTAATTTAGCAAAGAAGGAACAGAAAAAATGGGATGCATGCAGCCGTTACAAAGAATTACAGTAGGATTTGAATGGGTATGAACTGTCAAAAGTAATGCCGCAAAAGGGAAAACAAATTCAAACTGGTTACAGAAAGGAAGTTCTGTGAATGCAAACTATATAAGAATCAATGAAATAGGAGACTGAGAAGTAGGAAAATCGGCGGGAGGGAGAGATGCGGAGGTTCTAAGCGGAGCTGAAGGGAGGTGTCCGGCGGAGACGCTGGGCGAGTGATGATGGAATTCTTATAACGTCAATTACAGTATTGATAGTGCACTGACTTTGTTGTTTTTTATTTTAATTTTTCTTCTTTCATCTCTTCTTTAGTAAAATGCATTTTGCCCCTTCAATTATACCTCTGTGTGACATTGCCTCCTTGAACTTTCAATTTCACCTCTAGCCTCCTCGAACTTCTAATTGTCTCAAATAACTTATTTTTTTATTTCTAAAAGACAACTCTCTCCCTGATACATAAGAAAATTTAGGGGGAAATGGTAATTGGTAACTTTATCCTTTTTTTTCTTTTTTTCCTTTGCCTCTATCATTTTTTATTAACATTTGTCATTACCAAGTTAATAAAAATATATGACTTTATAGGTTATTAATTTATTTTGGAGTCATAGATATGCAAAAGCTTTGTAAGATTTATAATCATTTGCCAAAGTTTTATTTCTAGATGTTTGAGACTTCATGTGTCATGTTGCAGATAAAGAAATTACTTGGATCAGATTTTTTTTTTCATTTCTTGGATAAATTGAACCGGAGTATCAAAGCACTAAAAATAAAAAGGAGAAAATTTGTGACCAAAGAGTAATTCTATTATTTGGAAGCACCATTTTCTTCATCAATCATCATGCAAAGTGTCATGCATTTAATTGAAGAATAAACTTACAATTAAGGATTAGCTTAAAAATACATTAATAAATACTTTTCGAACTTATAAAATAAAAAAATTGTTGATACTATAAAATTTTGCCGTTATTTGTGAACAAAAATAGTAAATGCAAAATTTTAAATAAAAACACAATCAAATCCCATGAGAAAATACGTTAGTTTTCAACTTTTGGACGCTGCTTCTCCCATCTTTACTATCAAGTAGCTCTGAAAGCCGTGAGAAAAAGCAGCACTGAAAAATTTTAAGTCAGACCTTTCTTTCATTGAAGCATTTTTTTGGGTTCCTCCTACGCCGAGAGAAAAGCCACAAGTTTATCCAATAGTGATTTTATCATATCCTGTAAGAAACTGTTTCGGTTTGAACTAGAATTAGCATGGGTGTATTTAAATTGTGGATAATTGTACAATTTAGTCCCGATTGTTTCAATTCTTGGACAGTTTAGTCCCTATCAAATTATTTTAACTTTTTTTATCCCTTACCTATTTTCGAACAAATGTATAAGTCCTTTCGATGAATTTCAGACAATTTTCTTACCCGACCCAAAGATGCCCCATTCACTTTGGAGGTCAAATCATCAATACAACTATCCCTCTTCTCTCTCTCTCCCTCACGTGACCCATTTTGCCTATATCTTACCGAAATGCAGACAAATAGGAGATGGCTCTCAAAAGATTAATCTGCCACAACTCTCTTCCAAGATTTCTTCAATTCCAAGTGCAAGAGCTGCGTGCTAAAATGGCTGAAACATCCAACCCAGCAAGGCGATGCTACCGCAAAAATGTCATTTGCTTTTGCGGACCTCATGGACTGATTGGAATCCAACTAGAAGGTTCTTGGGGTGTGAAAAGTATAATGTAAGGTCTTTAAATATGGTTTTGGTGCATTTTCTATTTGATCTACTGCATTCCTGATTTACAGATGGAATTTGTAGAAAATTGGTGGCTGTGGATTCTTCTCTTGGTATGATCCTCCCATGGATGAGAGATCTTGTAAGGTGATCCGGGGGCTGCTCAGAAGAATCAAGCAAAATGAAGCTGAAAAAGAGAAGTACATGAGGCAAAGGAGGGCCCTATGGACTGCATTGATGCTTTCATGGATATTCTTTATCTTATGTTGGTTGATGAATTAGGAAGAATTGTAACGGAGGGAGATGATAGATTTGTTTTTTGGATAAGCATTAGGACTGTTGAAATGAAGTGCCTGGATTCCAGCTAGAAGGTTCTTGGGGTGTGAAAAGTATAATGTAAGGTCTTTAAATATGGTTTTGGTGCATTTTCTATTTGATCTACTGCATTCCTGATTTACAGATGGAATTTGTAGAAGATTGGTGGCTGTGGGTTCTTCTCTTGGTATGATCCTCCCATGGATGAGAGATCTTGTAAGGTGATCCGGGGGCTGCTCAGAAGAATCAAGCAAAATGAAGCTGAAAAAGAGAAGTACATGAGGCAAAGGAGGGCCCTATGGACTGCATTGATGCTTTCATGGATATTCTTTATCTTATGTTGGTTGATGAATTAGGAAGAATTGTAACGGAGGGAGATGATAGATTTGTTTTTTGGATAAGCATTAGGACTGTTGAAATGAAGTGCCTGGATAACACTGACGAGATAGTGTTGGCAGGGCAGTATGTAAAAAGGGAATTATTTTCAATTCTATGTGCTTTTCACGTGAATAGGGGATCTATAGTAATGCAATCTGTTTCATTCCTTCTTCATTACATAATGCGTTAAGTCCATGTCTCGTTAATCTAATTGCAACATAAATGAACAAAAAGCGATCGAGAAAAAACATGACAATACAAACCATTTGCCATGAAATGAGTTAAATTTTTTTAATCTAGCACAAAGTATAACAAAGTGTGAAAAAAATCGACCCTACATCGAGCCTCGTAAGGGAGCTTTGATCCTCAACACAAAAAACTATCCAAATTAGCCCCATTTACAAAACACATAAGCATCTTTCTACGGATAGCTAACAAAAAAAAAGGGTTTCCAAAGCATCCATTCCATTACATTGGATTCCAAAGCAAAAGAAGCAAAAAATTTTTCTTGCAAAGTATCCGCAACATTTGTTCCTTAGGACTAGTCACACTTCTTTGTAGTAACACCATATTTTCTCATAGGATGCAGCTCGCCCCTGGGTTTTTTGCAAGTAGCTCATATGTCCAGTTTCAAGCACCAATCGCATCTTACTTGCTTCCTCTTCTTGGCGAAATCTGAGTCAAACAAGATATGCAAAAGATTAAAAAGATGATTATTATTGTAAAAAAATAAATAAAACACAATTCACTTACATCTCCAAAGCAGTATTAATAGGGTTTAATGGCATGTCAACTCTTATATTTCCATCAACTCCCTGCAGCTTGTTGCTCGTGACGATGAGACTCTTGAGTTGCATTAAAACCGTCCCATAATACTCGAACCATGTACTTCTTGCGAAATGTCACAGGACTCGTCTGTTGTGACCCAATATGCCACACTTGGTGCATTTATTCAAGTTGTGTCCATAACTATTTTCAAAGCAACTTGTTCATCACCATTTTCAACAACAACATTTCCATTAGTGGGATCGAGCCGAACATTTTCTAATGTTGTGTCCAGCTTTGCCCACAACCCTTACACCTAGCCTTCCAAAAAGCAGATTTGGAGATCTTTTGTAAGCCATTTTTTTCCCACTCGGAATGCCTTTCTCCAACCTCGAGCCTCCTTCTTGTCTTGGGTCTACTCGCATCCTCAATCTGTTTAGGAGGGAGCACTTCCCTCGATCCTTGTTCGGGCCGCTTATTTGGCCCGTTAATCGGCATGATTATAGGTTCATATGCCTTAACAAATGCATCTATACTATAGCATTCATGCACATATGCTTGTGGGTCTTCACCTTCCAACCCTAAGGCAGCCACAGCATGGGAGCAGGGGATGCCAGATAAATCCCACATCCTACAAGAACAAGTTCGAATGTTAGTATCAACAACAAATTGCTCCATATTTGCACTTTTAACTTGAAATTTTTCTGTCTCCCGACCAAAGAAGGATAGCAATATGCAGATTTGTCTTTGATTATTTCTAACTTCTTTTGCAATTCTAGGGCATATTCTCCCTTGTCGCTTCTTAATCCATTCCCTTCTTGATTGCAAACCTTAGCATAAGATATACCCTTATTCTCTCAAGTAGTCCCAGAATTGGTTTGTTTCTTGCTGACAATATGTTCCTATTAAAAGTTTCGCTATGGTTGTTGAGCAAAACATCACACTTTATTGAAGCATTGAAGTGTGATCTAGTCCAGTGCTGAGGCGAAGTATGCTTGGCCAGCCACTTATGAGCCTCCATCAAATAGTTCCATCTCAGATTCTGAATCAGCCACATGTTTTTGTTTTCTATCTTTGACCCTTGTCTTTCTTTCTCCCCTTGTTTGGTTTTGTTGCTCAAATTGGTGTGGAGAAGTTACATTCTGATCAGTGCTAGGGTGTTGCTGTGTTTTCTGTTGTCTTACCTCTGCACTTACATTTTCATCGAAGCCTTCAAGCCCTTGATCAACAAATTTATCATATAGATCATTATCATCCTCAGAAGAATCATTATCACTCTCATGAAAACTACAATCTTCTGAAGAGTCCCCAGGCGTGTTATTAATGCTCTTGCTGCCAGTTTGACTACTGTCAATTTGAAGAGACCCCTGCTGTGTTGGTGGATTGTCTTTTGGTAGAAATTGGATGAACTCAAACTTTTGTTTGCCTTCTTCATGCTTGAAGAATAGGGGCACAATACCCTTCTCAATGCCATATACACACATTTCCTCCACGTCAGAGTCTGTCATTAAAAAATTCCAAGCACCTATACTAAAGATTCCAGGGTTTCTCCACCAAAATCCCACATATGTATCATATCCTAATGCATATGCCATCTTATCCAACTCCACCATAGACATAAAATCTTTATTACAATGATCAAAAATGGTAACAATCCCACCCTCATAGTCTTTGGAGTTCCTTACATCAACCAATTTGCCCCCATGTCTAACCATAATACTAAAATTATCTGAACCAGATTCTGCAATTTGCCACAAAAGAAAAGGAGAAACTTCACATAAACCATACATACAATCTCAATTGATAGGAAGTTCTATAAAATCATCTCAATTTAAATACTATATAAACTGCAATCCCTTTCTCCATAAATCAAGAATTAAATAGTATAAAGGACAAGACTTGAAATTATTCTGTGCATCATGGATAATAATCAAATCAAAATGGGGGACCATTAACAGAACTGGACCACCGACAAAATGTTTGGCAAACTGACAATGAATGTATTCTATGCATCGTGCACAATAAACAAACCAAAACTGGGGACCATTAAAAGAGTACTACAAGAAATTGGTAAATAAACATTAACGATATTGAATCCCAAGAATTACAAATTAATAAAGTCATCGAAGCCTTACTGTATTTGGGGATTTCGTCATTCGGTCCTCGAATATACATGTCTCCAATGCACACTGACTACTATCTCTTATTGGCTCTTCCGTGTTGTAAGATTCTCCTCCAATTGTTTGCAGCGACCAGCTCCGTTGCTCAAGATTCGGAATTCCAGAAGCTCGGTTCAGACAAACTATCAAACACCTTAGCCCTAATTTGATTGAGTTTGTCAGCCCTAATTCGATTGTTTTGCAAAATGGGTCACGTGAGGGAGAGAGAGAGAGAAGAGGAATAGTTGTATTGACAGATTTGACCTCCAAAGTGAATGGGGCATGCTGGGTCGAGTAAGAAAATTGTCTGAAATTCACCGAAAGGACTTATACATTTGTTCGAAAATAGGTAAGGGATAAAAAAAGTTAAAATAATTTGATAGGGACTAAACTGTCCAAGAATTGAAACAATCGGGACTAAATTGTACAATTATCCTTAAATTGTGTTTGATTAAAAACCTTTCTGTTTTGAATTTCATAAAAGTAAATTTTTTGTAAAAAAAAAATAAGATTCAATTGTGTATTTAGTTAGATCAAAAAAACTATCCAAAAAAACCATAAATTTATCTGTAAGATAAAATGCCAAGCACTTTCCAGAAAAATGGCGGAATATAAAGGGCCCTAAGACAAATACATACTACCAACTTTCTTCTGCGGATACTGTACTATTCCCATCAATCAATAAGATACAAACATAAAATCAATTTAAACCATTGTCCAGTCTCCCTAGGAGTAAAAGGATCTCTCTTTCAAGTTTGTTGTGCATCTAAAAAAATGCGCACAATAGGTCACATTCAGTTAGAGGAATGCAAATTCTATGCTCCATCTGGTTGGATAAAAGGATTGGCAATTTCATCTGTACCATCTGTAGGCGAAACAAGCATCACTGCAGTGCCCCTGCAAACCTACAATTAAGTAAAAGCAGTTAATAAAATGTAACTGCAGGAAAATATGCAACAAAAGATGCATACTGTGAATATGTGACTAGAATAGCATGATACATACAATTAATCCAAGACGCCTTGTCTGATCAGTAGTCTTCAAAGGATCATCAGGATCTGCAGCAAGGAAGGTGCAAATTAGTCTTGATGCACAGCTATAACTAAAAAGAACAAAAATGCGCATCAGCAAGAATATACTGAATAAGGCTATGCCCAAGCAGTAAGAAGAAAGAGTACATTTGACTAACATGCAGTGATCCGTTCATCAAACAAGAATTTGGAATGTTCTCAATTATTTAGGAAATAATTCAAACGAACAGTTGGCCATCCACCAACTCATTGCAATGTCATTCTCAATGGAAGATCTACCCTTTAGGGTTAGGTTTTAATACAGCCCCACATCTAAGATAACTTGAAGGCAGACCCAGAGGATAATTGTTTATTAAACCCCACACAAAGCATCAGTAAAACTAACTCATTTGGACCAAAATTTCCGACGGAGGTCTCATATGGCACAAAATTACACACATGATACAACCTGAGAAATCTGTTTGACATAAATTCACATAATTGACCACTTCAGAAAGTTAAAAAAAATCAATAAGACTGAAAGATGTGATCATTATGCAACGTATTGTTCCTTTTCCTGATCACTTTCTCCTGACAAGTAAGATTCAGTTCCTACTTGCTTGCTTTACTAATAGTAAGATCGTGCTAAGTGCTTAAAATTTAAGGCTATCAAATTTAATCTTACGTAGAAGAATTTTTGTTTGGGTGTTTGGGAACGTAATTCAATTCCCAATAGCATTCATACTGGCTTGAACCATGCCAATTCTAGAATAACTAAATCAACAAATGAGTACTAATACTGACGACTGCCAAACAGAAGGAGGCACGGGAAAACCGGCATACTATTGTGCTTGTTTGGGCTTGAGCAAATTGAATGTGGATAAACATTAATAAAGTCATTAACTGGACAACAAACAATTCCAGACTGTCTCCTCCCCAAGTTGGAAAACTCCATAAACAAGAATCACATCTACTTGCAAAAATGAATTCATAGAAACACAGAATGGCAATTAACCAACTTTACCTCTGAGAAATTCTACAGCCTCATCCAAGACAAGATTCAGCAATTGATCATATCCTTTTAATGTCCCAGTCACTGTAACAGAAGTTCAATTTCCAAGCTCAAAAGGGAAGCTGTAGGGACTTGCACCATAAAACTATGAATAGAAATCACAATCTATAGATCTTAAATCCACAACAACAACCATACCCCCCCCCCCCAATCCCTCCCCACAACCAAGAAAAGAACAAAAGACAAAAAGAAGGTGCAATTGCAAATCCAAGATTTTTTAGTTAAAATAAGACAAATAAGTAAAAGTGAATGTCACGTTGTCATCTGGTAAAACTAAAAACTAAAAATGCCAAAATCTAAGAAATTGGATACCACGGTGCCCAAGAAATTTGAAGTACTGTGAAATTTTGGCCACATAGCCTACAACTATAACAAATTCTCCAGCCTGTTAATTCAATAACTCATTGAGTTAAATTCTAAGAAAAGAATTTTTTTAATACTCATAGCAGTTTCTGTACTACCTGATTTAATTAAATTAGTATGTTAAGGACCATTAGCATGCAATATACAACTGAAGTATAAGATTGACACACTAAAACCATAAGCAAGCTAAAACAGAAAAAAAGAAATTCAAGATAAATGAGACTACGATCATGCCAGGCCATCAAAGTTGATCTGAAGGTTTCATCTTGCCCCAGTCAATCATCACATACTATTAAACATCAGTGCCTTAAGACTAAAAGATACTGCAATGAACAAGCTGATTTCATCAGTCAACTCAAAGATCCTTCTCACATGGCAAAAATAAGTTGAGCGTCCATATAAATGCCAGCTCAGGAGGTGAAATTTACTGATGCAAAAGAAAAGCAACCGAAAGCAAAGGAAGATTGAAAAAGAATTCTTCAGTTTAGTAACAAAAGCAAGATATGTAATTGCTTCAGAAGGTCACCATCTCTAGTTTCCAGTTCATTCCAGAAACTTAGGACTGGTGATTGGCGGAAAAAGAGAAAGCATGCAAAAATTATTTTGTTTTGAAAGTTGAGCTAGGAAGAATAGACTATCCATCAACAAGAGAAACAGTGTTAACCCAGTGGCTGCATAAGATTGGCGCTGTTACGAATCCAATTATTTCACCCATTTCAAGCAATAAAATTCAGATCTTCTCTAAATCGTTTTAACATGCAGAAAATTCTGGAAATTGCATTTTAGTTTTCAAATATACTCAAAATTGTTCCTTAAATCAATAAAAAGTTTAATTGAACTTTAACAAATCTAGTTTTCAGTAATATAATAGCATCAAAGAGCCCCAGAAAAATCTCTAACTTAATCAGGCAATCATGGAACATTTTGATGCATCCATGTCCAAACAATAATCCATCAAGAATAAGAGTAAGCCTGGGGGGAAAATATCCTGATCAGGAATATCTATGCGCTTGGAAATGCACAAAGTGAATGAAATAAGAGGGTAGTATGGAGAATAAAGAGTAATATCACTCAAATGTGTACACAACTTCCAAAACAACTGCTATTATTATGCACCCTTCAATGTTAATTGCTGCTCCTCAGTCAGAGAGATGTCATCTTTTGAAAAAAAATTCCAGGATAAAGACAAAACTACCCATTCCTTGTCTATCTGCTAAATAGCTAAACCTATGTTGTTTAATAATTGATCAATGAAATCTGATGGCTTCATAGATTTCCACATTATATGTCTTCCACATGTTGCTCAATGGTCCATTTGTCAAATCATGTTATGGACATGTGAATACCCAGAGAAACTTATTACTTAGCTTTTCCCCATTAATTATTCTCATAAACTCAATAGTTTGGATTAGTCGTCTTTGACGTATCGCAGTTAAATGCAAGGATGAAGAATGCAAAGCAAATTGCACAGACAGTAACATGGTCTCATTATTTTTGTTAAACGGACATCTTTTTAATATCAAAAACTATATAATGGCAGTTCAGCATGCAGACAAACTAGAAAATGATGTGGCTTTCATTGTTCAACCACTTAGATCCTTATTGGTTTAGACAATTACCAAAGAGACATATGCCAATAATACACATTACAAGAATCCACCCTCACCCTAACCCCGTATCTTGTATGGTCTTTTTGAGCTTCTACAAGTGATTACTACCTTGTCTTCCACCAGTGAGCTTTACTTGGACACCTTTGTCAACAAACTTCGCCAAATCCAAAACAGTTTCTTTTCTTCCAGACTGAGATAAAAAACAATAACTCCTATCAAATATTAAATATCAAGTAACAATATTTCGGGATAAAACTACTTCCAGATGGAATTTCAGTTCCCCTAACATATTCCTAATCATAAACTTTTCTGGTTAAACCTTTCTATGCATTCCAATTCATGGCACCTTACTATATTACAAATCCTCTTCTCTTCAATTAAAAAAAGCCCATAAAAACAGTTTAACTTGTAATTAACATGAAGATGATACATTTTATAACCTATTTACGGGCTAAAAAATCATTATTTGGCAAAGAAGTATGTTTATAAATACAACAAACTTCTATTACCCGTAAAAAAGTGAGAGAAATTACCATGCTTCGGTAACCAGTCCTTAAGTAGAGCAGTTAAAATGCTGTAAGAGTTTCCAACGGAGCTCAGTTGAAGTCTCACAGATATAAGGTTAAACCCTAGTTAGCAGAAAGAAGTGTTAAGAGTAGAATATAGTTTAGAAGATGAAAACAAAAACCCCCTTGTGAACGGGGGATTTACCTTCCACTGCAATTGCCGGTGTCCGAACAACGAAGCCGGCCGATTTAGCCGCCGGACAGCACAGTAACTATGAGAGAGTTGGAGAGTGAGAAAAGCGTAGAATTTCATCTGTATTACTTATGCTGTTATGCACCACTGCCAAGTAGATCGGGCCGGATGGAGTTCGGCAGATCTCTTGGACCAGAAAGTCTGGGTTTCGATATAGGCCGGGAGCCCAGCTTCAGCAAAAGTATTCTAGAACTTTTTCCTTAAGTAACCCTCAAACTATTTTTTTAGTCGAAAGGATATTCGACACTCACCAAAGTACGAAAGCCACGATCTTTCAGAAAACGAATTCTTATTCAAAGAGTGAATAACTGCATAGATAAGCTCACACTAATCCGTCAATTTGGGATTCAATTCGAGATTTTCCTTGAGAGGTATAGAGAAAGAATTGAAATGGAATAATATTAATTCATATAGAATAAAAGGTTCTCTATTGATTCAATTATTGTACGGGATAGGGATAGAGGAAGAGGAAAAATTGAAGATTTCACATAATACTTTTGATAGAAAATCAATCTAATTAAAGATGTTCTATAATTTTAATTTTAATAATGTTAGTATCAAATTTATTTTGTTGCACAAGAAAATAGTCTTTGTTGTCGTCCTATGATGGAACCCAAAAGAAGTTTTTAATTGTAACTCAGGCACAATTATTTTAAAAGGTAAATATATCATTTTAAATTATATAGTTTATCTTCTCCATAAATCAATAATGGCATCTTTATGATGAAATTGAGCTTTTGCCAGTACGTGAGGAAGTGCCAAACAACAATGTCCTTCCCGAATTAGAGTCTATCTAAGAAGTCTAGTCTCCCGCAATAGCAAAGCATTCTAGACGCCATTATTGGTTCTTGGAGAAGAGAAACCATACGTATTTAGGGTTGTGAATCGTTTTAATTTGGGGGTGATATATGTGGGGGGATGTATGTCCGCCTCATGTAGTTTTGCAAGGAAGTTTTTAGTTATTGACAAAATTACCCTTCAGAACGATTGCACTTGAGCTACAATTGAGAAATATTGTTGGGCTTCGGCATGAGATTGGCAACAAAGACTATTTTCTTGTGCAACAAAATAGATTTGTGACATTTAAAGTTATGGAACATCTTTAAGACAAAAAAAAAAAAAAGTTCAGACAATATTATATTGGTACTAGTTAGGTAGTTGCTTTTTTTTTTCTTTTAAGATCAAATTAAGTTGTAAATGTGATTGGTTAAAAACTTTTTTTGTTAATGTATCAAAAAGTATTATAATTAGTAGTATATCTGATCTGGATCATTTTCCTTAAATTTATCTTTCATTCTATCCCTCACTAATATAATGTTTCCATGTAATGATTTTTATTATATAAAAAATTAAATTTTATAAACTTTGTCGTAAATAGGAGAACCCTAAGAAGAATGGAGATAACTAAAGACACGTGACCACATTTGATTGATGGTAGAGAGAATGGCAAAAGAATCTTGAGTGTATAATGTCTAAAGAAATATTGTGGCCTATTTTAGCTTTGAATAAATTGGTTCATTTTTTGAATTACAATGCATCATTTGATGGGAGAATTTTCTTAAAACTAAATATTCACATTTTCATCCATTTATACTATATTTTCTTTTGATAACACTGTTATACTACATTAATAGTTTCATTTGAAATGTATTATACTCTTTTATCAAAGTTGCTTTATGCATGAGAAATTATAGAAAGGAAAAAAGGATCAAAGAAAATTAAAAAAAAAAATTGTATTAATTAAAATTGCTTGATGGATTGTTCTCTCAATTGGACACACTCAAAAGTTTTTTGAAATTGAATCTGTCATTTAGTTGGTTAATAAAGATTCAGTTCCATAACCAAAAAAAAGTAATTTTTTTAATTTTTTTTTTAAAATGTGAAGTTTTTATCTCATTCTATTGCTCAAGTCAGAATAGTTCATATTTTTTTGAAAATTGAAATATTGTAAAGTGATTGTCCATTAGCAATCGCAAAATAGTGCTATTGTCCAAGAATGATAAAGAAAACATGGAAAATGATTGAACATGTTTATTTTTGTTATTTTTTATTATAAATTACTCGTTCAAATATTTGTAAAATGTAATATTTTGTATATTATTATAAATTTTTAATAAATTTGAAGTATTTTAATTATTAAAAAATAATACTAATAAATAATAATATAATAATTAATAAAATTAATTTTATAATTATTTATTTTGTCTTAACTTCATCAAACATCTTTTTTCTGACATTTCTAGTCTAAATCTACACACAAGATATGTCCTTACTTAAAAAATAAACCAGTTTATTCAAAAACCCTCATTTTAAAAGGAAGGATAAATTAGCAAGACTTCAAAAGCATTGGAGTTTTACACCTTTAATTTACCTACAAACTGTCAAAAAAAAAAAAAGAGTACTCTTTCTGCACCAAGGTGTGAACACAAATTCCAAGCCTATATTAGCACTAAAAACACATCAACAATATCCCAGTTTCAAATATTTTCAGTTAAAAGATAACAGTATTAGCTCTCTCTTTTTCCATTCAAGAAGGCATAAACTTGGGATGAAAATTTGTTTAGAATGTAGCAAAATGGTAGTGGTAAAGGGAGGCGTAATAGTGGTAAGAGATGGAAAAGGATGGTTGATGAAGCTAGTGGCGGTAAAAATGTGAGAGATGAAGTGATGGTAATTAGAAAACGGCGGTTACAGGTAGGAGAAGATGAAAATAAATTTTGATTTGGCAATTTTGCCCTTTCTAAGTTACACATGTAAGTTACATGGCAATGGTATCACCGGATTCCACCACTTCCACCGTAGATGAGAGTATTAATTCGGAAAAGAAATAGATTTAACACTAAAAAAATTAAAATATATATATATGATGAAGTTAAGATAAAATAAATAAGAAAAACTCACCTACTTTATCTTGGATTTACGTTTCGCCACTAAAGTTCTTAATATATTTTTTAAAATATTAAAAATTCTTTAACAATTTACAAGTTAAATAATTCTTACCACCACATTCGGGATTTTTACTCAAAATGATCCAAATTTTAGAAAAATATACTAAAATGATCAGGTTGTAAATGAGAGATTCTCTATTTGGTCATAACGTTATTTGAAATGGCGTCATTGAACAATGACGCTATTTCAAATAGCGTTATTGACTTCTCGGTGAATGACAAAATATAAAAAGTCAATAACGCTAGTGAAATTGACGTTATTGCCTTGATAACGCCAATAGAATTGACGTTATTGGCTTCACGTGAAAAATCAATATTCCTTCTTTTGTCCTTTTTCCTCTGCTTTTGTGCTCAATTTCTAGTCATTGATTTTGTTGTTCTTTCCTTTTGTTCTCAGGTGATCATGGCAGAATGGTTTTTTTTTTCTTTGATTTTGATCTGCCGTAATTTCAGGCATTTGTTTTTTTTGTTTTTGATTTTTTTTTTCTTGCTTGTTCTTTGTTCTTTGATCTGCCGTTTTCTTTCTTGTTTCTTTCTTCCTTTATTTTTTTCTTTCTCTTTTGTTTCTCTTGGTATTTTTTTTTTTTACTTTTACTTTCTTTCTTTCTTTATTTGTTTCTTTCTTTTTTGTTTCTTTTAGTATTTTTTTCACTTTTATTTTCGATGTTAGTTATTTGTACCATATTATCTTTTTTAATATTAATTTAATTTATTTTTATGCATGCTTTTATTTATTGTTTGTTTAATATTTTTATTGCATTATTGTTTAACGTAGATTTTTGTTAAAAAAGTTTGGTTATGTGTTAGTTAAACTCTTTGTTTGCATAATTAGTTGAGAAGGAGAAAGACTTAGCAAAAAAAAAAAAGTTGAGAAGGAGAAAAAGGAGAAAGGATAAAAGAAGTAAGATTGGCTTTTTACATGAAGCCATCTTTTCAAGTGAAAAGCCAATAACGCCAATGGAGTTGGCGTTATCAAGGTAATAACATCAATTCTATTGGTGTTATTGACTTTTTATATTTTATCATTTACTGAAAAGTCAATAACGCTATTTGAAATGATGTCATTGTTAATGATGTCATTTCAAATGACGTTATGGCTAAATAGGGAATCATTTCTCAAAACATGACTATTTTAGTATATTTTTTTAAAATTTGAGCCTTTTCTAAGTGATTTGGTCGTCGTTCAACGCATTATCGTGATGCGTTCTTTATTTTTTTTAATTGTTGGTGACTATGAACGCATTATTAAAATGCGCTACGTTTTGAACCCTTTGAACCTCTGGCCATTTGGACACATTATCGTGATGCGTTCAATGTTAATCTTTACAAAAACTGAACGTAATATGGTCATTCGTTCAGTTTTGGGATCAGAGATTTCCAGAGAACTCTTTAGTTTTCTCTTCCACCGTTCATGTTCGGGTTCAGAAATTTCCAGAGAACTCTCCGGTTTTCTTCTGCACATCACTATCAATTTCTCACACTTTTTCTTGCTTTTTCTCCTCCTCTGTACGCGAATTCTGGAAGACTCTTCCCCCTCACTCCACCGATCTTCTCTCTTTCTCCACAGATTTCGTTTTTCTCTGGCCCTTTTTTCTCTCTTCTAAAGCCTTTTCTGCTCTCTGTTGCAAAAGAAGATATCATAATCATGGCATGTGTCTTTCCATTTATTTCTCTGTTGCAGTTTTTCTGGTTTAACATCTTTTAGATACCTACTACTGCAAATACATAATTCTCAAACTCAAGTTTTACCAAAACTTTGTGATTAAGACTTTGCGAGTTGATTAAATTAAATGGAATCCAATGATTCAGCAATGCTGGTCAAGTGAGGAAGGGCTTATCAATCAAGGCACAACCTGATGGTAGCGGTTTTCTCTTTTCACTGAGTAAGTCCTCCAATTTGTTCATATCTCACGAAGAATAGTTTTTTTCCCTCAGTTTTCTCCACGATCAATTACCAAAAATTGGTATTTGTCTGTTGTCAAGATGGATGGTTTAGACAGGTTGGGCGAGTAAAGGGATTGGTTTTCGGGAGGGGGTTCCAGAATAGAACCGAACCAGCGACCCAGTTTCATCTTCTTCTGCACTCTCAATCTCCACGGGGTTCCTTTCTGCAGAAACACTGACATTCAATTTTGGATGAAAGGGAGTGCTAGATAACTACATTAGTTTTGGCCTAGAGAACTCCAGGTCAATCACTTAAGCACATTTGATCACCACCCTCTCCATTGTTTACAGTTTGCTCTATTCTTGTGTTTACATTTCACCTCCTCCATTGTTTTTGGTTCTTAACCAGCATCACTGAGAGAAATAGCAGAAAAACCTCCTCAGTTTCACTTCAGAAACAGGTTTCATTTTTTTAATCCTTCAAGAGACTTGTCATTTGTTGTAAAATTGTCATATTCCTAAGTCAGGCTTAAAGTTAAAAGGAATAGGACAAAAGTAAGGGGAGGCCATAACTGAACTTACAAAGGACACCAATGTGCTTTGATGAACAGGCATCTAAATGTGCATATGGTTTGCTTTCAGTTCTGATGAGAAATTAGTTGCTAAATACTGAAGATGGCAATGCTGAGGCCATTGTTTCTGCTATTTTCTTGAAATTTCAAGAATTAAGAGTTCAAACCTATGCCATTTAAGCTACGGAGGTCTCCTCATTGTTTACAAATAGTAATATGCTTTTCTGCACACTGGTATTGTTTTTCCTAATATATTTTTGTTGTACATTGCAGATAATGTCAACAATATTGTACAGACAAATGAAAAGTTTGTCGTCCCTGTCACTGCTGCTGAGTTTGAAGTTATGCGAACTGCTTTCAATGTATGTCATGGTTTGCAAGTCTTTTAGTTCACACATGTTATTTCTGGTTAAACTGAATGACTTTTGAATTACGTACTAAACTTTCAAATATGCTGGTGTTTTGAGATGTATATATCTCTTTATATTGGGTCAAGGAATTCATAGTCTCTTATTTTTGGATCACAAATGGTGTATGTAACTTGGGTGTAGCTATAGGAAGCTTTCTTCTTTGAGGAACCACCTACCTGGAATACCTCTATTAGCCTTGACTGCAACTGATGTTCCCAAGTAAGTGCCTTCATGCTCTTTACAAATCAAAGCTTGGGTTTCTATTTTGGTTTTGGTTGTACAATTTCACAGATGATATATGAATCCGATATAATAATCTTTTTTTACAATGCTCCTCTTTTTGGTTTCTGTTTAGAGAACAATGATTGCTTTGTTTTTCTCTTATTTCTGTTTGTAAAAGGTCATATGTTGCAGTTATTAAGTAGGTGCACATTTTTGAACCACAAGGAAACCATTTTCCCAGTGGCTGAATATTTCTGCTCTCTAATAGTGAAGTTAGGATTTGAGCAGGTATTAGAGGAGCAAGCAGTATTTCTTAAAATGCAGCATGTTGTGGGATCATAATCTTTCTGAAGATAAGAGCCTGAATAAGATTAAAGAGGAAGTGAAAGTGGAAATGGTGTTTGCTTGAAGTAATTTTTCGAAAAATGTTAAATCATTTTTTCTGTTTCTACTACTATTAACATAATGTAAGTTGTTTGATTGTACTCTTTCCTAAACCCTTTGTATGATGATAAGACTTTTGAACTCCACATTTTGGTTTGGGCCATTTTTTTCTCAAAGTTTGATGATAAGTTGGCTCTTAGCTTTTTAGTGTATCGGCATATTATCGAAAATAGTTTCTACTTTATTTTATTTTGAACTTTTATAAATCTTTGCTGAATGGTGTTCTAATTTGTTGCTAGATGTGTGACCTTAAAACCGGCAATTTTAATATGGATCTCATGCTATCAGGTGAATGAGCAACTTAAAAGGGACAGATGGATAGGCAAAATCAATTTTGTAGAGATATGTACATTGTGGCACATATTTAGGAATTTCGATAGAATGTGGAACTTCTTCATTTTATCCCAACAGTTAAGCTTCTCTTGGTCATTACACAATATTTTTGTTAGAAAGGAAAGAAAACCCCTACCTCCATGAAGTTTCTGTGCCTTTATACTATCAGATACATAAATAAGAAACATTTGGTCCTTCCTGTCAGGTTCTTATTTCTATCAATAATTTAATTTTTTAGGTACCTAATTCAGGATAATTAAATCATTTTTTCTACTATTTTCGGGTAAATAAACAGCCCAACTGAAACTGGGAGAGGCAAGGTGAGCAAAAAAGAGAACTGTTAAATGGGATGAACTAGGCAGAAACTAAAACCAAAGTGAAAAGGGAGAACTAGGAGATAAAAGAGAAAAGGTTGATAATGGAAAGAAAGTAATTATTAGTTGTAAAAAGATTAGTGTAGAAGCAAAAGCAGATTAGCTGATGGCTATAACAAGAGCATAGAGCTTCAAATTTTTAACTGCTGGAGCAATATGGAAAATGCGAAATAGAACTCAAGAAGACAAGAAGTTTTCTGGTCCAACATATTGATGGATATCTGTAAAGTCCTCGTGTTCCTTGTTTCTCTGTTGTACTCTATGGTGCTGTGTGTAAAATTCCTTCATTTTGTGATAAACCTTTTTGTTCCTGTCTTCGTATTTGTTGTGGTTTAACTCATGTAGGATGATAATTCAGGTTTTGGGCTTCATGTTAAATTTCTGTAATGAATTTGTTTGAATTTATTCAATAACTCAAAAATGTTACCCTTGGGAACATATCATCACTATTATCATCACATTGTCATGGACATGAGCTTGACACAGAGATTTGATCATGCTGAATATCTGTTTGTTTACCTCAACTTTTCTCTGACCAGGAAAAGATGCTAAGAGAAGAAAATAAGGTTCTGCAGAACATGGTAAGAATAGTTTTGTATTTGTTATACTTTTCTCTGAATTTATGTCTACTGGATGATTGAAATCATGTTCTGAGTTTAGCTATAAAAAATCTTATTGTGTTGTAAGTGCTGATAATCAATTTCGAATAAATAGTTTGGTTTTTTATGGACAGATTCATTCTTTTTTATAATTATAGAAAAATAAATATTAACAATATCAAAATGTTCTATATTTATTTATAATTTGATATTTATAATTGTCATGTTCTACATGATACTTCAATGGAATTAATTAATTATTTATATAAAATTTTACCTTATATATCTACAAGATTACTAATTGAAATACCAATGGGTTTCGCGCGCAGCGCCTTAACTAGTTAAGTACAAGCCCCACTTTCGAGGTAGTTTTCGACCAAAATTAACCATGTGTCTTACGCATGACATTATTGACAAGGGTAAAGTTGGTATTTAATAAATTATCTTTTATTCTTTATTTTTTCTTTTTCTATATTTTTTCTTTAATTTATTTCTTCCTTCCTCCTCATCATATCCAGCATGACACTTGCCAGCATCTTTTCAATGGCCATTTCTACCCGTGCCACCACTGCCAACTATACTTACCTCCAAATACCGACAACCATATGAAAGCTATTTCTGCTCCCAGAGAGAGAGAGAGAGAGAGAGAAGAGAGAGAGAGAGAGAGAGAGAGAGAGAGAGAGAGAGCAATTGGACAGCAAATAATCATCCGGTGCTTCTCGCAATGAAGTGTTGCAGGAATTTCTTAAAATTCTTGAATTGAAAAAGGAGTGGTTAATATTTGCCGGAGGACAATATCTATAACAAAAGTTATGACAAAAAATCAATTGTTGCTAGATTGAATTTGGAAAATCTGAAATAAGTTTGTGATTAGGCTTAGGATAAGGTGAAGTAGAACCCACCACAAGTTCTCTTTTGGGTCTGGCATTCTGTTAAGACTTGAGACGCATGCAAAGCAGCAGTGCCAATCTACATGGGAACTTTGATTTCGGACTCAAGGCGGCAGTCAAACACTTACCCTTAGCTCGTAATTTGTTTCGATTTCACTCAACTTGAAACTTTTCCGTGTATTTATCAAATCAATAGGCAAGTCGAAACTCAAAACCTAGTATTAAAAAGTTAAAATTCTTCAAACTTGAATTTTCAAGATCCTTGATAGATTTCGCTTTCAGCGAGGCACTAAAAAAGCCATCCCCCCACTACTAAGAATGAGGGATCTGCTTGCCAAAGATTCTCTACATCTTAAGGTCTCATTTTTTTGTGGCAATGGATTTTTGGGTTCAATGAAAAGGAGATTCCTTGTTTTAGTTCTTGGCAGCAATAGTGACAAGAGATAACTGGATAGGGAAGAATAAAGGAATAAAGAAATGTAATAAAAATGGAAGAAAAGGAAAGAAGAGAGAAGAAAATTAGAAAATAAAAGAAAATTTATCAAATACTAAATTTATCCTTATTAGCCTTGTTATGTGTAAGGTACATATTGAAGTAACTTATAAATTATTAAGAGATTTTTAATATTTAAAAAAAATATTAAGGAATGTGATAGCGAAACATAAATAGTTTGAAGATAAAATAGACGAATTTTTTAATAAATAGTTGTAGGACTGATTTTTTTAATTATTCATGTAATAATATATATAAAGGGTATTTGCGTAGTTTTATCACGAAACGGAGGCATTTCGGGGAACAAGAGCCCCTATATAATCTTCCAAGGTAAGGTCTAGGGTTTCTTTAGCTGCCTCAGTTTGCAATTCCACAGCGTCGTCTAGGGTAGAGAGAGAGAGAGAGAGAGAGAGAGAGAGAGAGAGAGAGCAGCCGCATCAATGGTGGATAAGGGAAGCAAGCCCAGGAAAGAGGAGGTTGTCACCAGAGAATACACCATCAACCTCCACAAGCGTCTTCATGGATGGTAATCTCTCTCTATATGATTTTTTCTTGTTTTGTCTTTGTGTTCTAACATTTCTCGAGCAATAATTTTACTATGTTGACCGTTTTACATATTGATGAATACGTAATTCAGATGAAGGGACTTATTTTGCTGTCTTATAAACTTTTGGATATATAACTACTGCTCTTCTTGAAGTTGAGATTTATTCTTGCATAATAATAAGGAAAAATTGAACACTGAAGCTGTCTGTTAGGGAACAACTTTCACATACGAGGTTTTTGCATTCCAAATGTCTTGACAATCTGTGAGCTATAAGTTCTTTTCTGATCTCTGAAGATGATGAAGTCACTTAGCTTTTTTCTTTTATAAATTTTCTGTTCTCATCAGTCTGTTTGGGATGTGGTGGCAAATGATTCAACGGTGACGAGCTCTACAGACCTGTAATGATTTGCGAACATGATCGCAACTGTAAATGAACATCTAAGGGACTGAGTTGCTTTCATTTGTACCATCCCAATTTTTGTATTACTACTACCGTTTTAAACTGCTTAAAATGATATCAAAGTTTGTGACAGTAGATATACGTTTCTTTTAGAGAGGTAAAAATGATTGGATAATGTGCGTGTCTAGTTTTTTAACCTGCTCAGAGATTCCTCGGAGATCATTGACCTTTACTTGTGGAATTCTTGTGCTTAAAAAAATGCACTGTTTTGTTTGCATTTCTGTTCTGAAATTCCTTCTGTGTGATCGGTCATGATTAAAGCTCCGTAAAGCTGGAGAACTTGCTTGTTGTCGCTGTTTCTTTGTTGAACAAGTGTTTTATTTGATTGTCTTTTTGTTTCTGTGTATTAATTAGGTAGTGCTTTCCTCTGAAGCGCATAGCTGTTTTTTTGTGTTTATCAGCTTTGTAATTCTTCTAATGCTTGAAAAATTCAAACAAAATAATTGATAGATGAAGCAATTTTGTAAACTTTTGTTTTAGAAATTAGTTTAATGAAAGCAGTTAAATGTATTATTAAGTTCTAAACTGCAGATGATTGTTTGTGTTTTCTTGATTAGTATTTAGAGATCATTACTTGACCAGTTTCAGTGTTTATGGAGCTTTCTTCTTTTGGTTTTTAAATGATCTTGGTCTAACATCAGATTCTGATTGCAGCACGTTTAAGAAGAAAGCTCCAAAAGCCATCAAGGAAATCAAAAAGTTTGCACAGAAGGCTATGGGAACAACAGATGTGAGAATTGACGTGAAACTCAACAAATTTGTTTGGAGCCGAGGAATTCGTAGTGTTCCAAGGAGAGTCCGTGTCCGCATTGCACGAAAGAGAAATGAAGATGAAGATGCCAAAGAGGAGCTTTTTTCTTTGGTCACTGTAACAGAGATTCCCGAAGGATTCAAGGGTTTGGGTACCAAAGTCATTGAGGATGACAATGAATGATATACTGTTCTACTTAAGAAGACGTTCCAATTTTGGTTGTATTTTTTAGTCATTTATAAACTCCAGTTTGGTTTTGACTCCTATGTTGCTAGAAATACTTGAATTCATCATGCAAGTCCTTACCTTACTTCATTATGAATTGGTTGTGGCCTTTAGTACATCGATTCTTAGCTGTCATTAGTTTGTTGAATGTGGTGTTTGTTGCCTCACGGGTGAGAATTTCAACGAAAGCTTGGGAAAATGCTGGAAAAATTCAGCAATTATCGGAGTACGAAAGACTCAATGAGACTAGGAACCTCTATATTACAATTGTGCAAGGGTAGAATTTGCCAAATCAGTTCGGTAGCAGGTTGTCTCTAGTTGGAGGGGCCAATATTGCGTGTAAAAATCGAGATGGTGACATGAAAATTCTGGCTCTTATTGTTGTACTAAGCAATCCATCAAAGGTTCCATCTTGTACGTGTAATTGCAAACTCTTTTTTTATAAGAGTGTTATATATAATGTTTAATTTGATCATATACAATTTAAAAAATTTTTATTTTAAATTATTTACTCTCTAAATTCTTTTAATTTCTTTCAAAATTTTTAGATATTAAAGTTTAAATATAAGAAAAAGTTATTTTGAATTTCAAATATAAGAGAAAAAGTTATTTCAAATTTGTATGAGATAAGTTTAGTTATTTGAATTATATTTAATTTTTTATATTTGTGCGTTAAAAATTTATCTTAAAATAGTCAAAACAAAAGAATTAAAAATCTGGTACAATGGGCGGAAGTTCACACATATTTCTACCGAGAGTGGTGGAAGTATCATATCTTCCCCCTTCAGGGCGGAAGTATACTCTATTAAAATAACAAAAAGGAAATTGCATGAAATTTTAACCATTTTTAAATTTTCAAGGTTTTTTCTAGTTCTTATATTATAATCGAAGTAATTTGGTGTGTATTGGCAACTAATTATATCCTACAATTTCTTAAAATTCAAAATTTAAAAATTAAATGTATTTTAAGTGAATTTTTAGAGAAAGAGAGTGAGTTAAAGAGAGAGTGAAATCTTAAAAATAAAATATAAATGTAAGTATATAGTAAAAAAATTGTATATAATAATGGTTTCGTAATAATTATATTAGAAAATTGGTGAAGTACATCCAAAACTAAGGCTGTATTTGGATTGCTCTCTGGCACGGAGTACGGTGCAAATATCTCACTTGGGTCTCACTTTTTTCTCTCACAAAAAATACGCTCTCCCAAAACTCAAGGCAGAAAATTTCAAAATAAAACACTATCCACCTTCACCCTGAAACTGCAACAAATATTACTCCAATTAATTACTATTTGATGTTGGTTTACATTTTCAACCAGTACTGTCTGAAATTCTCATGATTGATGGCTACAGAAGTTTTTGATAGATATCTTACCCAAACTAAAACGTGAAACAACGGGCTCCAAATCTTTTAGCAAATTTTCTATGGTTAATTTTTTTAACACATTATCTAATGTACTAGTTAAATTGGATAGCATATTGTGATATCATTAAATTAAAGAAATTAGTGAGTTTTAGACTAAATACATAATTACATGTGATATAATTTAATTAGAGTTCTTAAAAATTTAACTAATATTTTGTTATATCGGTTGTTGATAATTGCATTCAAAGAAAAAAATAGATATGTGAAACAATTAATTTTTTACTATGTTAATTGTTGACCGTTGCGTCCCAATAATTTATTTTCACTAGTTGAGATCTCTGCGTTATGCTTGGGGATTGATATTTTGCATTCCTTCATCTTTTAAACAAAAAGATATTGTCTGCACATTTATTTCTCTTGATTGAGATGAAGCATGGTTTTGGAGAGGGTCTCTAATTAGAACAACAGTATGATCATTCAACTTTATACATTTTGGTCATAAACTCCAGTGTACTTAGACATTTTCCAGTTTAGTGCAGTTTATCATAAACCGAAAGCATATTATCTCAGCACAAAAATAGCTTATGGAGCTGAAATTCTTCTTCTTTTTTGTGTTATGTAGGTCTCATGGTTGCAAGGAAGATGAACATTTCCAAAAACAACTCAAGATCCGGAACCGACAGAATTTCTTCTTCCTTTTGTTTTCTAATTCCTCTGGTTGGAAAGAGCAAGATATTTTTTTTGCTGCTGATTGATTGGTTTCTTAAGTTAATTGATTGTATTTTTAAAATTTTTCTACTTTTATATTAAACAAGTTGTATATTTATATTAAATAGGCTATCTATTTTTTAATTTTTTCATAAAATTTAGTTTTTTTTGGTCCGAATCGAACCGAACCGATTCGGTTCAATTTTGATAAAAATTTAGTTTGATTTGATATTAAAAAAAATTACGAAATAGAATCGAAAATCGAATTATCATATTAAAACCGAATTAAAAATCCAAATGAACACTCAATCCACTGCTTCGCATCCAGTGGAGCTTTTTGCGAGTCTTGAACCCTCTGACTTTGTAACTTTGTAACTAGCTGACTTTGGCATTTTAATAAAGTTTCCATTCAGACACAAAAAAAAAAAAAAAGTCGGAAAACTGAAATTATTTTTAAAACTATTATCCCGCTTTGACTGAATTGTGCGCGGGAAAACTTCCCCGAGACTCTTCTCTCCTAGTCGTAAAAACACTCAAAACTGCAGTTACTATCGTCACTCCCGAACTAAAATCAGTTGAACCAAATCGAAATCCTTTGAGGTCTGTCACAGGCGCTAAATAGCGGAGAACTTCTGTGTAATATCTTCAGGGCTTCACGGAATTCGGACCCGGAGATTTTCTCTCTCGCTCGATGGTGAGTAAGAGTCATTCAAATTTCATCTTTCGTGTTTGCAATTAGGCATTTCGCTTTTTAATTTTTGAATTATGTTCTTCCGAGAATTAATCATTTGTTCCCTGTTCGAAATGCATTTTATGAGACTTAAATTCCTTACTAATAGGTTGTTCTGAACCTTGGTATTCTAGTGATTTCTAAGATTTTGATTTTCGTCTCGTTACTAACGGATTGTTCTGAAGCTTGCGGGTGCAATGCATATGGTTATGTATATGAAGACCGATGAATGTTATGTTGTGAATGCTTCTGAACAGACTCAGGCCGGCATTTGGATTCTCTATGATGCAAATGCGTAAATGGGAGATTGTATGAAACGTGAACTGAATCCATCAGATTTTATGTACTGGGCTTTTAGATTAGAACTATGTGTTATTCTCTCAATATGAATTCTATGACAGAGTTGTGAATTGTAGTTACCTGGCCTATTAATACTGTATTTTTTAATATTTTTATAAATAGATCTAGTTTTATTCTTTTGAGTGGGGGTTGGAATGGGGGGAGGGAGGCAGCCTAGGCTCTTCAAGATTTAGATCGATGCTTATTTGTTTTAAGCAAAATAATTAAGAATTTTTTTCCCTTTTTTGCTGAGTTTTAAGATTTGTGATATGCTTTTATTGTAGTTACCAGAATATGATAGATTGAATTTTACTCAAGTGTGTTTTATGAATTTTCTGCTAGAATCTCTCACTGCTAGTTTTTCTGCGATCCATGACAAGCAGTGTTGAGAAAATGCCCATCTATGGACTGCCTTTTAGTTTCTCATTTCATTTTGGTCCTTCAAAAGTAGGAATTTTTGCCATAGTTTGCAGTGAGATGATATATCATTTACCTTTGCTTAATTGCTTGTGTAGATGGATGGGAACTTGCAGAAGTCTCCACAACTAGGGTGTCCTGCTGACAGCACAGATGCTAAGTATATATCTGGCCTCAGCACTATACTAGTGGCCACAATTCAGGAAACAAAAGATAGGATTTCTCAGATAGAATATATTTTCTGCAGTCAAATTTATCCAAATTTTAATTCAAAATATAAGAGCTTACAGAAATTGTATTCTGAGGCTAGGGATGCTGCTGAGGCTGCATGGAAAGAGAAGGAAAGGGTCCTGTTACTACAAATAGAAAGGCTTCAGTCGGAAAAGCACCAATTTCAAGATGAAATCCAGTCCCTAAATTTGGAGAGGGATAAATTTTCTAACATGGCAGTTCTATCCCCAGGTAGCATTTCTCTTCTGCAAGAAGAATTGAGTCAAAAAACTAAAGAAGTAGAAGAGAGGAGGGAAGCACAGGAAAATTTATCTGGAATTCTTTCAACAAAAAATTCGTTGATAGTTCATAATGAGAAGTTGATTAAACAACTTGAGGAGAAAAATCAGCAGCTGTTGAAGAGGCAAAAAGATCTAGAGGCTGAAATTGAAGCAATGAAATGGGAGCTTGCAACCAAGTCAAAGGAGATTGATGAGGGAATGCGTTTGGAGAATAAGCTTCTAGAATTGGTTCAATCTAAGACCTCCTTGATAGTTGATCAAGAAAAACAGTTAAAAGCTTATGAAGAGAGGGCAACACTGTTGCTTTCCAGACATGGAAGCATGAATAAAAAAGTTGACGAGCTTCAGCAAGAAGTAAGAGAAAAGACTGAAGAAGTTGAGAAGGCCAGGGAGTTACAGGAAAATATGCTCAAAAAAGTTGAATCACAATCCTTGGAAGTGATGAAGCATGAGCAACTCTTGAGCAAGTATGGCGAGGAGAAAAGAATGCTTATTAGCAAACTAGAGAAACTGGAGAATGATGTTGATTTACTTCAAAAGGAGATTGCTGATAAAAATATTGAATTTGAAGAAGGAAGAAAATTGCAAGAACAGCTACTCCAACAGATAGATACACACAAAATGGAAAGGTTGAAAACTGGGAAGGAGTTTGAAGAGCTTGAGAAAGAGAAGCACCAGGTTTTGGCCAAACTAAAGACTGCAGACGAGAAAGTAGATAGGCTTCAAGTAAATCTCTGGGAGACAAAGAAGGAGTCCTCTGAGGGCATGGAATTGCATGCAAAGTTGCTGCAGCAGATTGAAGCAAAAGACTCTGAATTGACTTCTGAAAGGAGGAAAAGAAAAGAAGCCATCACCGCTTATAAGAAACTGAAATCTCAATACAATTTTCTGTGCGCAAAATATGGTCTTATTACAGAAAATAAGCTCCCCCTAAGTAAAGCGGAAGACGAAAGTGAGCTTTTGAGGCATAATCAAAGCCCCCTAGTCCAAGGTAATGAGTTTCATTTACTCTCTAGGTACCTCGAGATCCAGATTAAAAAATGATTAATGATCAACTACAATTGGCATTCGATTTGGTTATGCTTATAAGAAAAAATATATTTCCAACTACGCAAACCATTTTGGCAACCATAAATATCTTTGTTTGTTTTATTTATTTTTCCTTTTGTTTTCTTACTGGAAGGATTTCAGTAAATGCACTCATTCTCATTTAACTCATGTTTCTTGAATTATAGATGTCAGTCAAGTTCCAAATGCTTCTGACAGTGCTAGTCAAGAAAATGAATGGAAAGATCAGCAAGTCATACTGGAGGATAATAAAGGAGTTCAGCCAATTCAAATATCAAGCTCTGTGTCACCTTCGACATCAAGAACTGTCATTGAGCCAAAATCTACAACTAATGTGAAGTCTTGGCCCCCGGCTGGCACAAAACGTCCAGTTTCTTATTGGAGGGATACAAGATCTCATCAGAGTCGGCTTGGTCCTGATCTCCATGATGATTTTCTTGATACTCCCATGGAGAAAATGAAATTAGACTTAGGGAAGGCCATGAATGATGAAATTCATAATCTTCCAGAAACAGCTCAAAAAGATGTTAATTTTGACGAATCAGATGATGAAACACACGACATGAATGTTGACCTCGGACCAAATAAGCAGCCAATGCCACCTCCAAGGCCTGGAACATCAAATTACAAATATGTCGAACCAGTGAGAAAGAAAGCTGAGAGGGAAAAGTTAAAAGGAATTGAATGCAAGCAGTGCAAAAAATTCTATGATGCTGTCCTCCCTGATGAAAGCAAGGAGACTAATGGTAATAAGCACAAGCTACGATGTGAGCATAATGATGGAGTTTCAAGACATCGTTACAGGTATGCTCCTCCTTTAACTCCTGAAGGATTCTGGAATATTGGATTTGAATCTGAGATGTGAGTTCCTTGAGCTTGACATGGATTACAGCCAGATTAGAACTCATTATAATTGATTTCACTCTAGCGGTCTGATTTTTGTACTCAAGGTGATTGTTTCGTACACTGTGTGAAGTGAAATCAATAGGAATGATGTGTAAAAGGCTCATTTTGAATTCTGAATATCACTTACAATCAAAATATTTTAATCCGATTACAAGAAGAAATGACCAGAATGGTTTCTCGATAAAAGATTTAAGTTCCACGAATTTTGGGGTAATGAGAAACAAAATAACTCCTTAACAGCAAGCATAAAGGTAATATCCTGATTCATGGTTACGCAGAAATCATTAGCCGTATTCTGATGTTCAGTATTATCTTCGAAGAGGAAACCTGACTGAGTTATACACATTCAATTGTTTTTACATTTAAGGATTTCTTCTTGAACTAAATGGTAGAGAAGTCTATTAGGACAAATAACCATCTAGTTTCCAATCTTTTTTTCATGAATGAAAATTTTTGACTGACCACTTACATCTATTGGGACCGGATGCAGAAATTTGTAGATTGTATCAGATTGTGCTGATAAAATCAACTTACAATTGCATTTGTAATCTCAAATTTTAATAACAACATGAAAAACGTGGAATAATGGCAGCACTGGTAGCTCCCACACTTTGCGACATATGATATTTCCTTTCATGTTCTTGATGAATCTGATAGTAATTTCAAAGAAAAGTTTTCTATACTGGAATAAAAAAACATCCCCATTCTCTCTACTGCATCAAAATCTTGATCCAATTGTGGAAATTTTTGTGTCCTACTACGTGAGGAAAAAAATATGTGCAAATCCTCCAGAATGAAAGTTCAGGGTTGGAAGTGAAGCCATAAGAATTGTCTCATAAAATAGGATGAAACGAGGATTACCTAGTAGGGAATGCAGAAGAGCATTTAACTGCTAGCCTCCAAGTATATGCAGTCTGGGGCATCTGGTATCCTTAGAAATTTAGGCAGGCATAAGTCTGAGTGAACTACAATCTCTGCTTAAATGAAAATCCCAGAAACTGTCGTGAAGACTTGTTACTTTAGATCTAAGTCTTCACATGTTATTTGCTTGTTGCACTTTTTGCTTGGAAAGCTAAATACAAGTCACCATCTTGATTTCTCATCTTGAAAAAGAGACAAAAAGAAGATTAGAAAACAGAAAACAATAAAATAAAATAAAAATAAAAATGGTATGCAAGTACATTTGGTCCCGCGGGGGATTAGTGGTACTCATCTTTCATTTATTTGTCATTCTCTTCCTAAACAAGTCTCTATTAACTTTTCCATTTTGGACTGTATGATTGGATTAGCTTGATGCTATTTTGCTCCATACTTTTGGCTGGGAAAGTTTTGAAGCCTCACTGGTTCACAATGAGCCTATCTGATTTCACAACTATTATTTATGCACATATGTATAGTTATTGGATAACTCAGTGCTCTCACTGTTTGCTTGACATGAACAAAGTGGAGAAGAATTCAGAACACAAATATCACTTGATCTGAATTTCCTCTAGGAAATGATCTTAGTAGGTTTGGGTTTGGTCTTCCAAGAAATGAGTGAGGTAGGAGTAGGACCAGAAAATTTAAACCAATTAAATGGGGCAGATCACATGGGATGGGAACGTGCATTGCCCTGCAAGACCTTGACCTCTGTTTTTTTGGTTCATCCCAATTTACTATACCAAGTTTTAATGGTCTCAGCATTGAATCTGTCATGCATGTGTCCACAAACCCAACCACTATTGTAGCAGTCACACTCACACTCACACTCACACTCACACTTTCCTCTGTTGGTTTTGGACAATCTCTTCTTCATCCACTATATAAGCATTTAATTCTGTCCTCTCCTCTTCCCTCAATTTCAGAATTTGTTGGGAATAATTTTAAACTTCTTTTGTAAAATGGTTTAGGAATATGGGGTTATTCGTTTGTATAAGTAATTCTCTTGTAGTTTGTCGTACTTCCATTTCCACTTTCCATTGAACAGCATTTGCATTTATTCACCTAAATTACAGGAATGTGAAGAATCCGTGATACATCTTTATTACTATACCAGTAGTTGGCTCCCATGTGCCTTAATTGATAGTAGAAATTATGGGCAGTTTGAAGGTTTTCAATGCTTTTTTTTTTTTTTTTTTGTCATTTGGGCATTCCAGTTATTAAATATACTGACAAAAGAGGCTCCATTTGGTCTAATTTGCAAGGACAAAAGGATACAGGTGAAATTTAGTGCCATAATTCAATGTAGAAAAGACAATTGCCACTCTCATTCAATAATTGAGCAATTCTTGCTTGAGCGAAATTGCATCCCTTGCTTGAGCGAAATTGCATCCCTTGCAGTGATACCATACAATGCAAACAATGCCAAAACTCTTCTCCTTTGAAAATGGATACACATTGCAATTATGTAGTGACTTTTGATTTAGGTATAAAAACATAAATATTTTCTCATTTGTAATAAAAAAAATGAATATTCAATCGTTTCAATTGAACTATGCTTTGTTTAACAAAATTACTAACAGCCAGATATACTGAGCAGATAAAGCACAGCAGAACTCTTCTCTCTCTCTCAAAAAAAAAAAAAAAAACAGAGATAGAGTAAAACAGCACTCCCTAAAATGATCTCATTCTTAAATAATTAAATTACTCTTTCACTACTTTTCAAGAATATCATTATTGAATTATATTCTTATGATCATTTAACTTTTAAAATTATAGTACCATTTTAAAACTAAACTATGGGTGTGATTGGATAGAGTTTGGTTTTGAAATTTTTTGTCTTGAGTTTCTGGAGAGAGAAATTTTTGTGAGAAAAAAAGTAAGATTTAAGATAAAAAACTGTATTGGGTTACGTGCGAAATCTTGTTCTTGAATAAATAACTTTTTTTTTACCAAATTGATGAGTCTATTATTTAATACTCATAAAGTGCAGCACATGCTCTCTTCTCTTTGTGCGGTGTAAATTATATTTAGAATGAGTTTTATTTTAAAATTCAATATAAATTTTTTATGTTAAATTTTATATTTTTATATAAATAATTTATTTTATTAAATTTTAAAAAATTTAAATTTAAATTTTATTTAATCCCGTCCTTAATTCGTTACAAATCCTTAACTCGTTACAAATGAGATAAAGTTAAAATAAATAAATGCAGTTGTTGCGCACAATCCCCCGCCCCCAGCCAAAAAATGTAGTAGTCATTACCCCATGACCTACATATCTAAGCAAATATTCAAAAATCACAATTATTGCCCCAAAATCACCACTAGTAATTATGATGCCCTTTGTGACAAAAAACTTTTGGCATCAAGTTGGAACCACATCATGTTACTTTGAAAAATATCATAAGCCCATTATACAAAATCTTGAAACCCTAAAAGGCAACAATAAGCAACGAATCTAGCTGTTGGACAAAGACACATGCAAAATCAACACAAATCCCTTTCTTTACCATATACTTTGATTCCCTTGCCAAAGTTCCCACACAATCTCACATGCGTCCTTATCAACACAGCTAAAAAACCAAAAAGAAAAATAAAGATAATTTTACCGTTAAACCACACAATTACACAAATAATTAAGCAATTAAGCCGACATTTCTTGGTATGTAGTACATTGCAAATTTCTTGAAAAATAGTTCAATTAACAAGTGCGTAGAGGTGATCCACATAAGCAGTCATTGTTAGCGAACGATGAGGCTTCGAGATGATCAAATGGAAACCCTACCGGAATCGGACCACAGAGGTGATTATTGCTCAAATCCAAGTGTCCGATGTACTTAGCCAAAGATAATGATTTTGGAACCGAACCCCTTAGGTTATTATGGGATAAATCGAGGACTGAAAAGTAAGTTCTCGGTCCGAAAACATCGGGTAATCCTCCTTCTAGTGAATTTCGACTTATGTTTAGGACGTTAATACCCGAGCTGCTTAATAGGCTTGTGGGGATTGCCCCTGAAATATCATTGCTGTCCAAATTAAGAGTTGATAGGACCGACATTGACCCGAGTTGAGCTGGGATCCAACCGGAAATACGGTTCATGGAGAGATCCAAATCGGCCAGCCTATAAATTTTGGCAAAAGAACTCGGGATGGAACCGCTAAGTTGGTTTCTGCTTAGCAATGCCCGGCTCATCATGGTGAGTTTTCCGACGTCGGTGGGGATTTCTCCGGTGAGTTTGTTGTTGCTGAGATCAAGGTGCATGAGACTGCCAAGGTTAACCGTGGACGGAGGGATTGAGCCCGTAAGTTGGTTGTCGGCCAGATTGAGAACAGTGAGTCGACTCAGTGAGCCAATATCCTCCGGAATATTGCCGGAGATTTGATTTCCGACGAGATCGAGAATGCGAAGGTTAGGTATGGAGGAGGGAATGCAGTTGGGGATCCCTCCAGAAATAGCCTTCCAGTCGGCAACGATGATGGTGGTGAGCCCTCCCAGTTGGCAAAGAGAAGGAGAGATCGAACCCGTCATATAACCGGACCTACCGGCTTTTTCAAAGATAGGATCTTCAGACTCACCTCTGAGGACAATGTCGGCGACCCTTTGGGTAGTGGGATCACAGCTGACGCCGTACCAGTTCTTGCAGCAGTCGGCGCCCGTCCAGGAGTTGAAGATGCCCAAGTAAGGCTCTTTGAGTGCTGCTTTAAAATCTGACAAAGCTTTCAGGTCCGATGGCGAACATGCATTGCCGGAAGAAGCAGCTGCCAGCATTGCTAGAATGAGAAGGAAGAATCTTGCATTTCCCATTTCCCTCTACGTTTTTCCCTTACAATGTAGTGAATGTATATGCTTCTCCGAGTGTGTGTGTCTTCTTGTAATGGGGAGATGTGGAAGCTTGTGACTCTCTCTAAGTGTGCGTACTGTGTGAAATAATGAGGATGGATGGATGCCTGTGGAAGTGGGGAGTTGAGAATGGTTGGCTATATTTATCACATGCGAAGATATATAGACAGGGTGCCCTTGAAAGTGGAAGAATTTTGCTCTTTCTAACGGAGGATTACAGTTGAATAGTGCTAACAGGCTCTTTTTGCGTTGGGGGGGGGGGGGGGAGATGTTGTTACTGTTATATCTTTATCGTTGTCAGAAGGCACCTGATGGAGGATGGTGAGAATTTACGATTTTATTTGCAGATTACAAAGAAGAAGAACAGTTTGATCAGAACGTATGTTGGTTTGTGAAAGTTAAATATGGATTGATGAGAAGGGATAAGTTTCTGATGGAATCTTTGAATGCAAAGTCGCTCTGCTTAACAGCACCTTCCCTTTCTTTTGTCTTTAGGGTTATCTTTTGTCTTGGATGATAACGCACGCCTAAAAATAGAATTTGAATTTTATTTTATAAAAATAAAATGTTAATAAAGAAATAAAATTTAAAATAAAAAAATTATTTTTGCAATCGAACCAATCCAATGCTCTATTTAGATATAATTTAGTTTCAAAATTAAATCTAAAATTTTAAGTGTGAGACTCATATCTTCTCAAATAAATAATTTAACTTTTAAGAAACTCAAGATAAAAATTTTAAAATTAAATCATATTCAATCATACCCCCAAATATTTCAAAAAATTCCTTTTATTTTCTTTTTATAAAATATCAGTCACAGATGATCTAAACCGCATCAAAACATCATATAAAGGCTAAATCCTCTCATTTTCTTTCCTCTCCTTTTCTTCAATACAACCATAGGCTTACATAAGGTATGACGTCCTACCATAATTGATCTTCATTTTCCTACTTTATAATGTCAAAATTTTAAATGATTCTATTTTCTACTATAAAGGGGTATGAGTTCCAAAATAAATGGATTCTTCCACTAATTTTTTCAATCAATAAGAGTAATGCAAGGACTTCTTTATATTTAAATGGTGTCATAAGTTAAAACAGTAATTGAGTTCGTAAAGTACTTTTTACGGAGTAAGGAGTTGTTGGTTTGACATTAAGGCTGTGATTGGATAGAGTTTGGTTTTGATATTTTCTGTCTTAAGTTTCGGGAGAGAAAATTTTTTGTGAGAGAAAAAGTGAGATGTGAGATGAAAAATTGTATTGGGTTCCGTATGGAATCAAATCCAAGCACACCCTAAATGAATGAACGGTGATCCCTTTCGCCATCCCCTTTGCAATAATAGTGAATTTTTTTCATAATTTTTTGTCCCATATCAAAATGGAACATTCGATTTTATTTGAAATGATATAGTTTTTCTTTTCTTTATAATAACACTAGTCTAACATGTGCGATGTATGAATTTATTTTAAAAATAAAAATATTAAAATTAAAATTTCAAAAGAAATATTCAAAGAGAAATTTTTTTACTTTTTAAAATATATGTGTTTAGAAAAAAAATTGAGTCACATAGAACATTAAAATTTCATTGGTTCAAAAGCATACAATACATTCTTTCCCATATTAGACTCTTAGCATATGATTTTGACCTCTTTTGTTCCTCTCAATACAAAATCAGAAGTAATATTGGTTACGTTAAATATACTTCTTTTTAACTTTTTTAAAATTTTCGATCTATATAAGTAATGTCTTTTGTAAAATATAAATAATATGAACCATTTATTAGATCAAAGAGGATTGAAGTCATCCAAACTCTTATTTTGTTTGGAAAAGCTCCCTTATTTACTTTATTAATAAAGGTTTCTTTTATGTTTTCCAAATGAAAAAAATCTCTTAATAGCAAATCTATTCCCTTCATCAATAATAGAGATAAATTATAATTATTAGTTATTTTATATCATAATTTGTAATAGCATTTTCCAATTAACCTATTAAGTTAGATAATAGACAATTTCAAAATCATCTTAATAGATTACTTAACAAATGAACTAAAAAGGATAATTCAAAATGATCTCAATGAGATGGAATTGAAAACTAACAATCTAATTTTTGAAGAAGAATTTAAAAATTAAAAATTATAAAAAATTAGGATAATTCAAAATTTAAGTTAATATATAATTTATTTAAAATTATTTTAATAAATTAAAAATAGTTCTGACAAATCAAAAGTTTTTAAAAATAATAATTACAGTATCTTACTTTTACAAAGTAACTTAAGATACGACATTCAAAATTAAAATTAACATATAAATTAGTTTAAAATTATTTAATAGATTGAAAATTATTCTAACTAATTAAAAAAATTTTAAAGTAATAATTAAAGTCTCTTACTTTTACAAAGTAACTTGATATACATAATTAAAAACAAAAACAAATATATAAGTTAATTTAAAATTATCTTAATAGATTGAAAATGATCCTAACCGATTAAAATTTTGAAGACTAATTCAAAAAAGTAATAACTCTAAAAAAATTAGGATAAGATATTTGGAGCCATAAGAAAGAAATGATTTTTATGCATGAGAGGAATGATTTTTCAAAGGGAGAAGAATAAGCCCCCTTTTGGTCCTATAATATTCTTTTACAAAGAAGCACTTTTTATTGATGAAGAATAACTCAGAGTTACAATTAAACTTATATACAAGTAGTTAACAATCCCTATATAAGATTAAACCTTCCACTTTGTAGGGATTGAATGCCTCAAATCTTGTCACTCAAACTAGGCTTCAGCGGCATACATCAAAATATATTTACTTGTTACTATTTCTTAATGAAGCTACGAAGAGTTAAGTTAAGCTGAATCTTGAGGTAATCAAGTTTTGCTTGGTAATTTTTGAACGAACTCAGATTCAGATTCAAGATCAAAATTTTTATAAAAAAATGATTTATTTTTTTAAAAATAAAAAATGTATCTATTGAGTGATTATCAATCAAACTTGTTTGTAAATGTTTTAATCAAATAATAAAATATTTTATTTCTTAAATTTTATAAAAATTAAATAATTTACATAAAGGATGTAGACTCTAAAATTTTATCTTAAATTTTGGAATAGAATAATATTGAATTACTCGTAAGTAACGACTAAGGCCCCACTTCAACTAGTTTCCTTTCTTATATTTTTTTCCTCTCCTTTTAGTTCTCCAAGAAACTAAAAACACTACCGCTTCGAAGACGAGAGCAATAAGAAGAAATAGAAAAGGCAAATAAAGGCTAGAAGACATGGATTAGGTAGAGGAGTAGCCCGCAAGCAATTAATATGGTAGTGGGCTTAGGGTTGCCCATAAAGTCCACACTTCTCCTTCTAGTCAGTAATTACCTGGATGGTGTGAGAGTGTGGGTCCCTCTTGATCTTATCTCTCTTTCGTCCGACTGTCCATGTAGTCTGTCTCTTCTCTTTCCTGTGTAATTATCTATAAAAAAAAAAAAGCTTAGGGTTGCATCGTCTGGAATTACTCAAAAAGTTTTTACGCGTTTTGCATGGCTCAAGATGATGAGTATGGACTTGTTGCTACGAGTACTCATTTTCAATGCAACAAGACCAATAAATCCGTGCCTGAATCCTGGATTATAGTTTAGAAAGATCAAGATTATTTCTTCGAGTAGTTTAGAAAGATAAAGGGTGAGATTGAATTGAATTTTTTTAATTAAATTATATTAAAAATTATAAAAATAAATTATTTATAAAAAATAAAATTTAAAATAAAAAAAATAAGAAAAGTAAGAGAAAACTTATATTGAATAAGTTGGTACTAAGATTATTTTTAGAGTTTAAAAGGAAAACTCATTTCATTTTATCAAATGAAATGATAAAATTTTACCCCAGCAAAAAAAAAAAAAAAAAGAGTTAGTAATTTGCTTTAGCCAGCAGAACCCGTGGTTTAGTGGGCTCACATGAGGCATTTGATAGTTGTAAGTGGGGGCGAAGCCACATGAACTTGTCCTTCATAAATCTGGTGGGGTTGGCCCAACAAAAATGTGCTACTTTTTCTATTCTTCTTTGATTTTTTTCCTATTTTTGTTGCTAAATCTTCTTGGATTTAGTTGAGAAATACAAATGAGCAAAACATTTTATTTGTATAACAAGTATTTATCAATGGAACTAACGTCAGTCTCGATAAACTTTCCATATGCTATATCAAGTGTGAGCATTGGAAGGGCTTTGCTTTCTAAATTAAGCAATTCCCTAACATTTTCATGTACTTGTTGCCTGAATTAGATAATGGAACCGTAGTCATGAAATTTTTCTTAGTTAGGTCATGTTCCCCATGTGATCATGATGGAATAGTATGGACAGGATAAACTTGGACAAGATTTGATTTTAAACTCAAACCTAAAATTTCAAATGTGGAAAATCACATCTCTTCTCAGAGAAAAAATCTTAAAACAAAATTTTATCCAAGCACACCCATAATTCTTCCATTGATTGGCATATTGCTACCATATTGGCTTGAAGTTGGATACTATCAAGAATGCTATGCTGTTCCACAGATCTTACACCATCAAAAAGAGAAGAGGAGGTGAGCCAAAATTGAACTTATTATTTTTTTTATAAATAATTTATTTTTATAAAATTCAAAATAAAATATCGTAAACCAAACTCTATCCATCCCTACCTTAACCTACGGTGCTTCAATCGTTAGCCTCAATTAGGCTTAGCTTGTTTTCCATCCCACCCTACAAAGGAAGGACAGGACACATTCAGGATGCCCGAAATGATAGGTAAAGAGACAAGTTACCCTTCCAACTAGTTGCGAAAACTAATGCCATTGAAGGACCACAATCAAACTCCACTGCGAATGCAAAAGAAACTGGCCCTTATGGAGAAGATGAGGTTGTCTTGTCTGGATTGAGACAAAAAGGCTGGACAACATGGTTTCAACGACGTAATGTTACTTTATACAATGATTACTAAGACCTCAGCTAAGAACAATTAAAGCAGTATAGAATTCATCAATAATTAACAACAACAATATCAATAAAGAAGCAGAATTATGACCAGTGGACTTTTCTACTTTGAAAAACTTATCTTAGATAACAGCATGAACTTCATTGAATCATCAGTATTGATAATAAAAAGGGAAATTGGCTCTAAATACCATTAAAAAAATATATTATTGCTGGTTATGCCATTAAACTTTATTTTTAATGTTTCATGCCACTTAATAATTTTTGTATTTCTTTTTATACCACTCCACAATATTTTTAACATTTCATGCCGTTAAACAACTTTCGTGTCTCTTTTTGTGCTACTTCATAATTACAAAAAAAGGCCTTATTCAGCAGCATTAAAAGGACACAAAAGTCGTTCAATGGCCTAAAAGGTTAAAAATGCTATGGAGTGATAGAAAAAAACACAAATTTTGTTTAGTAACATAAAAATTTAAAAATAAAGTTCAATGGAACAACTAGTAGTAGGACATTTATTTAGTGGCATTTAGAACCAATTTCCCTAATAGAAATAACAACAAGATTTAACTTTTCATATGGCAAAAGAAAATTCAAGAACAGAATGAAGAATTATGGTGTCAGAAAGAGACATCTATTATACCGATGTTTCAACACAAAATGGAAAAGGAACAGTTCATTCTACCTTGTGATTTCAACTTCCCGATTCTACAATCATCAGTTTTCAATCCAAAGAACAAAATTAAGAGCCCCATCTTCCGTAAGTAACTGGTTTTCTCTCATGAGAAGGGTTCACTATCCTTTGGAGGAAGAAGAATTCGAGCCCCTTTCCTGTATAATGTGTCAAATATTCCCTGTCTTACTCAGATAATCATGATTCATGAAGTTTAGATAGCATGATGTTAAGCAAAAATGTCTTCGGCAATAAATGATTTTTCAGTAGGCATAGAAGGTTGATATGGGTATTGAAGTTGCTCATAATTGAGTTGTCTGGAAGCTTCATAGAGACCAATACCAACGCTCACTGATAAATTGAGACATCTTACATAGGTTTCAACCATTGGAATTCTAATTGTACCGCCACCAAGTGGTTCACTCTCACAATCATGAAGAGCTTCAGGAGGTAGGCCGCTAGTTTCTGAGCCAAACACGAGCCAGTCACCACTTCTGTAGGAAAATTCCTGCCGACATAGAACATGATTAACACAATACCAGATAACAAGAAGAAAGATAGGTCAAGTCTGAGAAACCAGCTTCTTGCGACAAATAATAACATTACTCCCTGATAAATCTCTAACTTGACTGCTCTTTGTGGAACTTTCTTTTCTTGAAAGAAAATTATGAACAGGGCCCAACTGGCGGTTCCCAAAATATCATTTATAACCACATTCACTACCATTTTCTGTTTTATTAACCTCGAGAAAGGAATTGGGATGCAGATTTGCATGCAAAATCATTCTTGCAAGTACTAGAGCAGGTATTCTTTTTCCCTGGTTGAAGAAGCAGGAAGGGGATACTCCTCGATAGAAGATCAAGAAAAAAGCCACTATAGAAGGCATATGTTCTGGCTTTTGCTATTTTTCTTTTTTTTATCAATATGGTTGGAAAATTAAGTATTCTGTGGGCTAGCATAAAGTCCTAGATGATAGTCTTCATCACTTGCTAGCATAAAGGATACCCCCAACCCTGGGGAAGGAAGCAGGAATCCAGCATTGCTCATTCCTGAAACTATCACAGGGTGATTTGAATGGTATAAACCTAGTATTTCAGAGATTCGTCTGCAAATATAGAAATTTTGTTACAATTTTTTTATTCCTTTTCCCCGTGGAGCAGCTATTGACTCTCCTTTTTTTTTTTTTTTTTTTTTTTTTTTTTTTTTGCTTTTTGTTAATAGCACTCCATTTTCCTATACTATACTTTTAACGGACAACAATGCCCTATCCTCAATCCATTACTAGTTAGGCTTTTCGTTCTAGTAAAGAACCTTTCATATTCAAGGCAATTATTCTTATGGTAACCCCTTAATTTTAGCTTTCAATATTATATCTATGCTTAAAATCTTATTTCAGAGTGAAGATTGCAAAACCAACTGACCACAAAATTCAATAAGATTGCATTTTTAAGAACCAAAAGGCAAATGAAATGCTATGTAAGAGGTAATATAACACCTCAATATGCCATGTGAAAATCTAGAAAATTTTAGTTGCAACGGTGGAAGCAACTAAACCAAATGAGGGAAAAAACTATATCACAAGTAATACCAAATGGATCAGCAATATCAGCAGCAAAAAAAAAGAACATTAACATATCTACAACATTGATATTCAATCTCTCAAGTACCCACTAAACATCTTATTAGATTATGCCAGGACCCAAATCTAAATTGCGTTCTACCAGAGTCCAACACAAGGTAAAGCAACTATGGCCTGGGTAATTCTTGACATAACAACATATTACTACATAGATAGCTCTATCACTGTTAATTCCCTAGTTTTGAAGCAAAGGGATGCTACATTACTTGTACTTCAGTCAAAACAGTAACTTTTTAATTTTTGGAAGGAGCTAAATGGATTTGCAACTCACTGAATGAACAGCTTTTCCTCTTTTAGTAAATGCTAGCAGCCTTTTTTCACCAGCCTGTAGGAAGAGAAGGAATATACAAGTTAATTGAGAAAAATGGACTAAGAAGGCTTCAATATGTAGTCTGTGAAACAACCTGTTTCCTGAAATACTCCCGAAATTCTGCCCAAGAGCCATGAACTTTAACAACTACATATCTGAAGGCAAAAGTCAAGGCTCGACATATCTCCTCAGGTGCGGTTTCGCAATGCTACTGAAATCTTTATAATCAAAGGGTGAATAGAAGTAGCAATCTTTATCCCATATACTACGGATGAAGCAGAAGGAGAAGTAAGAGGAGAACATAACTCCCTCACTTTCCCTTTACAGAAAGGTCATAATTGGTGAAACAGTAGATCATCAGATTAAAACTTGCGAAGTTGTGAGATTAAGAGGCCGAAAACAACAATTTCATGTAGACATCAAATCAGTTAAAGGAAACCTTGTATGATAAAATTGTATCTGAAGAATTCTTTAGGCAAAATACAAAGCAGGTGTCTGAGTTACTATAAACTGTTGTAGGATACGGCCAGTAATCAAGTCCCGCGCGTTTTAGTTTTGCATCATCGACCTGAAATCCTAGTGGCTGAAGAAGGAAACAAGCAGAAATATCCACACTTACTACTGGTACTTAGCTCATTAACAATGGTTCCAAAAGAAATTTTATCTGACATGCATCTGAAACTGCATTACAAGGAAGCTGAAATACAGCAGTAGCAACCTCTACCAGGTGAAGTCCAACAGCAGATGCTGCACAGCTTCTGGCAATGCATCCAGTGTTTCCAGGTATCTGTCAAGTACAACAGAAATCTCAGATCCATCCTTGAGATATTCAGTTGTCTACAACCTAAAGCAAAAGACTTAATATTATGATTTACTTCTATTAGGCCTACAATATGCCAAATATACTTCAGTTACTGAGATAATAATAGAAGAGAATCGCAAGGAACAAGAATAAGAATCAGAGAGGAACAAGTATAAGTCACAAAATAAAATATCAGAGTAAGAAAATTTGTCCTACAGAGCAAATCAACTGCACCATAATGCATCGAATTAGATGCAAGAAAACAGTGAAGAAATATGCTTGGTTAAGGCTATGAAAAAAATTGCCTTCCCCAGGGACAATGGATTAAGTATTTAAATAGAACTTCATATCACCTTGACATTTAAGTGGTCTTGTGCTTTTCTGGTCATCCTTAAATTGTAAGACAAACACAGCAGCCAGGTTCAAGTCAGAAAAAGGTCAAAAACCCAATTATGTCCTGGTTCCAAATCAATGACATTGAGAGCATTCATTCAAGAGAGGACTGGCAAAGTAAGTTCAAACGTTCAAACGAGGTTTGAGGCTGAAGAAAACTAGAAGTAAACATCTCATGATAAGCAACAAAAAACAGAACAAACAAGAGGTATTCGCACCAGGAGGATTGGGAAATGAAAAAAATCACACATAGATAGCCACATTTTGAAGGGGAAAACATGAGATCTCAATCATACAAGAATTCTTTGATTTTGTATGAGATAACAATAGTACAAGATAGATTTACTTGCTCTTGATCTTAGGGAAGGGGGCACTGTCATTCATGTGTAGCAATATAATTCGATAAGTCTGACAAAGTTAATGAAGTAGGTGTTCACAAAAAGAGATGATATTCTTTTGTAAGCTTTGGACTCCAAATGCACTTTCCCACTTCTAGTACTTAACAAATAATATCAGATATAATCCAATCCACACCCATTCCATCAGATGCTTCTCTCCTTATCTGTTTTGCTATCTTTTGTTTGACAAATACAGAATGACGCACTTGAGAAATCAATCTCAGTCTTAGAAGAAAATTTTGGTTAGACTCGTAAACGACCATTTAAGGTGGGTCCACACATTTTCATACTACATTTTGTTTTAACCTCAAACAAGGTCAACTCTCAAGGGATAAAGGAAAATGACAGATCCATCCTCTGGAAATTCATTCAATGTTATCTTCTAATTTTTCACAAGTTCTAATAAGAGTTTGAAATACATGAACTGCAACAGTCACGGACCTCAAATGAATTCAGAAGCTGCTCTTCACATTTTTAAACATTTACTATCATATCAGTGGCCCCCAATAATTCTTTCCCCAGATTGAAATTTTTTCCTGTTAGAGAAGTACTCCATGTATTTCTTTAAAAGAAAATAATATTCTTGGCCCTTTTTTCTTTTTTGGTCTAAAGAGGGATATAGTGTATTATAGACAAATACACAAAAGAGTACAACGATCAGTGGGCCCGGAAAAATTCCATCTGAGATGGAATGGCAGCCAATTTAGTTAGCCGTGTTAATGTTTGCATTTGGAGCTATCAGTAGCTCTTAACTTTTTAGCTCTATACAAGATATCTGAGATGGAATGGCAGCCAATTTAGTTAGCCGTGTTAATGTTTGCATTTGGAGCTATCAGTAGCTCTTAACTTTTTAGCTCTATACAAGATATCTTTAACTAAAACAGGGGTTGGGCGATGACCATCTCTGTGTCATGAGTCTTGGTATTCCTCCAAAACCATAGTCATAGGATTCCTCCAAAGCCATATTCTCATGATATTGCTGGTCCTTAAATCATTGTAATTCCACCTCCAAACATGAAAATGATAATGTTGTTTTAAAGTTTAAAAAAATGAAAAATCCACCTCCAAACTTTATTCTCTTTTATGAAGACGACATTCAAGCACATTGTACTAGTAGAACGCTATTATGGACTGTAGTATGACAACAAGATACTTATAATAGCATTGACATTCCCCTTTCCACATGCATGCCTGAACTCTTGACATGCCACGAAGCCCAGGGAAAAAAGGCATGCCTATTTTTATATGCACGCCAAAGGCTACTCCAGGAGTTCTAACCTACATACGACCGGTCTAAAGATTGATTGTTGAATTTAGATGAAGGGCGTGAAAATTTTTTGGCCCATTCAATTCAAGAATGTCAACCACGTTACACATTTCTTCTTCTAAGAACAAAAACATACACTACCAGCTCTTCCTTTTTCCATCATTTCATAATTTCTTTTGAATTATTAAGCACATTACCGGAAACTCATGAACTAAAAGTTCACTCTTTAAGTTGATATGCTACCTGAGGAGAAACTAATACTACTTGAAGAAGTCTATTCCGGGCAACTTCAGGAACCGCCTCAGCAAACCCATTAGGCAAAGCATTAGCCCGACCATTTTCAGCTGCAAGAACATTCAGAAGGTAAAATTAGCAGAGTCAGGCCATAAATATACAGCAAACAGAAGATCCCTCTCGGTGATGCATACGAAGAGAGCATAGTAATGGCGAGAGTCGAGAGGAAGCAGAAGACGAGCAGCATGAAAGGGAGGACAAGAGGAAGAATTGGAATCTGGGGTTGGCTTGTGCTAAGCAGAATGGGCGGAGAAGTGAAGCTCTGCAGCGAAGATGGAGAGGCGAATTGATTATTACGTTGAACGGCTTTGAATCCACTGGAATTGCCCCGCTGCTGCTCTCTTATCGGTTTTCTCCTATATATATGAAATGCGACTTGGCTATGGTTGAGAAAGCACAGTTTTTTCCCCCCTTTTTTGCTGAACAAATTTCAATTCTTAGATTGTAATCCAACAGTTAAGAACTCAAAGTTATAAATAATTATTTAACTCTAAATAATTATTTATTATTAGTAGAATAATTATTTAATTATTTTTATAATTAAATAATTATTTAACTATGGATAAATAACTATTTCAACTTAAATAATTATTTACAACGTATAAGTTTTCAATCGTTAGATCAAAATTTACTTAGCACGTATTGAAAAAAGATATTATTTACACTATAATGAGTTGATAAAAATGGTCAGTGATTCTAAAAAGAAAAACATCAAAATTTTTCTTATTTTGTAAACAAAATTCTGAAAACTGGATTTGAAGGTCTTACTTCTATCCTTATATTTTAACACTTTCAAAAAACTGATATTGATACATGATTTATAAAGAAAAATATGTCAATTATAGTTTTTACTATTAATGAACATTGTACTTAGCCAACCAAATTATAATTTTATCTCTTTAAATATTTTTTAGAAACTATTTACTCAAAATAGTATTTACATTAGAAATAAAAAAATAAAAAACTGGTTCAATTCAAAACTGAATATTCATATTTTTTAAAAAAATTCAAAATTAGATGACTGATTTTTTAAAATAATTTTATAATTTATATAAATATCTATTGCTAACTCTTTACTTTAAAGAAATTAAATTCTAATAACATAATAATTTATTACTAATATGTTTAAATTTCTTGATTTAATAGATTTAAATTTTTACTAATATACGAGTCCAGTCATTAACTTTTTAACTAACAAAAATAATTATAATAATTTTTTTATAATTAAATTACCATTCTTGATATTTTTGTAAGTCAAAATAAAATACTTAATTCAAATTGATGAATAAAGTATCTTAATTTGACACATTATTATTTGAATTTCTAAAAAGAAAAATGAAAATAAAAATCAGTGACCAAAATGAGACAAATTAGAAAGTACAGGGTCTACAATGAAACTCATCCGAATAGGATTAAAACTTTCCAGAGGTCTGTCGGTCAGAGAGAAAATATATATAGGTGCAAGAAACGTCTTCACGCGCTCTCTCGTGACCCCTCGTTCGTCTCCTCAACCTGCGGACGTTATTATTTTACAGAAAAATTGGGTTCTTAGTATTTAGTTCTTTGATTTGGCAACCTTTTAGGGTTCCCATCCCGATCAGTCCCTAATTGGATACTCAAAATTTGCAATCAGGTATAAGAATTGATTAAAACTTTGATGTTGAAAGTGCTTTCGGTATCTTTTTTTTGTCCGTTTACTTTTACATATTTCAATTTGATCCGGGTAAGAATTCCAACTGGACTTGTTTGTGTTAAATCTTGATTTGACTGTTAGTATATCGAATTATTGATGATTGATACTAGTTTTTCACGTCCTTAATTGTTGGGCGATTAATGGGATGATTTTGCATATGGTGGTTGTAATTTTCTTTGGTTCGGAATGATGTAGTGATATGCTTTTGGTTCTTCTTTGGGGATAGTTGCGGAGAGGATTTAGAAGCTGGGTGTGTTTTTGTAGGGCTGGGGCTCGGTTAAAGGGTTTAATAGTATTGACAATGCTTTATCCTGCTTAAACAGTAAGGTGTGGCTGTGATATTGTAGCATTCAATGAGATTTGTTTCTGGCTTTCTGTTAGGTTGAGTTTAATGATGAGTGCGGATGTTTGAAAAGGGGGATTTGGAGTTGTAATCAGATAAGATATTGCAATCTTCTTTATTCTTATTTATTCTGTAGTGTGCATGTTGCCTTCAGATATCAAACTCAATATTTGATGTGGTAGTGAAGTCGATTTAAGTTTCATCTGCCTCAAAAGACGAGTCTGATCGTGGATGCATCTTTTTGGTGCTTGTTATCCTGTTGGGTGTTCACTGTCTTATTACAAAGTTTGAGTGTATGAGATCTGTTGAATACAGTTATTGGTTAGAGAGCACGTCTGGAATTTGTTTCGAGTGTATGAGATCTGTTGAATACAGTTATCGGATAGAGAGCATGTCTGGAATTTGTTTTGAGTCTATGAGATCTGTTGAATACAGTTATTGGTTATAGAGCATGTCTGGAATCTGTTCTCATGGAATGGCTCTCCAATGCTGCACAGAGAATGATCTGATATCAGTGATATACAAATCTCTGGAGCTTATAAAATTTCTTAGAACCAATTCTATCATGTTACTTATATTAATGTCCTTAAAAACTATAGTTTTTCCTTGTTTGATATAATTCCTTTTGTTATCTTAGCGACTAATAGAAGATTCAGTAAATATGTTGACATTCCTCATTTCATTTACATGTGCAAATAAATCCCTCATATTGTTGAAATCATCTGATTGGCATGGTGATCATATCAGAGTTTGAAACAATTGATAGTCAAATGAGGAAACTTGCTTTCTCATTGTTACTTATTTCTAATTGCGCTTGTTGTATATGCACTTAACATTTAAATAGAATAAGCAAAAATTCTGAAACATAGGTGTATATATTAATATTCGTAAACATGATTTGAGATGTAGGTGTATTCATGTGTGTGAAAAAAATGAGGTTATTTGATTTATTTGACGTTGGAATTTTGGAAGGTTTGTTGTTTCCAAGATCTAGAATTTTTACAAATTTGTGGCAGCCACATGAAGCATTCTACTTGGCTGCTCTATTGGGAAATTTAGGTGCTGTTAATTACTGTTACAGTTGTGAAATATCCATTTCCGTGTCTAAATAGCTTGTAAGCTTGCGTGTCAAGCAGTGGATTCTTGAAAAACAGAAGGCATAGAAACTTGGCCTTTCGTCAATGGAGAAGGCAACAGATCCTAGTCTGTTTGTTAATGATGGCTCATTCATGGAGAGATTCAAACAGCTGCAGCAGCAGAAAGAGAAGGAGAAAGAGAGAGAGAAGCATGTTGATGTGGGGCAACCTAAATCAACTGTAAATATATCAGGAAAGCAAACACCCAAGCTCATTATTGGCAAGTCAAACGTGGCAATGAAGAATAATGAGCCTCGCAAAACATCTCAATCTGCTTCAGGTGGGAAACTTGCATTCAGTCTGAAACAAAAGTCAAAACTTGTGGCACCCCCTGTTATATTGGGTGAAGATGAGGATGAAGAGGGAAAAGAAACTGGGAATTCATCTGATGACGGACCAGCAAAGCGGCAGAAATTGGGTAATCCTGATTCATCTACGCAACCATCCAGACAAGTGGACGTTGGTAATTACTTTCTTTTCATCTGGTTTATTTTGGGCTAAAGATTTTGCAGGGATCTGCTCAAAAATCATGCAGCAATGTACTCAAGTACTTGTTTCAGCAGTTAGTTCTAAGTAGCAGATGCTTTTCATACCTTTGCTATTTGATGCTTGTGTTCTTTGCCTTGCCATAGATATAAATCTAACCATCAAAATGCCAGTGCACTGGAGATAGCTCCCATTGATTCTCCCAATGATTCTTTTTATCTGTCCCTCTGCTGCAGTAAATTATGTACCATTGCTAACCATTTTCATTCAAGATCTTATAGTTAACCAAGATGGATATTTTGCATTCCCTTACGATTTTCTCAACAATGCCGAATTTCTTGCTCTAATATGGACTTCCCTTCCGTTTTATTGCACAGTTGGACAACAGCTTCCTTTTCTGCCTATGTATTGCTACTTAAAGATACCCCCCTCCTTTTCTGCTAATTTTTTCTTGGCTAGTGTAGAATGACAAACCGAATCCTATATTTTCCCTTAAACCGGAGATTCATATTTTTCCGCCTCAGCCTCTTTCACTCCAATAACTGTGAATTCTTTGTTATCTTGCAGCAATTCCTTTGTGAAGCCATTAAGGACTACTTCCTTTTCAAATTTCCCAACCCAAGTACAATTAAAGCCAAACTTTCTCCCCTTCGTAGGCGTTCCAATGAAGGTTGTCTAGGCATGGTTGTAGGTAGAGGATTAAAAGTAAAAGACATTCTTGAATTATTTTTGTCTGATGAATGCAGCTTATACCTTAAGCCCCTACCAACATTGGTGGAAAGAGATGTTCAATGAAAGATTTGGAAAATGTGGCACGCCTGCTACTCGAGTAATTTACATTCACTTCTTCATTGGTATTAATCGGTTCTTTAAGTGATATGCAGCACCACCTTCCCCAAGTGATGCTACAGTGAAGAAAGTTGCAGACAAATTAGCAAGTTTTGTTGCCAAGAATGGGAGGCAATTTGAAGATATCACACGACAAAAGAATCCAGGAGACACACCCTTTAAGTATGTGCTTTACTTCTTTTCCTTTTAATTGGTATATATCGCATCTTAGTCTGATATGCTTTCTGGATGATCTTAATATCTGTTATTTTTTTCTAATCAAAAGGTCATTAATAACAGATTTGGTTACTACATCTTCATTTAAGAAGAAAAATGACATTATAGTGCTTGTCCTTTATAATAAACTTTTACTAAGTAGAGAAATCAAGAATTAACAAGTGTATAGCTGTGGGACCATGCATTCACTTGCTTCTCTGCAAGTAGTTGATTTCATGGGTTGTTCCTGGGCGGTGGAGGACATCCCTTTGTTTCGGGGATCTTGCTGATTCCTATCTAAGATGGACATGCTCTATCTTTTTAGTTATTTTGTTTGGTTCTAGATTTGCATTTGGATATGAGGGTATGCACAGAAGTATGTGCTTCCGGACATCCTTATACCAGTAACTATTATCGTATTGCCATCTGTGTTAAAGGTCTTTCAGGGATTTCTGGCAGTGGATGGTAGATACTCCCTTTATTCAAAATCTATGTTACAGACGGACTTGAGATGTTTTCTCCATAGGATGTAAAACAATAATCGAAGGAAGAGGTTTCTTCTTAGGAGGTCAAAGTATGTGATTATTGAATGCCAACTGTGGAAGATGAATTTAATCTATCCTGTTCAAATCATTCAGAAGCATAATATGGGTCAAATAAGTTATTTTCTGGAAGACAATTATCTACTTGGGATTATCTCTTCGCTGGGGATGTAACAGAACCCCGTTCTCGTAAAACCAGAACCTGCTATAGCTACTGGATGAGGATGGTAATATGATTGTAGTAATATAGCATTTCCAATTTGACCTTGTTGGAGCTTTTCAGAATGACATGTAATGGTGTGAAGACAATGAATTCAGAATAGAAGAAGCACGGTTGTTGGTCATGTATTACTCCTTACATCCAGTGTCCGAATCAAATGTTTTCTGCATTTGTTTCAAATGTCCTTTGCTGTGCAAACATTCAATCTTTACTTGATATATTATGTATAGTTGATCATAGCTTGAAGCCATTGACCAACTCTTTTCCCTTTCTCCCAAACATGTAATAGTTGGTCTAAATTGACGCATACTTTTTTATGTGAATGCTACTACTTTTCAGGTTCTTGTTTGATCGAAGTTGTTCTGATTACAAGTACTATGAATATCGGCTTAGTGAAGAGGAGAAGTCTCTGTCAGAATCTAGCAATTCCACTCAGAAAAAAGAATCTAGGGATTCCCGATTACCCCAAAGTGGTAATTAAGCTTCCTATGATTATGTCCTTAGCATTGTCCAATTGCTTAGATTTACTTAATTTCGTCCCTACCTGTCCCCTCTTGGCGGAATATATCTGCACTATTTTCTTAACTTTCTATGTCCCTGGCCTGGTCAAATTCAAGCTTTTGCGTGCTATGATGTTTCTAGGTCATATGGCAAGCATGAAATGGCTAATTTATCTGTTGTTTTTTTGACTAGATACATTTTATTACTTTTGTTTTGTAGAGAATTTTTTTATCCCCTCCGTCCACAATTGGATGTCCACATTTTTTTTAAAGATGTCCACAATAGAATGTCCATTTTCTTAAAGTAATTATATATTTTATCTAAACTTTCATTAATAACCTTCTTAATTTAAGAGAAGTAAGCTCCACTAACACAAAGGTCCTACCACTAACCTCTTTTACTCCCTTGATTTAAGGGATTTAAGTTCCATTAATATGTGGGTCCTACTATTAATCTTTTTAATTAATAAGGATGTCATAGTAATTTTTCTATAGTCAAATTACTCTTCCTTAGTTTTATGCTAATTTAAAATGGACATTCAATTGTGGATGGAGGGAGTATTTAACTAGATGCACTTTATTATTTTTGTTTTTTAGAAATTCTTTTTGTTTTTAGAAAATTTTTTATTGTTATTTAATTAAATTTGTGATGAAATTGAGGTTTGGTACTATTTATCTTTTGGCCTTTCTTTAATTTTTCTGTTGCCTGCTTTTCTGGATTTCTCTTTTGTTCTGCAGGTAGCATGAATACTGCTGCTTCTAATGCGACTAATATTTCTCAAAAATCCTATCAATATCCTCCAAATTATCAAATTCCTGCCTCAGCTTTATATGAATCTAAAGAGAATGCAAGAACTTCAACTGCAACAATACATCCCTCATCAACAGGTAGATCATATATGTAGTACAGATGATGTAATGTCCATCTATTTCAGTTTAGAACTTCTCTTTCCCATCTCTCGCACCCTCTTTGATGTGTTGCTAGCAGTATATGGTGGAACTATTATTTCCAAATTCATGTAGAGATGTTAATGGTCGTGGTTGCTGTGAGATTGGAAAATAATTCATTAGTTCATGCTTGGTTATTATATCCTCTATGTTAATGCTTGGTGGTGTTTTAAGGCTGGGAATGAAGTTACCTGTTTCTTGATAAGTAGGATTCAAGTTAGATTCTGAAAATGAAGCACTATAGTTTATTCTGGACCATGTGAAGAGCACTAGTACTTCTATTCAGTAATGGAGGGGAATGCTTCATTTGATTACAAATGCTGAGGGTTTGCATGATGCCAAATGAAGAATTAGAACTTGTGGAACACCCTGAAATTGAGATTCATAAATATATAACTTATCGTTTTTATAGATATTATAGCTTTATGACCTGCTTTCTTTTCTTAAGAGTTGCGTGAAAGTGCTCTTGTTCTCATTGGTGTGGGTCATCAAGTTTTTTATAGTGGTTTGGTTGAATCATTTGGTTCCTTGAACAGCCGGATAGCAATTGCCTAATTGCTTTTTCTTATTAGTAATCATGTCTAATTTTAGTCCAGAACAAAGTGGCAAAATCCTATACCTTTAGCTATTTAAAAAAAAAAAAGAGGAGAGAGAGAGAGAGAGAGTGGTGTAGTTCCATGCAATATGTATTGTTCTATTTTAAGGGTATGGTCTTTACACATTTATGTTTTTGACTTGTAGGTGAATCCAGTACACCAAATAGTGCAGATCCTATAGCTATGATGGAATATTACATGAAAAAGGCTGCACAAGAAGAAAAGTTGAGGCCGCCTAAACCATCAAAGGATGAGATGCCTCCACCGGCTTCTCTTCAAGGTCTGTATTCTGCATGCTAATAAAATTAAGATGAAATGGTTGCAAGAGTACTTCTATCCATCTATGTTTTGTGTATCTACGTTGATTGTGCTAAAATTCAAGTCAGGGTAATATCCCATTCCAGAGAGAACATCTTCTTATGATTTGTTGTAATGCACAGCTCATGGAAAGAAAGGACATCACATGGGTGATTATATTCCGCCTGAAGAACTTGAGAAGTTTTTGGCTTCTTGTACTGATGCTACTGCACAAAAAGTTACAACGGACGCTGGAGAAAAGGCAAGAATCCAGGCTGATAACATTGGGCATAAACTTCTGTCTAAAATGGGTTGGAAGGAAGGTAAGAGCCCTTTCTCCTCGTATCTGAAGGTTATTAACCTTGATATTAGCCCCCTTTCCACATATATTATCCTGTCTTGTTCTGTTTGTTATGATTTTAGATTGTGTTCTTCCGTCCCACATTGAGTATCGATATTTGACATGTTACAAGAACTTAGGACAGCCTTTGATCAATGCAAATTATTACTTTATCTGACCAATGGAAACTATTACTTTACCCTTAATAATGTGGAAGTTAATGGTGGGTGCATATGTTAGTGGTCTTGTATTCATTAAATTAAGGAAGTTAGTGGTGGAAATTTAGAGAAATTATATCTTTTTAGGAAGGAGGACATTTACTTTAGGGAAAAATCGAACTGCAATGCAGAGATTCAATTTAGAATAGAAGGCGTGGTTGCCATTCATTATGTAGTCACAAAGATGCAAAGTCAGGGAGGTGGAGGTGCCATAACCTCCTTTACCACCTCCCTCTAATATCCGACATTCATGGGCAGGCTTTTCTCTCGGGGGAAACAAGATGCTTTTTGGGCTCCAGTTTTCATTTTTGTTCATTGCTGAAGCAACTAGTGTCCTTTTGGGGCACTGTTCTATCTATGATTGCTTTGCTTTTTAATGCAAGTGTTGTTAGACCTTGGAGTATGCTTGTATAAATCTTGTTGAAGATGTTTGGCTTCAAGTGCAGCAGATATTGTTTTTACTATGCTTTTTGGGCTGAGCAGTGTCTACATTGCTGGGCATGCATGCATGCATGCAATAAGCAGGAATATGTGCTAATGAATTCCTTCAAGGAGGCGTCATTAATCGTTTTAGCATGTTGACTTCTTTTCCTGTTGATAAAATTGCTTTGGTGTGCATATTCCTGCAAATATGTTGTTTTGAAGAAAGAAATTGATATTTGAATTTATGCCTGTGCATCGGAGAAGAATTAGAGGAAGTTAATTTTTATACTTTTCTGTAATGCAGGTGAGGGCCTTGGGAGCTCAAGAAGTGGTATTTCTGATCCAATAATGGCTGGTGGTGTTAAGCAGAACAATTTGGGGGTTGGAGCTTCAAATCCTGGAGAAGTTAATCCTGATGATGATATCTACGAGCAGTACAAGAAGCGGATGATGCTTGGCTATCGTTACAGACCAAACCCTTTGGTAAGTGAAATATTTCTGCTTTGAGCTGAACATTTTAAGCTGGGGTTATGTTGGACTTGTTGCTGTAAGGGAGAGTGGTCATTGTTTGCTTAAGAACTAACTTTGCTGCTTTCTTCCTTTGTGCAGAATAATCCTCGGAAAGCCTATTACTGATGAATTAATGTACCTGCGTGCTGAGCCGTAATAAACTTAAAACCCTTCTGTATGGAGGCCACTTTAAATCTGTATTTTGTTTACCAAAGCAGCAAAACATTAAACACCTGTATCGAGCAACTGGTGTTTGTAATTTGATATGTTGGATAAGGAATTGGTTTTCTATTCGTTTTCATGATACGAATGCAACACTATTCGATCCCTCAAAACTTTTGCCTTTTCAATTTGGGAATCTATGATTTGCTGATTCTCAGGTTGGAGAGAGAATCCATATTCCAGGATAGAGCTTTTTGCTAGTCAGAAATGGTAATTACTTTCTTCTTACTTGGACCACTAAGGGAAGACTGGAGGGAAAAGAGGAGCGGTCGGAATTGGAAGGAAAGGAGATGCTGCGTTCGTGTTTAGATAGCTAAGGGGAGACAAAAGGGATCAAAGAAACGCGGGGAATGAAGAACATAGTAGCATTATTAATTTACATTATTTCCAGGTTTCCCGAATAAAGTATAGACGCATCACCGGAATAGTTTCAGTGGCAAGAAGTTTTTCCCCTTTTTTTTCTTCTTTTGCTCAGTAGTCACTTAGAAGCAGCATATAAATATGAATTTAAATAGTGCAAAAATATTTATTAAAGTTAGTCTTTTTTGGTCATCGTACAAAGTAGACTAATAATTTAGAAAATACAGCAAATCTTCAGTCTCATTTCTGTTCTTTTTATTTCATTCCTAAAGAATCAATCCAAAAACACACACGCATTAAAACCCAAAAAAAAAAAAAAATTAATTCTTCTTTTGCCGTTTCCTTCAACAGAACGGTACCTTCCTTTTCTAGTCGACAAATTTGGAATTGTTCATTCTTTCATAGAGCGGAAGTGTTCCGTGGCCTCCAACATCAGTGTAACTTTGGCGATTGATTCACTGCATTCCCATTTTAGTTTGAAGCTGTGAGAGCATCGTTGACTGGCGACGTGCGGCTTGTTTTCGACGGCAAAGTCAGCTTCATGTCTGGGGGATCTGCATTTGCATTTCTTTCTCCCCCGTCGCATTCGTCGTTATCCTTGGGAGGAGGGTGTGCATGAACACAATGACCGGCGAAGTTCAAGCTCGACAAAAACGTTATGCTCCGTCGTTCTCATTACTCGATTTGATTACTTAGTCGTTTTTAGTATATACAATAATAATAATAACAATAATAGAAAGGCTTTGAATTTTGTAATAAATTTGAGCAACTTGTGCTGGAATTTTTGTTTTTAAATTTTTCTTTAAAAATTTGCTTTTATAAGTATGGGTAACTTGTGATCGAGGAATCATCAACTATTGGCATTTAAGGTGGGTCCAAAATCCAAACTCTAGCACGACCAAATTAAATGCACCGATGTCTCAGGGAGCAGAGCACTAAAGTTCAAGCATTTTTTTTTTTTTTTTTTGATCAAACTAGAGTTGAAGCTTTTTTGAGTAGATGTATTCTCCTCTCAATGTGGGCATAATCTAGCAGCCATTCCTATGCCATTTTCCAATCATGGAAGTAGGAAAATATGCTTGCACTTCTAGTCTAGAAACGGATGAAGGATCACAATAGTGGGTAAAATTTTGTTGGATTTCATTTCCAATTTTAGTAACATTGAAAGTCATAGGATCAACTTTGCCTTCTTCTTTAGAGAAGGGGAATTCATCCCATTATGAAAGAACAACAGTCATCCTAGTTGAGAATACAATTTGCTCTGTATGCGAAAGTTGTGCTTTAACTGACATTATTGCTTTAATAAAACTGTGTTCGACCTTTCTTATTGCTTTTGATTAATAGAAAACTTCAATCCCTGCCTTCCAATCAGTCTTGTTTATTGATTTCAATTATTTGCTCTGAATTTGTGAAGTTCTTAAAAATATACATTAATTAGGAAGAAAAGCACTGTAAGTGGGATAGGTAGGCAACGGAAGATAGTTCTGATAAAATTCTCACTATTTATCTGTGCATTATGTTCTCAATCCTTCCCTCACTACAACCTTTTGCTTACCACTCTTCTGTTTACTTCATATCATCTCTTCAAAAAAGTTATCTTATTTGTTTAGGTGAATGAAGGATTCAATGAGTTAAGAGTAAGGCTGAGATAGACAAATGATGGTATAGAAGAGAAGAATGAAGAATTCATTGAGTTGAGAGTGAGGTTGACGACAAAATAGAGATAATGTGTTTCAATGTTGTCTTTCCATTGTATTTTCCTTTTCCGCTTTCTGCATTTTCTATTAGAATTTTCCACCTCAATTTTCTTACTTTATTTTCTTCAGCATTTTCTTTCACAAACAATCAAAGGAAACCTATTCTAAGAAAAAGTGTTTTGAGCTACATTTGAGAGTTGAGGGGTCGAATGTTTAATAAAACTAATGGTGTTGGTATTAGTGATAAGTAATTGAAAATATCAAAAGAATCAAAAGGCAAAGTAGGCTATTCAAGAAAGGTAAGAACGGTTAAGCAGTGATTAACAAGATAAGTGTGTGTTATTTTATCATTTTTTTTGTAAATTATTCACTTAATATACACAGGATGTAATATTTTATCTATTACTGTTTGTATTAAATCTATTTGTATAATCTCTTTTATTTTTATATAAATGAAATTTCTTAATTATTAAAAAAAAAACTCAAGTAGGCTTGCGTATAGTAATCTGTCTTAAGCTGAATGTGACACTGATTTGTTTGACCCCTATGTGGCTATGTCATGTGAACAAAAATATTTGTTAAACTTATAAAATTTCGTGGCATTTGATAACTTTGTCTAAACATTTTGAGCTTGATTAGGGTTCCATCTAATAGGTTATAAGTTCAATTATTGTCACGTGTAGAGTCTATTTTCTCTTGTAACATTACTTATTGGTATATTTTTAATTCATTAAATGTGTAAATCTCTACTACTACTCTGACCTCCCTTTTAACCATTAAAAAGGAAGAATTACACACAAAAAATGGAACATATAATTTCTTTAAGTGATTTTTTGCAAGAAAAATTTTCTTTAATTGTTAAGGGAGAAATGACTAATTTGATTCCTAAAGTTAAGGTCTCGTCATCGTTTGAATCTACAAGTTTTTTTCACCCTTTAAAATCCTTAAATACTTTACATGCTGTTAAAATGGTCCTGTCATCACATTCATTGTGGCTTTTGCTAGAAAATGGCTTGTGTTAAGCACGTGGTATCTTTGTGAGAGCATATTTGTTCAATCAATATTAAAAAGGTGAAAAGTAATCTATTGTGTCTCAAAAGTTAACAATTCATCACAGAAATAGATAATTTTTTCAAGTCCTTTATATTATTTGGACAAATATACACATAAATAAATGTCATATGCTCAGCACGTGTTGTTTTTTAGTGGAAATTCATCGAAAAAAAGTGGTGGCGTGATCACTTTAGTAGTACGGTTAAAGACTATAAAAGATGAAAAAACTTGGAGACCAAATGATGATGAAGCTCTAACTTTGAAAATCAAATTAGTTATTTTCCCTTGTTAAGAGAAAATCTGGAGAGAACATTTTTAATAGGTCTAATATATATAGAATCATACTCAATTTTGTCCAATAAATTTAAGCCATCAAAGCTAAAGTTTCATGATACATATTATAAAAAGGGTACAACTATATACAATTTTTTTATATTATATACAGTACAAAAACTAATTATTTTTTAAAAAATTATCTCTCTCTAAACTATAAATTCAACAAGACATCAAATTTGCCAAAATAACATAATGACTAGTAATTTTACAAATGATTATCTTAATTTTTAAAGTAGAAACTCCTAAAATTATCAATATTAAATCAAAAAATTATAATTTTTTAAATCTATATGACTTTCTCCATGACATGACAGAAGTCCACACGGGTGGCAGAGCTCCCCATCGAGTTATGTCACACATGGCGAAAGTTATGTAGATTTTTAAAATTATAATTTTTAAATTTAACGTTAATTATTTTAGTAATTTTTACTTCAAAATTGAGATACTTTTTTGTAAAATTACTAGTCATTGAGCCATTTTAACTAATTTGATGTGTTATTTATTGAATGTATAATTTAAGAAAAAATAGAGAGATGAGGGAGAATTTTTTAAATGCGATCATAAATCAAGGACCCTTTGATTATGTGACAAACATGAGATTCTCCAAAAGGTGGTAACCAGCATTGGGATTTGGAATATGCCCTCTCTCTTTCTTTTTTTTTTTTTTAGTCAATCAGAGACACAGTGGATTGTTTATAACTGCACTTTTGTTTTAAAAAAAAAAAAAACAGAAGACCAATCCAGGTGGTTAAACCTAAAAGTAGTAAAGTAAGAAGTTCAGATTTGTACTTTTTGAGGAAACTAAAAGCCATGCTTTTTTTTTTTTTCCGTCTCTTTGGGTCATAAATATTAGAGGAGTTACGAGTTGACCTTCAAGATCAAAGCTAGCCGGTTCTTTATCTTTACAAGTAATTTTATTTTGATAGCTTAATAACGAATTCCTTTAATAGAAAATGCTAGTAAATGGAATGTTACACTTTACCATCTTGAACTTTGTTGATTCCTACAGAAATCACATCGATTCTAGTCAATTAGGGAGCATCAAAAGTTTGAAGCGAATATGCCCTTACCGTTTTTTAAGAATATTATGATTGCTAGGAGACATGAATTATCTTTTCTTTTTCACGTCACTTTTTGAGTCATCTTTTTTTCTTTTTTCTTTTTTCTTTTTTTGTCTTTTAGCACAAAGTCATTCTTTCTTTCTTTCTTTCTTTCTTTTTTGGGAAAAGCAGTACAAAATCTTTTTTCTTTTTTGAAATTTCTTTGAGGTCTTACCGTTTCCCTTTTCTTGCCTATGATAATGTTAGAAGAAATCAAAAATAGAATAAAAGTTGATTTTTTTCAGAATTAAAAGTTCATATAAAAATAATAAATATTTACTGTCGATTAAGGAAATATAACTCCAATACCATTTTGAAAAAAAAAGATGGAGATTCATAAAGAGGAACAAAATCTTTAATAAAAGTGATGATGCATTTTTGAGAAGGTTCTTAACCACAAATAATGTGCCCATCTACTACTATTCCTTTGCTTTGGAAAGTGCTTACCCGATAAGGAGAACAATGTTCATATATTCCTTACTTTAATCCAAAGTATATATTCTCATAAGAAATTCAAACTTCAAGGAAAAGACATTTTCATTATCTCCATCCCCATTTTTCACACTCAAGTGCTTCTTTGCCTTTCATTCTCTAAGAAGAGAAACAACATGCAATTAATCAGAATTGAATATCTTATTTTAATTTTATATAATATATTCAAAAAATATTTGACTATAAATTAGTTGTTTGTATTAATTAAAAGGACTATTGTTAAGATAAATGTATAAGTGGAGCCCATATTTTTAGATCTAAAAAGTTAGCTGTGGAAATTCATATGAAATTTATTGTATTTTTAAACTTTCGATTCTGAACCGTTCAAAATAAAAATATAAAATTTAATTTTAAATGAAGAGAATATTTCTTTATATTTTAAAATTTTAATACTCAAGACCCTCTTCTTCAAATTCTTCCTACATCTTCTCCCCCACTCTTTTGAAGCAACCACTGTCCATAATATTGCGTTTGGTATACTAAAATAAAATAGAATTGCATGTCCTTCCAACTAGAATCCTTTTATGCCTAGAAAGGGTTTGGAATTTTCTTTCTATTCTATTGTATAGAATGAGAAGCTAGAATAGAATGTTGATTCCTTTTTTGTGTTTAATAAAATTATTATTCACTTTCTGAATTGAATAAAAATTTTCAAGAAATGACTTAAATGTCCTACTAGTACATTGTGTCAATAAAGCTAAATCATACCCAGCAAAAAAAATAATAAATTAAATATTTCATCTACAACATTTTATTTAAATAAAATTCACACTAAAATTTTAATAATATCGAATATTTCTAGTATTGAAGTACGATTTAGTCATAAATATAACTTTCACATTAAATCAAAGTAAATAAAGTATTACCAAGAGAAATAAATCAAAATTTAGGGCTAAATTGTGTTTTTTCTTCCTCAAATATTATGAAAGTATAATAGTCTTCTCCTAGAAAGGGCTTTTATTAGGTTATGGCGGGTAAATGCCTTGCCTACTTCTTCCTGAAATTAATTTTCCTATGGAATGATCTTTCATACTTAAAATTTTCGTACCACATATTATAATAAAATAAAAAAGTTAGAAAAGTCATTTTATTCTTGTACCAAACCTATAGGATTCTCCCATGGGGTTTATATTTTTAGATTTTTTATATAATAAAAAGATATCATGTGACAACATTATAGTAGTTTGAGAGAGAACGTAGAAACAATTTGAGAGAGAGAATCCATATTGAAATTTTAGATCTAACTAGAGATAGAGAATGCGAACAATAAACTTAACATGTTAGGGGTTTTTTGGGGTACGACTCCAGTACAAAAATGACAATCTGGTTACAATGCTAACAACATCTTTTTTCAATATTTACTAAATAAATTTTTAATCTTTAGATTTTAATTCGACAATTGAAAACTTACACGTAGTGAATAATTATTTAAGGGTAATTGTACTAAATTTTTTGTGGTTCTTTTGATAACTTATCTAATACAATATTTTATTATTATTTTTATATAAAGTCACATTAACCAGACAATTGTTGATTGAAAGAGGACCCATGGACACTAATTCAATCCTCCATAGGTTCTGCTGTGGGACTCCCTAAGGGAACCAAATATTTCACTTTTATATAATAAGCTTTGGGTTGATTTCATCTCTTATCTTATCTGAGCGTCAATTCACAAAGTTTATCTAAGAAAAAAGAAACTGAAGAAGAATAAATTGCCTTTTTATGGCCAAAAGTGAGATGGTTTCTTGAATTTACTTGACAAAACACTACTTAAATAGGAAAGAAGAAAAGAAATGATTATTATTTTCTAGAGTATAAATTTATTTTTTTTAAAAAAGGAGAATAAGATTGTATTTGAATTGCTCCTCAATCTAAAAGGAAGTTGTAGTTTGCAGTATATGAATTTGTTGATTGTAGCACGATTATATTTTATATTAATATTTTTTTTATCTTTCTCAAATCTAAACTTCTATTTACTGTCTCTTTAAAATTTAAACAAAATTTTGATTATTTGAAGTTTTTAAAGACAAACTAAAGTAATGCATGATAAAATGCCATCAAACACGATAAATTTAGAGATAAAATTACATTTTTTTTGTATTGAAAAGAGATATTTTTTTTTGGTGACTCCCCTAAAAAATCTTGGGGTTTGATTCCCACAGCCCCAGCCACAACCGTCAGGGACTGCTACAAGAAACTTGGGGACTCAATTTCTAATAAAAATAAGCATTTTTTAACATTTTTGACAAAATATATCAGAATACATAATTAAAAATAAAATACTAATATTTTTGTTCGATATAATTTCGATGCTGATTAAATATATGTGAAAAAAAGTTTTAAAAAGTTAGATAGAGTTTTAAAGAGATAAGAAAGGAAGTAAAATTTTAAATAAAATATAATTACGCTGCAGTCAACAATTTAACGTTAACACACTATCATAAAAAAGTATAATTTTAAATATTTTTACTTTAAATCTCTTTTTTTTTTTCACACATCTATTAAATTCAAACCTGATTAATATTTTAAAAAAATTTAGTTGGAGTTCCAATCTAAAAAGTTTGTGGCCAAAATTGAAGGTGATTATGAACTTGGACTAACGGTGGAACGATGTGAAAAGTGGTCGGTGCCGAAGTTTGATGGTACGCGTGAACACACAGTCTTTTCAGTCAATAGTCTACTGTTGAGGTTTTATGATTTGACTTGAGATTTTCAAAGAGATTCACATTACCAAATATTGAAACTCATTTGAAGAATTAGTCGTATTTGAATTGAAACTCATTCAAAAAACAATTAATTTTTTTAACACATTCTTGGCTCCATTTTTTCTACTGTGAAAGTGAAAAGTAAATCCTACTAAAACTGGAAAAAGGGAAATAAATTTCACTTTGAATTTCTATCCAAATACACAAATATATATATATATTTATACTTTGAGAACCACGCTCCTATATTTTTAAATATAAAAAATTAGCTACACATACTCGTAAATTATTTTTACTTTTCTTTCCTTAATAAAAAATTTTTATTTTATCTTTTGATACCTATAAATAATTTATGATCTTATAATTATAATAATTTTTATAAATCGCGACAGAATTTAACAACTTAAACATATCTCATGCATATGCTTCTATCTTCAAAGTACTTTCGTCCTTTTATGCTCCTCCTTTCAAAATTTAAATTTAAATGCTGAATTTAATCCAATAGGCTAACCTGACTACACTTTTAAATTTTGAATAACCACCTGACCTTCATTTCTTCTCCATAGTACCTCTTCAATGTTGAAACTACAATTAAAATAGTATCATGTTCATGTTCATGAGACGCGACTTAAGTTGTTAGATTTCATCGCGATTTAAAAATTATTATAATTAGAAATTCTTAAATTATTTATGAATATCAAAAGATAAAAGAAATTCTGTTAGTTAAAAGGAAAGTACAAAAATAATTTTTGAATAGATATAATTAATTTTTCTTTTAAATAACTAGTCAAACACTTGAGTATTAAGTCATTTTCAACAATAATTGATTAGAGTTTTTGAGTTGAGGTTCAACAATTCTCCAAATTGTCGGCTATTTAATCATGAACTATGAAATGACAACCTTAACAAAGACAAGATTGTAGATAATGTTGAATGGGCCATTTGCATGGATTCGAATTCCTTTTTCTCATTTTGAAGAACAAATTCTTATGTATTTCAATATTGAATTATTAAGTTGTTATTGTAATAATAAATCGCAAAGCTTCCTGCTTAAAGCTTCGAGTCCTTTGCATCAAAAGTCCATAGTAGTATTTGTTAATCAGCAGCGGTGACTTTGACTTCTATTACAATAAGATTCGGCCAAATATGGTTAAATTTTCCACTTTATTGGGGTTGACATTTTGCTGCCCTGCCTACAAAATAGAAGGTTGACATTTTGCTGGATTTCATACAAGGAAAGGGGGTTGACTTGACTTGGCTTTAGATTCAGAAAAAATTGATTTGTTAAAATCATCAGCTCTCTCCATCACTCCTTCCCTTTTAAAATATATGTCCCGGTTTGACTTTTCATGAAAATTAAAAATTTTAATAAATTTCATAAAAATTAAATAAATGTCAATATTTTCATTATTTAAAAGTTTTTGTTTATTGTTTTAAAGTCAAATCTAATTCTAGAGATTGGTAGTTTAAATGATTGGTTAAAAAATTAATGGTGTTGAGAAAAAAAAGTATTTAAATAATTAATTAGAGATAAATGTAAAGTAAAAAAATATAATAAGTATTTGGATTGGGTTCTGCTACGGAACCCAATGCAAATTTTTCACTATTGATTTCACTTTTTCTCTCACAAAAAATTTTCTCTCTCCAAACCCAAGGTAGAAAATCTCAAAACAAAATACTATCCAATCTCACCTAGGGTTGTTCATTCTGTTATTCGGTTCGATTTCGGTATAAAAATTTAATTTTCGGTTTTGTTTTTTTGAAAATTTACAAATCAAACCGAATCGAATTTTTCATCACATCAAAAAATTGAAATTTAAAAAAAATTATATATGAATGCATTTCGGTAATGCGTTCTTGATGTAATTTTATTTTAAAAAATTAATTTTTACTAGAGAACGCATTATCAAAATGCGTTTATATATATATATATATATATATATATATATATATATATATATATATATATATATATATATATATATATATATATATATATATATATATATATAATTTCTATTTTTCAGTTTGAAAATTAAAACTGAAAATCTAACCAAAATTTTCATCAAATCGAAAAACCGAACCGAATTGATCTGAATTAATAAAAAATCGAACCGAATTAACAAATTCGGTTTGAATTTTCGGTTCTAACAGGATAGTGAACATCCCTAATCTCACCCTAAATGAATTATTTTTGTAGAAAGAGAATAGATATTTTGAAATAGATAAAAAAATAAGAATATATATTTTGAACAGAGTAACTACTAGTAAGATTTCTCCTATTAATTATTCATGCATTTGAAGCAATGATTCAAAGTATCAAATTTCCCTACTCTGACTTTTCTTTTTAGAAAATAATTAGTATAATATTTTTAAATAGAAAATCAATTCAAATACAATTTGAGAAGTCAAAAACCTTTTGTTTCACGGGATAGCCAACTTGTGTTTTTTTTTATTTTTTGGATTTTATTGGTATTCAGTATGTTGCTTTCACATTTTCATGATTAGTCTTTGCGCTTGGAAATTCAGAAAAAAATAAAAATATTTTGAAAAAGTGTAAATTTGTCTTTTTATTATTAAGGTGGCAATTAAGTAGAAGCAACAGCTGGCAAGTTCTCATCTACCACAATCTCGCCGCCCGGGAGACTCCTTGGTCAAACCCCTTCCTATTTCAAGACTAATACTACTTAAGAATTTACATGTTACTAAACCACTTCTCTACGACTTTCAGTTACCTGGACGGGGTCAGTGGGCGATCAAGAAGGCCCGTGGCCTACGTTGCTGACCTCCATTGCACCTGCCAGGGATGCAATGTCTCCCCAAGAGGCAAGTGGTAGGGCAAGGATCCGATTTTGCACCTCTTTTTATAGTGCAAGACGAAATTTAATTTAATAAATCATATTTTTTATCTTTAAATATATATTTTTAAATTTAAAATTTATAAATTTTTGTAATTTTTGGATCAGATGTCAAATATGATCTAACAGTTGAGATCTAATTCTGCACATTCTGTAAAAAGTACATGCAAGATCGAATCCGAACTAAAGTGGGAGAGCCTACATCGAGTAAGGATCCGGTCATGCACTTATTTTTTACAGCACGTGCATGACTGAATTATCAAATAGTCAGAACAATTATCTTGAACAATTGTTTAGAATTTTGATCAATTATTCAGGATAATTGTTCTGACCGTCTGATAATTCAGTGTCCAGTCAGAATTGAATCATACACATGTTACAAAAAATAAGTGCAAGACTAGATCTTTACCCGCCTACATCATAATTTGTGGTAGTGGGGTCTGCATTCACGCAGCCCTCATAAAAAAACAAAACTATTTTCTCTTTTTTAAAATATAAATTAAACTTTATTTTTAATTTATTTTAAATATATATATTTTTTATATCAAACTTTTATTTTTAATTTTATCTTTATCTATGATCAATTATTATAATATTTTAATTTTAAAAAAATTATTTTTAAATTAATTACATAAAATATTAATCATTAATATTAAATTTAAATTTGATATATTTATTAATTATTTTAAAATAAAATATTTTAAATATTTATAAAATTTTTAAATAAAATTTTAATTTTCGTGTAAAAAATATCATAAACTTTAAGGCGGAGATTGGATCTTTCCGTTAAGCGTTTTGTGCATTTAGAGCTTCTCCGTTGGGGTGATGAACATCAGAACATCCACCCATATTTTGTCCCCTTAAATTATTGGGTAGGCAGCCAACACTTTCCCCTTTTTCTATCCTTCGTCACAATCACAATCACAAACGATAGGAATGGGAAGAACAAATTCCCACTGAGCTGCCGGTAATCAAAACAGCGGCTGCACCAGATTTCACTAAAAAATAATAATAAATGATAATGCAATTGTTTGAATATTCTTTTTTTTTTTATAAATAATTTTTAAGTTTGGTCTTAATCTTTATCCCTTTCAATAATTAATTATAGCTTGTGTTGAAAAGTCGCCAGAGTTTTGTGCTCTTTCGAGCCGTCAAAGAGCACCCCATTCTACGTTTTAGTCGTCGTCACTTCACCCACACGCTAAGCTTTGGGAGCTTCAAAGCTTTCGATAACGTCCACCTTAACTCTAATACTACTTTTTTTTTTTCTGAATTCACACGTAGCCACTATTTCTTTTAAATTTTTTGCTTAATTCATACTTAGTCACTACTAATACTTATGATGAGATTTGATTAGTTTTTTAATAAAAAATATTATTTTTAATTTTTTATTTTATACTTTATTTTTTATTTCATAAATAATTTATTTGTTATAATTTTTAATCTAATTTAATTTAAATACTAGATTTTTAAACTCATATTTTAGATATTTAATTAATTTTTTATGAAGTTTAAAAAAAATTTAGTTCTCATGTGTAATAGATTAGGATATATACTCTTGAAAGAAAGAAGTATAAAATTATATTTTACACAATTTCGAACAAAATTTTTGTGTCAAGAAAGAAATAATCGGAAAGGGGAGATAACAAATGTCCAAGGGGTTGAATTAGATGGGGTTAGTTCAGTCATTTTAGCAACATGCGATGGACGCGATCTACGTCAGCCAATAATATCTGTAAAAATGGATAAAATCGGAGGGTAATGGTCTAAGATGAGGAAATGGCAGTCCATAAATACTCCAGATATATAGAACACCCAGAAAACTTGCTGCTTCACATCACATGCCACGATTACCATTTCTAGATTCACAAACCCTTAGCTAAAACACTCCTTTCTCTTCCTCGATACTATCTCTGAAAGAGAGCCCAATTTCTTGAATTCAACGGTCGCTGAATCCTTTTTTCCTGTTACCACAACTTTTCCAAGAATTTTGCCTGAACATCTTTGATTTTTCAACTGTTTTTGGCAGTTTTTGATTCTCCTATGTATAGCCCAGAAGCAATTTCCAGAGACATAAGCAGTAATCTTATGTATTCTACTAATAGCTCCAGTAGTGCTTTCAAGCATGGTTTGCTTGATGGGGGCTTTTTCAAGAGTGAAGAAATCTTAGGTTCAAGCTCGGATCTTTTTCAGAATCACCAGCAGCAAAATGGTTCATTGATGCGATATCGCTCAGCTCCATGCTCATATTTCGATAGCTATTTAGATGCCAACAATACTACTAATAATAGTAACAATAGTAACAACGGGGATAGTTCTGAATCTGAGTCAATATTTTCTACTTTCATCAATAGCAACGAACCGGGTAACAGTATGAGCCATCGCCATCAGCATGATCAGAGGAATCATGAGGGGTTGCAAGTTTCTGGGTCTGTGAAGCTCGAAACGAATGAGGTGCAGTCTAATTCACAGCTGCATCAGAATGGAAGCGGATTTTCTGGTGCTAACAATTTGGTGCAGATGGAGTACCAGGCTGCTGTGAGTGCTGGTGGTGGTACTGTTGTAGGATCCTACAGTGTGCCTGTTGGGCTACAGAATCGAGTACAATTGACGATGAACAACAACGGGAATAACCCAAATCTAATCAGGCAGAGCAGTTCTCCAGCTGGGTTGTTCTCTGGTATTATTCTAATTCATCCAAGATGATCTTTTTGCAGTATTTTCTCTATGAATTAATGCCAGTTTTGTGCTTCTGAGTCTTGATTGAAGGGTTCATTTGCCATAGGAAATTGATTGGTTGCGATCTAATCTTTCTCATCTTTTTCTTTTCTACATCGAGTTGACCTTTTTGCTCTTTGACTGGATCCATTACTAAAGGAAGCAAAATGGAAAAAAGAGAAAGTAGTACAGGTGTTGGTTGTTTTGACATAGTTGGGGGTGTTCTTCTGTTTCAAATTTCCTCGTTTCCTGTTTATTTTCCTTTTCTGTTCTTTCTGCTCCTTTTTTCAAGGAATAATGGATTGGTTAAATCTAGACAAAAATGAGTTTAGAGTACTTGAAATGCAAGAGTGCTGGAAATAGAAGGACCATTATAGGGGGCTTGGATGCATTTCTTGTTTATTTTCTTTCTATTCGTGGATCATTTTCCTTTTCTTTTTCCTCTCCTTTGTGATTCTTGTTGTTGGTTTCTGTTTTTTTTTTTCCTTTGAGGTGGGGTGGGGTTGGCAACGTAGGCAATCCAACAATTTCAATTAATGCACTGTCCTTAGCTTGTTGCAAGTACAAAGTGGCTGAAATGGAGTTTTATGGTTGCACTTGTTGCTAAAAAAGGAAATACGCTCTGAACTCGTAGGCTTGTTGGACTTTGACATATTGATCATTCGAAAATTCTTTTGGTATTTTTGTTTTGGCTAGATTCTTTACAATTAATTTGTTTGATGAATTCAGGATTTGATGTAATGAGAGAAGTAGGCAAATTCAGAAGTAGTAATATTGGAGAAACCAGTTCATCAACCAGTGGCTTGAACAATCATATGAACTTCTCATCTGGGCCATCATCTAGCTCAAGGTACATGCCTAGCATAGCAGAAGATGGAACTGACACTGTAGGGGCAGGTAAGCAAGAAAATTTACAATTAGGAAACGGAAATGAGAATGGTCGAGGTTATGCCTCAGGCTTCTCGAGTGAATCTTGGAATGACTCTGCATTCAATAGTTTAAAGCGGAACAGAGATGGTGACTTGAAGATGTTCTCTGATTTCAATGGATTGGAAAATCAGGTAACCATCTTTGGATTATTTTCGAACCTTTTGTTCCCTATTCATGCTGCCCTCTTATTTTGTTTTTTTTTCACATTAGGACGGTGGACCTAGAAACTACACACGTGGCTTAACTCACCATTTGAGCTTGCCAAAAACTGCTGGTGAGATGGCTGCCGTTGAAAAATATCTGCAATTTCAACCAGATGCTGTTGTTCCTTGTAAGATACGTGCCAAGAGAGGTTGTGCAACACATCCTCGGAGCATCGCCGAGAGGGTATTTCTTGTTCTTTTGTTTTCCATTGTTTATCACAGTGATTCGCACATTCATTCAAAAGTTGTTTCTCTGTGTCATTTAGTGGTTGATAGGCGTAAACTGAATACTTTGTCTAATGGTGTTAATATCATTTGTAGATGAGACGAACTCGTATAAGTGAAAGAATGAAGAAACTGCAAGAACTTTTCCCCAGTATGGATAAGGTTGGTTTGTAGCTTATGTACTGTTGATAAAAGATCATTTTCGGAAGTCATAAGGTATTGAGCTAATCTCGTTAAATCTTTTGCAGCAAACAAACACAGCTGATATGTTAGATTTGGCAGTTGAATACATTAAAGACCTTCAAAAACAAGTCCAGGTAAGGCTAAGAAACCACTCTGCTCAAAGTCACATGAATCTTACCAACCTTGTCTTCCCAAATCATGTTCATTTTTAATTTGCTTTAGATGCTCACGGAGGCCAAGGCAAAGTGCAAATGTTCAAGTAAACCACAACAAAGTCCGAAATCTACTGCATCATGACTTGCTTGTGTACAGATGGTGATAGGTGTGGAAGATGGAGAAAAAGGAAATCAACCTAACTTTTCTCTTGCTGTGCATTGAAGACTTCAAAGGATTGATCATATGCTTCACCTCCGAGACTCAGCCCACAGGTGTTAGTCTTTTTATCTAGTTTGAGTAGATTAACGTAAGCCTACAAACAATTCTAATGTATAGAACATATGCTTAAGAGCATTCTCGTATTAGAGTATAATTGTCTCACACTACAAACCCCGTCATCGGATCCTTGAAGTTTTTATGAGGTTAAGTAGGAGTTATGATGTAAGAACTTGGATCTGAGGTGATAAAGGATCTAAAGCAGGTTTCTTCCATCACCGACTTCTTGTTATAGTTTTCTTTCCCGAATTTGACTGATTTAGGGGGGGGGATAATAAAAGCTTGTTATTTCGTTGTTCACCATGGACAATTTCTCCATTCTTCACCTACTCCGACAACTGGACAAGCAGCCTCCGTGGGCCTAGTTTTTTCTTTTTTTTTATTAATTGTTCCTTTTTCCGAAAAGAAAAAGTGTAGTAGTTATTTAGGTGCTAAAGTTCCTTTCTAATGAAAATAGTTTTCAATCTAAAACTACTTCCAAATTTATTATGCCTACCTTAAAAAAAATGTAGAAAGCAAAATATTCGAAGTATTTTTGTTTTTTTATAAAAATATGAACTAAATTCAAATACATGGCAAGAAAAAAGATATTTCTAACTTAAAATTAAAAAAAGTAGAAAAAAATTATTTTTTTATTCTCTTTATTTTAAAAGAGTATTGATCTAATTCACGTTTTTTATACGTCTTCTTTACCTGACTTGTTAAACGAAGGACATAAGTTCGAATCACTCTAAGATACCAATATACTACAGTGGGCTGTGTATCGCCGTGTACTATAGTACTTTGAGGCCTTGCACCTCAAATGTTTAAGACCTCTAGTCTCTCATTATAGATTAGTCGGATAACAGCGAGATTAAAAAAAAAAAATCTCTTTAGTCTTTCAAACTAACCCGGGCATCGCTTGTAGCAGTCCCGGCCCATTCAAGTTTCTCGAGGCTTAACATCCCGTTTGGACAACCAATGCCCTACTATGTTCTTTTTTTGCTCTCTTCGGTCCGCTACATTGTTGTCGGCCAACTTATGTACAAGTTTTCCCTTTTTTGTTTCGGCCCACATACGCACGATGATGACTAATTGATTCTGTATTCTTTTATTGGGGTAAAATATCAGGGCTCGAAAAGGACAAAAGGGGAGGTAAAACTCAAGTAACAGTGTGGCTCCTTAAAAATCAGTAGTAATACTCGTTCCTAAAGAAAAAAATTATACTAAAAGTTTAGACTCTTAGGGCTGGTTTAATAACTCAATTCAGTATTTAAAATTAATTAAGTAAATATTTAATAAATTAAGTATATTTGATAATAGATGTTATTAAGTGTTTAATATTTTAAATGTGTTTAATAACAAATGTTACTAATTACTTAATTATTTAAAATGTTCTCAATTATAGTTATAAATTTAAGTAAAATTAATATGACTTGAGTTTGAAGTTTGAAATATTGATAATTTATTTAATTATTATGTCATTTTATATACGTTTCAAATTTAAATAAAATAAATAAAAAATTATAATATAATGTATCTTTGTTTTAGAATATTAATATTTCATCATTTTTATATTTTTATTAATAACTATTATTAATTAAAAATTATGCAATTACAAATTTATCAAATCTTAACTTTTATTGATTTTTAATAAAAAAATTTTATTATTACTAGTGTAATTTTTAAGGGTAAATTCCACATTACTATCATAAAGTAGAGAGTCCTTATTAATTAATTATCATATTTTTAAAATTTTCAATTAATAGACAAATTTCAGTGATGGTGAAATAAAAACTCATTCTAATAATGCATCCACAGGGGTATATGAGTCTTTTAATAAAATGAATTTTAAGAAATCAAAAAGTTAATTTTATTTTAGTATCCCAAAGTTAGGGATCCCTGTCAATTGAATATTACATCTTTTAAAATTATCAATTAAGGGATAAATTTTAACCAATAGTAAAAAAAATTTTATTCTAATAATGTTTCCATAGGGATATATGAGTCTTTTAATAAAATGAATTTTAATCTCTCTCTTTTTTTCTTCTCTTCCCTTTTTTCGTTGTATCGCCTTCTTCTTCCTCCTCCTCGATAACACTGTGAGTACTTTCTTGTTGTGCTCCTTTAGTATCATAAAGTAGAGAGTCCTTGTTAATTAATTATCATATTTTTAAAATTTTCAATTAATAGATAAATTTCAGTGATGGTGAAATAAAAACTCATTCTAATAATGCATCCACAGGGGTATATGAGTCTTTTAATAAAATAAATTTTAAGAAATCAAAAAGTTAATTTTATTTTAGTATCCCAAAGTTAGGGATCCCTGTCAATTGAATATTACATCTTTTAAAATTATCAATTAAGGGATAAATTTTAACCAATAGTAAAAAAAATTTTATTCTAATAATGTTTCCATAGGGATATATGAGTCTTTTAATAAAATGAATTTTAATCTCTCTCTTTTTTTCTTCTCTTCCCTTTTTTCGTTGTATCGCCTTCTTCTTCCTCCTCCTCGATAACACTGTGAGTACTTTCTTGTTGTGCTCCTTTAGTATCATAAAGTAGAGAGTCCTTGTTAATTAATTATCATATTTTTAAAATTTTCAATTAATAGATAAATTTCAGTGATGGTGAAATAAAAACTCATTCTAATAATGCATCCACAGGGGTATATGAGTCTTTTAATAAAATAAATTTTAAGAAATCAAAAAGTTAATTTTATTTTAGTATCCCAAAGTTAGGGATCCCTGTCAATTGAATATTACATCTTTTAAAATTATCAATTACGGGACAAATTTTAACCAATAGTGAAAAAAAATTATTCTAATAATGTTTCCATAGGGATATATGAGTCTTTTAATAAAATGAATTTTAATCTCTCTCTTTTTTTCTTCTCTTCCCTTTTTTCGTTGTATCGCCTTCTTCTTCCTCCTCCTTGATAACACTGTGAGTACTTTCTTGTTGTGCTCCTTTATTCTCGTTTTTTCTTTTTTCTAATTTCTTCCTCTTGCCCTCTATTGCTTTCCTTTTGGCCATCCCTTCTTTGCCCTACCCCTTTGTTCTTGTTGCCATGGAAAAATTTTCTCTAATAGAACAACTGCAAATATTCTAGGCAATTGCATTCCTTTTGACTGCAAACATTCTGGCATGTATGGGTTAATGCAAAAACTATCCTACTACTAATATGGGTTTATAGGAGAGTAAAATAATAAACTTAGAATTTCAGTTTCTATTTAAAGGTTAAATTGGTTATTTAAGTATTTTTATCAAATTATTTGGCAATCGATTAAAATTTATCTCTTAATTAATAATTTTAAAAGATATGATACTCAATTGACACATAACTTTAGGGGTACTAAAATAGATTTAACTCTATTTTTAAAGGTATAAAAGTTTTTTCACACTTTTCAGTGATTTAAACTGGACTATTGAGCTAATTTTGATTGATAATTCAAAGAGATGTGATATTCAATTAATAACATCCTCCTACAGCAACCCTTTTGTTGTTATTGGATTTGTATTCTTCACGAGATAGTATAAGATTTTTTGGAATGGCACATGACTTGATCTAGCATATAAGGGTCCAGAATATTACAAAAGCATAGACAACATAGAATGTTGATGCCCAGTGCGTATCAAAAGGATCAGGCCATACGAAGTCCAGCAAACCTGAAGGTTGAATTCGAACTGGGCATAACAAGGGACAATAAATACGATCAAATGACAAAAGAATAACGTACCTCCCTTCCTAACATTTCATCCAGTTGCAATCGTATACTGCATAGGTCCTCAAACTTTTTCAGAACTGTTCCCCATTACATGAATCGATGTACATAAGGTAGGGCTACAACACTAGTTAAAGATTCAAAGAGAGTTTCACCTGTCATTGTAATGTTGTAATTAGAGCTTCACCATTGGAGCTTTACCAGGCTTAGAGCTTCACCCAACCGTAGTGAAAGGCCTGATAAAGTTTCATTTGGTCCACTTTTTTTTGAATTTTATTTTTAATTGTTTTTTTACTTTTTTCTATTCATAAATTTTAATGTTTGAATTAATAATGTAAGTAATCATAAAAAATTTAATAATGTAAACGTTTTAATATTCAAGGCCCTTTGCTAGCAGTGAAGAAATTTCAATTAAAATTTTCAGGCTTTTTTTAAATTTTACAAAAAAAAATACACTCTTGAATAGAATAAGTGATTTATTAACCTTTTGTTCAAGATTTATAAAAAAAATGCTTTAAATTTTTTTCTAATACGATATTTTGGATGAGAGAGTCCAAAGAAAATAGAATAAGAGAGAAAGGATTACGTTTGAATAAAGAGGTAAAAACAAGAATATGTATATTCTGCTTATCAAAAATATTCTTTGGAAAGAAAAAAGAAAAAATTCTGAAAAGGAAAGAAAAACAGAAAGGGATACAGCAGTTGGAAAAGCCCCCACGGAGTCGTTAGCTCTGACTTCGAGACCTCCGACTCCGAAGATGAAAGAAAGTGTACAACCGCCGGTCAGTATTATGCATGTGTCAGTCACCCTATATACCTTACGCGTCTTCTTCATTTCACTTTCCCCTTTTCGACGTTTGAATTCTTCTTCTCTCCAGCCTTCCTTCTGATCTTTGATTGATTAGCATCTGTTGATCGGGCTTGTCTCTGGACGAACTAGGGATCAGCTAAGAAGTTAAGAGGTCTGGGGGGAGGATGTCGAATTTTTATGGGGGAGCGGATTTGAATCAGAAGATCGATTATGTATTCAAGGTGGTGTTAATTGGAGACTCCTCCGTCGGGAAGTCGCAGCTGCTTGCTCGGTTTGCTAGGAATGAGTTCAGCCTTGATTCAAAGGCCACCATCGGTGTTGAGTTCCAGACGCGTACTATTACCGTTGATCACAAGACCATTAAGGCTCAGATTTGGGATACCGCCGGCCAGGAAAGGTAATCGGTGCTTATTTCACTCCTCTCTCTCTCTCTCTCTCACATATCAGAAATCATTTAATCATTCTTACGGAGAGGATAGGTACTATTACAAATGTGAGCCTGCATTACCTGTGGATTTTGCTGGTCGGAGCTGTTGATCATCACTTGGTTGGATTGTTATTATAGTGATCTGGTTGCTATTGTTTTTTGCGTTATTGTTTTTTGCGAATAGAAATGCTGAGGACATTGTGAAGCCGCGGCATATATGTAACTACTGGAATTCTCTGCATGAATTCAACTGCTTTTTCTATAAATCAAATCATTGAGTAGATGTGCTTCCACTAGTGCTGATTCCCAAGTATGTGATTGACTGGTTAGTCTCGTAGAATTGTTGAAATTGCTCCCTGTTTATTTTCGGTGGAACAGAAGCTGCTCAATGACCTATTGACCATGAATAGTACATTATGAATGATACAGAATTATAGTTGGACCTAATACAGAAGATTGAAGTTCATCTGAACAGCTATGCGATAGAAAGGGTTCTTTATACCAAACTCTTTCGAGAAACTATAAATTTGGAGATCTAGTGTTGATGCTTTTATAAGACAGTTCCAGGCATGAAAAGTACTCATAGTCTACAGAGACCAAGAAAAGTTGGCTGATTATTCTTTATGTCAAAACTGTTTCATTGTTTAAAGTTGGTCAGAGTAGAGTCACGAGGATATCTGAGTTTGGATGACTCTTGACGTTATATACTGAGTCTGTCCTTCATGAATTCACCTGCACCATATGGTTCTTTTTTGTTTAGAATTTTCTCATCCTTGAAATTTTGAAGTTTTTGGCTAAGGTCAGCCTTGGTCAAATTTCTTTGTTCTTATTCCTTGGTTATTATTAGCCTCTGTTCTAAGTTGCACACTGTTATGATAATTCATTTCTTGGGATAAACCCTGGGTTCTAACCAACCTAGGACCAATACATAAACTTAACAGATTCACTTTTGTTAGTCACTTAGGACAATTAAGGATTGGGAAAGCAGGCAAGTAGGGATGCTGAGTTCCAACAGTAATAAAAGACATAAAAGTGGCTGTTTAAGGGTTACTGTGAGTTCTGTTAGACAGCTGCAGCTAATTATCACATTACCAATTGATCCTTGCTCCTACATTTTTGAATTTTGAGTGCTGGAAGTACTGCTCTGTGAACTCAACATGCTTAAATCCACTTAAGAGAATGTTGAGGTTAGTTCAAATGGTCCGCTCAGGCAGCAAGCCAGTATGGTAGATGCCTTAAGGCCAATTCTAAATGCTTAGATGAGCTTAACATCCTGTTCTCAGTACAAAACGTTTCAGATTATTTTCTTACATACATGGCACTTCACTTCTTGACTCTGGTTATTACCTGGGTCTGACATCAATTTCCTTAAACTACTTTATGGGGAGATGTTATAATTGTGATGGTTCATTTCTTGGTCATTGCAAAAGACAACTCAAACCAGAGAACCAAATTTGCAAGTGGCTCATTACCATGGATTGTTTGTTGGAAGGAAGGGGAAGGAGGGGAGGGGTTGGGGGTTGGGGGGAGAGAGAGATGTTGATTGATCCCTGAATATTATTTCGTTTAACTTTTAACCAATTATGCATGTCAAATTTTTTTGACTTCACAAACTTCCAAATATACAAACTTCTGCAAAATGATCAGCTACCACATATGTCTGATTGCCTTCAGTTCTCCTTCTCCTTGTTTTATTTTTGGCTTATCTGCTGCTGCATCAAAGAGTAGGTTTTCATCTCGGCTTTTGTCAAACTTATTATCACAATGAAATATATAGTGATCTTGCATGAATACTTCATTTCTTTTATCAAGATCACTATGCCTAGCCTTCAAATTTATAAGACCAAAGAACATTTTGAGGTTTAAGATATATTGCATGGAAAGATTTGACTGTTTCAACTAAGGTATACATGGATCTTCTACAAATATATGGATTAGAAAATTCTTAGAGAATTTGTATATTTTCCACTTTAAAACTGTTTTCAGGAGGGGAAAAAAAACCTTTGACTAGGAAAATCTTTGGAGATTATTCCTACCGGGGAGTTTTAGGTTTACCCTTTTTTGTGTTTTGCTACCTGATTCATTGAAAAGTTTTAGAAGCATCTGATGTTATATTGAAGAATATGAAGGGTCATGTGTGAATTCAGCTTTTGGACGAAGTGTTATATTGTAAGGCTGTTGAGATTATGGGGGTAAATTATGAAAAGGTTTCGTCTAGTTGATATCTCTTCATATCTTCGTGCTAGACATCTCTTCATATCTTCGTGGGGTAAGTAGCATCGTCAAGTTGTGGTTAAAGTTGTAACTGAAAAGGATTTGATCGGTGCTACTTTTGGAAAACCATAATTAGGTTGTATTTGGGCTGGTTTTCAAAAGTGTTATTTCATTCTGGGGATGGGAAAGGTGCATCTCGCTTTTGTAGATGAGAGGGAGGGAATTCTCAAGAGAATTCATTTGGGAAGGATTTCCGAAATCAAAAAACAATGGCCCAGTTGCCCCACGGAGTTTTCTGTTGGGCAGCACATGTTAGTTCCAAACTGACACTTAGGACTACGTGTCATGGTGGGGCTTAATTTTTTAGCCAAGTAGAAATCGAAATGTTGTGTTAACAAGCACAGTTGAAAGTGGGGTCAAAACTTTGTTTTAACAATGAGAACTGATAGCTACCTTCGGAAATGAATGTTCTGTTTTTGAAAACAGACCTGTCCAAATGATTTCTCCTTCTTAAAACTGGAATGCTCTATTTGAAAACCAGGCCAAATACAGCGTTACTATGAGAGGAAACTGAGTATCAACTGCTAGAAGTATTTGTTGAAATGATTTATAGAAAGTGAAAATGTGTTCCTTTTGGAAGTTAGACTTGAGACTGATTGAGACATAGGATTAAAGTTGCATATAGATTCATAGAATGTGCAGAGCTGCATTTCTTTGGGTAAGGATATTTTAAGGACTCAGCATTTTCCATTAGATCAAGAGGAAATGACTTATCACCAATCTAGTCAACCATAAATTGTTTAATGCATTTTATCCGTATGCCATAAGTTACCTTGCTGGATTGGTTGAGATTAGCTCTTTTATATGACTGGACCACTGGTCTGATTAGTGTAACTAGTGGTGTCTAGTTTCATTTTAGTATTTATTCTAATATCTCTCTGATTTTGGAATAGCTTTGAATTACATCTGAAGCTCCTTTACTGGTAGTTTTCTAGGTTATTTTCTCATTAATCTCTTTTCACCAAAGGACTATCTTTTCTGATCAGTCCATCTGTGTCTGCCACTTTGGTGATCACAGATATCGAGCAGTCACAAGTGCTTATTACAGAGGTTCTGTGGGGGCAATGCTTGTCTATGACATCACCAAGCGTCAATCATTTGATCATGTTGCCAGGTGGTTAGAAGAATTGCGTGGTCATGCTGATAAGAACATTGCCATCATGCTTGTTGGTAACAAAACTGACTTGGGTAGTCTTCGAGCTGTGCCTACCGAAGATGCCAAGGAGTTTGCACAGAAGGAAAACTTATTCTTCATGGAGACATCTGCTCTGGAAGCAACTAATGTTGAACCAGCATTCACTACAGTCCTAACTGAGATTTATCGAATTGTGAGCAAGAAATCCCTTGTTGCAAATGAAGAATCTGAAGGCAATTCAGCTCTTCTCAAGGGAACCAAGATTGTCGTCCCTGCTCAGGAGCCCGTGTCAGGGGGGACAAAGTACAGTTGCTGTGGAGCTTCATAAGACAAAACTTTCCCCACATAAGATCCTTTCCTTGTAAAAACAGGCAAGAGTTCACTTCTGTCTTTGTCTCTATCTGTAGACGAATATGTAACTATCTTCTGTTTAAAAGTCCTTATGTGATTTTCTTTCAGGACAGAATTTTGTGAGATTCACGTCTTTGTATGACGAGGCACGTTTCTCTTCTTCTTATTGCTGGATTGTTAAACCACAGTACAGACTTTTGAGTAGCTCAAACTTTATGCAAATTCAACCGAAAAGTAGTGTTTCTTCTGGTAATCTGTGCTTTCCCACCTTGACTGAGTGAAGAATATATCTTTTCCATGGAATTTGTACCACAAAAATGAAGACATAGTGGAATTTTCCTCCTCAAATTGAGAGCACATACACGTTACTTTACACTCAACAAAAATAGAGCTAACGTGTAAGTGAAAAACCTTAGTTGTTACATGGTGAACAATATATACATTCAGTAAACCTTTTTTAGTTGCTAAAATGAATGTGACAATATCCGACCCTGGATGTATGTCATGGGCGGTTGAGCTTTTTGTGTTTCTTCTTCTTCTGTTACTTTTCTATGAGAAATTGTAGTGTAGCAATTGTTACTTATTTTCTATTAGCAGCTTGCATTTCAAAGGAGGAATGTAGGGCAAATATTTGCAGTCTCTCCCTTACCTAGAAAATTCCCTTCAAAGAGAAATGAATTTTTAGTATAATCTTTTAAAGTGCCCACATCGGAAGCACATTTATCTAAGTTGGCGTTTGCGCTGGCTCCTTCAAGAGTTCTTATACTTCGATTTATGTTTTAACTTCAAGAGAGATATAAGCAATTTTGGAAGTCCGTATACAATTTATACTTTAAATAATCATGGTTAAGAGATAGAACGGAGGTATTGCATAAATACGAGTCTGTATTTTGTAGTTGTACTATATACTATTTGTATAGAATCTTGGTATCCTGTAGATATTAAATTTTGGTATACGTCACCACATCTTTATCACAAACGTATTACTCCCTATGCAGCATTTAATAATTCCTATCTTTCTCTGCCCTTTAGCTCCTAAGCATCTCTTCTAATTGATGTAATTGAACCCCCCCAAACCTATATGTATAAATTATTAGAAAGTGTTGTGACAGATAAAGAAATATGGAGATGATTATGTATCAAACCAAATAAAGCACCATATGCAATTTGAAAGTCGAGCCTGGAAAAAGTCTAGTGCTGTTACTGCTGTATGCCTTTAATGACTTAAAAGGAAAAAGAAAAGAAAATTTGACCTATCTTGCTCTTTAAAAAAAAAAACTCACAATTTCTTGAAGTGTGGTTAGAAAAACATTTCCCTGTCTTATCTTGCTTTAGAAAAGAATACTTACACTCTCTCTATGTGAATTGATTATTTTATTTTAATTAGGTGCAAAAATTTAGTAGAATATTTAACAATAAGCAAGTTATTATTTGATGCCTATTAATAAAAAAGTTAATGGTAAGATTTATATGTTATTAGAATTTATTTACTTTACATGTCGTAGAAGTTTAAGTAGAAAATGTGTTTATATATTAAAAAAAAGTGAAGATATATTTTAAAAAAAATTGAAATAAAGATAGGAAAGTTCAATTGTAGATAAATTGAGCATTTGGTTATCTTTGCAAGTAAAAGAAAACTTACTACCCTCTTCGAGTCTTGTTAAGCTGACCTATCTAGTGTTGATCTTTTCAGTTGAAACTCGCAAGCAAACCCTTGTCCATATCTAATAATTCGTCTTTGTTTTGATTTGCTTTTAGATGGATTGGGTTTTGTAGTCCAACAAAAAATTATTAAAAAAATCAAATCATATTGATTGCACCAATTAATCATTACAGCAAACAGTAAGTAAATAAAATGAAGAATGCATGTGAATCTACAGGAGTCTCATGTTACGTGACTTTGAATTCAAATGCGCAAAGAAGGATTAGTTTGATTAGTTGAAAGTTCATTTTGAATCATTGTTGTTTAGTAAGATTGGCTTTCTGGTGGTTTAGGGGAAGGTTCTATATATGGTTCTAAGTCATTTCTTAAAATGTAAGAGTTCACTTTTAATTATATTGTGATAATTGAATCTTAAACTTTTAAAATTACGAGTTAAGCATTTGATTGCTCAGTTATTAGTTTAACGAGAATCCTATCCTGTTACTCCTCTATATATGTTTTATCTCCCTCTCTTATTAGTTGATGTAAATAAACTTGAAGACATAATTTACTTATCTAGTCATGTCCCTTAATCCTATCTTCATCTTTTGACAAATAACCAATCAAATTTCTCAGACATTTTTAAGGTTGTATGTTATTATCGAAGTCACTTTCTGTGGATTGACAGATTGTTAATATCTCATTGTTTATGTTGTTAAGCTGTCATAATTAAGAATTGGCTACCATAAAATTGATTCCTTCTTTATGAACGCGTATCTCAAAAGGTTGGTAACTTTGGTATAATCTAAGATGCAAGAAACATAGGATACAAATGAAGTTCTTAGGGGCAAGTTATCTTTCCAAGCTTTTCTACCTCTTAAAGTGGTTTCCCTTCTTCTGTATTGTATATGACCGACCAATAATAACATGATGTACTCTATATTTAATCCAAAAATTAATGGAAACAAACATACACACGCACACACCCCATAAACTAAACTCCCCTTTTAAGTATCACACCTTGCTTCATTCCTCAAACAACTGACCTCAACTATCAACTGTAATAAGATGCAAAAACAACAATTGAGCAGTTCAGCTTCCTCTCCATCTTTTGTTTATAAGTGGCAGAATTTTCTCCTAGAAGCTAACTTAATTAATCATATACCCCAAAATTATCAATAAAAAAAGAAAAGAAAAGGAGAGGTAAGAAAATGCAAGAGTCATGTGTACCTTTTATTAATCTTTATAGTTTCCTGACTGAGAAGGGGGCCCTTTTTAGCCACTAGAAATGCTTGTGCTCAACAAAATGTGATGGTGTAAGAAGCTCCTTTACATGTAAAAGTACTTGTTGCATCATCATAAGGATAGCTATAAGATGTCGGACATTCACTTTTGAAGAACTGAGAATAATTTGTAGGTTTGCATGTGCTTGGATTGCTGTAATCTCCTGTGCAGCAGTATTCTGGTTTGTTGAAGGCAAGACATGCACTTCTGCATGCAATAACGTTGCCATCATTTGATCTCACTTCTAGTTCTTTTGGACATTTTTTGTTCAAATCTGAAGTGCACTTTACCTCTGTGCAATTTCCAGTTCCATCAGAAGGAGATATAGATATAGGAATGTTGTATCCATCAACAAGGCTAACATCATAGAAGTCCATAGGGCTGTCTAGAGTAAACTCAGCCAATGATGCAGGAGGTACCCCTCCAGCTCCTGCACATTGTAGAACACCACCACAGTCGGCAGTGGTACAGTGTCCCTTGCCGGATTCATCGAATATGCATCCGCTGCGTGCCCAGAACCGGCCTGACCACCCCGGTGGGGCATTAATTTTTGCTGCAGCATTTGGCTGCAGCTGCAATCCACCGTTCATTAGTAGGGGATGACCTGCTCCTGATAAGATCCCAGGCCATACGGTAACCTGACATTTGTTTTGCAAGGTGAAGACTGCTGCATCAGCCCCTGGAAAAGTAGAAAATTTTGAAAAAGTGTTGCCAATGAAAATTTATCAAACATTAATTAATAGTGGAGAAATGATTAATAGTTGTACACATAAGAATATATTACCTAACAAGGAGAAAAGTACGAAAAGAGAAAGATGCCACAGAGCCATGAATACGGATGAATGAAGTTTTATGCTGATAGAGAAGTTGGTCTTGAGTTTGAAGAGAAGATGGTCGGATGACGAATGAGTCCTCAGAGGCCACAGGCGAAATCGTCTTATAAAGGAATGGATTGGCTGTTCGGCCGGAGTTCGATTTTTTGTGAATGGGAAAAAGAACGTACAGTACCTAACTGCATTAAACTTCACATGTGAAGTTGGCTTTCTTTCAACTTCCAACTAATCATGAAAAACAGAATGCTAAACTATCGTAGTTTATATTGCTTAGAAGAATGAGCAATCTTGAACTGTTCAAACAGTTGGGAAAATTTTGTTTAATTTGTCTACACTTGAGTATTCGTATCTCATTTTTTAATCGCATTAAATTGAATATTTAATTTTCTAAAATAGAAATATTTTTTATCTAACTTTTCACAACTAACGTACTTGTAAGTTTAATAATGACACGAGTTTCATTAATATTTGTAGTCATTATCATCACTAACTTTTTTATAACGAATGTTCTTGTGAGCTTGATAATGAGATTATCCTAATTCATCCTTTGTAAAAATAAAGAAGCAAAAAATTTGTCAGAATGTGATTTTGGTAGATATGTGTTCTACAGCTCAACCCAGACGCCAAACCATTCTGGTCTAGCGTTAACCGAAACAGCAAAATACTTGTGATGGAACTTCGGATTCGTGTGCAATGTCTCCCTCCATATGTTTTAATGTTTCTCCATCAGAATTTACCAACACTGCACGTTCATTACGTTATAATCTAAAGAGGTGCCAAAAGGGATGTCAGAGTTAATGGTAAATGTTTCAAGAAAAGCGCCAAAATTGTGGGTTATGTTTATCATATTTACAAGGCACCCTTAGCATGTAGAAAAGAAACAAAAGATTGAAGAGATTGCGTATAGCAAATGGTCAAGCTCTTGGCAATTTTCTCCTTTAGCTCATGGTATGTTGTCCAAAGATTGGAGATGCCAAGAGGAATACGAAAGAAATGGCGAGCATTTTAATTAACTCATGAAGTTGTGAGTCGTAATTATTTATTTAAAGAGATAGGACGAAATATATATAATTGATACTTTATTTATAATTTGAAAAGATGCGTTTCTGATTACTAAAAAGTATAAAAGAAATAAGGGGTGATTGGTCATGTGTCTTGTTTTGGTACTATTGGCTATTGCTGTTAATATTTGCCATCTTCCTTGATTTTTTGGATGCAAAGGTCCATCATAAGATGGTTAATTTCAAGCTGAGCCAGAGATTGCCCTCCAACATTTCTAGTGCTTTTTGTTCTTTGCCCATAATGTTTTTAGGCTGACAAAACACATTATTTGCATTTAAGTTGGCGAGAAGAAGTTTGATCAAATGATCCATTTGCACGCATCGACGGTCATGATCCATGCAAGGCTTATGTCTGGATTGAGGGTGAAAAAAAATACTACACTTAATAAGGAATGGTTAATATAAGATAGACATTCTTTACTTAGAATGAAATGTGTTAAACTATTTTTACTAACTTAACATCAAATATTCTCTTAAATGTAAGAGTGGACAACCCAAGATTAAAGCACTAATGATTCTCTCTCCCACATCCTTCCCTCATCCTCTACGCTACTCTTCTAAAGCTACCATGTGTTGTGTAACTCCATTTTCTTATGATTCTCCCATTTAGTATAAGATTTTATATTTTTAAAGTTTCTATAAATAAAAATTATCATGTGACAATATTAAAGTAATATGAAAGAAACTTGAGGAAAAGATCCAATTCGAAATTGAAGACATATTTTTTTTCTTAAAAGGTACTAGTTGGTGTTTACTAGTACTTCGGACCTTTATAACATTTTTTATAATACTCTCCTAAAACATTTATAATATAGCATTTTTTTGCTTGTAATTTATCTTTTATGATTTATTATTTAAAAATAAAATTTCTATAAGAAGAATGTTATTAGGAAGATAGTAGAGAGGATGATTGTTATCTCTTGTGTTGTATTTTTGTGAATTGAGCAAGAAGTAATGGGCCTAATGCACACGAATTGAGCAATCGAAGTGGATTTGCACTCCCTCCCCAAGTAAACTTCAATATTGCTGCTTACTACAGTTACCTATTTCTTTTCTCTTTCTATCACAAATTAAGTTCATGAAAATGTTGGCCCTGTCTTGACTGATAAAGGCAGAAACTTGTATTTGGATTGAAGTTTTTTTTAGTTGAATTATATTAGAAATTGTAAGAGTGAATTATTTACTAGAAAAGGAGTGAAACTCAAAATTAAAAAAAATTACTTTAAATTACAATCCAAGCTCCTCTTAATATCTCCAAACAAACAATAGGCATGCATACAAGAGAATCGGCCATTTCATGAGTTAAACATACAATAGGAATATACTTTATACAATGTTGTATGCTAGTAGTCTATTATTCATTTCCATTTCTTGATTAAAAATGAACTCTGTTCTATCCTTGGAAACCAAGAATCTCTCGGGCTTGGATTCATTTGAATCATCCCACATCTTTGGATCCCTGTTAATGGCATAGATATTGATCAACACAAATGCTTTTTCAGGTATGTCAAAGCCTTGAACTTTTGCAGCGGTTTCAAGAATGTCTTGTTGAGAAAGCTCCAGAATGATGCAGTCGAAGTACTTCCTTCATCACAGCCTGAAAATAGGTAGGCCGAGAATGTCTGATTCCTCAACCAGTCTTGATTTCCAACAACCCAATCGATCTCTTCCCGAACTTTCTTGAAAAGCCTGGGATGATTTATCAGCTCAGCCAGTGCCCGTTGGCTGGTGCTTGCTGGATTTTCAGTGCCACCAACGAAAACTTCCTAGCTAGAATTGTCACATAAAGAAAAAGTTAATTAGAACCAAGAAATTCGACCGTGGAACTTGACCTGCCTCACTTTGATTCTGTTGAGTATTTTAGGGAGTAAAAGATGGAAGAATATTAGGCATAAAAAAGGGAGTTGGTTCTCAAAATTTGGGACACCACTCAACAATCTCCACCTTGACTCAAATTTTGAAGTTCACCGTAGGCACCCCAAGGCATTAATGATGCCAACTAATTCCAAGCAGTGCTCGAACTTAGTAACATGTAATGACTTTGTAAGCATGTCTGCAGGATTTTCCGACGTATGAATCTTTTTAATAATGATAGTTCCTTTGTCAACAATATCTCTAATAAAGTGATAGCGTATATCAATGTGCTTGGTCTTGAAGTGATATGTATCATTCTTGGCAAGGTGAATAGCACTCTGACTATCTGAAAATACCATTGTAGCACCCTGTGGAATACCAAACTCAAAAACAAGACACGCAACCAAATAGTCTCTTTAACACCTTCTGTAGCTGAAACAAACTCAGCTTCTGTTGTGGACAATGCAACAATGGATTGCAGAGTTGCTTTCCAACTAATAGCATCGGAACATAAAGTGAAGATGTAGCCTGAAAGAGATCTACGTCGGTCAAGATCACCACCATAATCGGAATCAACAAAGCCGCTGACATCACTTGAGGCAACTCTATTTTTGTCAAAAACAAAACCAAGATTGGTCGTGCCCTTCAAGTAACGAAAAATCCACTTCACTGCATGCCAATGATGTTTTCCTGGATTGTGCATGTAACGACTCACCATACTAACTGCATAAGCAAGATCAGGTCTAGTACAAACCATAGCATACATGAGACTTCCAACTGCACTAGAATAGGGAACCTTGGACATATACTCAATATCTTCCTTTGATTTTGGACAAAGATCAGCAGATAACTTAAAGTGTGCAGCAAAAGGAGTAGAGACATGCTTACAATTTTTCATATTGAATTTTTCAAGAATCTTTTCAATGTAATTCTTTTGAGACAAGTAGAGTTTGTCAGCTCGTCGGTCTCTGCGAATCTCCATACCAAGTATCTTCTTCGCAGCACCAAGGTCTTTCATCTCGAATTCAGATTTAAGTTGAGACTTCAACCTATCAATCAAAGACTTGTCTTTCGAGGCAATAAGCATATCATCTACATAAATCAGTAAATAAATGAATGATCCATTAGAACACTGCATAAAATACACACAATTATCATGTTGACTCCTTGTGAATCCTTGCCCAATCATGAAAGCATCAAAACTCTTATATCATTGTCTCGGAGCTTGTTTCAAACCATACAATGATCTTTTCAAACGGCAAACTTGATTGTTCTTTACCTGGCACAACAAATCCCTCTGGTTGTTTCATGTAAATTTCTTCTTCCAACTCGTCATGTAGAAAGGCGGTTTTGACATCAAGTTGCTCCAATTCCAAATCATATAAAGCAACAAGAGCGAGTAGCACTCAAATAGAGGTATGACGTACAACAGGAGAAAAAATTTCATTAAAGTCAATACCTTCCTTTTGATCAAAATCACGAACTACTAGGCGAGCTTTCCATCTGGCATTTTCAACCCCGGGTATACCTTCTTTCTGTTTATAGATCCACTTACAACTCAAAACTCGACGTCCTTTGGGCAAATCACATAACTCCCATGTCTCATTCTTATGTAGGCTTTCAATTTCTTCTTGCATTGCTAAAAGCCACTGGGATAAATTAAAACTGGATATAGCTTTGTTGAGTGGTGTCCCAAATTTTGGGAATCAACTCCCTCTTTTATGTCTAATATTCTTCCATCTTTTACTCCCTAAAATACTCAACATGTTTCCTCATTTTATGCCTAATATTTCTCCATCTTTTACTCCCTAAAATACTCCACATGTTTCCTCATTTTATGCCTTATATTCCTCCATCTTTTACTCCATAAAATGCTCAACATGTTTCCTCATTTTTTGCCACAAATTAGGGAAAGTAAAATGGACTTCATCATTGTGTTTTGCAAGACCTCTTTGTGTGGCTATAAAAGGAGGTCTTCTAATTGAGTTCAACACACCAATTCTCTCCAAATTCTCTCCCCAAAGGCTGAAATTTTTCCTTCACATATATTCACTATATCATCAAATTATAGGGTTGAGTTTATGAGATTTATTTCTCTCTTCTAAATCTTCGTTGATAATTGTTGTTGAAGACTTTTTCTCTTGTACTTACCCGATTATTATAGTGGATATTTTTGGCTCGCCGTAGGCAGTGGGTTTTCTCCCGTATTGGGTTTCCCACTTAAAAGTCATGTGTCTTCTTTATTTTTTTCTTACTCTCCTTATTTTCTTTCTTAATATCTATTTTTTTGTGCTTCCGCTACGCATTGATATCATAACAGATTCTATGCTTACATGGATTGAAAACTTTGAAGAAACAAAGAAGGAAGTGAAAAAAAAGAGACATGAGAATCATGTCTAGGTACCTAATAGCAGGAAGGATTTGATATCAGCCCTTGTTAACTTGTAATCAGCCTGATCATCATAATATGCGTCCAATAGGACATCCATCAAATCCTTGTTTTAACTATATCCACTTTCTACTTTTCCTCTTTTAGCTTCATGTTCCTGCAAGATTTTCTCGACCAGTTCATCAAACCTTCTAGCCACATCAATAGCTGATTTCCATAGAGCCAAAAACTCAACCATTTCATCGGCCTAAAATTTCTCCGATAGATAACTTTACACCATATTCAAATGACTCTTCACCAGCTTCCTCCATTTCTCAACGTCATCATCTTTGTCTGAAAAGTAGTGCTCATCATCATTCTACAGATTATGTTATTTGTCATCTTTGTCGGTTCAAATCCCACATCAACCGGTTTCATGCTTGATGCACTATCGATCATCTTTTGCAAGAAATGTTGCAACTCATCTTGACGAATCCACTTCGAGGCCTGAATTGCTTTTTGACTGAACAGTTCAGTGACGCAGAGCTTCTTCAAGAACTTCCATACTCTCTATACTGCGCATTCATAAAGCTGGAGGCAACATTTGGCAACTTCTCCTCAAAGCCAAAAGGCGGCTAAGAGATTTCTTCTGCGAAGGAAGTAGATGAAATCGATAACTTCTTGAAGCACCAAATCGGAGGTACAGAACAGGACCAAATTTGGCAGTTAACTTGTTGGAGTTCGGATGAGATTGAGGTGGCCAATAATGGGGAGGGGCGGTGGGCTAGGAGGGAGACGGATGTGTCCTTGGGTGGTTTTCTTGGGGAGGCATTGGAACGCAAGAGTTGACATGAAGCAGAGCGCAAAGGAGTAGTATAAAATAACGGTTTATGATAGCCAATCCTTGAATTTCTTTCTTCCAGTAATGATGCTTTTTTGAAGTTTATGTCGGTTCTGCTGGTTGGTAGATGTTGGAAATTTCGGGTAATAATTCCCTCTAAACAAAATTCTACTGAATTGAAAAATACAAAACACTACGAATATACCCGATAAATAATATTGAATACTATAATCAAAAGAAAGTGATAACAACAAATAAATGCGGAATAAAAGAGATAAGGAAAGAACACACCCGAAAAAATTTTATAACGGAGTTCGGCAAAATTTTGCCTAGTCTCCGAGCACCACTCAAGCAGCCCGCTTTTATTTATAGTAGGAGAAGAGTTTGCAAATTTGGGATACCATAAGTGTGAGAGAAGAGTCCCTTTTATAGGGATCAAATCTCCTCACATTTTCATCAACTTCTAATGTGGGATTCCTAAGTTAAGGCAAAAGTCAAAATTTGTTGGCCAACTATTTAGGCCAACAACCAACAAATCTCCACCTTGACTTAACTTCTAGTCCCACCAAATACAAAAGCTTCTCAATCAAACAAAAAATAAAATGGACCTCATGATGCTTCCAAATTTTGCGCCGTTATGCGCCAACTCAAATATGCAAAATATTAACCAAGTTTAAACAGTGTTCAAACTTGGCCCTTGTAACCACCTTGGTCAATATATCTGCAGGATTCTCCGTCGTGTGAATCTTCTGGAGAAGTATCTCTTCCTCTTCCAGAATTTCCAGTACAAAGTGATAGCGAACATCAATGTGCTTCATCCGTGCATGAAAGACTTGATTCTTTGCTAAGTGAATAGCACTCTGACTGTCAGAATAAACCTCAAGTTGTTTCTGACCAACTCCCAAGTCTTTAAGCAACCCATGAAGCCAAATTGCTTCCTTCACAGCCTCTGTAATCGCCATATACTCTGCCTCTGTTGTAGACAAAGCCACCGTTGACTGCAAGGTAGACTTCCAACTAACTGGCGCTTTTGCTAAAGTGAACAAATAACCTGTTGTAGACCGTCGCTTATCAAAATCTCCTGCATAATCAGAATCACAATATCCAACTACACAATGACCAAGTGATTCAACTTGCTCAAATTCTAATCCAACATCTGTGGTATTTTTAAGATACCGTAGAATCCATTTCACAGCTAACCAATGACCCCTTCCTGGATTATGCATGTACCTGCTCACAACACTAATAGCTTGTGAAATATCTGGTCTTGTACACATCATTGCATACATCAAGCTTCCAACTGCATTTGCATATGGGACTTTCGCCATGTATTCTCGCTATTCATCTGTTGTTGGAGACAACCGGCTACTAAGTTTTAAATGAGGAGCAAGTGGGGTACATACAGATTTTGTATCTTCATGCATACCAAAACGCTGTAATACCTTCTTCAAATACTGCTTCTGTGTCAGCCAAAGCTTGCCTCTCTCTCTGTCCCTGTTTATCTCCATGCCGAGAATCTTTTTGGCTTCCCCCAAATCCTTCATCTCGAACTATTTACTCAGTTGAGCCTTCAATCTGTCAATCTCAACTTGGCTCTTTGCTGCTATCAACATATCATCAACATATAAGAGTAAGTAAATGTAAGAACCATCTTGAAGCCTGCGCAAATACACACAATGATCGTATTTGCTCCTTGTATACTTCTGACCCTTCATAAAACTGTCAAATCGCTTGTACCATTGTCTTGGAGATTGTTTCAATCCGTACAATGATTTACTTAGTTTACAAACCCAATTCTCCTTACCAACAACCTTGTATCCATCTGGCTGAGTCATATAGATTTCCTCCTTCAAATCACCGTGCAGGAACGCGTTCTTCACATCAAGTTGAGCTAGCTCCAAATTCATCTGCGTTACCAAGGCCAACAAAATTCTAATGGATGAATGTTTAACAACTGGAGAAAATACCTCATTATAATCAATTCCCTCCTTCTGAGCGTAGCCTTTAGCCACCAATCTTGCCTTATAACGCATCTCATCTTTATCAGGAAATCCTTCTTTCTTTGCAAATACCCATTTGCATCCAATAGCCTTCTTGCCCTTCGGTAGTTGTGTCAGCTTCCACGTCTTGTTCTTCTCAAGAAATTGTATTTCTTCTTCCATTGCAGCTGCCCATCTACCACTTTCTGAACTTCGGATGGCTTCTGGGTAGGTGGATGTAACATCATCAACAACTGGAAGTGCATAAGCTACCATGTCAGTAAAACGAGCAGGTTTTTGAATCTCTCGTCTTTGCATTCTAACTGCAATTGGCTCCGATTGCTGTTGAGGTTCTTGGGTAGGAACCTCTTCCTCATCTGACTCTTCTTCTGCCCTCGGAGAGTCTCTAGTGGTGCTATTTGCTGGAATCACCACTGTCTGTTCAAACTCTATCTGTTTTGGAATACACTCTACCTGCTGCGGAATACCATCAACCCCTTCTGGATTTACCTTTTGCAACATGGCAGATTCATCAAAGGTAACATCCCTACTGATTATCGTCTTCTTTGCCTCTAGACACCATAAACGGTATCCCTTAACTCCAGCATTGAAGCCCATAAATAGAGCCTTCTTTGCACGTGGATCCAACTTTGATTCATTCACATGATAATATGCAGTAGAACCAAAAACACGCAAAGTATTATAATCAGTAACAGGTTTTTCGGACCATACCTCTAAAGAAGTCTTTCCCTCTATAACAGATGATGGAAACTATTGACGAGATGTTGAGCATAATTTATTGCCTCAGCCCAAAATTTTTTGTCTAACCCAGCATTAGACAGCATGCAACGAACTTTCTCCACCAATGTCCTGTTCATAGGCTCCGACACCCCATTCTGCTGTGGTGTTTTTCTGACTGTGAAGTGCCGCCTTATGCCACAATCTTGACATACCTTCAGGAATGGATCGCTCTTGTATTCTCCACCATTGTCTATTCGGAGAATCTTGATCTTCCTCCCTGTCTGGTTTTCAACTTCAGCTTTCCACTTAAGGAAAACTCTAAGCACATCATCCTTATTTTTCATAGTAAACACCCAAACTCTTCTGGAAAAATCATCAACAAAAGTGACAAAATAATACCTACCACTGATTGACGGAGTCTTGGCAGGTCCCCATACATCTGAGTGCACATAATCCAGAATGCCCTTGGTATTATGGATTGCAGTGCCAAATTTCACTTTTCGTTGTTTTCCTAAAACACAATGCTCACAAAATTCTAATTTGCAAGTCTTCGTACCTTTCAACAATCCCTGCTTGGCAGGAATTTGCCAGGATTTCTCACCAGCATGTCCCAACCGCATATGCTACAGCTTCGTTGCTTCAGCATCCTTTTTGCTACTTGAAGTTGCCGCTACTACTGTCCCTACCACTGTACTACCTTGGTAGTAATACAAAGTATTCTTCCTCACACCTTTCAACATTACCAGTACTCCTGAAGTTACTTTAAGAACGACATCTCGCATTGTCACAACTAGGCCTTTTGATTCTAAGGCTCCCAATGAGATGAGATTCTTCTTCAACTTTGGCACGTACCGCACATCCCGCAAAATTCTGGTGGATCCATCATGATTTCGCAGCTTGATTGAACCTATCTCGGCTGTTTTACATGGATTATCATTACCCATGTAGACAACCCCGCCATCGAGTTCCTGAAATTCAAAGAATCATTCCTGAATGGGACACATATGATAGGTGCAACCTGAATCCAATATCCATTCATCTGGATGTGATGTTGAAGGTGAAACAACAAGGGAAATTTCTGATTCTGCATCACTCTTGCATTCTGCAACATTTGCATCTTGCAGAGTCTTCCCTTTCTTCTTCAGCTTTGGACAGTCCTTCTTCCAGTGCCCTTTCTCATGACAGAAAGCACACTCATCTTTGGCAACGACTCGGCCTTTTGACTTGGACCTTCTTCTCCTCCCCTTTGACTGGCTTTGCTGACGACTACGGCTGTCAACGGGTCCAAATGGGTCCGGGATACCCTGTTCCGGACCCGGACCCGGACCCGATTGACATTAGTGGTTCCGGACCCGGACCCGATTACCCGACGGGTCCAAATAAGATGGACCCGGACCCTACCCTATAGGGTCTCGGGCCGGGTCCGGGTATACCCGATAAAATTTTTAATATAAATTTATAAATAATTGACCGTTGATCAAACACATCTAACGGTTATAAAAAATTTAAATATATAAAATATTTATTATTTAAAATTTAAATCGGGTAATCGGGTAATCGGATCCGGGATACCCTATCCCGGACCCGGACCCGGACCCTATTAGAAGATATATTATCGGGTCCGGGTCCGGGTCCGGGTAAATGGGTATGACTATTGTTCCGGACCCGGAGTTATCGGGCCGGGTCCCGGGCCGGGTCCGGGTAAACGGGCAAAATTGACAGCCCTACTGACGACCTCTTGCCACCAATACTTCTTCTGTTGTCGTTGATTTTGTTTTCATCTTATCCTGCTTTCTCAATTCATGACTATACAAAGCAGAACACACAGCATCTAACGACACATTCTCCTTCCCATGAAGTAAAGTAGTTTCCAAATGTTCAAATTCATCGGGAAGAGACGATAACAACATTAAAGCCAAATCTTCATCCTCAAATTTTACATCTAAATTTAACAGGTCTGCTACTAATTGATTAAACATAGTGATGTGTTCATTCATAGTTGTACCTGGTCGGTAATCAAATCGGAACATCATAAGGAGCTTATTCTGACCACTTTTCTTCAGAAATTTGTCCTCCAATGCCTTCCACAATTTGTGCGCAGAAGTCTCGTTCTTGAAAGCATACTTCTGCTCCCTGGACAGGCACGACCTAATTGTTCCGCATGCCAACCGATTCATAATATTCCAATCCTTATCTACCACATCTTCCGGTTTCTCTTCTGCAATGGCAATATCAAGACCCTGCTGGAAAAGGGAGTCCAAGACTTCCCCTTGCCACATGCCAAAATGGCCAGTACCATCAAATATTTCTACTGCTAATTTCAAACTAGACATTGGAATTCTCGACCATGATGAAGAGGAAATTGATGTCTCCGATACTACATTTGTAGTAGATGCCATTACATAAACTAATATAGTATTCAATATTTCAAAAACAATAAGTATTGTACCAAAAATTATTCCAAGAAAATTTCCAGGAAAGATTGGAGGGTCACAAGTGGACCGCTTAAATTTTAACCTCCTTAGACAAAATTTTCCTAGATAATTAAAGCTACAATACCAAACAAACAAGCCAAGGACGAACCTTCGGCTCTGATACCACTTGTTGGGAATTTCGGGTAATAATTCCCTCTAAACAAAATTTTAGTGAATTGAAAAATATAAAACACTACGAATATACCCGACAAATAATATTGAATACTATAATCAAAAGAAAGCGATAACAACAAATAAATGCGGAATAAAAGAGATAAGGAAAGAACACACCCGAAAAAATTTTATAACGGAGTTCGGCAAAATTTTGCCTAGTCTCCGAGCACCACTCAAGCAGTCCACTTTTATTTATAGTAGGAGAAGAGTTTGCAAATTTGGGATACCATAAGTGTGAGAGAAGAGTCATTTTTATAGGGATCAAATCTACTCATATTTTCATCAACTTCCAATGTGGGATTCCTAAATTAAGGCAAAAGTCAAAATTTGTTGGCCAACTATTTAGGCCAACAACCAACAGTAGAGATTATAACACTTAATAGGAGAAACCTTCTCTTGATTTAGGACAAACTATAAGCATCTAAGTCTGAATATTGGGTACTTGAAAGATTCAATACAATTTGCTTTAGATTTATCAACTTGATTTGGACTAATGAAAATGTGTAGTTTGCTTTAACAATTGATACTCTCCGACTGTTGCAACATTTTCATTTTGGCATCAAAATTGAGGCCTTGCAGAGTTCAGCTTTTAGCCGTGTAGCATAACGCGAATAAACAAAAAAAATGGCTATTCGAACCTTTTACTGGGTTCTCCTTTGAGCAAAATGTTAACATATTTGCTAACTACTTCCTTGTCTTTGAGTACAGGGCCTTGCTGTTGAAGGCATTTGGCGGGGGCAGGCAAGAAGAACATTTGGCTGGAAAAGGAAATGAAAGCCAAAATTCATTGCCTAAAAAAAAAGGAATTCTGATGCAACAGGAGATATATTTTGAATTTGTACTCTGAGAATAAATTTTATATATATCTGGGAGTTTGATGAGGGACAGAGAAAGAGAAGGACATTGCAACATCAAGAGAACCATATAAATCTCTAATACATGTATATTATGTCTTTTATCACTAACTAGGAGATAGTTTCTAAGTTGAGCTTCCATGCTTAAAATCAAGCTTCTAAAGAGCCTTCAGGAGTTGAACATTTATTAGTGCTGATTTCTTCCAACCAATACAGTCCTTCACTTTGAAACCTCACCTGCACAAGGACAACAATCAGTTTACAGTTAGCATTTTGTTTCCAAGGAGCAAGGGATAAAGAAACCATCCCCCTACAATAGTAACCAATATGAAACAAAAAGGGTTCTCTCTCAAGCTAATTAAACATATGATGGTGCCTCGTGCGCTTGATCCTCGAAAACTTCGTGTGCGTATAACTGTGTTTTTGGTGTAGCAATTGCTTATGTCGGACAATACATAAGGATTTGAAGTATCGTCTAGGTACTTTGCGAAGATACCACATGACTAATACCAAGGCTATGTTTAGTAATTTCTCGTGTTTGAGAGGAAAGGATAAGATAGTGAGAAAAGTGATCACTTTACATGGTTCATAGTTGACAGAGCACTTGACAGGAAGGTGCATTGCTAGGGATCGATCAACACCAGAAATTGGAGGGCCATTGATGAGCACACACAAACATGCCTGCCCTAAACCTTTCACAGCAGCACAGCAAGTTTCAGTTGGTTGCCAGTTACTGAACGGAGCAACCGCTTGCCTACAAGGGATCAGCTCAACAAGGGCGGAGAAGAAAGACGTGGCACAAGGATGGCCCTTAGTTCCTTGCACCTGAGCAGCCATTACCACCACCACCACAATGATCAGCAGCGGCAGCAAATTTCTAACAAAAAACTTCATGCTTCTTGCAACCTGTTAATGAACTTCTCCGAAAGTGATTTTCAGTCTTTCTTGCTTGATCAAATAAATAAGCAATAACTGGGTCTCAAAGTTCATTTTATGTTTCTTTCCTAACTCCAAGTTCTGCTATGAAGTTGATAATGTACAGCATGAACACGTCTTTCATATTTGCATAACTGTAAAGAAACTCAACTTCTGTGAACTGATCTTTTCTTTTTCTTTTTCTTTTTTGCTGTAAAAACATTATGCCTAATTTAAAACATCCGTTAATTCTTTGGTTTCTCTGCACAAGTGAGATGTCATGTTGCTCTTGAACAAAATCACCCTTTAGTCATGCTTCTCCACAACACAATACCAAGCCAAGAGTATAAACTGTCAAATAAATAGCCGACCTGAGCATAGCATTTTTAAGCAGAACCATGACTGACTTTTAGGTCAACATCAAATATATAATACATATAAACCACTATCAATGCAGGTATCACCAATTTGTCAAAAAGAAATCAAAACCTTACTTATCGATTTCAGAAAGGACGAATGATACTTCATATATGTCATAATCTCCAAGATGATCACAGAATAGTTACATCCAATCTTGAGAAGCAAAACCTCTCATTAGATGTGATAAATATTAGGCCACAATTTCTTACATAATATTTTCAAGAAACTGCTTTGGAGTTTCCTGTTTTGAAGCTCCCAGTAGGTTGAAGAACTGAATGTAAATTGTTTCATGGACCATCTGAGCCCCTAGAGAAAGGATGATGACCATCTTTGGAGGGACAACCAGAAGTCCGTCCAGCATCAGGAGTTATCAAGGTTCTCCTTTATTTCCTATAAGATTAATTACAGCAAGCTCTTTTTCTACAAATTCTCCAGCACAAATGGGAGGATATTTGCCAGCAAGAGGAGTGTCAGCAAAATGACCTAGAGGTTTCAACACTGCATCTGATGCAACATGGGCAAACAGCTGATAAGCAGGGAAAAGAAAGAAAAAGTGTTAGAAGAATTTTTAGAATTGACATTTTAGCTTACTACAATTGCATCCAATAACTGAATTAAAGAATTTAGGACATAAACATTGACATCACCAACCGTGGAGGACACTCTCCAGAGGCTGCAATTTTGTTCCTGTGCTACTTTTATAGTCTCCATCGTCCTTTTAGTTACAACAACTTCATGCATTCCAGCTATGCAATGCCCTGCAGTAAGCCACTCTATCTGCATACTCAAAGAATATAGGGGAAACACACATTTGACGATCATCAGAATATAGGTCAATTATCACCGCTCCACATTCTAGAATTCAAATGACTAACTCATGAATGTTCACATTTGAGAAAACACTAGAACTCCAAGGAATGAACTGAATTTTTATGCGTGCATACATTTTTCCAGTGTAGTAAGTCAGCAATTAGCTAAAACCGCAGCATGTGTGCACTTAGAGTTAGAATTATTAGTAACATTTTCAGGAGGTTTAACTCAAAAACCTATCTGAACATGCTAGGCAAAAAATGGCACATAAAGTCTTTATTAAGAAGCCAATAGTACAATCTTGTCTCACATATCAAAAAGTCTTGTGGCCGTGATTACATCGTACTAGTTCACAACATGCTCTTACCTGTTTTCCTGTCTGAATGAGCAGACATCCTACAGGAACCTTCACCTCAACCTTTTGACCATTTCTTAGCCAAATGTTTAGTCCCGGAAACCTGCTTCTGCCATGAATTGTAAGAAAGTTAAGATCATAGTGATATCCCGCAAATACAGTGCCCTGTTGGCCATAATGACGAAGGTCGCTTCCAGTGGGTGCAAGCAGATGAGGTCCCTGAAATTTGAAAATGTGAAGCACATGTACGAGAGTCAGCATGGAGCATGATAACAAGAAACAATTAATAGGTAATTGATCCAAGTACTTTGTCAAATTAAGCAAAATACAGTAAAAGAAATTAAGTATAAACACTATTCAGATTAACAGAGAGGAAATATGTTACTAAGAAATTAAACCCTGTATCATGCAATCGACTCATCAAGAATAAAAGGTAGAAAAGAAGCGCATCTGGCTAATTCAGCAACATCTTCATGTCCATGTAGTTGTTGAAATTCCACACAAGGATATTAAAATATGTTTCCAATTTTATGCCCCCAATGTACCAACCATACCCTCTCAAGAGTATCAAGATAGCAGACGAAATCTTTATAAAAGATGACGTAAATGGCAGATATCATTTATAAACAGAGATACTGTGCCACAAACTTTCCCTCAAGTCCAGAAGTTATCTATACTGAGGGCGATCAGAATTCTCTCAAGAGATATTATCATTTTCATGCTGCAAATTGGATGCATTTATCAGCTACTTAATTTTTAAAGTCTCCCAACACTTAGAAACAAATCAGTCGCCAATAGTTTGTATCAAGATCTTAGCTTTAATCTAAGATGAGTCGCATCAGGAGTGAATTGAAGAACCAGGTACAAAGTAACACCAATCACCTCCTTCATAAGAGAAGTGAAAGCATCCTTCTGCAAGCCAAATCCTATTGCTGCCATTTCAGCAACAGCCTGAGGAAGAAAATGGCATATGTGGCATTTCAAATGAATATGTACAATAAAACAAGATTTGCAAATCCTATTAATTTACCTCTATTGCAGATATCATTTTGTAGCCCCATGAATCCATAGTGTCTTTCCATTCAGGAAATCCCTCAGGAATAACAGGCTCAGAATTCAGTTCCTAAAAGATAGGTGCATTCATTTGCGTTAGAGGTCCAAATGTCTCAAAGATTTAAAAATTCTCGAAAGATAAGTAGCTAAACCTTAAAGCAGGTTTTTGATGGTCGGGGACCAACTCTCCACATGTATCGCCACTTGGGGTCTGGTCCACTGGGTGCTGATGGTCTAAATTCTTCAGGTATTGCTCTCAGCTTCTCTTGCATTTCCTGATCAACTAGACTGCGGGGCACTTCAACTCCTTCAGGTGTCACCCCAACCTGTTTAAAGTCTCCATCAGAAGATGACGTTATAGTAACAGTTATTCCTTTAGCAATTAACCAATAACAGTTATAGTAACAGTTCAGGTATTTGCTTTGACTTAAGCTTTAGCTTTCAAATTTAGAATACATAATTCATTTTGGGCGAAACAGAATCAGCAAATGCAACTTAGTTGAAATGTTAGACTGCATCAAACTGAAGACTGCAATATCTTCACCTTCCCCCCACAGGGCACTTTTCAGCCAGCAAAATAGATTAACTTGTATTTGCAGAAATTTATACTAGCTGAGATTCTAAAGGATGAAAGGGACAGAAGAAATTCATTTTGGAACCAAATCCTACGCACATAATTAACATCATAATCTTTTTACCCACGTATCACATTTCAATTTCAACCCCTGATCAAGAGAAACAAAAGAGGTATTAGCTAGTGCTTACCCAAACGAAGGAAAATTGTCTAGACTCATTTGCTTTTTTCAAGCCTTTGGCACGTAACTTATTTGAAGACTCATACCCCACAAGTACCAATTTTAGCACAACATTGGTACTTGGAAAAAGAATGTTTCAGACCTTAATATAAATTTTTAATTTTTAGAAGCCGGGATACTCAAAAGCAGCTATGATAAGTAGCTTTTCCAGTTTTTCAGAACTTCCTAATAGTCTTCGGCTTTCAATTTTTTATGTAAAAATTCTTTTTTTTAAAAAAAAAAGTCTAGAAGTTGCTGAACATAAGCGATTGAGGATGGACCCTGCATTGCAAATGCCAAAAAAGGAACTGTAGGATTCTTCAAATACAGATTTTTTGCTTAAATATGTACTCAGAGAAAAAGATTCAATCTGGCCTCCTATAGCACAAATGCTATCACTTCAATTGACTACACAATAAAATCAGGAAGACTATTTCCTCTCATCTAACCCAGCAATTATCTTTTAACTTGTAACCGACTAAGAGAAGAGACAGTTATTAAAAATATAGACTAGTAAATTTATGATCCCCATACTTAGAATGACGTTGCAATGATAATTAGGGATAAATGTCCAATTCTCACCTGTTCTTTTCCACTATAATCCAACTTCTTTTATATAAATTTTAATATCATCCAAGTTTCAGATACAATATACTGTTTTACTCAACTGGAAGAAGAAGATCAAAGAGAAGCAGATCTTTCTTGCTTCCCATGTTCCTCTTTCTCCTTCGCGTCCGAAGATTCAAATAAAACAAAGGAAAATAAAAGTTAAAAAGAAAAAGGTTACTACTATACTTGATAGTGGAGTTGAGGGCGCTCTTGGAGGCGCTTGAATTCGTGGGGTTGCTCGAAGTACTTTTCCATCATATCTATGAACAAATCGTTGTCGTTGGCGGAGCATCTAGGGTCTTTCACTACCAAAGCTCCCGTTTCCGTTAGGGTCCGACTCACTTCCAGGCAGAGTCTCTTTGTTTTCGGATCCAGATTAGACGGGTTGGATTCGGACCCCAGCTTCATCGAGACCTCCAAATAGGGACCTAAATCGATCACCGGTAGCTCCATTCAGGCAATCGACAAAGGAACTTTTCTTCCACCTAGAATCTTTTGGAGATTTTGAGTGATTGGGAGAGACGTTTTTGGACATGAAGCCTCGGTGGTGATGGCGGGAGAATATATTTAGAGTTCTAGCGGTGGTAACCGCGCACATTAGCAGGATTCTCTTGATTGGCTGCCTCCTAATCTTCCCTCCTTATTAGGTAGCGCAGAGAACAAATTTGGAAATTTTTTAATATTTTACAAAACAAAAGAAGAAAATGAAATACCATTAGATAGCATGTGCTAAGGACTGGCTGTATTTATGTTAGGTATTCTTTTTCCTTTTCCAAAAAGCCCAAAATGAGTTAAATAAATATTCATAGGTACAAAAAAAATTTCCCAAATGGGAAGTTCAAAATGAAGTTGTTGGATAGTATTTGATATTTGGTAGGAGCCGATGCTGTTTGAGCACGTAAGGCATGAGAATTCATCTGAATTTTCCGATCTGTATAAATGGGCCATATTAACTACAAATTTTGGAGTTGGACAAAACGTCACGGTTTGCGCAATGACGAGTTTCAAGATTCCTTGCGTCCCGCTTGTGAATTCTTGCATTACCAGTTCTGCACAATTGTGAAATCTTGCCGTTGGTATTATTTTTTTAGGAAGCTTCCATTCGGGTAACCAATTAATTCAACATGAAAACGTACGAGGAGAGATTCTTCAGAACTATGACATATTAAGAGCATATAGTCATGCTGTCCTTAAAGTGACTCGAAAGCACAACCTTCACTTGACAAGCCAAGTGAATGATTGCTGGTAAAACATCTAACTGAACGAAGCCCTTTTGATTATGTATGGTGTCTACAAGGAACGATTGAGCCCAACAGAGCAGGAAAAAAGTAGAACAATTCTCAAGCTTCATTGCAAGCTGGAATGGCATATTCAGCACTGGAAACTGAGAAGATTCGTCATCGAGACCATCAGGACAAGATTTTAATCACCTGTCATATATCTGACCCATTACTACTTTCCCAAACAAACCCTAGAGCCCAAAACACACAATCATTCAATTCTAAGCCCTCTCACCCCTGATTCTCCTAGCAAGCTGAATGTCTTTGGGCATAATGGTAACCCTCTTAGCATGAATAGCGCAAAGGTTGGTATCCTCAAACAACCCAACAAGGTAAGCCTCAGCAGCTTCCTGCAGCGCAGCCACAGCGCTGCTCTGGAACCTCAGATCCGTCTTGAAGTCCTGCGCGATTTCCCTCACCAGCCTCTGAAACGGCAGCTTGCGGATCAACAGTTCCGTGCTCTTCTGGTACTTCCTGATTTCTCTCAGAGCCACAGTCCCGGGACGGAACCTGTGAGGCTTCTTCACTCCGCCAGTTGCCGGAGCCGACTTCCTTGCGGCCTTTGTGGCCAGCTGCTTCCTCGGAGCCTTTCCTCCAGTCGACTTTCTTGCCGTCTGCTTGGTACGAGCCATTGAAATTGAAGAAACGAAAAGTGAATACAACAGAAGTATATGCAATTGAACGCAGAGATTGCTGTGTGTCTGTGCACAGCGGTGGTCGGAATATATAGGACTGAGCGGAGGAGGAAGGAGGGGGAAATTTTGGGCGGTTTGAATATTTGGGTTTGGAGGAGTTATTCCACCCATTGGATTCGCATAGAGACTGACGCTTAGGATTTGAGAATAAAGGCCGAGCAAGATCTCAATCCCCGAGTCTGGTCGGTGTCGAATTGAATTCTGCCACGTATAAACTTAGACTGACAAATCCTGATTAATTTCCCGCTTTACGGAAAAGTTGTGCGCTTAATTTTTTAAATTCGATCTTAGGCGGCTTTCAATTGCATGATGAAAACAAGTACAATATGACTTTAAAATTCATGTTACTATTATTTACCCTAGAAGACAAATTGATAAATTCAATTATCAAACTATTTTTTTTATTTTATGATTGTACTTAATTTTTTATTTTATCTTTTAAATTTTTAAACTATTTTATTTATCTTAAAATTATTCTTACTTTATAGTTTTATTTTTTCTAGTCTCCAAATTATTTCTTTGCAAACTTAATAGTCATAATCATTTAATTCACGATATAATTCGCTTACAACAGGCAATGTTTTAAGGGCAAATAAGTTGCTTTGAATAATTATTCTTCTAAATAGTGTGATTTTCTCATGTGCATGAGAACTACAAAGCATATTTAAATTGAATTTCATTCCTAAATTCAATGAAATTTTACTTTTTAGATCTCATCTATCGTCTCACAAAAGATAATGTGTTTTTATAAAATTAAAAATAGAAAATCTTAAAATCAAACTCCATCTAACTGATACACAAGCAAATAAGATCAAAGGCTTCAAAGTAACATATTTGCCCTTATTAACTATTATATTTATTGACTAAAAAGATTAAAGTAAAAATTAAGAAAAATCATAAGATAAATAAAATAATATAAAAAATAAAAAATTAAATTAAAGATTAAGAACAATTATAAAGCAAATAAAATAGTTGAATGAATAAACTTGTCAATTTCTCTTACACAAAAAAAATCATGTTACAAATAATAGTGCGTACTTAAAATATAGAACGAATATAAATAGTAAATATATCAACATAAAAGTAAAGTAACTATAGTTGATTTATTTTATATATATACACACTTAGTAGGAAAATTTATCTTAGATAAGAGTCAACGTGGAATCAAAACGCTAGTTCTTAAAATTGCAGTTCTTCTTTCTCGGTTGTGAGTTTTTCGAATTTGCAGAGGACAACTATCAACTAGTAATATTAATTCTTTCAAAAAAAATAGTAGTATTAACTATTCATTAAAAAAAACAAAAAGAGAAAGCTTGTGGCATCTACTGTTTCATGTCACAGCTTAGGGTGCATTTGGATTGCTTCTACTCTGAGTCCGACACTTCCTCTTACTAGGGGCAAATTCAGGACTTTGATGTTGATAGTACTAGGATGATTGGAAATAAAGTTTAAAAATAAGAACAAAGAGTGGATAACTTAACTTGGTTTAAAGAAAGAAAATAAAGTAAAGTTCACCATCTAAGAAATTATGTTCAACCAAAGGTCAAGTTAATGAAGTTCAGAAAAAATAATTAAAAAGATACATAACAATCCAACTAAAAATAAGAGAATTAGAAATAAAAAGAAAGGCAAATTTAGACTTGTTTGGTTTTTTTTAAGGTTTATTAGCAAACTAGAAACAATTTTGGAGGGGGACAAAATATGCTTTTGGAAGGGCAAAATCCATAATTAACCCTAAATAATCAAAAACATCGTATAATGTTGGGGGCTACCGTCACCTCTAAATTTACACACGTTTCTCACAAAAAATCAAAGGTATACTCTACCAAAACATAAAAACATACAAAATTTTACACTTTTTAAATTTGCATGGATTGATAGTTAAAGAAAGTAAAGAGAACAACTAGACATGCAATGGAATTAAAGGATATAAATGACTAACAACTTATATTTGGAAAAATTTAGGGTAGTAAGATGGTTGGATTCCCTTGACCTTACGTTTGTAAACTTTTATTTGTAGAAATAATTTCTTTAACATATAGTAAATTATGAAGAAGAACTTGTCATCTAAGTAATAATCATAATTAAAATGAACTATTATTATAAGGACTTATAGAGCCATTTTCAATGGAATTAGTTAGTTTAACTAAAAAATAAAACAACTTTCATTGCATCGCCAAAAAATAAAATGAATAAAAGTCCAAAGTGCTTGTTGAGATCAAAGTGTATTTGGATTGGATTTCATTTTAAAACTCAATACAAATTTTTTATCTTGAATTTTACCTTTTGTTTTAAAAAATTATCTATTTTTATAAAATTCAAGATAAATTTTTAAAATAAATTTCCTGTTTTAATCTTACATTTGAATTATCAAAGATTCAAAAGCTAACGTTTGCAAAATCTGCACACTCCAAACCATAGGGTGCAGTACGGTAGCTTTTCAAATTCAAAAGGAAATCATTATATATAATTTTGAGTTTGATTATATATAATAAAAAATTAAATTATTTTTAACTTATCTCTTTTTCTACTCAATCTTTTCTCTCTCATTCTCTCTTTTATAATTTTACTAAAATTAATGAGTATAGTATTAAATTGGACTCTACAACACATTTAGCTAAAAAAATTACACGGACTCTTTTGCTTTTGAGATAAAAATTTAATAATTTTGAAAAAAACTAAAATTTTTTGAATTCTAAGCTACTTTTGCCCTAGTAGAACAGCCTTGGAGGGGAAAAACCTTGCAAGAATTCCTTCCAAATGGGGGCAACTCATGCTTGAGTTCTGCCTTGAAAGGCGGGAATTAATGGTGGAGTTTCATCCAAGTTACTCATTGTTCAGAATTCAAAAGAAATTAAAAAAATTTATTTATTTATCTCAAAATCGATTGAGTTCAGTGTAAATTCATTACTAATTACTTTATATAACCAAGATACTCATTAATTTTAATAAAAGTGTAGAGAAAGAATGAGAGAGAAGAGGGGGATAAAAAAAGAAAGAAGTTAAAAATGTTTAATTTTTAGATTGTTTGTAGTAAAAAAGAAAATTATATATAGTATGATGATCCAAAAACTCTTGACTTTAATAGGCCCAAGCCCACTTGGTTTTGTGTAGTGGTAATTACCTAGCTATTTTAATCCATTTATATCCTCCTTTCAAAAAAAGAAAAAAACTTTTATAATTATATTAATTGTAATATTTGTAATGATAAAATACAAAAATAATTGGAATACCAATTTGTTCAAATAATATAAAATATAGGGATGAGTATGCATTGACAAGTGTAGAATCCGAGACACTTTAATTCAATACAGAAATTTTATTAATTGAGTTAGTTTAGCTATTTGTGTCCTATATTTTTTTTGTCAAATTTTTTATAGTTTAATTACACGAGTTTTGAATTACTAATCTTGTTTTAGTGCGCTTGTCGTTGGGCTCTATGAAGCTTGGTTTGTGTCACTCTTTTTTTTTCTGCTGGGAAAAAATGCTTCAAAAATCGCTAAAGTTTGTGTTACTCTTTTATCTTACAAATAATTTACTTCTATAAAAATACAATATTAAATTTTTTAAAAATAAAATTCAATCTAAACACATCCTGAAAATGTCCATCTTTTTAGCTGCCATTAGATGCCTTGCTCTCATCTACCAAAACCTTTTGCAGTTTCTCATACCTAGTTTCATTAGGTGAAAGGAGGGAGGAAAAAGAGAAGGATGTCAATTATGATGTAATTTATGTTGTTTGATTGGAAGAGAAAATGAGGGAGTGAGAAATAAATGTTGATGGGAAGAGCCCTCTCCCATCAACAACACTTCCCTTCCCAAATTGGTGGAGTTAGAAGAGAAAAAGTGCCTTGAGTAAGAGAAAATGCATTTATGACAAAATTAACTTTTATTTTTAAATTTTTAAAAAAATTAATAAAAAAATAAAGTAATTCATTATTCTCTCTCATCTACCCTTCTCCTTCTCTTCCCACTTGAAGCAAACAAAAGTAAGGTAAATGGAAATCATTCTCCTAAGTGAGGTATTTGCCCTCTATCCCCTTCCTTTCGTGAATGAAACTACAAGCTTCGTTTAGCTGTGTTCTTTATCCCTCAAACCAAACATTTTACCTACTCCAATAGACACCCCAAGAAAAATGTCACAACAAACTTCTAATTTTGGAGAAGAATTATGAAATACTTTTCTTCCCCTCAAAATACCTTCCACATATGTCTATGGGTGTTCTTGAAATATATGCAATTCATGCTCCATATAGCTTCGGGGGATAGGGGGTGGGGGTGGGGGTGGGAAAGGCTACCTAATAGAACATCATAGTTTCAAGATTATCCCCAAAGGTGGAGATATACTTTGTTATTTTTCTACTTCATATTGTGAACTGAAACTCCCTACTCAGAATTAACTATCTTTTTTCCCTTCATAAACTTTTATCAACAAATAAAATCTTGCATAACATAAAGGGAAAAGCCCATTTGGTCCCCAAACAAAATTCTTTTAAGCTAAAATGGTCCTCAATGTATTTGTGAGTGACAAAAATGTAATATCACCACTTAACGTCCTACACTCTGGTCATGTACTCAACTTTTAAAGGTAAAATTATCACCACAATTGTTGGTAGTACATGAATAGTTATAATCTTCATTCAAATTGCATGGATCACTAGCAAAATCATCAATGGGAAGTTCATTTTGAGCATACAGTTCAAAATCACTATCCTAAAAACTATATATTTCATATTTTTGTTAACAGTTGGGAAACTAGTTGTGGTGACAATTTGACCTATAAGATTTTAGCATGTGATTAAAGTATACTTAATTTGGGTGGAAACCAAGTCGATAAGTAATGGTGGTACTCTCTCTTCCCATTGTAAACATATTGAAGACTATTTTGGTTGAAAAAACTTTAAGAATGTAAATGATGTTGTTTCATACTTTGGGGGCCAACTAGATTATTTTTCCCGTTAACAAGCTTCTAATTTTGGAGAAGAACTCTAAAATCATTTTCTTCACCTCAAAATACCTTCAGCATATGCCCATGGTAGTTCACTAATACTTCATAACGATGTCACATTACTGATTGATATTACATAATCAATCAATTCTTCATATTCTGTCAATTATTTATATTTCGCAATATATATACAAGTAGAAAACATCCTTATAAAATAGATAATAATAAAACTTTACGCTAAGTAAAGATTGAACCCTCAACCTTATTATTGAGGAGCCTTAAATTTTGCCACCAGGACAAAGTCTCATGGCCACCTCATACTTAATGTAGATTGAAAAAAAAAAAAACTACCAAATATACATTATAGTTTCAAGATTATCCCCAAGTAAGGAGATATACTTTGTTACTTTCTACTTCACATTGTGAACTTAATCAACATTAGCTTTTTTTCTTCATAAGCTTTGATAAAAAAAATAGAATCTGGCATAACATAAATGAAAATTATAAGTATACTTATTAAAATAACATTATATAATGACTTAAACTAGGATTCTTCGTAAAGAAATTACCGTCATCTCCTTGCACATGCTCGTAGGTGGCGAGAAACCCCCACCTGGGCTTCTTCTAAATCTCCAAAATAATGCACACAAAGATCACGTGGCATAAAATACAATAGCAAATTTTAATTAAGATTCATCAATAACGTTAATTAGAATTCAGTGAAATAAAAATATTTTTAAAAGTTAAAAGATGCCTACTCTATAGTTCTTGGCCTAAGCAATCGACTCAAGATGTATTGGAGCATATTTTACTGCTTCATTTTATTTCCTTTTTTTATATATTTTAATATTTATTCATAATTTCATGAGTTACAAGTAAGGATTTAATTAGTAAAAAATTATTATTTCAAGATCAACTTATTATTGAAGTATGGAGAGGTTTAGTTATTAATCATTTTCTGTGGACAATTAAATTATATTTTGAACCCTTTTACATATAAATGCTGTAAATGACATCTTTTACTTGATTGAAAAATTATTTTTATTTTCAATTAAATTTGATAGATGTTTGAGCTATTTTTTATTACTTTTACACATGATTTTCTTTAAAAAGTAAAACTAATTTGCATGAATAAGGCTTTTCAGAAGTACTCTTTCTACTAAATAGAATGTAAAATATTATTTTCAAGTAGTTTTTTAGCTACTCAAATAAAAAAAGAAAAAAATAAATATAAACATAAATAGTCGTTTGTATCCCTTCTGCAAGCTTCTTTGGTTATTGAACAAAAAAAAAAAAAAAAGAACAACAGAAGAAAAAAAATTCAACTGATTGTGATATTTGACGCTGAAAACAGGACCAAATGGTAAAATTACCACTATATATATATATATAAGGGACCATAAGGTCCATAATTCCGCCTTCCCTCAGCCACTTCTCTGTGCCCCGACTTCCTCTACCCTTTGTTAAACCTCAGCCTCCCTCAACTCTCCATTCCCCCGCTTCCTCTACCCATTCTCCCTTTTCCTCTACACTCAGCCAGCGGAGACCTGCGCCTAAGAAAGCCCTTTTGATAAAAATAGCAAACAGTTTGGGGGGGGGGGGTTGAGATTCAAGAACTTCATATATTGGTAATTCCATAATCTGCTAGTTTGTTTTGTACGATTCTGTTTACTGATTTTAGATTGTTTTCTGAATTTATCTGGGTTTTTTTGAATTTTTTGTATATCTGGTGCGTCCTTTTTGGTGCTTCTTGCAGTGTTGTATACTCATTTGTTGCTCAAATAATCTCTAATTAACGTGCTAATGAGTTATTTACTTGAACTTTCTTTTCTGGGTCTTTTTATCAGAAGATGATTGTTCATTATGGTTTTGGATTTGTTTGGTAGTTACTTGATTATAATTGAAATGGTTCCATCGTACACATGTATGTTGAATCCCGGTTAAGAAGATGTACTCAATAAAGTATTGTACATTACCTGGTATATTTCCTTTTAGAGTACGCCTTATTTCTGAAGGATTACAAAATAGAAAGCTTTATTGGTTTGAAATGTTGGTTATGTTAATGCTTGTGATTTCGTATAGGGGAAGTATCTTTAGTTCTTCTTATCCATTTCATTTGTCAATAAAATCGAAATGAGTTTTATCTGTAGGTAGTGCTAGGATTTGGTTGGTGTTTTATCTAAAGGATTACAAAATAGAAAGCTTTGTTGGTTTGAAATGTTGACTATGCAGTGTTTGCAATTTCAGATAGGGCTTCTTCGGTTCTTTTTGTCCATTTCATTTGTCAGTGGAACTGGGACATTTTTTTTCCTGTAGGTATTTCTGGGATTTGGTTGGTGTTTGGGATATTGATGGCTGGGAAGTCGAACAAAGGGAAAAATCGGAAAGGGTTCCAAAGCGCCACTAATTCGTTGGAGCCAGCCGTGCGTTTTGATGCTTCCTTGAACAACCACTCTGCAACATCTGATGCCAATGGGATCCCAGCTGCCTGTGAATCAAATGTCAACAGTGAGTCAGCGAATGCAGCCAAAGGGGACAAGGTGCAAGGTGAAATAAACACAACTGCAGTTGAAAAGCCCAAGCAGGATGAACCTCAGGCAATGACAGAGCACAAAGCAAAGCAAGGTGAAATTTGCTTTACTTCTTTTTGAACTTTTATATAGTTAAATGCTAAATTCGTGCTAACTTTCCGCTTAGTTTCAGATTTCACCTTTGGGTCCATAGGATTTCCTTTCTAAAAGAGGAGCCTATTTGTCTTATAAATAGGTCCTCCATAACCTTTTGCATCAAGGATAAATAATTGGTCGGATTTGTATGGTTTGGAGTAACCATTGCTTTGCTGGAAAGTGGAAACATTTGTCTATAGTTGCAGAATGTCCTGGTAGTGGATGATGCAAAGTGTGAATAAACATACAGTCTCTCCTGTATTGCTTGTCTTCATAGCCAAAAAGAATTATAATTTTATTGTTCCCTGGCGTTAGAGAGTCGTGGTTTCTAATATGTGGAATTGGATTTGCTAATTAGGAAAAATGTTAGCAGTTATGATATATACCTTAGTTGCATCTCTGGTTTTACTGTCTCAATCCTTTTTTCTCTCTTTGCTCCATGCAGCTTTAAATTTTAAAATGCATGACTTGGATTTAATGCACTCGAGATATCCAGCATCCATATTTGTAAACATGAGCAAAACCAATAGAGGATTACATAATGTGAAATTCCCTGGGGTTAGAGAGTCGTGGTTTCTAATATGTGGGAATTGGATTTGCTAATTAGGAAAAATGTTAGCAGTTATGATATATACCTTAGTTGCATCTCTGGTTTTACTGTCTCAATCCTTTTTTCTCTCTTTGCTCCATGCAGCTTTAAATTTTAAAATGCATGACTTGGATTTAATGCACTCGAGATATCCAGCATCCATATTTGTAAACATGAGCAAAACCAATAGAGGATTACATAATGTGAAATAGAAGAATTTCATCTATTCACTTGCTACGTCATCCTTGCTCTCTGTGACTTCTGGTATGAATGAATTTTTTTGGCTATACAACTCATGTCACAAGTATGTGTAATCGTGTACTAGCTACTATGCAGTATGTGTTAAGCCCATTCTTTTACAATTCTAGTGTAGTATGGTTCTGAATGTGTGGATATACTTATGAACTTGCAGACACACTAAAAGACACATACACATGGATATACAACATTTTACTTATGCATGAATGTAAAATTGCACATACTCAGAGATACTTTTACAATTGAAGCATAGTTAATCTTCCTACTAAGAATTCTTCTAATTCACTGATATTCGTATCTGATATAATTATGATATGTTAATTTCCTGCCAAATGCCATATACTTGCATGACGGTATTGGAACAGTTGGAAGGCAATTCCTCTTGACATGTTCCTCTTTCCTTTGTTGGAAATTCAATCTCCATAAACTATAAAAAAATCAGTCAATTGTTGGTTGCTAGATGAATGTCTTACCAGTTTCGCTTGATTCTAGGTTTCCAGTCAGTGTCTGTACAATGCCTGTCCTTTCCAATGTTGGAATATTCTTATATTATTATTTGCTACATTACAGACTAATGACCTATCCAATATTTCATCTTCTCATGCAGGCGAGATTCACCTTTATCCTGTCACTGTCAAAACCCAAAATGGCGAGAAGCTTGAATTACAAGTAATTTCTCTCTCTTTCTTGCATATGAGCAATTAAGTATATCCTTCCAGCAGCTACAGCTGTTACTATTTCTATATTTTACAAGTGTTTTACTGCCTAATTTATTTAGGGTTTCTTTGCCAATTTCTTCAATGTTCCGCTTCTGCAAGTTGTTTCAATTGGACATTTGTGGACTTTAGAATAGTTTATTTGTGGTTACAGTTGAGTCCTGGAGATTCAGTTATGGATGTGAGACAGTTTCTTCTTGATGCCCCAGAGACGTGCTTCGTTACTTGCTATGACTTGTTACTGCACACCAAGGATGGTTCCATTCACCATCTAGAAGATTACAATGAAATTTCTGAAGTTGCAGACATTACAGTAGGAGATTGCTTCTTGGAGATGGTTGGAGGTATGTTAATGCTCTATGTTTACTGCTTTAGCATGCACTACTTGAAATTATTCATGAATACTTGCTTCCAAAATTGATGTATTGCATTTGCAGGGTATTGTAATTTGCTAAGAGGCTTTCTAACTTTATGCATCTACTAACAGGTAATGAGACACTATTTAGTTGCTCTAACACTACTATTATTGCAGCATTATATGATGATCGATCAATTAGGGCTCATGTTCATCGAACCAGAGAGTTGCTTTCTCTTTCCACATTGCATTCTTCGTTGTCAACATCACTTGCACTGCAGCATGAGATGGGACAGAGTACATCTGGAAATTCAGGAGGTTGCCAACTTGTGTCGGATTCTATATGCTCTCTATCCTTTTCTATTATCTTATTTCATGTTTTCATTATGTTACTAAACTCAGATTCTTATAATTTGGATGGGATTCTTAACACAGTTTTTTCTGCTTGCTTATTTTTAGATCCTTCAAAAACTGAAGTAGTGGAGCTTGAAAGTTTGGGTTTTATGGACAATGTTTCCTGTTCACTTTCTAATTTGTTCTTGCCCAAGTCTAAAGAGATCCAGTGCGTGGAGAGTATCGTTTTCTCCTCATTTAATCCCCCTCCTAGCTTCAGAAGGTTATGCGTTACCTTATGATTGCATTTCTTATAAGTTTCTTTTGCTACATGAACTAATTAAGGTTTTCCTTATGGAATATGCAAGTATTCTGAGTCTTTTTCTCTCTTTTCAGGCTTTCTGGAGATCTGATTTATTTGGATGTGGTGACAATGGAAGGCAATAAGTACTGTATTACAGGGACCACAAGAACCTTTTATGTCAATTCAAGCAGTGGAAATGTTCTAGATCCACGGCCAAGTAAATCTGCTTCCGAAGCCACAACTCTTGTTGGACTTCTGCAGAAGATTAGCTCTAAGTTCAAAAAAGGTAAGGGTAATGATGGAACCAGATATTCTGGTTCTTTTTTGTGTTTGTCTCCTAATTACTAAATAGAGCTGTCACACATTTTGCTATCTTTTGGCATCAAGCTTTTCGAGAAATATTGGAGCGAAAGGCTTCGGCTCATCCTTTTGAGAACGTACAATCTCTATTGCCCCCAAATTCATGGCTTGGAGTGTATCCTAGTCCTGGTAAGAAAGTATTGAAATAAGTTTGATTCCAGTGAACATTGAATTTTATCCTAGCCCTGAATTGCCTTTTTTTTTCCTTTTTGTTCAGCAAAGATTTTATTAATTTATTTTGATATTAGATTAGAGTTCAAATAGATATTGGAATTGCAAAAGCTGGATGCATTTATCATTTTTTCTTTGTCCATGGAGTGGGCCGTTTATGATGTGGATCCTTGTCCTGATGGAACTAGGAGTAATTGGCTGCCTTATTGCAAAATAATAGTACCTGTTTTGAAATTTTAGTACAACGCAAAAAGAATTAGTGTAAATATTTTAGAGTGGATTTGGATTGATACTCAATCCAAATGCAATTCTCACACAAAAAAAAAAAAAAAAAGTCAAATGAAGGTCTGACTATATCTGAAAAAAGAAAAAAGAAAATTTCACTTTGAGTTTCAATGCAAGTCCACCCGGCACTTTGGTATTTTGATTTTATTGTCCTGGAAGCTGCAGTGAGGAACTGGACTAAGCGTTGCTTGACTCAAATCTTTTTGTTGCTTTTACAATTCCCAGATGTACTATTTGACTTATGGTTTTAAGCACCTTGCAGTAAATAATTTTTTTTCTTGGTCTATTGATTATGTCTTATTTTCTTATAGTATGTTTGGAGTGAATTGGAAATTAACTTCAAGAGTTGCAGCTTTCTTTGAAATAGTTATAGTACCTTGTAGCTGTGGACTAGGAGCTAATGTTTGTTTTCTTGAATTGTTCTAGAGATTTACTAACTTTTACCTTTTAAGTTTCTAGAACTCTGTTCTCATCCCCTAATGAGGTCTTTCTCTTTTTAGATCATAAGCGTGATGCAGCCAGAGCAGAGAATGCACTAACTCTTTCTTTCGGCAGTGAACTGATTGGAATGCAGAGAGATTGGAATGAAGAGTTGCAGTCTTGCCGAGAATTTCCCCACTTGACCCCTCAGGAGAGGTGTTATCATTTCCTTTTGTATCAGCTGCTTTAGTATGCATAGATAATTGAAATATCTGTTCTTCGAATTTTCACATTCTTTACGATTTTTAAGCTCCTAAAGTTGCAAACAGATCTAGTTGCTTCCAATATTTATTTCTCTCTTATATGGATTATCTTATACAGGATATTGCGGGATCGGGCTCTTTATAAAGTGACCTCTGACTTTGTTGATGCAGCCACTAATGGTGCTATAGGAGTCATCAATAGATGTATTCCACCAATTAATCCAACCGATCCAGAGTGCTTTCATATGTTAGTAGTCTTTTATAAAATATGCAAGTTGTTCCTTGATAATTCCAGTGTAACTCTCTTATATCATTATAGTTTCTTTTTCTTGTATGAATGTGATCTCTCAATATTTGAGTACGACCAATTGTTTGAAAAAGTTTCACCCTTGTGCAATTTAGAGATTCCCCTTATATTGTGTCCTTGTGTTAGAGCTTTAACTGTTCCGTTAGTTCTTTTTTCATAGTACAGATTCTAGTTCCTAACTTTTCTCTCTTCTTAAAATATCTTCCAATTATATAATGTTATCTTCTTAGTGCATGTTTTTGTCCTGTGAACTTTCTACTTGCTGTAAATTACTAACATTATTGTAATGGGAAGATGAAATGGAAGAATGAGAAATGGCCCAGAGATGTTGGTTATCCTTTCTTATCTAGCAAGTACGCTTCTCTGTTTCACTCTTGTGCCCATGTACACCCTCAGAGATTAAATAAAAATATATAAATCATTGGATAACAAGGCAAAAGACACAAGAGTGACATAGACATTCTGTTCCCCCCAAATTCTTTTAACATGAAAGAAGAGTGATTAAGAATATTAATGAAACTCAAGCAGTAAATCAATCTTGTTGCTCATTTTCCCTTCCTTTCTCTGATTTCCATTCTGCAGTTAAATGTTCTTGATTATCCATATATGATCTTTTTTGCTGTCTCCTTATAGCCTACCAATCATTTCTTTTGATATCTGCTGTAATTTTCATTCTAGGTATGTGCACAACAATATATTCTTCAGTTTTGCCGTTGATGCGGACCTTGACCAGTTATCAAGGAAGAAAGGACTAGATGCTAACTCTAAAACTGAGAATACAGGCTCCCAGCACGTTATGTCTGAGAGGATAGGCAACCATTCACCACATGGAGGCAGTAGAGTTTCAGAAAAGTCTGATGGCAGCAATGCAGAAACAATAAATGGTGGATTGGATTTGGCCCCTGATGTTCCTGCTGAGAACCAGCTGGCTGAAAGTGAACAAGCTACTTATGCTAGTGCAAATAATGACTTGAAAGGCACGAAGGCATACCAGGAAGCTGATGTACCTGGATTGTACAATCTTGCAATGGCAATAATAGATTATAGAGGTCATCGAGTAGTAGCACAGGTTTGCTGCTTTCCAATTTTCCTTTTTGTAGTTATTGCCTAATATCATTTGCATTCTCACGTAAATTCATGAATGACGTGATATTTCATTTCTTTCCAAACTCACTTTATTCTATAAAGCTTTCTTTGAGTAATTAATGCATAGCATCATTCTCACAACTAGTTTAGCAAACATAGTTACAATTTTCACTTTCTTGTGTAGTTTCTTTATCTGTTCTTAAAATGGATAGGGAGTGGCATTCTATTATGAAGACTTCTTTGTAATGCCAACTCTTGCTGGCAGAGTGTTTTGCCAGGTATCCTTCAAGGTGATAAATCAGACTCCCTTTTGTATGGCTCTGTTGATAATGGGAAGAAAATTTGCTGGAGCGAAGAGTTTCATTCCAAGGTAAGAATAATCTTCTCACCTGGCCTTGAAGTTGTTCTATATTGATTTTGTCATCCAGTAACTAAAGAAATTCTTTTAGATATTTTCCTCTCCTCCTGCCAGCCATCTCTTTTGTCATTGTTAAGAAACAATTCTAACTTGAATGCCTCAGATATATCTTATCAAGAATGTTTCTGTAATTTTTTAGAAATTCCAAAACTAGCAGTCTCATGAAAATGGGTAATGTAAGGAAAAATGTTTTTTCTGGAACTTGAAGGTTTCTGTCTACCCATTTGTTTACTTCTCTTTCTTCCTAAATCACAAGATTAGTGGTATCTGATTTGTGTTTGTTTTTCTCCAAAAAGTAGTAACTGTAGTTTTCCTCATTTGATTTTTTCCCTAAAACATTTTACAAAAAGTTGCTGGTAGCTGAGATAATATTTTCTTTGAAATTGGAGAACTTAAAATGATTTCTTTAGTTTGATACTAAACTTGTTTGCTATGTGAGAAAATTTGTATCTATTATGTTCTGTGTTCACTTTCTTTTCTGGGAATTATGCCACCCTTATTCCTTTTAGGTTGGTGGTTTGGATATGAGAGTTTTAGCATTTACGGGTTACTGGTTTGCTTATGAATGAATATTGTAATTGCCAAATCTGGAGTTCTAGGATTTAGCTATTCTGTACATTTTCTTTCCTTTCTTGTCCTCTTTTTGGTTGGTGGTTTTAGAATTTACTTTAACAAGCAATCGATATTTCACGATCAAGGGTGTAATACTCTTTGTAGTAGCGGTCCTTATATATCGTATTAACAATCGAAATATGGTCGAAAGAAAAAATCTCTATTTGATAGGACTTCTTCCTATACCTATGAATTCCATTGGACCCAGAAATGATACATTGGAAGAATCCGTGGGGTCTTCCAATATCAATAGGTTGATTGTTTCGCTCCTGTATCTTTGATTAGATTATCAAAATGAAATAAAGATGGTCTCAGCAATCTGCTTTTCTTGAAGATAGAAAGTCCTGCTGTTTCTGATATATAATCCACATCCATTTTTCCCCTTCTGAGAGTAAACCAAACATGCTTCATTTTCATCTCATGTGTGCTAGTATATCTACGATGCCACCAGACTGCTAAGTTTTCTCACTTCCTACAGTCTCTCCAATCAAAAGAAGTGCTGCACAGATGTGCCCTCATTGTTGTCTTTCCATATGCATGGAACTATATCTTAATACTTTAATAGTCTGATGACATATAAATGAGTCCAAGTGCGAGCATCCTATTCATCCTCTCGCCTGGCGTTTGGACCTATAACATGATTTCAAATTTGACATTCTTCCGCATCTAGTTTTAGTAAATAATTCTTCGTCCCATTTATTTCTGGTAGTAGAAATCTTACTAGGAGCTTTTCTAGCCCCTTTTCTATCGTTTCCTTCTTTACAAATTGTTTTACCTTTTGCAGCCACAAATTTGTGGATCTGTTAAAATTCGTTAATTAGTATTATACCTATGTATCTCGACATTGAATTAATCCTCAGCTTATGTGCTCTTAGGTGTCAGAAGCTGCAAAACGTCTTCATTTGAAAGAGCACTGTGTCCTGGATGGATCGGGCAATGTTTTCAAGTTGGCTGCACCAGTTGAATGCAAGGGCATTGTTGGTAGTGATGACAGGTAGTAGATACGATTTGCAGGGTTTTAATTTGGGTCCTCTCTTAATTTTCTTCAAATTCTATTTTCTTAACTTGTCCTCCATTATTGATTTGTTATTTGCATTTTACCTTTTTTGATAGGTTAAAAAAAAAAAAGAAGAAAACTATCTGCACTGTTTTGCACATTAATGTATTCCATCTCTCCTCGCAGTTGTCTATACAATCTTGCTTGTCATAGTTGCTTTCTGAACAAAACGGTTGCAATCAGTGGCTCTGTGTTGGTGGGCTTACCCTTATCGAATTAAATAGCTCTTGCTTAATTAGACATACAAGAAATGTGTGGGAACTTGTGTGATCATTCCTACCACCACCTAGTTGGGAAGGGGTTGATCAATATAGGATCTCTGAGAAGTTTGATTCATCTTTAAGTTTGAATGAGGTTTCCAAACTTCAAAATTTTAGACATTCTCTATACTTTTTGTAATATTTTTGGTTGTTAGTATAATTACTCAGCGGGAGCATGAATTATGTGATCCATACATTCTTCTTTTCTTTTTTTGAGCTTAATTTTGCATCTTTCTTGTTCCAACTTTCTGTAATGTGCAGGCATTATCTCTTGGACTTGATGAGAGTCACTCCTCGTGATGCAAATTACACTGGACCAGGCTCCAGATTTTGTATACTGAGACCTGAATTGGTAACTGCATTTTGCCATGTAAGTTCTACTATAGAATTTTCTTGGTCTTGCTTCTGGAATAGCTTTTCGTCAATTTTAAAACTTGAATGGCCTTATTTGGCTAGGTGGAAGCTGCAGAGAGGTCAAAATCTCAAGGGATCTCAAACAGTGAGGTCCCTAGAACTACTGATTCTTCAAACATTAATGATACTGAAGCAGTGGTGAATGACAAAGAAAATGCTAATGTTACTGCTTTTGACGATCAGGTAAAATCGATATAAAGTTTTTGATCATATGAAAGACTTCTGAAGGTGCACTATAAATTTCCTGGGATTTTATGAAGTATGCCTTCTTTAGGGAATGGTTTGTGAGAATTGAATTGGTTATAAGTCCATACTCATGCCTTGATATATGAGTGCAAATATCATCTGAAATCTTGCACTAAAATGTTGTGTTAATTGTATATGCATACTCTGCATTTCCTGCCACTTTTTCATGATCAGTTTTAGGGTGCTGGGTTTGTCAAGTTGGAAATGTATTTTTATTTTTCACCACAGATTTATTAGCCTGATTATATGATTCTTTGTAATTTAAGATAAAATTTTCTTCCCTGACAGCACCTTGCTTCCTTATGAAGAACTTCGACTATGGTCCTAAAGGAAACATAATAAACATGCTTAGGGTTTGGAATATTGGCACAACAAGATCTCTGAATTATTTGTTGTAGTATCAAAACATAAATACTATCACTCGTAGGCTTTAATTGTTCATTTTTCTGTACAAGTGTGTTGGCGCGTTGATGATGTCAAGATTGTTTTTAAAGTCTGCTAAAACAATTGAAAAATTATTTATTTATTTTATTGCTTTTGGTGGTTTCCTGGTTAATTTATAATCATGCTCTATGGTTTCACGTCTTTATTTTTCCATTTCAACTATTCTTTTAGTTATTGATTCCAATTTGTTTCTAGCTGCTTTCTGATAATTCTGGTAACACACCTGACGGTTTTCCATGGCAACTTTTGGATTATTCTGCATCATTTGAACTCCTTAAAAGCAACAGTTATAATGCTGAATTAACATAGCAGTTAGAGTGATCATGGATCTGTTTCTGACCATTAGCAGCATTATTTACTAAATGCTGGGTTTGATATATTATTGTTAGCTCAGGTACAGATATGGTGTTGTGGTTCTGATGTTGCGGGGTCCTAAGTTCTGCCTTTTATACTTGGAATCTAAATTAGTACTCAAAATTGTTTTATATCCTTTTTAACATGAGCAAAATCAGCTGAGTATCTGTACTACAAATCTTGTGAGATTTTGTCTGATCTTACTCAAGTTTCTTTCATAAAGAAAAGTTGAGTGAATGTAGAAACAATTTGGTAGTCATTTTGCGTGTGCAATAGCATGCATGGAAATGGCCTTCTGTGTAAATTGTTGCTCTTGCTCCCACGAAATTCTTATCTTTTTATCTGATTTTGTTGTGTGAATATTGAAGCTTCACCTAGTATAGTATCTGCATGATATAAAACCTTATACCTTGTGCTTTTCAGAATGCAGAGAAAGGTAAAAAGGATTCTGTTGAAGAATGTGGCTGTGAGTCAGAAAATAAAAATATAAATCAGGAAACACTGTTTAATCCCAATGTTTTTACTGAGTTCAAACTGGCTGGGAGTCCAGAGGTGATTGATTCTTCTCTTGTTCTTGTTTCGGTCAAGATTCCCTGTTCTTAATCTTTTTTCCCTTTGATCCTCAGGATATTGCTGCAGATGAGGAAAATGTCAGGAAAGCAAGTCTTTATCTTAAAGATGTGGTTCTTCCAAAATTTATTCAAGATCTATGCACACTTGAAGTTTCGCCAATGGATGGACAAACTTTGACCGAGGCACTTCATGCTAATGGGATTAATGTTCGCTATATTGGGAAGGTATGTAAAAAATCAGTTTTGTTTCACTCTTTTTATCCTAGTTAGTTTGAACTTCCTGTAAATGCAGATTTCTATTTTAGCCTCAACTTTAGATTTCAATCTTTGCATTGGGGGTTCAAACTTGTTTTAATGTTAGCTTTTCTGTTCTTTCTTCTGGGACACTTTACGCATTCATGAATTGGAATATTTTTTAATCCTTCTCCAGGTTGCTGAGGGCACAAGACACATGCCTCATTTATGGGATCTTTGCTCAAATGAGATTGTTGTAAGATCTGCAAAGCATATACTCAAGGTGATTTAGCTGCTGCTTCCCTTTCAGCTTCTTCACCTCATGGGGTTTATGTGGTGATGCTTTCTTTGATTGCTCCGTTGATGGATGACTGAGGAAGATGATTTCTGTAATAGTTTGAGAACCCACCCTACATTGCTTGATAGGCCTAAATGATCAATAATTTCTGGAAATGTGTTTGCCATAAGGCTGACTAGTTGTCAGGAAGACATGGCCCTTGGCTAATTTGAATTTTTTTTGGGGGGGATGCATGTAAATGTTTGACATATATCTTAGTTTCATAATAGCTTTTTCTGCGCATTCTAAGACAGCTGTGCTCCTTCAGTTTCACATTTTATGGAGGTCTAGTGAGTGAGGAAGTTGGATTTAAATTGAGCGTGAATTGCTGGATGTAACAATGTGAGTGACGCTGGCAAATAGCCACAGGTGTTCCTAGTTTGTAATCCATGCCAACTCATTTGAATTGAATTATATTTCTAATATCTAACTGGAAATCTGCATGTAAATACCAAGTAAATAGCTACGCTAATAATGTCCTTTGGATGAATGGTTTGAAGTTGGGATCTGTGGCTGTTGTTTTGTTGAAATAATGAGATTGGTTAGTGGGTTTAGAGTAAGCTTTTGTGGTATTCTTTTGAATGAGTCTTATAATTGCTTTAATGAGTAAATTCTTTGACTGTTTAAGAAAAAGTGGAAATGATGTTCAGTTGGCCAATAGCAATCAGTCACTCCACAGTCATAAGGTTAATCTTTTCAGTGCTTTGTACACTGAGCCATGCCCCTCATGAAGGGAGGAAGTTTTATTATAAAGTAGCTATAGATGTCCATGGGATTCCTTATGAGTTTTTTTACTCACCTTTTATTGTATGCGTATTCTAGCTAGAAAGAATAGTAATGGTAACCTTTTGATGCACTGAACTGTTTTCATTTTAGATATCTGCTTTAGCATGAAATAAAAGACGAGTTTTTGGTGCCCATGCTACCTGTATGTTGGACAGTTATGAGAAATCAATGCCCCTATTTATTTGTCAAAGCTATGAGGTCTGATGCAAATGGTAGTATTAGGAAACTGTTGGTTCTGCAGGCTTCGCAAGTCACTTACTTGCTGTTAAGTCCTTGTCTTGTGCAGGACATCTTGAGAGATAGCGAGGATCATGATCTTGGAAATGCTATTTCACATTTTTTCAACTGTTTATTTGGAGATTGCTCTAGCAAGGGCATCACAAACAGTACTAACTATAGAAGCCAAAAGAAGGTAACACTTTTATATATCTTCAGTGTTGCTAGTTTCTTATTTAAGATTTCTCGTTTATTTTGATTTCCTTGCCTCTTATTAAAGATCTTATTATTTTCTCTCCTCGTTTTGATCTTATCAAGTGAAATTTAGCATTTAACCGAAAGATTATTGGAAGAGATTTTCTACATCTTTTTCACCTGAAAGATTCTGTTCTTTTGTTGTAGGACACATGAAAAATTTGTAGCATTTGTGATTGTGAAACTTCTAATCTGAAAATTAATAAATGTTGTAGGATCATGCGGGCCATCAACCTTCATTGAAGTCCTCAAAGGGTCAGGCAAAGTTGAAAAATCGAGAATCTGATAAGAAGAAGCAGTCCCTATTTCTGGGTATTACCTCTGATAGTTTGTGGTCTGCCATTCAAGAATTTACAAAACTCAAATTCCAGGTACTCTCTTGTGTTGGTAGAAGTTTCTCAGTTGGCTTGTACAGATCTCTGATGTTGGAAATAACTACATACATTCACCTCTTTCTTTTTCTGTTTCTGACAGTTCGAGTTGCCTGAGGATGCAAGATTGCGTGCAAGGAAAATTCCAGTTATACGCAACCTTTGCCAAAAGGTACTTTCATTTAGGACCTGTGCAATTTATTTATGAGATGCAAAATGGTTTTGGGATCTATACTTGCTGAAGATTGCTTGTGTTTGTGAAAAATGTGTAACAGGCAGTTTCAATTGTACTTTTGAGTTTTTTTGTCTGTTGCATTATCACTAAAGTTTTTTCTGGACGGATATATTCTGGTTATCTTTGAGAGTGGCACGCTGTTTTCTGTTCAATTTTCTTTTTAGGCCCCTTTGGTATTTATTTCCGATATTGGAGGCATTCAATTATGAATTCAATTCTTCACTTTACACCCTTTTGCATTTTCAGAAATATCTCCATGTGTAGCATTCCTCTTTTTCAATCTATTTGTGTCCAACTATGCAATGTACTGCATTATTTTAGTTTAAAGTTTGACATGTAAAACTCAGATCACGAATGGTAAACCAGGCAAACCAGAAGATTCTGGATTCTTGATATGATATTGGTGAATACATATACCATCACCACAAAAAATGGGAGACATTGAGCAAATTAGGCCCCAAGGTTGGAAAAAATTATCTGGGCGGCATACAATGTTAAGATTCTCCTCTGTTTTGAAATATAAGTCATCTTAGATGGAGGAAGTTGTTTCATAATTTAAAGTCATTTTACACCTTTCAAGGAGTATTTATTAGTATGTTTTGCCCAACTCTATCCCCCTCTCTTTCTTTATTTATCAAGGATGTTGTAGTTATTATGTTACAAATGTCTTATGGTTTTCACAACTCTTAATTCTTGTACAAGAGGCTAAAAAGACTTATATTTTGAAAGGGAGAGAGTACTACTTTGGTTAGTATTTTGTAGATTGTAGATCTCAGATAATTTCTAAGGCAGAAAATTTCACATAAGCTGCATCCATTGGAAGGCATATTTTTAGTTTTTGAGCATGGATGCAGTTAAATGTTCTGGTTCTTAGGTATTTCTGAGTAGACATTAGGATGTGTTTTCCGGTTGTTACACTGAAGGTGCCGAAGGTGTATCTTTTGCATATATGGCCACTTGGATTGTTCACGATTCAAGTCATATGTAATCTTGGGTTTTTATCAAATGAATTTTGCTTCGTCTTAGTCAGCTTACTTCTTTTATATCTGGTGCCAATTTGTTTATGTGGCCTTCAGCTTATTTCATTCTCATGTTGTGCTGCATTTGTCATCCAAATTTAATTTTTATTTGGCTCTCTGGAACATATCATTCTGTTCAGAACTGTAAGTGTGTATTTTTACTAATTAAGTCAAGGATCTGAACAGGTAGGCATTACAACTGCTGCTCGTAGATATGATCTGGATGCTGCGGCTCCTTTTCAAGTGTCTGATATTCTGAATCTCCAGCCAGTTGTTAAGCATGCTATTCCTATCAGTTCAGAAGCAAAGGATCTTGTGGAGACTGGAAAGGTTCAATTGGCTGAGGTATGGACTGTTTCCATCTGTCATGAATCAAACTTCAAATATATTGTTTTCACCACTATTTTTGAGTCTATGCATGGGGAAATGTTTAATTCTTAGATTAATTTACATTTCAAAATTTGAAAAATTTACAGACAACATTATCATCCTAGGCAGTTTACCCTCGTCTCCAGAAATGATTGCTATCAGTAGTTGCAATTAACAATTAACAATTGAAACACTAGGCTACATGCTTCAAATTTCAATCCTCTTATTATTGGATTTTAAGTAGTCACTCATCCGAAGAAGCTTTTTTTAGTAATTTAGAATCATTTTATTCATATTAGTTCATGTGTTCTTCAAAAATGCTGTTTAAAAGTTAAAAGTTGTGCTAAGTTCTGTTGGATTTCTAAGTACAAAACTTTAATTTGGCTATAATTCAAAGTTTCTGAATGGTTGTAGTCCTGTAATTTTAACCTCTTTTAAAGTATAGATTTGTTAAAACCTTTGCATCTGTATCAGGGAATGCTTAGTGAGGCATACATATTGTTTTCTGAAGCATTCACAATACTGCAGCAGGTATGTTTACGTGCTGTTTCTTGTATTTGTTTATATTTCACAGTTCAAACAGCTTTGTGAGTTTCTCAATGTCATGTGTTATTTAACTGCAGGTTACTGGTCCAATGCATAGGGAGGTCGCCAACTGTTGCCGGTAATCAATTTTTATTTGATTGCAGTTTAGATGATATTGTGCAATGTGACTCCATATGTGGAACCGATACCACTGGGGTCTCGGTCTGGTATCTTTCTGATTGGTTAATGTCTTATGCCATCTATTCATGGATGTCCAGAATTTTCCTTTTGCTTCTTTTGCATTTTTGGTAAACATTTCCTTACCTTTTCTTTTCCCCTCCCCACCCAACACCCCCCTCCCCCCCCCCAAAAAAAAAAAGAAGAAAAAAGAGTAAAGATAGAAACAAAGGTTTTGGGGGTGCAAGTTATGCTAGGTACTTCCTCTTTTTAGTTCTTAAAGCAGCTTAGGCAGAGATGTTCCACGGTGGGCTTTCTTGTGAACTCTTCTGGCTGTGTTGCATTGCTATTTTTGTCAGAGTTGTAGTATTATTTAAAAGTTTACAAAATCTGAAGCCTGTCTATTGTGGTTGTATTATTTATAAGTTACAAAATGTGGAGCATCTGTCTATTGTTCTTTTGCCTCACAAGTTGATTTAATCTTCTCTTCAGAACTAACTTGTGTTGGTTTTGTATTTTTTTGCAGCTACCTGGCAATGGTTTTGTATCATGCTGGAGACATGGCTGGTGCAATAATGCAACAACACAAGGAACTTATCATAAATGAACGCTGCCTGGGACTAGACCACCCTGACACTGCTCACAGGCAAAATTTTCTCTGTATTTGCTGCCGTTTGTTTTCTGCTTTATGTAGCCAAAAGGTGCATTAATTGTGATTCGGGCATAGTATCTTCAGGAATGAACTCCTGCATTACTGAGTTTGAGCAGGCATACGTATATGGACACTTGATAACCTAATCAAGTATATATGCTTGTGAAATACTGATGATTTCATTCCTTAAACCAAAGAATTTGAGTTACCTACTTTGGAGATGTAGATTGTCTTCAATGCTTGAGCGCAGGATAATGTAGGGTCAAGTTGAACTGTTAGCTAAGGGACCTGTGAAGTACATAAGTTGTTTGATTGTAGCTTCTTTTTGCCCTTGTTTAGAAATTCAAGTTCCACATTCCCCTGTTTTTAGTTACCATCAAGAATGCCAAACTAAATTATTTTTGAAAATAAAGTCCTTGTCAGGAGGAAAAAGGGGCTAAAATGATAATTGCTACGTGCTTTGCGAATGGGGCAATAAATTTCCTAGAGAGCATGAGATGAAAAGATAGTGTTTTGAAGTATGATTAAACTCTGCCCAAATGTTTTATGCATTCTTATTCGTCTCTATATGCTCATGTGGCGTTTCTCTTTTTTCCTCGGGAAAATCCTCTCTTTTTATGATTATTTCCTTGTTTAATTCTGCTGCAGTTACGGGAATATGGCACTTTTCTACCATGGTCTTAACCAAACGGAACTTGCACTCCGGCACATGTCCCGAGCTCTACTTCTACTAAGTTCATCTTCTGGCCCAGATCACCCTGATGTTGCCGCAACTTTTATAAATGTTGCAATGATGTACCAAGATATTGGTAACATGAACACAGCTCTTCGTTATCTGCAAGAAGCCCTGAAGAAGAATGAGAGGCTTTTAGGGGAAGAACACATTCAAACTGCCGTGTGTTACCATGCTCTGGCAATTGCATTCAACTGTATGGGTGCATTCAAGCTTTCCCACCAGGCATGTACCTAAGCAGGGTTACTTTTTTGATTCATGAATGAAGTGTGGGACATGGATTTCTTCATACTGATCAAGCACTGCTATTCTATATGCAGCATGAAAAGAAGACATATGATATACTTGTTAAACAACTTGGAGAGGAAGATTCAAGAACACGGGATTCTCAAAACTGGATGAAAACGTTTAAGATGCGTGAGGTGCAGGTAGTGGATCTATTTATGTACCTTGAAACTTTATGGTGGTTCTCAATATTTTCAGTGGAATGTTACTTTTTTGTTGTCTCTTTGATGTTTTGACTGCTGTTTTTGATCCCATGGAATCAGATGAATGCTCAAAAGCAGAAAGGTCAAGCTCTGAATGCATCTTCTGCCCAACAAGCTATGGATATATTGAAGGTAAGTTAACTATTTAGTGTTGCTCTTACATTAATGCAGCATTCTTCTCTTCCTTTTTTCCTTTTGTTCCTAAAATGTTCTGTCAAATTTGTGAGCATCAGTATGAATGGAACTTCTTTTTTTCTATATCGAGCATTACATTCCAGTTGTTATTTTAATACTCCCCCTGTTGAGATTGCATACTTACATTTGGCTTGCTGCAGATATTTAGTAAAGTTTTGTACATTTCATCTTGTGGTTTTTCCCTTAATGAATAATTTTTTAGACCCATGTGAGGCAGTATTTCACATTTTGATTCTTTTCTTTTAAGTGAGACCTGTGACAAGAATTTGGATTTAAAGTGGATATTCATCTTTTGACAAATTCAAATGAAATATCAATATTATATTCTGGACTCAGGATATATGCTTTGCTTATATATTCTGTTATTTCTTTTCAAGAATTATTATGGCTTGTCTCTTATTTGATTTAGGGTTTCCGGTTTATAAATTGAAGAAGTGTGTCTAAATCTAAGCTGTGTATGGCAGGCCAATCCCAACCTTTTACAAGCTTTTCAGGCTGTTGGAAGCTCCGGTGCCGGCGCAAATAAATCACTTAATGCAGCCATCATAGGCGATGGACTTCCTCGGGGGAGGGGAGTTGATGAAAGAGCTGCACGAGCTGCTGCAGAAGTGCGGAAGAAAGCTGCAGCCAGAGGACTTCTAATCCGCCCACACGGTGTTCCCGTCCAGGCACTACCGCCACTTACTCAGCTCCTCAACATCATAAATTCTGCTTCGGGTGCAGCAAGTGCCGAGGAAAATGGTGCGTCCGGGAAAGAAGTAGATGGTCAGCAACCGGATGGTGATTCAAAACCAGTGGATGCCTCGGGTGGGGATTCCAAACCAGTTAAGGATGACCAGACTCCAGCTGGGTTAGGCGCCGGGTTGAGGCTGAGGACAAAATCCAAAGGCACATCGTGAAATTTTGCTGAACATCGACGTGCCCCGCTGCTTATCTTATATTTTGATTCGAGGGTGGTGATTCTTCAACCAAGATTTTTTGAGTTATGAGGAGCTTATTAACAAACTGCTTGCGCTTGGGAAGTCGCATCGTTTTTACTGGAGAGATTTTGAGGCAAAGTTGAAGAGAAATTTTAGGCAAATAGATATAGATTTCGTGTAACAAACACCAATTGCTAGCTATGGTGAATTTCAACTGCATAGGATAAATATTAATTTATGGGTATAATATTCTCTCTCCTATTCTCCTTGTTGATGCTTCCTTCTGTTAAATAAACCCATTGATGCAAAGCATGATGGATCCTCCTCTTACTAGGATCATCTGGACTCTGAAAATTGTTGAATGTCAGGCTCAGAAACTTGGTTGTCCAGCATGTATTTGAACAAATTCTTTTTGGGGGGTGGTCAGGTTTAGTTTGTTGTGTTTAACTCAGGGCATGTGTGATTGGATAATATTTAATTTTGAAATTAAATTTAAAAATTTAAGAGTGTGATTTATATTTCTTTCTCACAAAAAATTTAGAGTCAACTTGGGTTGTGTTTTGTTTTCAGTTGAATTGACATTTTTCACCCAATGGAAAATGGTGCCAATAGAATTTAAATTTGGATTGAGTTGAAACCAACCCAAACTTCTACTTGGCTAGAGGCCGACGCCCAACGCCCAACCCGTAATTTTGGCCGAAATTAGCACACGTGCCCTAAATTTGCATCAAACTCAGCCCACAACTTTACTGTTGATGTGGGGCACACCATGCGCCCAGTTCTATCATCCAAAAAAAAGATTTGATAAAATGTATGTGAATCTACAGTTGAAAATTCAAAATAACGCACCCCTAAATTTTATCCCATCCAATTGGCTAATCCAACTTATGCATCTGACCATCATAACAATCATCATTTGGAACTCACGTCACTCTCGGTCATATTAGTCGACTACCACCGCAGCGAAAATAGCCCACTGTTGCTTGACTTATTTCATCAAGTTGGACCAAAAAACATAAGCTCATTTCAGCGAGATGGAAGAAAAAAAGTAAGTATAACACAGCACGAGCTATTAAAATCAGAAACAACAAACATTACATTTTGTTTTAAAGGAATTCAAACATATAATAAAAACACTAAGGTCATACACTAACTAGTCAAACAACGAGATTACAACGGGATTACATAACAAGTGCATTACAAAATACCACAACATATCAAATGTGAGTTGTTGAATTATAAGCATCTCTACAGAAGTAAGAAGTGCCAGTCGACTGAACATCCCATACTTGGTGGGAATTTTCGCATTGTATTCTTACAATTGACTACTTTACATTAAATATGTAAACACTGAATCCTAAACTGATATCGTTTTGGAAGGTTAACTACTACCGTAGCTCGACAGCAGTCACCGTAGCACAGTACTTGTAACTTTGCGGGGCGGGCCATAAATTGACGTCAAACCTTTCCGGTGTTGATTCCTCGCTTGAGAATTTGTCAAAGTATGTGTCGTGCAAGTCATTCTCGTAGATGAATTTGTATACGTTGCAGCAAGCAAACAGAATATCGCACTGTCGAGATATCATGTAGGATGACATCACAACCTTCAAGTAAGGGAATCACCTCTGTAGTTGAATAGGTCTCGTGGGCCCTTGAACTTATACTGTCCTTGGAAGTGGCTGCGATGGTAATTTTTACCTCTATAAGGAACGAGAAACCCCGACTAGTTAGTGTAACCGGCATCGACCAAGTAGTACTTCCCTGCAAAATCATGCAAAGTGGGGTGCAGCGTATAACAAAGGAGGAGGTATTAGTCGACGAAGTGCTGCCAAATAGCCGGTCAAATCGACACACACCGGTGAGTGGCCATGGAAATCCAGACTCTTTCTTGCATAGGGTATCGACAAACACAAGGCCATCATAGGCACTACCCTCCCAGCCAACATGGACGAAGACGAAGCGCATGTTATAGTCGACTACTGCAAGCACGTTTTGTGATATTGAACTTTTTCAATTCCTATACTTTTCGATGTCTTCACTGATGACCCATACAAAGATGTTTGTTCCGTCAATTACACTAATGCACCCTTACATGGAAGGAGATAATATTAGCCATTTTAGTTAGTAATGAACAAAGTCATGAAGAAGGCTTACGACGAACGCAACCTGGAAAAAGGAAAACCAGTCGAGCCTCTGCAATTTACTTTCACGGACACGATGCTGGTTCCTAAGTGCAATAACACTGTTTGCAAGATGGGTAAGTGCATTTGCCATCTTGGTTATGTGGGGGGCAACGTCTCCGTTGAGTGTTGAAAACCCTCCGCCAGGTTAACGTGATGGTTTTTCTTTGCAAAGTATAATAGAAACATGGCTAGACTCTCAACAACGTCGACGCAAAAACCATCATGCACCAGTCGGTTGCAGAGCAGTATGAAAGGGCGCTTGTTAATACCTAGCATCTGATGAATTTGGATGGGGTGACCCTCCAGCAATTCTGCGACCCTCATTTGACCTCCGAGGATGGATGTGTGACACGAAACTCTTAGGAGAGTAGTGACGGCAATGTCTGCTAACTCAACCCCAAACGACATCACGGAGAACAGGTTGAAGTCGTCCAAATCATCGTCGATATTGCTTTGCACGTCGGGCCTTTTCATTCTCCCAATAGCTGAAATAATCGCAAGGTAATAGATTTGGTAACTAAATGAAAATTACAAAACAGGTTATTCTTGCGAGAGAAGCAAGCCCATGAGTTGAAGATGAGTGAAACGCGTTTAAAATAAGACATGCCCATAACATAACATTTAAGAGTGTACATGACAACCACTAGAAAAATCAGTTTTACAATTATAAGCTTATAAAAGACTTGGAATACAGGGCATTTCCATTGGAGATGCCACCCGATGAAACAGAGATATGATATAGGGGAGGGAATGCAGGGAACAGCAGTCGACTGCGAAGCACACAACAGCTATGGAGCGCAGGCCGGCACCATCATTTGAAACCCGTTAAGTGCTAACATAGACGTGTCTGAGGCCGTAGTGCTACCCAAAGTTCGCGGTGCTAGGGTTTAATAAAGTATTCTGTGTGCATCAACTCGATGTGATCAGGTAATTCTTTCAACTCTTCTTTGTAAATCCTCAAGCATTCAACACTGTGATATGCATCGCCGTAGTTCGTTGACGATGCAGTTCGGAGTAGGTTCTGCTCCTTTGTCCTCATGGTCTGTGTGGCTTGTACCCATAAAGCCTCATGGCTCTACATTGCTTTGCAGTGCACCTAGGGAAATGATGCACTACTTCTCTTCCCCATGGAGGAGCCTCCAACCCTAGTATGCTTTGAGCCGGTGCTAATATTAGTACACGTTGGCGCTTGTGTTTCATTCTCGACTATCTCTGTGTTGGATGCAGTGTCCTATGCTTCTGAGAATAGTAGCCTGGACGTGGATCCACGTTGCTTGGATGGGGTTAGCGGGCCTCCTCATCGGAGGTTAGCGGTGGCTGGACCGACGACCTCAAATAGGTTCCTTGAGCCTCACTGTCCCAAAAAAGAATAAATAGTGTGTCATACATCGGCACTCCATGGAGGCATATTTTCCTCGCTTTGGGGTGGCACTGCAATGCAAAGGACATTCGAAAACAAAACAAGTGTAAGCTTTGGTAAAAATTGAAATGCAATAAAAGAGAATATGTTGGAATCCAGCTGTGAATCAACTTGGGGTGCAGCCCATAACCAGTGCAATAGAGTGAAGTTATCTCGTCAATCATATCCTAATACCCCTCAGGATAGCTAATGTTGCAAATGACATCGTCCCAAGAACAGCTAGTCAAGGTAGGGTTCTCGCAAATGGCCTTCATAATCGTCCACTGCTCATGCAGCCGACTGAACTTTTGCTGCAGCTGGTTGATTGTTATTGATTGCTGAACTTGCTCACTGAATTTCGATGCAATTTCCTTCCAAACCCATTTGTCGAACTTCCCGTTGATCCATTTGTTTGGCAAGGACTTCCAATCAACCAGTGAATTGACGGGTCAAGTCGTGTGGCCAGTCCTCCTGGCGCCTCGAGAAGGGAGGTGTTTCACGTTGTTGCTCGGCTCAACTATCTAACGAATTTGGCATAAGCCAAGCGTAGAATTGCAATGGCCCCAACAACAGAACAATAACAACATAGAAAACAAGGATGTGGAAGTAACATTACAACTGCTGATATAGGTAATATGCACAGAAGAAAGGAAAACACAAACACAAAAGGGGATTGCATGCGAGTGACTTAGTGAAACACATAATGAGTTTTTCTACTATGTTATGGCAACATGTATTGCTTACCTTGTAGGGTCATTTCTTGGTTGCTGCTCGCGAGAGGGGCAAGTTGTTCGACCTAGCAAAGGTTGTCACCTGCTACAGCTTGTGTCTACAGCTACAAGAAGGCTATTCCTGCACCAAAAGTTCGGGCCCCGTAAGCAAGAGGGTCAGTGTGTAGAACTGGGGCTCCTAGAAGTGTGTTTAGAAAATGGACACAATTAAGAACCTGTTCAGCAAAGAGGAAAGGAGCCAGGGTGGTGGAGTGAGTGCGGGGGGGTCTCGCTGCAATAGACACCAGTAAAACTAACGGATTTAAGCACAAGTGTACGAGGTGAGGCATTGTGAGAGTGAGGTAAAATTTGCATAATTGAGTTGTAGTCAACTAAGACGAGCACATAGTCGACTACTTCAATTTGGGGCTGTATTAGGGAAGTATGCAATACGATGTGCTAAAAACGGACCGTAGCGAGAGTTTGGGAGGAGAATGGATGCAAATGCAGCAGCATCATGAACCCAACCCGGATGGACAAAAAATGCATGCCCTAGAACAAGAAAACTGGGGGGAGGCGAATACTGTGATGCAGAGCTTCTCAAGGAGAATAGAAAATGTTATCTGGGTATATGTAACTGTTTGCAACATTAACTAAGAACTTCAGGTTAAGGACAGTGTACCTGTTCAGAAGGGCTGTCAAAGGATGCTAATGTAGGGGAGGCTAGAGAATGCACCTGACCAAGAGCTTTTGGGTCTTGAATACTCCACAAGGTGGAAGGTCGATTTGGTGCCGTTTGAAGTTGAATATCAGCAGTCAGAGGAGAAAGGGCCACTTTTGAAGACAATCCCTCAAGATTCGACAGAGCTATCAAATCAAAGGGTTTTATGAACGGATGTTAATTTGGGATGAGTTCTATTAGGTGGAAGGATTTACTCAATGTTCAACTACCACGGATGAGCTGAACAAAAAATGCGGGCACCCAAGATTTTTTTTTTGGATTGGGTCAGTGTTTGGCCAATTCAAGTCCAAATTCTGGTTTTGCTTTGCCTAAAACAACCCAAAACTCAAATGAAAAGCCAATCCAAGATGGGTCTTAACTTTTACGAAATTCAAGATAAAAATTTCAAAATTAAATTTTATCTAATCACCCTTAGATAACTGATTTCATGGGAATTTGTGTCATTTCATTTTTAAATGGTGAAAAGTTATAGAGAAAGTGAGTTCAATTTTTATGCCCCCATTATAAAAAGAGTATGGAGTTTATTTCAAAATATAAGTATGCAACTTAAAGGAAAATATATTAATTATGCTCCAATTTTTACTTGTAATTAAATTTTATAATACATTTGAATTATATTATATATCTAAATGTGTTGTAGTTTATATAATTCAATTATGTAAGACTTGCCTTATTATTTTTTAAGAGATTGTTAAAAAAAGACGATTTTACTGATGTATGATAATTTTTTACAAATTTAATATTTTACTATATTTTTTTAAAAAAGTTTGGCATGGATATGAGTGCCACCACTTCATTTGGCGCAACAAACTCCTCCCAAGTTTTTCATTTTTTTGTTTTCTTTTTTGTTTAATTTTTAAATAATAATGATTTTTTAATAAATAGTATTTTATTAATTTTTTATATTTTTAATTATTAATTAGGATAAATATATGTAAATAAAAATACAAAAATATTAAGCAAAATAAATAAAATTTGATAATATATTATATACAATTTAAAACAAATAAATAAATAAATAATATAGAATTGCAAAAATTCTAAAAAAGTCTAGCACCTAATGTAAATTAAAGTAATAAAAATTTATCGAATAAAATTAATAACATAATTTATAACATAAAATAAATAAATAAATAAAATAAAAATAGAAAAGAAAAAGGAATGGGGGTGCCACAATCCTTAGTGGCGTGCTAGATTTTAACGCACTAGATTTTGGCACCATTACGCTAACTTATTTTTTAAAAAATTAAATTAATATAATTTTATTTCAATATCAATATAATTTGAATTAAATAATGAATCTTGATCGTATATTAGATTTTATTATGTGATAATTATTGAAAAATGAATGAAATAATTGTGTAGTAAATTTTAAAATCATATAGAGTATTTGAGTAACAAAAACATTAAAAATTTGTTTTTAAAAATCGCCATATATTTAGTGTGTGTTTATATATATATAAGGACAATTAGTTTGGAAGTACATTCACCTCAAAAAGTTTGCAAAATACATTCTTTAATTTGTATAATCTTGTTGGTATTGAATATCTTTGTGCAAAATCTGCATAGAAAGTTTTTTCAATCTTTTCCAAGTCAAAACTTAATTCTTTGAGGACTCCTTTTAATATTTATTTAGTATTTTCTTTCGTAAAAGAATATTCATACTAATTTTAGGACATTTTATTTATAGACCACGAACTTTAAAAGTTTGTGTATTTCTCTATTTTTTAAAAAAGTTCGTATATGTATAGAAAATACAAGAATATTGCTTATAAAGTATATATTTAGATTATTGAACTGCCAATTTATGACTATATAACATGGTTATAGTAATACAAATAGTTTAGAACCACTATATCTTTTTTATATTATTTTTTTGTTGATACAATAATATGAGATAATTTTTTTTACACAAAGTATTTTTTTGGAGAGAAAATAGTAAATAAATTTTCTTATAGCAAAATACTTTTTGTAACTTGTATCCTATAAATTTTGCATGATTATGCAAAAAAAAAAAATATTATACCTCATTGAATTAAACAATTGCCCTAACTATTTACTTTGTTAGGAGATCTACCTCTTAAATCAAATGTACACCTTTTAAAAAAGAAAAAAAGAAAAGATCAAACGCATAAAATATGATTCGAATGCTCCGCAAAACTTTTGCATAACACTCATAATTACATAAATTCTCATTCATATATTTAAATTACAAAAGATAAATCATAATTTCTTAAAGATAAATCTTAAAATTTAAATATTATAATTAGAAATGTTATCCAAGTGATAAAACATTGTCACCCTTTTCTTTTTCCTTCACTTTCCTCCATAAAATTCATGTATTTTTTAGAGAAAATTTTATAATCTGAATTATGGGTATTCAATTTATTTTCAATCTTAAATTTAATTAATTTATTTTCATACTAAATTTCCCATTAATCTGAGGGGCTGGCCCAAGGTCCTTACCGGTGAAAAAAGGAAGAAAGAAAGCAAATTCCAAACTGGTCCACCGCCACAAACCACAAACCACAAACCCCGCATATATAACCAACTTCTAGTTGAATCCCCACCCAACGCGCCACCCTTAGCAACGACTGAATGGAAAAAAATTTAAAAAATAAATAATAAAACGGGCTTCGCCACTAGAAGCTTCTGGCTTTCAGTGGCTCTTTTCGTCTGTCTTGTTTCTTTCTTTCTTGTAGGGTTCAAGTGTCCTAGGGTTTTGTTCTGGGTTTCTCTCTGGTTCCCACAGTTCTGGAAATGGTCCGCTCCAACGGCCTGAGACTTGCCCGCCGGCTGGCCCTCCGTTCTCTTCCTTCTCATCTTCTCCACGATTCGTCTTCCTTTGTACGCCACCTCTATCTGTACATACATATATGATAGTGATGGTGTCTGAATAACATATGTGCTCGTGGGTTTTTTTTTTTTTTTTTTTTTGTTTAATGATGAATTTGATGGCAGTTAAACGAGGCGTTATTGAGAGGGGAATATAGGAGCTTCGGCACTGCAATTTGTAGTCAGCATAAGTTCTTTAGATATTCAAATTCAAGTTATGGTATGTGGAAATTTGGCTTGTTTTGTTACCTTTTTTATTTTTGCTCTATATTTGTGGTAATGGTTTAATTTGGGGTTCTAGTAATTATATCTCTATTGAAGTTCTGGTTTTCTTTCATTTTTTCCTGTATGCAATGAATGTAGTAAGCAATGAACGAGAATGGTTTAGACTCGGATTGTTGAAGGGCAATGTAGGTGCAGCACGATCAATTCATGGCACTGGTAATTGTTCTTTCTTTCTCTCTGTTTGTCTAGCAACATGAGCAATTTGAGGTTGAGCTGTAGCTATATATAAAGGGGCTCCTTTCTAGCCGTAAAGGCAGGTATTTTAGGAATTTGATTTACTTAAGACGACTTCAAATTGTGTGAATCGCAAATGATCAGGTTACAATTCAAAGCAGCATATCTAACCTTTTTCAGTTGTAATGGTGGAGTCATTAGGATACAAGTCTAATAGACATGTGATTTTCTGTTTTTTTTTGTTTTTCTCCACTGATCAGCAAGCACAAGAGACTACTATGATGTGCTTGGAGTAAGCAAGAATGCTACTGCATCTGAAATTAAGAAAGCTTACTATGGGGTAAGCCTTTTCTTTACTTCTCAACTGTGATTAAAATTGGCAAAAAGATTCACTTTAGTTGTTTGAAAAGAAAGGTTTTTCGGTTCCTGATTCCTTTCCCTAGCATTTTTTGTTGGTCTATTTTTGCAGCTTGCGAAGAACTTACACCCTGATACTAATAAAGACGATCCAGAAGCAATGAAAAAGTTTCAAGAAGTCCAAAAGGCTTATGAGGTGCATCCAAATTGGGCAAGATTTCTGTTTCAGGAAAATCATCACTGCTGATAATATCTATGGAAATGACTGAATCTCTGTTGTCCATGTTGTAGGTTCTTAAGGATGAAGATAAACGTGCCCAATATGATCAGGTTCCAATTTGATTTGCTGTTTAAGTACATAATTTTTTTTAATCTTTCCAAAGCAAAGAATCCTTTTGATGCTAGCACCAGCTGAGAACAGATCTTTTTGGCCACAATCTCTACCTGTAGGAAATTCCTAGTTTATGTGCGTAGAACCAGTAAATCTGCTTGAAAAATTCAACTAATATATGAGTAGGTTAATTTCTGGTGTCACTTTTGAATCATAGTTTTTAAATTGTCTTCGTGACATTGGTGGTGTTCTTGGCATATGTATGTCCTGTAGCTTGGTCATGAAGCTTTTGAAGCTACTACCGATGGTTCTGGTGCTGGTCCTGGGTTTAATCCATTTGCACAGGGCGGTTTCAATCCCTTTCAGGACATCTTTGGAGGAAAATCCGACGTAAGCACTTGATTTCACGTTTAGAGTTTGTTCTATCGTCTGTATTGCTTGCTATTTCCAGAAACTGGTCCATCTTCTACGTTTGACCTCCCAATTGTGGCAACTCAAATCCCATTTCCTTTGTAGATGCCTTAGATTTGAATAACAAAAACTTTGTGGAATCATGGTATCCAACTTTGCTATTGGATGAACTGTGTGTGAGATGCTATGTTGTTAACTGCCATATGAGCAAATATTCTCTCCCTCTTGTCTGATAGTCTGACATCTTTGTGGAATCATGGTATCCAACTTTGCTATTGGAAGAACTGTGTGAGATGCTATGTTGTTAACTGCCAAATGAGGAAATATTCTCTCCCGCTTGTCTGATATTGAAGTAAATCTTTTATCTTTGGGAGTGCTTCCTTTTATTTGACAATCATCTCAAGAATGGGAATCTAAACCTTGGTTTTGGCATGGGCCCATATAAATCAAAATAATACTTACATATGTTTATTCATAGATATTTATAGGAATATTTTTTTGAATTTTTATTTTGTTTAAGTTGTTCTTGTTTTTTATTAATTTTCAAGTGCTGTTATAATTTATTATTCTGTGCTAGATAGTGCTGAACAGAAGTGTTTTTGACGTTGAATTCTTTATTGTTGTGGGTTAAGTTACCTGTACTTGTTAGCCATGCTTTTTGTGTTTATTACTATTTTGAGTTTGAGCTCCGTTGCAAGTCCCAAGTCTGACTCTGTCCTCTTTTGCTGGGGGCTTTATGATGCCAATCGGATTGGATATCAGTTTTTTAGCAGCATGTTTTCAAGGGACATGGGCGGTGAAGATGTTGAGGTTATGATAATTCCATCTCTCCTTATCATTTCTTTGGGATTAAAAGTAGTTCAGTTTTTATGTCTCACCACTTATTTTGGTTTTCTTTAGGTTACTCTTGAGCTTTCTTTCATGGAAGCTGTTCAGGGATGCTCCAAAACAATCACATTTCAAACAGATCTGCTGTGCAGTGCGTGTGGTATAGACCATTTCTTACCATTGTTGTTCATTAGAGAGAATGAACAGGATTATTGCTTTTTTATATGCTTTTTGATAACTATGATCAGTAGTAGGATCTTGGATTGCTTAAAGTTGTTATATACCAACCAACCCATATCTGCTCTATCATGCTGGTGGATTAAACGGGCCAGCCCGCAGGCCTAGTCCCCCCCTCTCTCTCTCTCTCCCCCACACATATGTGAGCATGGATTTAATATTTTTAAAACAGAAAATGATTATCATTCGTAATATGGATAAATTTATATAAGGAAGATATTTAAATTAAAATTGAATTAATCAACCTTAATTGTGGGCATGATTAGGATGTGTAATTGAGAGAAAATTGGTGTCAAGATTGCCATACATTTCTTTTCTATAATGTTTCTAATACATAGGCCAAAAAAAAAAACAAGCGGGTGGTCCCCTCCAGCCTGCATTGGCCGATGGACTAAATGGAATTGGCTCACATTTAAATGGGCCGGGGCAAACTATGTCCTAGCCTGTTCATTTATGTGGATAAATGGGCTGGCCCGTGGGCTACGGCCCGTTTTGACAGTACTAATTCTAGGTAGAGGTCTTGTGAGAAACCTGATTCCATTATGTATTTTCATTTGCTATCTTTCAGTACATGTTTGGATTGGATTGGATTGAATTGAGGATACCTTTTGCATTGCTGGAAATAGGATGCATCATGCTAACTCAGAGTTTGATAGAAATAACTTACAGAAGATAGTTTGATATATGTTATAGATAACAGATAAATCTTTCCCATATAAGCAAGTTCCTTGCAGCAATAATGAGATTTATCTGGTTTTTGTTAGGTGGATCTGGTGTTCCTCCAGGGACTAGGCCTGAAACCTGCAAGCAATGTAGAGGCTCTGGCATGGTGAAGTTCTTAGAATTTTTATTTATTGGTTATGGGATTGATATCTCCACAGATAACGTTGATGTGGCTCATTTCTTTTTATACAGGCGTCTGTTCGGCGAGGGCTATTTGAGATGCGGATGACTTGTCCAGCATGCAAAGGAAGTGGAAAGATTGTATCGGTATGATAGGGATACTTCTTTTGTCTTTAATGCTGATTTTCTTCTCAGCTACACATTTTGAGTCTTTCTAATTCTTCATTATGATGTGATGTCATACATAAAGATGAAGGATCATAGTAGATAGACTGATCTTTGCTGGCTTCAGTAAATGTGAGCAACAAGATTTGGAATGTTGTCAACATGGGTTGTTGATTAATGGTGTTTTGAGTCTTTTCTGGAAATAGGTTCTATATTGTACATTTCTTTCTTAGATAGTTTTTCAGATATATTTTCTTGTATGATATTTTTTACTCTGTTCATTTCCTTATCGGTATTTTGAACTGTAATGGCTCCTGGGATGGTGAATGTTACATGCTTGCAAATTTTACTTTATATGAATTTGATATTTTCTGAATATGGATAAGTGGAACTGAAAATATGGGTTAGTGGCTTCATAATCCAATATCAGTCCTATTGAAAAGATGCCATCCAAATTGTGGGCACCTTATCCCCATCAAATGCACATGATGCAAGGCTTCATTTTAAGGATCATGCTAGTCCATATGCATATTGTGTTATTCATTAAGTGTAAATGTGTTATATTTTGCTGTTGACCATTGGTGTTATGGATTATCTTCCAATTGTATTTCTTTCTTTGGTGGTAAAGTTTGAGGGGTGTATGAAGGTGACTTATCTGGATTGTTAGGAAACTTTTTGCTTAATTTCATTGCCTTTTGTGCAAGGTTGTCTCATTTGTGTTAGATTAAGTTCCTTTTAGTGAATGGCCAAAATTTTCGTTCTTGCCTTATATTCTGGGTATCAGCAATGATGAATGAATCTTATATTTTTGGTGTTTTGAGTTTTAGTTGATTCTTGTGACTTGTATTAGAATTCCTGCAAGTCCTGCAATGGAAATCGCATTGTGAGAGGAACAAAAACTGTGAAATTGGATATCATGCCAGGTATCTTGTTCGTTAGACGAATTACTGGCTTTTTGACATTCTTTACATTTTACTGTTATTTTTTTACCACCAATGGAGTAAGCTTGTTTCTGCTTATTGACACTGACTCTAAAAAGCTTCAGCGGTTACGCATAGAAAAAATGATTCTTGCTTATTTTTTAATGTTCTAATGACAAGTGGTAATATGCATGGTTTATCCTGCACCCTTCCGGGTTGAAAACTTAGGAGGTTAAAGGAAAGAAAATAGTAGTAACTTCCACAAGAACGATGCAGAGAGACCCTAGATGCTCATGCATTAGATTTTCATTGCATGTTGGTGTTTGATTCTGTTGCTACTATTGTACTACTTCAGGAGTTGACAACAACGATGCAATGAAAGTTCCCAACAGTGGTGGTGCAGATCCTGAAGGTGCACAGCCTGGGGATCTATTAGTTAGAATTAAGGTTACATGAATTTCTTCACTCTCTTAATCTTTGCTCTCTACATTTGCTCGGCTGAATGGTTACTCCCTTCTTTATCTAGAAAAATCAAAAAGATGAATTAACTATTTTGGATCTTCACCTTTGTATTTTCCAGGTAAGGGAAGATCCTGTTTTTAGGAGAGAAGGAGCTGACATCCATGTCGATGCTGTTCTAAGTATCACCCAGGTACCTTGGTCTCTTCCAATTTAGATAGATGAAACATGGACAGGCATGTATTTTACTTTTAAAATACTTTTCTCTTGAGTCTTTAGACGTAGAAATTACGCTTTGTAGGAGAGAGAGAGAAAACATCTTAGGCACTTCTATTTCAAAGACATCATATGCTTGTTTGGTTCAATTTATCCTTTCCTCTCCTCAGGAATGCCGAGTGCATAATTTGATGCTCGAGTATAGTTTGTGTTGGCTTGTGAACTCGTCTACTTCTGTCATAGGACCTGGATAAACTAAGTTCTGCAGGTTCCATTTGTCTACACAACCCCTTGGTTTTTTCCTGCATATATTGAAAGCAAGCTTCTTATGCAGGCTATTTTGGGAGGTACAATTCAAGTTCCAACCTTGACAGGCGATGTTGTTGTGAAGGTTTGTTTCAACTATTTTTTTGGTTCAATTCTCTTCCCCTTTTCACGCCTCTTCTCTTTTTCTTTCTTTATACTTTCTTTGCTTGTGGGGAGATTGATCTGGTGGGTTTTCTGGATTTGATGGGTGAAAGAGAAGAGGGCAGAGCATATGTCTCTTCCAAAGCAAGAAACGGAAAATGGTGCATGACCATTTGCCTTTAAGCTCCTCAATTTGGAACTTTAAGCTTTCATTTTCACTTTTAATATTTCTAGTGCATGATTTGCTTACTAAGTCAAGCAAACATTACACTATCATTATCTTTGGTTCAAGAAGATATTATAGAGAATGAATGTAAGAGTGACCTCCTAAAAGGAGAAAAGGAAAATTTTCAAACGCGGGAAGTCTCTTCTACTAACCAAAGCAGAAAGGCTTACTGTATGTAACAATTCAAAAGGCCTATAAAATACCAAACTGCTGAAACTACTACCAAGCAACCCAGATTGAAGATCACCTAAATGCCTACAGCGCTCAAAGCCCGTAGAACTCTACAATTGCTCAAAATCCATAATACGGCTCAAAAGCTAATAATTCGGAGACTCGATGTAGGCTGCAGATTTTTTTTTTTATTTTTTTAGATTTCTAAATCAATGCTTGAGCAAAAATTTGCAAATATAGAACCCCTTAGGTGTCATCAAGCCTACACTTGTTCTCGTACTAAAAGTTACTGAATTGTCAAGGTGCCATCAGGTTTTGGCCTAACCATACATGTCCTCCGATTGTATCTTCTAAATTGTCCACCGAGTTGCTTACCTTGCAGTTTTTTGCAGACAGGCTGTTTATTTTCCAGTAGCCCATTTGTTTAAGTGGGACTTTCACTATCCCCTTTTACTGGCTTGATAATAAGTTAACATTTTTATGCAGGTTCGTCCAGGCACCCAACCCGGTCAAAAGGTTGTTTTGAGAAGAAAAGGTACCGTTGACTCCCTGATTACTTTCTGTAATTTTTTTGATGTGGGTCCTTCCAATTGAAGTATTCTTTTTGTGAAATATTAAATATCCATCGCCACTTCTCACATTTGGGTACACTAAATGATTATGGCACATTGTGCTATGAGTTCCAAATTAAACAGCTTTTTGGCACAGTTGAAATGGGTTGATAGCTGAGCAGTTAACTAGTTAAACTTGCCACATTTGGTTTGTTTGAGTACTAAATAATATATTTTTTTCCTGAAGGGACGTAATGTAGGCTTCCATATCCCTAAGAAATAAAGCATCTGATGACAAAACATTCAAAAAATGAAACCTTTGTACCATTTTTCACATACTTGGTCATGAAAATAAAATTCTTGAATATAGGTTTTGAAGTCATCAACTTTCATGTGCATGAGATTTCTTTTGTTATTGTTGGTAAAGGGGAGCTAAGCCAAGATAGTGTCTAAAAGGTCCATGTAGTGCTGGGTTATTGCCAGGTGGCCTTGGAATTAAATATTGGAATTTGATATTGGGTAATTTGTAAGGTAAAAGGTTCCTAGTCTTATTTTTGGCTGTCTTTTATATCAACAATCGGTTGATACTAGTGATATAACCTAACCTGCTTGATGTCCTGGAATCAAACAAAGTATTGCCAGTTTGCATGAATAAATGGACAGGGTCCAGCGTCTTCAATAAGGACAGAAAAGGCAATGATTTCCTGTTCTAATTTGAATTATTTTCTTATCTATTAGAACGAGCCAACTCTAGTGAATTGATCAAAACTTCTAGATGAAAAGCAATTAAATTGAGATCCAACTTCTCTTGATGAGATTTAGCTCAAGTTCATTTTGAGTTTGAATTCAGCTTGAGCTCCCCTTCCAAGCTGTAGAAGTTTGTTTTTGTACAGAGATATAATTGCTGCATCGTGCAGTTTCCAACTTTCCAATTTTAACTTGAGAAAGGCAGTCTGAATTATTCTTTAGAGCAAAGTATTGTGGTATAGTCAACGGAATAGAAGTGATGACAAAATGGACCAAGCAAAGATTGATTTTTGGGGTCATAATTCTTCCTCAATGTTGCTTTTGCAGGGATTAAGGCAAGGAATTCCTTCTCATTTGGAGATCAATTTGTTCACTTCAATGTCAGCATTCCAACGTATGTGTTATTTCTTCTTCCTCCTTTTTTCCCCTTTTTTCCTCATACTTCCATTATCTTCTCTTCCTTCCCCTCTTCTATACATTCTTTTACCAATAGATGATGCAGTTCTGTTTCAAGTACCTAAAAGCTACATGGTTAAGCCATTTTCATGGTTGACACACAAGGGAAGTGGCTTTTCAGCTCAAGTATACTACTGACACTCCATGGAACCATTTGCTTTTCTTTTGCAGAAACTTGACACAGAGACAACGTCAATTGATTCAGGAATTTGCCAAGGAAGAGCAAGGTGATTATGACAAGAGTGCCGCTGCAGGTGCTTCTGGTTGAGTTAAGTTCCGGGATTTTTTTATATAATTGCTGCTGCATATCGGAGCATTATGGAGAGAAAAAGAAAATTGCTGCTCGTCAGAAGCAGAAAAATTTTGTTGAAGTGTATCTGGAACAAATTGATCTTTCCTTTTTGTTTGTATTTTTCTCTAGATCTCTAGGCATGTAAACTTTGGTTATAAACCTAGTTTTAGTCCCCATCTTGGTTGAGATGAGGTCATGTGATGAACTCTGTGTTAGCTATATTGTATATATTAACCATTATTCTTTAAGAAGTATTTATACACAAACCAGAGCTTACCACTAGACTTGTGGAGCCCTGCAGTCACGGTCGTTTCAACTGACAGATGCACATTTTCAATATAATGAGCTTTCTGCAGAAAGTTGCCTCTGTGATTTTGTTTTGCTGGTTTCTAGTGCAAGCAGATAATCCTGCTTTGTTCGACATGATGCCTAATCTTCCCGTTCTTTCTGATACCGAGCCGCAGGGGGGTCTGCTTCCTGGAAGAGCCACATGCAACCCGGCTGCAAAGCCTTCCATATCTTGTAGTCGGCGGCTGGGGGCCCGCTGGATTGGGTTCTTTTTGCAGTTGTTTGATCATTTCCTTTCATTTGCATGTCCCTGTCCTTCCATGTAGTGGCAGTTTCCATGCAAAAGTTCAGGAAAATTATATACTCTAGGGCCTAAAGGTGGGAACCTGAAGCCTATCTCCAGCCTAGTATATAAGATATGTCAATAGTTGAGGTAATGACATGAGCAAAGACCTTTAATTACAAGATTGAATAGTATTTTGATTTAAAATTTTTTATTTTAAATTTTATGAGAAAAAATTTAAAATAAAAGGAGTGACACTCAAAATGAAAAATTTGCATTGGGATGGAAATCAATCCAAATATTCGATTGTCGAAGTATACTTTAAACGAAAAAATGGGAGAGAGAGGCTAAAATGGCATGAGAGGTATGCTCAAGAAATTTCGTGCAGTGCAGTGTTAAACCGGTCATCTTGAGAGTTGCTACTTAAATTATCTTTACAGTATTTGTCCACATAATCCGCCCCGATTTTTTAAAACATATATGTCAATGTAAAGTGATGAAAGACTTGGGGAATTTTAATAGCTTCCATCTGTTTCTTGCTCAGAAACAGGACATCGTTAGCTGAAACTAAAGAATCTATGGTAAGATCCCCAGAATTCACAGCGAATAACAAAATAGTATTTCGATTTAATTTATGTCTTGAAACATTTCTTTTTTAAAAAAGGAGAAAAAAGCAAGGAATTTAGCATCGGGAAACAGAGAAAATCACCATTGCTTTAGTTCACTTTTTGCTTATTCCTGACCTCAAATGATCTAGCAATATGAGCACCTTTGCTGTGAAATTTCTTTGTGTAAACTTGTAAAAAGCAGTCAGATCATGGAAGCGTTTAAAAAACTACTCCACTCTTCAAAAGGGTTTCGAGGACGGAAAGGGGTCATAATGAATGTGGTTAGAACACAAAAGAATGCACAACAAAAGGCATCTTCGGCATAGTCGCAAACAATCCCCTAAAGTAGTATCAGTCCTTTCCCTTTTGCTTTTCTTTGTTTGAGAATTTAGAAAGATGAGATCGGTAATATATGTTTGACATTTTTCTTTTCAAGAAGTTTTGTTTTGAATGAATGTTGTAAAACATGGTATTTTAATTATATTTTAATTATGCAGTAAAAGAACCAGCACCAAATTTAACCCTCATTCATCTTTTTGTACCGTGAAGAACATAATGAACTTAAAGAAGAAAAAATGATTCAGTAAAATTTGTTGTAGATGTTTACCTCTTCATTGTCTGAAATTCCACATTGGCAACCATAAGTAGAAGTAAATTAAATCTTTATACAGTTTAAACTCATTGTAAATCTGCATTTTATCATCAGTTTTATAAACTCGGAGAATTAAGAACCAAAAGATAGAAAAGTGCGTGAAGCATTTGAAGCTGAGCTTTTGCTATAGTAAACAAGTTTTTCTTTTGATATCAGTGTCTCCAGAACTAAGCAAAGCATAAAGGCTTTGTATGTTTCATTGGATGTTTAATATCAATATACACATGGACTCACACACCACTATTCACTTTTTCACAAAGTTTATACCTTCCCTCCAATTATTTCTCTCAAAAAATTGAGATGTACAGAGCTCATAGACAGCTTCTTGAACAAATAATTCTTTTCTTTTAGCACCATCATCTGGAGGATTCTACGAAACGTTTGAACGTGTGATAGAATGAGAAGGGGAGAGAGAATTAACAGTACCTTTCTTGGATTTGTTGTCTTTTTTTATCTGAACTTCTTTGCTTGTGAATTGAGTTTGAGATATCTTGAGAGAAGTTAATTCCAGGGAAGCTTCCTGCAGGAGTAAAGTAAGCCAAAAAAGGAGAATGAATCTGGTAGTTGAAGTTGTGGATGCTCACGATCTTATGCCTAAAGATGGTGAAGGATCAGCCAGTGCATTTGTAGAAGTTGATTTTGGAAATCATCTTAGTAAAACCACAACCGTTCCGAAGAACCTAAATCCCATTTGGAACCAAAAACTTCTCTTCGATCTAGAGAAAGCTGAAGACTTTTATCATCAAACAATTGAAGTCTCTGTTTATAATGAAAGAAGACCAATTCCAGGAAGAAACTTTCTTGGGAGGGTGAGAATTCCTTGTTCAAACATTGTCAAGAAAGGGGAAGAAGTTTATCAGAGATTCCCGTTGGAAAAGAAGTGGTTATTCTCATTTGTCAAAAGTGAGATTGGCCTGAAAATCTATATCTCAGAAGAATCTGAGCCAAAGTCTCATCCTCCTAAATCTCCAACAGAACAATCACCAGCACCTTCTAGCCCATCTAAGCTTCCTGTTTCAGAATCTACCAGCCATATAATATACAAACCAGCTGCTCCTCCCAAACCTGAACTTTCCATTCAAAGCCCTCCTCTAGCCATACAGAGAAATCTGAGACTGGTAATTCTCTGATTGCTTCAACTGAAGCCACTGCTGACATTGCGGCAATCGAGCCTAACAATGGTGGTTCACATCAGAAGCCTGAGGAAGTGAGCAAAGAACCAGTTGAAGTTGTAAAAACTACCCAACAAATTTGTAGGCACAGAGTTCTGCTTCAACCAGGACTATTGGTTGGAAAGAAGCCAGAAGGGCTCAACATGGCAATGCAGCATCAGATTAGTCCACAAGTTCATTCCAGCCATGAAGATGACTATGAGGTGAAGGACACCAGCCCCCAGCTTGGGGAGAGGTGGCCAAACGCCGGAGGATATAGTGGAAGAGGCTGGTTGAGTGGGGAGAGGTATACAAACACATATGATCTTGTTGAGCAGATGTTCTATCTTTATGTTCGAGTTGTGAAAGCCAAAGATCTTCCACCAAACCCCATAACTGCTAGCTGTGATCCTTATGTGGAAGTTAAGCTTGGAAACTACAAAGGAAGAACCAAACACTTTGAGAGGAAGACAAATCCCGAATGGAACCAGGTATTTGCTTTCTCTAAAGAGCGTATTCAATCATCAGTTTTAGAAGTTTTTGTTAGGGATAAAGAGATGTTGGGAAGAGATGACTATCTGGGGAGGGTAGTATTTGACCTGAATGAGGTTCCAACAAGGGTACCCCCTGATAGCCCCTTAGCTCCTCAATGGTACAGATTGGAGGATAGGCGCGGGGCAGGAAGGATAAGGGGGGAAGTCATGCTGGCAGTGTGGTTGGGCACACAAGCTGATGAAGCATTTCCAGATGCCTGGCATGCTGATGCTGCTATTGTCCACGGAGAAGGAGTATTCAATGTCAGGTCAAAGGTTTATGTCTCACCGAAACTATGGTACCTGAGAGTGAATGTCATTGAAGCTCAGGACATCATTCCAAATGACAGAAGCCGTCTCCCTGAAGTTTTTGTCAAAGTCCAGGTGGGAAATCAGGTCCTGAGAACAAGGATATGCCCAACTCGCACAGCAAATCCCATGTGGAATGAAGATTTGGTTTTTATTGTTGCCGAGCCATTTGAGGAGCAGCTAATCCTCACTGTTGAAGACCAAGTGCATCCTTCAAAAGATGACATGCTGGGAAGACTCGATCTGCCCCTAACTATCCTAGAGAAGAGGCTTGATCACCGGCCTGTTCATTCTCGCTGGTTCAACCTGGAGAAGTTTGGCTTTGGAGCCCTTGAAGCTGACAGGAGGCTAGAGCTCAAATTTTCCAGTAGAGTGCACATCAGAGCTTGCCTGGAAGGAGGATATCATGTCCTAGATGAATCAACCATGTACCTAAGTGATCAGCGCCCAACAGCAAAGCAACTCTGGAAGACAGCAGTAGGCATACTGGAAGTTGGCATATTAGGGGCACAAGGACTTCTCCCAATGAAGATGAAAGATGGTCGAGGCAGTACTGATGCATATTGTGTGGCTAAATATGGGCAGAAATGGGTACGTACTAGAACCATTCTTGACACTTTTAGTCCAAAATGGAATGAGCAATATACTTGGGAGGTCTATGATCCTTGTACTGTGATAACTATGGGAGTTTTTGACAATTGCCATTTGGGAAGTGAGAAACCAGGAGCAAATGCAATGCGAGACTCGCGTATTGGAAAGGTACGCATAAGATTATCAACACTGAAATCTCACCGTGTCTATACACATTCGTACCCCCTTCTTGTTTTGCATCCATCTGGAGTAAAGAAAATGGGGGAACTCCAATTGGCATTTCGATTTACAAGCCTTTCTCTGGCTAGTATGGTATACCTTTACAGCCACCCCTTGCTTCCCAAAATGCACTATTTGCACCCTTTTACTGTAAACCAAGTAGAAAACCTGAGATATCAAGCCATGAATATAGTTGCTCTCAGACTTGCCAGAGCTGAACCACCTCTAAGAAAAGAGGTGGTGGAATACATGTTGGATGTGGATTCCCACATGTGGAGTATAAGAAGAAGCAAAGCAAATTTCTTCAGGATCATGTCATTGCTGTCTGGTATGATATCTGTGAACATATGGTTTGGGGATGTTTGCAACTGGAAGAACCCTGTCACCTCAGTTTTAGTCCATATCTTGTTCCTGATTTTAATCTGGTATCCAGAGTTGGTTCTTCCAACCCTTTTTCTGTACATGTTCCTCATTGGACTATGGAACTATAGGTTTCGACCGAGGCATCCTCCTCACATGGACCCTAAGCTTTCATGGGCAGAAGCAGTGCATCCTGACGAGCTTGATGAAGAGTTTGACACATTTCCTACCTCTAGACCACATGACATTGTTCGGATGAGGTACGATAGACTAAGAAGTGTAGCTGGAAGAATCCAGACCGTGGTGGGAGACATAGCAACACAGGGGGAGAGACTTCAGTCAGTACTCAGCTGGAGAGATCCAAGAGCAACCAGCCTGTTTATAGTCTTTAGCCTTTGTGCAGCACTGGTTCTTTATGTAACTCCATTCAGGGTGGTAGCCTTAGTTGCAGGACTATATATGCTACGACATCCTAGGTTTCGTAGCAAGCTGCCTTCTGTTCCCAGCAATTTCTTCAAGAGATTGCCAGCTCGAACAGATAGCTTGCTTTGAAACTCTTAGCCCCCTTTCCCCTTTTCTTAAGAAGTACTTGTAACCCTTTTCATGCTGTAATAAGTGAATATCTGAATTCCTTTGTCTCAAGTGAAAGAGTTTCTCAGTGCAATTGTCATTGTTTTGCTTGATAAATGTGTGCTGGTACATGCTTCATTGGACCTGCATTATTAATTTTCCCCTAATTCTTGGTCTAGGTGACAAAGTCTAAAGACCAAAAAAGTCATGACAACCAGAATACGAGTTAAGAATCTGTCTCGAATACTGATTCGGGCTAAATATATCGGTTCTCCTGAGGTTCTGCAATGAGTCAGTGATATAATAAAATGGAAACTTTCATAATGATCGTACATGAGATGAGAGGAGGACTTCTAGAAACGAGGGAATTTTTCAAACGACCAATGCGAGAGGCAGAGTGTAACTCTTCGTTCCATGAAGGAGCTGCGGTATGGCAGCCAAGCCAAGTGTATGGAACCATCTTAAAGTTGCAATGACTCATAAATCATTGCTTTCAGGCTCATGCTAAGCTCAGAAACATCTGGAAACTTCGAAATATTACTTAATATTTTTCATTTTAACTGGGTTAATTAATTAGATGGCTCATTTTAACCGAGATCGTTTCTAAAGACATCTGACAAGTATGTCAAATATGAGATATCAGGACAAAATGAAAGAAGAATATAGCAAGAACAGAGGTTCGTCTAAAACATTTTTTACACCCTTGTTGACTTCATTTTTTCAGATAATCATAATATGCAAAAGAGGCTACTCTAAGCTTGAAGCCCTGAGGATCCTAACACTTTCCTTGTGTTGAGAACTTATGAACTGATCATAACTCAACTCTCAAGTGAAGTGGTTATGCAAAACGTTGCGAAGAAACAATGCTAAAGAATTAGCCGTCAAATTTAAAAAAAAACAAAAGGGGGAGGGGTTGTGGGACTTTACAGATAGAACAAGAGAGCAATTCGGCGATGGATTACATATGATCATCATAACACTGTCAATTGATTGGAAATTCACTATATTGGAGCGTAAGAACTTAATAACAAAGTGATTTCTAACATTCAGTAGCCAGCATGAAATGTCATGTCGTTGCATCTAGTTGACTAAATTCACTACTATATATATATATATATATAAGAACGAAAATGAAAAAGAAAAATTGATTATCATTTGAAGATACTAAGAACAAACTTGAGACCTCACAGCAAGCAGTCTGTTTGTGCAGGCAATCTCTTGAAGAAATTTATAGGCATTGAAGGATGTGGATCACGGAATCTTGGATGCCTCATCGCATAAAAGCCGCCAACCACAACAATAACCTGAAATGGAGTGAAATAAACTACTACACTAGCAATGGAACAGAAAATAAGAAACAATGCAGTAGCTCTTGGGTCTCTCCAGTTAAGCAGGCTATAAAACCTCTCTCCTTGAGTGGCCAAATCAGCAGCCATAGTTTGCATCCTTGATCCAATGTTTCTGAGTCGTTCGTATCTAATTTTTATAACATCGGCAGGTCTGGATGTTGGATAAGTATCAAACTCTTCATCTAGTTCATCAGGGTGTGCTCTGTCAGCATGAGATAATGTGATATCCATATGAGGTGGATGTCTTGGCCTCGCACGGAATTTACAAATGCCAATCACTAAAAGGTAGAGAAAGAATGTGCTTAAGATCATCCGTGGGAAAGATACAAAGATCAATAGAGCAATGTGAACAAGTACAGTGCTGACAGGTTTCCGCCAAGTGCATATGCCGTTTAACCATTTGCAAAATGCAGCCACACCAGAGAAAACAGTGGCAACCCTAAAAACAATGGCTTTACTTCTTCTAACACTCCATGAATTTGAACCCACATCAAGCATATAATCTACCACCTCTTTTCTTAATGGTGGTTCTGCACGGCTCAGCCTCATGGAGACAATTTGAGTACCCTGATGCCTCAAATTATCAATCTGGTAAGCAGTTAGTGGATGCAGATGATGCAAATTTGGCAGTAAAGGCCTGGTGTATATTTGGAGCATGTTCAACAAAGATGAGCAAGAAAACCTCACAGCTAACTGAACCTCCCCCATCTTTTTCACCCCAGAAGGTGAGAGCACTATCAGCGGATAAGAATGTGTATACACTCGATCAGTTTCAAGAGTAGACAGTCGAATTCTCACCTTCCCAATTTTTGAATCCTTTACTCCCCCTCCCTTATCTGCTCCTTGCAAATGGCAATTATCAAACATACCAATAGTAATCACTGTGCATGGATCAAAAACCTCCCATGTATATTGCTCATTCCACTTTGGATTCATGCTATTCAAAATTGTTCTAGTTCTGATCCATTTCTGCCCATACTTTGCCACACAATAAGCATCTGTGACTCCACGTCCATCCTTCGTCTTCATTGCTGACAATCCTTGAGCACTAAGAATTCCCACTTCAAGTACCCCAATACTGGGTTTCCACAACTGCTTAGCAGTTGGCTTAAAATCACTACTGTTATTTGTTAGTTCATCAAGAACATGGTATCCACCATCCAACGAGATCCTCAAGTGAACCCTGCTATTTAGTTTCACCAAATTCCTCTGTCCATTCTCTGAAATAACATGTTTTTCAAGACCATACCACCTACTAACTGGAGTTTTAAAATCAAGCCTTTTCTCCACATTGTTTAAAGGAATCACACACTTCCCCAAAACTTCATCCTTATTTGGCCCTATCTTATCCTCCACACTCAAAGCCAGCTGCTCATCAAAAGGCTCGGCCACTACAAACATGAGATCCTCATTCCAAAAAGGAGACAAATTCTTGCTTAATGAAATCCTAGTCTTCAAAGATACATTTCCGAGTGAAACTTTCACAGAAATCTCTGGCTGCTGCCTGTTCCTATCAGCAAGCTGCAAGTCTTGTGCCTCAATTACATTGATTCTAAGATACCAAAGTCTGGGAGATAAGTAAACTTTAGACCTGATATTTGCAACGCCATCGCCGCTGACTGACGTTGCATCCAAATGCCAAGCCTCAGGAAATGCCTCATCAGCTTGTGTGCCGACCCATACAGCTAACATCAAATCTCCTCTCACCTTAATCCCCTTCTTATTCTCCAATCTATACCACTGTGGGGCCAAAGGACTATCAGGTGGAACCCTTTTTGGCACCTCAACAATATCAAACATAAGCATTCCAATTAAATCATCACCAGTCCTCCCTTTATCCCTCACCAAAAAGTCTACTGATGAAGATTGAATCAGATCGCTCAAGATGGAAAACACTTGGTTCCATTCAGGATTAGAAGTATTCTCAAAATGCTTAGTTGTACCCTTAAAGCTTCCAAGTTTCACTTCAACAAAAGGGTCGGGACTTCTATTACCATCCTTTGTCGGCAACTCCTTGGCCTTGAGCACCCTCAAAAATAGATACTGCATTTGCTCCACAAGATCAAAAGCGGTCCCGACCCGCTCAATGCCAGAGACCCTTCCTCCCCCAAGCGTCGGAGAGGTCTCCTTAAGAGAAAAATCGACAGGTTGCGTCGAGTTTTCATGGAAATTTGTGGTCTGGTTTTGGTTCTTGTTCTGGTTCTGCTTTGGCGGCATCGTTCCTAACTTCCAGCAATATGGAGAAACTGGAGAATTCTGCAGAAGAATCAGAGGGGGTCAGTGACAATTATGATAGAAATTTGCAGGCTGAAGAAGAGATGATTTTGCGAAGGGCTTAAATTTTCAAGAAAATTATTCAAAAGCCCGATAATACAGGGGATAGATATTCAATGAAACAGAGCCGTTACAGAAACAAGAGATATATCATTACTACTGGGAGTTTCCTATAATTTCGCAAACAAAAGTTAATATGCCAGCAAACCAACGGCTTGCAAGTGATTCTTCTGAGAAACCCACGTTGCAAATCTTCATTAAAATGGAAAATAATTTACTCCCCACGAAATCTTGAACATTTGGTTACTAACTACTAGGCCCATGTTGTTTCTCTGCTGCCATAGATGTGCATGAGGGGATATATGCGTAGAAGAGAATTCTATTGCCCAAATCTCTTCAATGGAATTGTAACTGCATTCAAATTTTTTATGGTTCTACCCGTAGTACAGACGACGAAGATCCGATGATGGAAATGCTTCTATTGCTTCTTGACTCGAAGAAACTGCATAAGATAAAAGAAGAAAATGTCAGAGAAAATTTCTGGTAAAGGAGAAAAAAATCCTAAAAGCAGAGGCAGAGAAAACGTCACTCAACAATGGAAACCTGCAAAAATCAAAGGATTACAAGGTTGTTACACAGTAGAAGATAAACCCATGAGCAGGAGAACGAGGTTGGTTTACCACGAACGAAGACTTGTATGAAAATCAAGAAATGCTGAAAGCTTTTTCTCTTTTCTATGAGCAAATGAAGCAAAAATCAGAGTCAGAGGAGAAACATTTTTTCTACCAGTGCCTCTTTGGGAAGAGACGCAAGAGAAATGGAAATGGAAAGAGAGGGTAATGAAAAGGTGATGGGATTTTTTTGGTAAATGAAATTCTGTTTGCATTACTTAGTCTACAAGGTAAGGAGAAAGAGAGGACGATAGCCGAAGAGGGTCACTTTCATATGCTTGCAGAACGGAATAGAATGCTCATTGCTGTCCTCTGCAACGGCCACAGAGATACTACTAGCTTCTGCGTCCTTGCTCTCTGCAACTGCCTTTGGTAGCGATGATGGCACTGTGGCTTGTAGGATTGCGGTGACAAGTTTGCCCTTTTGGCAAGTTGTATTTTTATGTTTCTTAATACACGAGTTTTATTTTTGTGCTTAGGGTTTTATTTTTACGAGATAGATATTATAACTTCTACGGTTAAAAGATAAAAACGAGGAATGTTTTATTTGAATATTATCCATCTTATCCTGAATATCACGATGAATTTAGATAAGATTTAGTTTCAAAATTAAATTTAAAATTTTAAGTGTGAGACTCACATATTTTTTTATAAATAATTTAATTTTTATGAAATTCACGACAAAAATCTCAAAATTAAACTATATCCAATCACACTCTTAATGTAATATTTTATTTTTATATTTTATATTTTTTATAAATAAATTTTAAAAAATAAAAATTTTAAATACAAAATTTATCCAATCCCTCCCCACACTTTGCAACTTCACCAATCAAGTCAGGAATGTATTGTTCAACAGTTTCTTCTACTTGGATATTGCTTAATTGCATTCTCTCTCTCAAATTTTGTTTACGTGGTTTTTCATGGGAAGATTAGATTGAGTTTGTATTATAAATCTTTTCTTTTATTGATGCATCATTACTATATATAATTTTTTTATTATATAAAGTTTAAAAATTAAATATTTTTAATTATTTTTTTATATCCCACACCTTCTCTCTTATTCTTTCTCTATAATTTCACTACAAATAATGAGTATCCTATTAAATTGGATTATACATCGTAATGAATAATGTATTTATGCTAAACTTTCTCAATTTTGAGATAAAAAACTCAATTTTTTTAAAAGAAAACTTATTTTTTTTTAATTCTAAGCAAGTTCTACCGTTCTAGATAGAATTCTTGCAAGATTTTCTGCTCTCCAGAGCGAAACTCTTGCAAGAGTTCTGCCTTGGAGGGCAAAACTTGCTCAAATTTTAAAATTTTTAATTTTTTTAATTTTTTATCTCAAAATCAAGTGAGGTCAATGTAATTTTTTATCTAGTTACATGTATAGTCCGATTTAATGCAGTATCTTTAATTTTAGTAAAATTATAGAGAGACAATGAGGGAGAAGAGATTGAGTAAAAAAGAGAGAAGTCAAAAATGATTTAATTTTTAATTGTATATAGTTAAATTTAAAATTATAAACAACAATCTTTTTTTAAAATTTTTCGAGTTGAAACCTTCATTTTTAATATTTTCTATTCATGTTCTAAATCATATTCATTTGCTATTATCATTGGAACTGATTTTATAAACAGCTATTCTTTTTTTTTCTTTTGCTGCTGAGTTATTAACTGCTATTCATATGCTCTTAGATAGATAATAATGATGGAAAGTTTAGTTAATGGGCATTCTGATTTTGTGGACATCCAGAAGAAATTACCTTCTCCTCCTCCATGAACCATTATGTACATTTTCTCTTTTTCTGGAAAGAACTTGTATCATTAACTTTATGACTTTCCTTACACCTATCCTTGAAAGGTTTTCAAAGAGAAGTTGGAAAATGGGGGGGAAATTGTCAATATTAGTGACTGTTGTACCTTTGAAGGTTTTTATTTATAATTAAAATACTTCCTTTATATAAAAATAAATGAGGTTATAAAATTGGTTAAAAATATATAACAACGGACAAAATACCACATTTTAAATATCTTGAATGAATAATTTACAATAAAAAATGACAAAAACAAATATATTTTGATCTTCTTTTCATATATAACTTTGTATTAGAAAAAAGATTCATATAATTTAATTATTATTTTGTCAAATCAAAAAAATGACATTTTCCCACTCTATTACTTTGTATTTAGATAGATTTTCACTTTTAAGAACCTTTTACCTTTTCCACTCTATACTGACATTTTTCCTCACTCCTAGACTCTACTGAAAATGAAAAAGGAATAGAAAAAGTGAATTACAAGTCAAGAAATCACAGTATCTATATTGAAGGTTGTGTATTTAGATTATTTTTTAATCTAAAATTTTTACTTTGAATCCCACTAATAATTTATTTTTATAATTTGTAAAATCAAAATTTTAAATCAAAATTTAATCCAAATATAAACTTCATTATGCTCTATTCTGTTCTATTTTGATGCATCAAGAAATAGTAGTGTAAGTCAAAATTCAGAATCCTCTTGTCTTGTGATGAATAGTTCTAACCAAATGATCAACAATCTTTCTTATGTTAAAAAATAGTTATATATTTTATCTGAATTTCTACTATCATCCTTCTTAATTCAAAGAAAGTAAACTCCATTAACATATGAGCATAACGGCTACCACTAACCTCTTTAACTTATTTGATTTAAGAAATTTAAACTATACTAACATATAAGGTCTATTACTAACATCTTTAATTAATAAGGATATTATCAAGTTAATGAGGGTAAAGTTGATAAATTAAATAAATCAAAGATGCTCCTTAAATTTTATACCAACACAAAATGAGACATTAAATTGTGTATGGTGGAAGTATTGCGAATCAAAATGAAGATGTCCTGTCTGGTAAAAAATATTTTATCCTTTAAATTATTATCTGCCATAAAATCATATATTATTGGAGAATATAAAAAAATATTTTATCAAAGGTTAGAAAGGGGAAACCGTCATTTAAATTGTTTTTCACTTTCTAAAGTTTCAAAAGGAAATCAAAAATCAAAAATCAAAATTACCTATGAGATCTCTGCCTATTTTTCTTAATTTTTTATAAGCACAACAAGTTTTTAGTAGGTACATTGCCCTTTATACAAACATAACTCTTATCTCTCATTCCTATTCTTTTTCAATTCTCTCTTTCACAACATCAAATTAGAAATTTATTTGATAAATTTTAAACACGATGTTAGTAAATATCTTATTTTATTTAAAAGTGTAATTTTTTTATGAAATTCTTTTAAAAAATCAAAAGTTGTTATGAAATAATATGTGGATGTTCATATTAATCAGTTTCCTGAAGAGAACTGAACTCCCAAAATATGACTCCTAATCAGATTTGATTTCCTTTCCCCATTAGAATTTGAGTTTTCATAAACTCTTGTATTATGACCCTATAAATAGGGCTCTAGACTGAGGTGTTGGATACACTCATTCATTGATCAATTTACTTTCAGAGAATCAATAAAGATCTCTTGTTATTTCTCTCTATTCTCTCTCTATAGTTTTCCTTATTCTTTACATTATAATTTCTTTATTATTATTATTATTTTGTTGTGCCGACAACGACTGCGCGTCAACAAATTCATAACACGTTATCAGCACGAGTCTCTGCCACCGCAGTTGAGAGATTAATCAAGAGAAAAAGAGGTATTTTTTTTCTACCTTTGAATTCCCATGGTAAACTTTTCAAAACTAATTTTTTTTTTTACTCTTGATATTTATAAAAAGAATTATATGTCATAGACATTAGATGCTCAAATTTATTAAGATATAATGGGTCTGGCAGACACCATCTCAAAATCTTATAAAAGCCATAATTTTTCTCCGCCATAATTTCCATGAGGATCTAAAGGCGGAGTATCTTATTGTAAAAGATCCATTTTTTTTTATGGAAGGGTCTAAAAGAAAGATTTGACTACTGTAAGATGGTCATTCTACCAAAAACACAGCTTACTTTTTTATCTCATGGAGTGAATGCATTAGAACCAATAGTTATGACTCGGAAGAGGTCGTAATCATGGTTGAAGCTCACAACATAGATGCAGATATGGTAAGAATAATCCATATAATCATGGCGATTAGAATATATGCATCTCGGATATCAGTGGGTCCCCAAGCACACCATTTAAGAAATACAAAGCATCAAAGCCACTTAATTACTAGCAAATTGTGAATGAGATATACAATCACCGTAAGATGATTGTTATATAAATGTTAATTATGATTTGTTATAAGTGTGCTCGTAATATTTTATGTCTATCGAATGCAAAAAAAAATTTATTGCTTTTAGAATTTCTCCTCAATTAAAGTTATAAGGAGAAATATCACTAATAATGTGATGGATAAAAGATTTTTCCTTTCTCATATTTCTAACATGCTCTCGTAGTAGCAATATCCTGAAAAAAGTTTTTCAAAAGTATTTTGAATTTATATCTTGTGAGACTAAATGAGTCATTGATAAAATATTTTGACGCTCGACTAAATATTTTTATATCATTCCCTCAAGTTGAATGACATTAGAAATTATAATATATTTATATACGATATTTTGGTCGCAACTAGTAGAAATACATTTTGTTCTTATACTATAAGAATGACTCATTAAATCCCCCACTAAATAGATACTCACCGTAAGTGAGAAAATAATGAGAATGAAAAGGGGAAAAGTAATAATTCTAACATGTTATTGATGCAATATGAAAGTTTGTCACGCACTGTAGTGACTTTCAAGCATGTTATGAATCTCTATTAATTATTAATATTGCTTTACTTCCCTAAATCATGCTACTCGATAGTAATGATGCTTATGTCGAAAATATTAATATGGCATATGTGAACGTAGCTAATTCTTTTGAATATCTAAAAAGATTTTTTTAGCATTTTGAATGTCAATCAAAATTTTAAATTTTGGAATTGTTACTTTCCTATGTTATTTTAAGTTTATTTTTGATCAAGAATGGTGAAGATACAATTTCTCAAAACAATATTTGTGTTTATTTGGACAAAATTTAAAATATATGTCCAAAGTATAAATGGTAAAGTGCAAGGTTCCCTGAAGAACTAATTGATAAAATAACTCTAGAAGAGTTAATTGATTTAAAACTCTAGAAAGAGCTACATTATCTTCACCCAATGGTCAATTCAGTAATGCATTGTTCTCCATATAGTCTCGTAAAACTTTTTTGAGCTTTGATTATATTATCGATATATCGAGACATTGGATGAATGAACTTTTGAGGCATATGCATTACCATTATGACATAAAATATACGTCAATTATATTTACTACTATTTATCTCTCTTGATTTATATTGCATAAAATTATAAAATTGAGATGCAATATTGAGTAAACTCAAGTTTACTCGATAAATAATTTATTAGTTGGCATGATCTGGTTAGACCATCCCAAATCATTAAAATACGAAGAATGATTATGAATTTATTATGGAACCGAAAGTTTCCTAATATGACGAATTTATATCTCGCTACTTGTTTTATTTAAAAGTTGCCAGTATTACTTGGGGGTTGAATGTGTTATTTTGGGATGAATATGGAGAAATTATTAGTTGATGCATCAACAAAGTCTTATGAATATTATTGTTTTTGCAACTCTGTAGTTTGCACAATTCATTGATAATGAGCTCATGTTTTAAGATTCTCTCAAAGACATAATTTGTCCTAATAATACTGGTTGTATTGAGATAAATATTGAATATCCCTGCAGTAATGTTTATGATCGTGATATATTAGCACTTATTTCGTATTTTGCCAACACATTGTAATTCTCCTCATAGTAGTTGGTTTGTGGTCGAAACTAAATATTTCCCATCTTAAATTTAGAGATGCACTATGTATGTTGCTCCACCACAAAAAGTAATGAGATGGGTTCTCAAAGAGATTATTAAATATGTTGTGAGCAAATCTCAAGTGAGAGATTCGTATTTTGTTAATTTTGAATATGTTGCCCCAACATAAAGAGGAGAAATCATGATCGTTTGGATAAAGATATTAGTATGTGTCTCATTTTGATCTTCTATTTTAATCCTCATAGAAGATACCTTGAACCGAAGTTCAAAGGATAATTTATATAGTCAGTGATATTAACTCGACCAATATCCCAGCAAAGAATGCTCCTATTTGATATCCTCGAAGGATAATCTACCACTACAAATAAATTTGAGACACAACCTGAAATGTGGTAGATAAGTCTGGGTTCCAAAGATACAAACTCTTCACTGGAGCAAAGGCTTAAGATGGTCATATATGTTAAATCGAGAAGATTTAAATTCCAAAGTAGAATTTTTGTCCCAAAACATGATTGATAAATTATTTCGTAAGAAATTCAGTACTGAAAACCGTGATAAATGATGAGATCTCAACATGATTGGGAGCTATTGGAATCGCACAAGTATATGAATTTAAAGATATTAATGCGCATAATATATTGAGGATTTTCAAATCGAGGTCCCGTAGATTCGAAATGATAAAGTTCGCATGAGAAATATGAAAAGTTTAAATTATTCACAAGTACACTTGAAGTGTACATGTATTCCCAGCAGGAATTATACACTTGAAGTGTAATCTAAATAGATAGCAATTAATATTTGCTTATAAAATGCGAACTACAAAAATGAATATTTACCATGAGTTATAGTGTATGATTCTTCGTAAAACCCCGACACCGATAACGAAGAAATATATTTATAATGGTGGATATAATAGTGCATGATAACACTTAATATGTGTTTATATTTGTTATCATTTGATAATAGAACTTATATTTGAAGTCCCCCGATGGACTCAATATGCTTGAAGCATATAATTGTTCCCTGTAGAACATAATGAGATTGTCTTAGTGAATTTTTATTGAAAAAATGATTGAGTATGTCCATATATGAAGAAATTGTATACGTAGCTATACTTGCTATATGTATTTGTTTATTAGAAAATATCCTCATTGTACAATCTATTGATTGGCATGGTGTTCCCCACATTAGGGGAGAAAAACTTCAATTAAAGAGGATATCATTTATGACTTTTATTATCTTGATTTATGCACAAGCATTAGTGAACTGAAGTTCAAAATATTATTTATTTGCATAAAATTGCATATTGATTATTTGTCTGACTCTGTAGAGTTAGTCAATATAACATTATACTTATAGATAATCATATTTGGATAAATGTCCTAGCAGGGACAAATATATGAATTCTATAGTCATATGATTTTGATACATGCTTGAAGCGTGATTGATCTATTGATTTTGAAAAGAGAAAATGATTTGATAATCAAGATATTTTTCCTGAAGAATTTAGAGGAGCAAGTATTGTGATCAACATTTTGTTTTGATTGAACATCCTCGAAGATGTTTCACATGGACATAAGCACATCAATAGTTATTGGGTTATTATATATAAGATCCTTTATATATATTAAAGGATATTAAAGAACTCTTTGGTCCCCGAAAGTACCATAACTCTGCAATTTAGAGCATGAATACACTTGTCCACGTGCAATTAGATATCTATTATAGTTCTTCTCTACCCAATAAATTTTGAGACGGCATTAAGCTTTGCTTATGACATCTCCTTGAGATAACTTATCTCGAATATTGAGAAAAATTCAACTCTCGTTGAGATGAATATGTAAGGTATAAATTACCTATATGATCCACATAAATCATGCATTTATAGGTATGTGTTGATTATAACAGCCACATCTTCAATTTATGTTGAAGTAATAGAAATTCATAATGTTGGTTGAGAATATATTTGATCATGATTAATGTATTCGAGATAAATCTATATCCTTTAAGGAGGAATTCCAACTATGTTGTTGGATGAAAATAAAGTTTTGAATATATCTAAGGAGATATGATAAAATTTTTCTTTACTCATGAGCTCCTGAAGAGTGGTGACATTGATGTGCAACAAATTCAATCATGTGACAATCCCGCGATTTATTCACTAAGGCATTACCAGCATGCATCATTTGATAAATTGGTGAACAAAATTAGAATGCGGTGGTTAAGAAACCTTAAATGATTATCTCATCAGGGGGAGTAAATATGACATAAAGAGTAGTGTACTCTTTTTCCTTCACTAGAGTTTTTTGTCCCATTGGGTTTTTATCTAGTAAGGTTTTAACGAGGCATATTCTTTATGTTATGAACATCCAAGGGGGAGTGTTATGAAATAATATGTGGATGTTCATATTAATCGGCTTCTGAAGAGAACTCGAACTCCCAAAATATGACTCCTAATCGATTTGATTTCCTTTTCCCCATTAGAATTTGAGTTTTCATAAACTCTTGTATTATGACCCTATAAATAGGGCTCTAGACTGAGGTGTTGGATACACTCATTCATTGATCAATTTACTTTCAGAGAATCAATAAAGATCTCTTGTTATTTCTCTCTATTCTCTCTCTATAGTTTTCCTTATTCTTTACATTATAATTTCTTTATTATTATTATTATTTTGTTGTGCCGACAACGACTGCGCGTCAACAAATTCATAACAAAAGTTTTATTTTATTTTATTTTATTTTTTTGCTGCTGGCAAGTCATCGCCAGCTGCTTGGACTGGAGCATGCTGCGGAAGCTCCTACTAGAGCTCACCGGAGCTTCCGACCAGGCCGGCAAAGCTCTGTTCTTTTTTTTTATTATTATTATTTTTATTGCATTGTAGATCCCTGTAGTTAGGGATTATTGTATTTTAATTCTACATAGTCAAAAAAAATGCAATTATGATTCATTATGAGTCAATTCTTGAATTTACACACACACACACACACACATATATATATATATATATATATATATATATATATATATATATATATATAACATATTATTTGTTTTTACTAAAATGCTAATTAAGTCAATATAGAAACTTAATATTTAGTAAATAGAAAAAAATTCATTTTTGTTGATTTTATTTCTAACAATTTATATAAAAAAAACATGAAATTTTGCAGGGAAGATTCTAACAGGATGTAGGTTGTGGAAAATATTTGATCTTTAATTTTTAAATTTGAAAATCAGAGTTTTTTATTTTTTATATATTTAAAGGGTATTAATATAGAACAAGTAGCAAACGGGTGCTTCGGAGTTAGAATTCGCAAAGTTGGTTTCAAATGATATGTAGAAAATGAAACAAATAAGTCTTAATGTTGGTGGTTCTATTTTTTCCAAATAAGTCTTCACAAAATAATTTCAAATCTCAAATAATAGGTAACAGAGGGATTTTAAATTTTTTTATTATAAATGAATTTTTAAAATGTACTAAATCTTTTTTATTTTTATATTTTAATTTGTTAATTTTGTAACCCCTTATTTGGTTTCATATTAATTTATTTTTTCATTTGTTAGAAAATTAATTTGCTAACATATTGACATCATAATATAAGTTTATTTGTAAATTTTTTATTTGTTGATAAAATAATATATGTTAGTTAATTTATATGTTAAATGAGTCTGAATTTCTATTTTTTTATTTACTTTATTAACAAGTTAATTTATCACTTTAACTCTATAAAATATTTTATGTAAATGTATATATATTTTGTAATATTGTGTTTTGTGTTAATTTGTTTAAAATTTATATTATAGATGACCGATTGAGGTAAAAGACTTGTTCGCGATTCGAATAATTATTCAGTTAGATTATTCTCTAACTCTTCATCCTATGAAAATTTTAAAATAAATTTATAAATAAAATTAGATATAAAATGTTTACATTTTTATTTCGATTATTGAAACTTATAAATAAAAAATATGATTTAAAAATAAAATTTATAAAAAATAGATTACGTGAAGCTTTGCCAAGACCCAACAACGATCAAATTGAAATTTTATTAAATTTAATAAATTTTATTACTTTAAAATTACCTCAAAACTAATTTGGACCAAGCGAAGAATCCATCTTAAAATTTTGAATTTCAATTCAAAATACAATGAAGACAATACTGAGATTTTTTTTTTGTAAATATAGAAGTACGTAAGTTTATAAAAGAGTAAAAACAAAATTTATCCGCTACATCTACAAAAAATGTGCTACACTAATCAAATTCCTTCTTTAATCTATGTAAAAAAAAATAAAAAAATCTTATATTTTAAAATAGGAGTAAAAAATTAGGAATGCACAAGCTATTTCTGTTGTTCGCTGTCTGTAATCTTTTACATTGTATTTACAGTTAACCAATTAAACAGTTCTACCAGCAAATTTTACATTTCATTTATGAGGCATAATGTGTATTCGTGTTAATTTCAGTGTTCTGTTACTCCTTATTTTTCTTCTTCTTTTTTTTTTTTTTTTGCTGGGTAAATATTGTTCTGTTAGCTTCATTCATCGATGAACCTGTAACAGAAAATATATATATATATATATATATATATATATATATATATATATATATATATATATATATATATATATACACATATACCTTCATTCATCCGTGAAAATTTCATCTCAGCTAAAAAATAACTTGAAAAAGCAATTTTAGTTCCATGAAGCGCATGAATGAATAGAAATCCCTTCTGAGTTCCCGGTCAATTGGATCAAAGACGGGTATTCACATATCCATTTTGGAGCAGTTCGGTTGGCTTTGACAATAGAAGAGAAAATGATTGAAGTATGGTATCTAATTCTAACAAATACAAAAGCTAAGCGTTCGTTACAGGTTCTGAAATGGGTTGCAAACTGATCAGATAAAAGAAAGACCATGGACTAACTCTCACATAATATAGCATGGTCAAAGTATAGGACAGCCAATCTGAAATCTTATACACATTACCAAGCAAAGTGAACCAAATCTCACCAAAATTTCTCAAAATAGAAGCACCAAGCCATAAACGTGAACTGTTAACTCTACATCTTCAGCATTTGCTTGGCTCTGGGATGAACTCAGATCTTCTACAATCCGGTAGGATGAGGAACGAAATCCCATATCATGATCTCCTTTTAGCTATACTAAGCTTTATTTACACGAATCTTCTGGCCTTCAAGTACCTGCAACGACTCTGGATAAATGATAGAATATAGGGAGAAAGTTCATTAAGCAAAGGTTGAACGATTTCTCTAATTTTAGCATTATGCAGGGTCATCCGAACTTTTTTTCATTGTTTCCTTTTATACAGCAAATGATCTGAGTAACCTGAACTTTATGTGCAAGACTACATAAATCTAAAACCACATAACCAGTTATGCACGTAAAATGAGTGCGGAAATATGCACACTAGCAACAAATTTATCTGATGCTTAGCCAGCTAATAAGAAATGCAAGAGGGCATCATATGTCTGCATTAAGAAACACTTTACCGCATTATTAAGGGATGAAATGGCAGCTTCTACTTCCTCTTCTGAAGAAAATGAAACGAACCCATAACCACTAGATTTTGAAGTTCCAGGAACACGGGAAACGTTTGCACTAAGAACATTTCCCTTCTCAGCAAAGAAACCTTTTAGGGTGTCAGTGGTTACTGTCTTAGCAAGATTACCAACATAAACCTTGCGAGGACTGTCAATGAATTGGGAATCTTCTGCTTGAAATAGTGATAAATCTACAGATGGCAATGGTTTTTCTGTAATATTTACTTTGATTTCACGCCCACCAATTTCCTGTGAGATGAATCAGATAGGCAAATCATTCTTTTTGCAACAAATCTAAATAATGTCAAGTAGCTCTAATGTTTAAAACTAGATCTCAGGAAAAATCATAATTTATTTGCAAACATATAAAAGCTTACCGTGCCATTTAGCTTTTCAATGGCAGCATTTGCATCCTCAACAGTCTTCATTGTTACGAATGCAAAGCGGCGGCTCCTCCCAGACCACTTATCATACATCACCTTTCAATTGAGCATAGAAAAATAGCTCATTCTTCAGCTCAAAGATATTATCAAGACATAGCAACATTATCCCCGTGATTTCACAAAGATACACATCATAAAACTGATATCTCAACCATCATCATTAATAATTTCCTGCAATTTAGTTATCCCAGTGGCTGGTCAGGTTATGTACACTTTAGTCACATTGAAGTGTTTGGAGCCGGACCTTCCCAAGAAAAGAAAGAAACAGAATGAAAGGAAACAACTCCAAATAACTCCCAATTTCCTTAAAAGATTTCTTTAACATTATTCTCTCCATCTTAACATAGTAATTCACTCATTCGTGCATTATCCAGCAAGCATTCTAAAGTCCAACTCAAATTGTTAACAGTAACTGCTAACATAATCAACCAGCATTTGATTCATAGGAAAGCTCCGTGCAACCCAACCAAACATGTGACCGAAGACATTCAAACAAGCAAGAATGGTTAATAACAGAATGCACTTCTGAGAAACCAACAGAATACATTTTCATAATGCCTTGAATGAACAATTTCCGTGCATCACAACCCTCTGGTCTTCATTATTTACTTTCTTTTAAAACTGTCAAATAAGAAAGCTTCATCAAGCAAAGTGAATCTTCACCCTCTAACAAATTCGACCTTTTACTACAATCAAATGGGTCATAAACTTAACCGGTCTCTAATTTTCCCTGTCCTCTCAGGTGTTCAATACAAGTTACAAAAAGTGCCCCTATATGACAGACTAATCTTTCTAGCCCAATGAAGGAATTAAGAATGAAGAAAAGCTAACCGATAAAAATATATACCAAAAGAATGTATCAAGAAAATTTACACCAATCGAGCAATTAAATCCTAACTCTTCAGCTATAATTCAACAAAATGGAACAGATAAACTCTATATACAAGAAAAGATACAACAAAGGGGGAAAATCAACAATTAAGCAGCCAAATCCTAAATTCTTGAAGTACCTCAGCCTTCTCAACAGCACCATGCTCTGACACAACCTTCGCGAGCTCATCATTGGTAACAGTTCTAGGAATATTTCCAACATAAAGTCTCCTTGCACCCTCAGAAGAAGGGTCGGCCGTACAAACTGAGATTTCTTCAGCAGCAACATTGAGCCTTCTAAGCTCTCTGGTGGGGTGGGAATAAAGACTGAAGTTAAGAGATTTGGGCTTAAATGTGTGAAAAAAGGGCTTGGAAAAGAGGGTTGTGGAGGGTTTTGCAGTTCGATTTTGGAGGAAACACGACGGATTGGGCATTAACATGGAAGTAGAGGAGATTGTCGCCATGATTTCTCTGGAGTTTCTCTGAGGCAGTGAGCTCAGAGTTTGGAACCGAGGAGAAAAAGGAGTTTATCAGTTAGCACTTATCCAAATTCGGAGTCTCGGTGAACACAGTGGCGTCATAGGTTGGTTTATAAAAAAAACGGGTAAATAATTTAGTTTGCCTCCTAATTATAGTTAAAGTTTGATTTTTGTCCGTAAATTTAATTATACTTAAAGTTTAATTTTTGTCCTTTAACTTCAAAAGAGATAATTTTTGATTTTGAACTATTAAAGCATACTAAATATTGCTCTTTCATCAACTTTCAACGTTAGGTGGCTGACAGAAAAAATCATGTGTAACACATATAAGTATTTTAAAAGTATTTTAGTAATACAATATCTTTTACTCAATTTTTTTTCTTTTTTTACTTGGGGTGTTAGATCCCCTTCATTTATCTTGTAAAAAGGAAAAAAAGGATTGGGAAGAGTCATCACTATTCTCCTTCTCTAATCTGTCTGTCGTTGTCATTCTCACTGTCATCGCACATAACTATACAAATAGACTAGTAGGTTTCTTTTTTTTTTTTCTCCTCGTTTCATTCTTCCGCTCACCTCTTCACCATTGTTAGTTGATTATTGGCAACAATGGAAGTACTTCTACTCTAATCTTTTATCATTTATAATATTTATGATTTTCGAACCAAAGAGGTTATAATGATAAGAAGACATTAGAGATTGGAATCAATAATCTCTTACCCATTAGCATATTGGAGCAATGAGAGGTCAGTGTTGCTTGGCAGTGACCAAAGGCGGCAAGATTGTTAGGCACTATTGCCTAATCTTTTATTTTTTACGGTTTTGTGAGATTATTGATTGGCGGGTTGATATTCGAATTGTTGATTTAAGGGTTGATATTTAGTTATTAATTATGAAGTTTGAGAGCTGATGGCTATTGTCAAACTTTTGTACTTTTGTGGGATTGATTTGAAAAATTACAAATTGAGTCAAAAGCTCTCTTCCAATTCAAAGTGAAAATTTTAATTCTTGGGAGGGTTATTTTCTTCATGATCTATGATTTCGTTGATTATCCTAGACAGAACGAAGGTGGAGAAGGAGAGAATAAAGAGGAAAACAAGGAGAAAAAAATAAAGATTATTATTATACTGTATAATTTATAAGTAAAGTTGATATAAAAAATAACTTTCTCGTGGTAACAAAATGAAAAATATGAAAAGTGATGAATTCCTAAAATACACTTAAAATACTTAAGTGTCTTACACGAAACTTGTTCCATTAGTCATGTAACAGTAAAATATAATGGAATAGTAAAATTTTACATATTTTTATAGTTTGAGTTTAAGAATTATCTCTTTTAAAATTGAAGGACAAAAATCAAACTTCAGGTAAAGTTCAATAACAAATTGAATTGTTTACTTTAAAAAAAATTCAGGATAAGCAGCAACACTTTTTTATTATTATTATTTTGTAAGAACAGTAAATATATTTTATTTTTTGTTTATCAGAAATTTAGATATTTTATTTTTATAAAAAATATTTTTTACCATTATTATTTTATATAAATTTTAAATTTTAAAAATATATTTTTCGTTTGATCTAAATTATATATTTTTATCTACTTATTATTAAATGGCTTGTGGAAGATTTGAATTGATTTTGCTTTGTCTTTTTCTTGGGTGAAAATTGGGCCAATGAATTGTTGATGAAGGGTTGGGATTTGATTGGATTTGGATTGATTTTGCTTTGTCTTTTTCTTGGATGAAAATTGGGCCATTGGATTGTTGATGAAGGATTGAGATTTGATTAGATCTGGATTGATTTTGCTTTGTCTTTTTCTTGGGTGAAAATTGGGACATTGGATTGTTGATGAAGGGTTAAGATTTGATTGGATTTGGATTGATTTTGCTTTGTCTTTTTCTTGGATGCAAATTGGACCGTTGGATTGTTGATGAAAGGTTGAGATTTGATTGGAGAATTTCAATTTGGCTTTGTCTTTTTTTGCTTTAATTATTAAATATTTGTGTTACAAATAGTTTGTTAACTAAAATTTTGATAATTTTTTAAAAATAATTTTGTGTCAATAATAATTTCTTTGAGACCATAATATAATTAATAAATAAATATTTTATTTTGATAAATATGTATATGTACAAATAAATTAAAAATCAAAATTATAATACGTGCCTAGAAATAAATATTATTATAATGATACATTTAATTGTTGTCTAAATTTACGTTAAGTATACAAATGTAGATACTGAATTTTTATGTGATAATTATTTTGATTTTTCATTCGTTTCACTTCACAATATACAATTTATATTTTTATACGCATGTCAAAATTTTACTCTATGTATTACAAATAATTTAATTTATATATAATTATGCAATTGTTATATATATAAAATTAATCGATATGCACTATATATGTTATGATTTTATAAAACTTTATGAAAATTTTTATTTATGTATTTTTTGTAAAAATAACAGGTTATTGTATCAAATTTAAATTTAATATTAAATATTTATGTTGCTAATATTTGTTAAAAATTGATGAATTTTTAAAAATAAAATCATTTCAATAATAATTACTTTAAGACCATGATAAAATTAAAAGTAATGTTTATCTTTTCTTGAATAAAATTGGACCCTTAGATTGTAGAATGAAGGGTTGTGATTTGACTGTCGTAAATTTTAATTTAATATTAATTATTAAATATTTCTTTTACAAATAGTTTGTTAATTAAAATTTTGATGAATTTTTTAAAATAATATTGTTCAATAATAATTACTTTGAGACCATAATATAATTAATAAATAAATATTTTATTTTAAAAAATATGTATATCTACAAATAAATTAAAAATAACTTAAAATTTCGATGAATGTTTTAAAATAATATTGTTTCAATAATAATTGCTTTGAGAACATAATATAATTAATTAATAAATATTTTATCTTGAAAATATGTATATGTATAAGTAAATTAAAAATAAAAATTATAATATATGCCTAGAAATAAATATTATTATAATAATACATTTAACTATTGTCTATCGTATGTTAATTATATAATGTATTAATTAAAATTTTGATGAATTTTTTAAAAATAATATTTTTTATTAATAATTGCTTTGAGATCATAATATAATTAATACATAAATATTTTATTTTGAAAAATATGTATATGTACAAATAAATTAAAAATAAAAATTATAATATATGTCAAGAAATAAATATTATTATAATCATAAATTTAATCATTGTCTAACATTTATGGTAAGTATACAACGTAGTACATGAATTTTTATGTGATAATTATTTTAACTTTTTGTGCGTTTCACTTCACAATATACAATGTATATTTTTATACGCGCGTCAAAATTTTACTCTATGTATTACAAATAATTTAATTTATATGTAATTATGCAATTGTTTTATATATAAAATTAATTGATATGCACTATACGTGTTATGATTTTATAAAATTTTATGAAAATTTTTATTTATGTATTTTTTGTAAAAATAACAGGTTACTGTATCAGATTTAAATTTAATATTAAATATTTGTTTTGCTAATGTTTTTTAAAAATTGATGAATTTTTAAAAATAAAATCGTTTCAATAATAATTACTCTAAGATGATAAAATTAAAGTATAATAATTTACCTATTAGCTACCTATATATTAAATGGTTTGTTGAGGATTTACAATTATTTTGTTTTGTCTTTATTTTGGAGTGGCTTGTTGAGGATTTGTAATTATTTTGTTTTGTCTTAATCTTGAAGTGAAATTCAGCCGTTAGATGGTCAAATGAATGACTGAGATTTTATAATATTAAATGGGACTATATTGTGCAATATCCAATTGATTTCGTTTTGTCCTTATCTTCAGGCGTTATTTTTTTGTTTGATACTCCAACTACATCATTATCATGCTCTTTAGCTCCATGAGCTTTTTTTTTCTTGATTTTTTAATTTTTTTCTACATTATTCATGAAGGGTTATTATTATAATTTATAATATGATAGATTGTGCACATTTTTTCTATTGATGATTCTAGATTATTCATGAATATTTGTGATGTGTTTATTATTTTATTATGATGACTTGTATATTATGATGATTATTTAATATTAATATTATAGATTATGAAAATTTTAAAAAATATATAGTAAAATATTGACTTATATATAAAAAATTTTTAATACTTCTTTATTTCATTCAATATTCTTTATCAACTGTAAAATTAAATATATAACTTGCTAATTAAATATATGATATGTATTGTTTGTTTTCGTTCCAAATATGTTCTACACTAGATTGAATAAAATATTTAATAATATCTAATTATAAAAAATACACTAAATATAAAAACTTAAAATTATTTATTTTAACATTTTCACCCAAGAAAATACTCGTGCATCGCGCGGGCATTTAAACTAGTATAATTTTAATGTAATAAAATTTATTAAGTTTAATAAATTTTATCTTTAGAGCTTTGCCATGTCATATAATCTATTTATTCATAAAATTATTTTTAAATACATATTTTTTATTTTTTATTTAAATTTTTTAATATTTGAATTAAAAATATAAATATTTTCTATATAATTATACTTATAAATTTATTTTAAAAATTGTACAAGATGAAGGGTTAGAGTAATATAACTAAATAATCTGTGTGGCTTGCAGCCAAGTCTTTTACCTCTAGCATTCATCTATAATTTAACTTTTTACACGAATTAACATAAAATATAATATTTAAAAAATGCACATATATTTAAATAAATTATTTTATAGATTTAAAATAATAAATTAACTTATTAGCAAATTAAATAGAAAGTCGAATTCACTAAAAATTAACATAGAAATTAACTAACAAATACTATTTTATTAGCAAATAAAAAATTTAAAAGAAACTTATATTATGGTGTCAATATGTTAGCAAATTAATTTCTAACAAATTAAAAAAATAAGACCAAATAAGAGGTTATCAAATAAAAAATTAAAAGGAAAAAAAATAAAAAAGATTTATTACACGAAACTTAAGATAGAAAATCTCAAACCAAAATACTATATAATATTACTCTTTTAAACAAAAAAAAGATGAAACGTATTATGCTAAAGAAACACTTTAAAGGATAATCAAAACATATATGTCACTAGTTTTGAAAATCCTATTAATTCAATGAGACTTTATGTTAAGATATATTATTCATTAAAGAAAATAGAGTTTAACTTTTATTAAGTACAAATCTTTTTATTTTAAAAAAAAAATAAAGACCTTTTTAACGGCATATAGATATAGTACATCTTTTTTTTTTTCGAGAGAGGTAGAAGGGTAATTATATTTTTTTCAATACATTTAATACTTATATTTAATAAAAATATTTGTATTTCACAAGTCACAGGTCACAACTATATAATCTTGAGAATGGTTTGACTTTCTTTGTACTTTTTAAATTTAAAAAGAGAAAAATAGAAAACTACGCTCATCTGATCTCCCTACTGAAAAAGTAAAAAATTATGTCGCTAAATATCTATACTAAAAAATGAAAATTAGAAAATTATGCCAAAATTAACATCACCACGAAAATTGCGGGGGCAGAAACGTAAATCTGTACTATCTCTGGAACCAAATATTCCCACAATATTTCCATTATAATTCGCGCCTTTTTCCTTTTCCCGCCCGTTCAGTTTCTTCAGTTTCCAGGTCCATTATCAACTCCGATTTCAAAACCCTAGAGATCCCAAACCAAGAACCTCCCAAAAGAAAAATCTCTGCTTTCTCCTTAATAATTCAGAAGTTAAGTTAAATCGTGCCCAGAAATTTGATCAGGAAAAGGGAATTGAGTGTTGCATAAGTAGTAGAGGAAGAAGAAGATGTTTTATTCTCACACATTCTTGGCAAGAAAGGGTCCACTGGGAACTGTGTGGTGCGCTGCGCATCTGCAGCACAAGCTCAAGAAATCTCACTATACCTCCACCGATATCTCCTCCACCGTCGGTATGGGTTTTTGTTTCCCCTCTAAACTAAAAGAGAAAAATTCATTTGTAGATGCATTTCTTTTCTTGTGAGTGTTAATCCAGAGATAAGTTTTGAATGAAATCAAATGTTTCATTTTTTGTTTATCAGTTGTCTTTAGGATAGAAAGGAATTCACAGAGCCTGGAAAAGAGTTAAAGACTCGAACTTTGTGTTTCCGGAGATGTGTTCTTTCTTTCTTTTTTTTTTTTTAATTGTGTTTTAAAAAATTTTCTACATATTGGCTTAGCATTATCTAGTTTTCCTTCCTTTTACTGATTTTCATACTTACGTGTAGATTGGCAATGGTTATGTTTTCTCTCTTGAGTTTTGGAGGGGTATTTTAATAGTGTGAATGTTGCAAATTATGAGCTTGTATTGGCGTGAAATGTTGTTGCATTATGCCTAGTTGTCTGGCCCAAAAGAGCTTTTCTACTTTTATTTCATATTGATTCACATTCATTTCATACCTTTCTTCTGGAGTGGAGAAAAAAACAGAAAGTTCAAATATGAGTTTTCAGTTTGAAATTTGGGATTTTTATTGGCCTTCCCATCCTTAGTATTAGTGCAAGAGTCAAAGACCTATTACTGCTACGGTTGTTTATTAAATCCTTTCTTGTTTTGGGCAATGCTTGTACATGGTATGGTAAGCAGCCGTGCGTTTGATTGGTGGTGTGATGCCCTTGTAGTTTTATGTTCTTTTTCACAGTAATAACGTCACTTTCCTACTTCAGAGCGAATTATGCATCCTGAGGTACCTATTGCACTGAGGATGTCAGGGCATCTTCTACTCGGTGTTGTCCGAATCTATGCCAAGAAAGTTGACTACCTTCACCATGACTGCAATGTTGCACTAGTTGGAATAAGAAAAGCATACTCTGCTACAAATGTGAACCTACCTGAGGATGCTACTCATGCACCATTCCATGTTGTTACTTTACCAGAAACATTTAATCTTGATGCTTTGGAATTGGAAGATGACTTAAATCAGGAGAGGTTGGTTTCCTTTGGAGCTTGTTTCTGAAATATTGTTACTCCTGTTCAGTTTTGTTAGAAAAGTTGATTAAAAAAGTTTGGTTTTAAGGTTTGAGGATAATCATCTCAGACAACGGGAGGAGATAACGCTTGAAGGTATTCACTTGTACATGTTTACATAAATTCAAATGTCCCGCCCCTCTTTCTAACACAAAGAGCTTTTTAATTTTCTGATATTGCTTGCAGACCAAATTCCAACCGGAACAGATCCTTATTTAGTCATTCCTCTAGATGAGGTACCTGCAAACTAGGGTTATTTTTTGCTTTGCATTGAATATTTTATGCATACTTATATATCAGTCAATCAGTAAACTGATCTATTCCTTTTGGGTAGGTTTTCAGGAAGAGTTTATCAGTTCTGAAAGATGCTTCTGGAACTGAACCAAGGCACATGGAGGAGTATGAACTGGATGGCTTGTGAATCTAAGTTCTAGTAATTTTTTATTAGGAGTTAAACTTTATGTCTTTGCTGTTGCAGTGTGCAACCTTCAGTTCCAGCGGACAGTACTACAAATGTTATACATCCTTCTCCCAGTGATCAGGCTGGAGTCAATGGAAAAAATGTTGGAGATAGTTCTTCTCAAGATCTACCAGAGATTGAAATTATGCGTGATGCTGCGCAAGACTTTCATGTAGACAATAATAATATATGGCCAGATCAAAGGAATGATGTTATGGAACCTGATAGAATCCTGGAGGAACAGATCATGAAAGACAAGGAAGCTAGTTCTCCTCAGTTTAGGGAAATATTGGCTTCTGCAGGGCCTTCACTTAGAGCACATCAACCGCATGATCCTTCATCTGCTGTTTCTGAACAGGCTTATGAAAATCTTGATTTACATATCTCTCTAGGTGAGTGCGTGTTTCACACCACATTTTATGTATCTATAAACTGAAAGCTGATCTCATATTTCTTTCAATTGAAATAATCTTCTGCCTATAGGACATAGATCACCTGAACTAGCAATTCGATCTACACCTCCTGTTGAACAGCCAAAAGCAAGGCAGAGAAAGAGAAAAAGGCAGTTTTATGATGAGACTACAGTATTGACTAACAGGTAAGGTGTACCTCAGCTTCAAGAGGGTTTTCATCTACTACTACTATTATTCACACATGAGTAACGGTTCAGGATTATGAAGAGAGCACTAGAAGATCCTAGCAATCTGCTTAGGGAGAAAAGGAATTGCCCTTCGACTAATCTGGAGATCTGGCAATTAAATAATAGATTGAAGAAGGACTCAATCTTTGCTAAGCCCTTAATAACTGGTAATTGTCTCTAAGAATGGCTTCTCTTGCTTGATAATTTGAAATTCTGAAACTGATTTTGTTGAATTCTGGGACTTCATATTTGTAGGACTGTCCAGCGAACTGCAGAGCATTTATGACCCGCAATTCATTCCTTCAAAACCTCATTTGATTTCCTCAGACACTATAAGTCAAGTTGCTGATGTTCGAACATCCCCTCCATCGAGGGATAACGTTGAAATGGAAATTGAATACCTTCGAAATAATGAAGTTCCTGATGTGGGCAATACAATGTCTGTAATCTTACCTTCCCCACATCAAATTGCATCATCTCCTACGATGATCATCCCTTCTCCTGGCAGAGGAGATACGTCAACTCCAGCTACTCTGGATTTTGGGTCACAGTCAGGTCAGGAGGGAACAACTATTCGGACTGAAGTACGGCCTACCACAGACTTCACTCCATCTGCTGGACTTTTTGGTTCTGACAAGGAAACTCCAGCAATCTACTTAAGGGAGAGACTAGGTGTTGAGAATGCGGGTCTTTCTGATATTCCTGAGTTACTGAATTCTGCTGGAGTATGTTATCTCTCTATCCATCTCTTGGAATCTTTGCTGCCAAAATTGTTCTATTGCTCATATACTGTTTAGTTACGAGAACACAATTTCACTCTGATCCTCAATTATCATCCTGTTTTTAGGTTGTCAATCTGGTTGTCCTTTTCATCTTCTTTCATTTCTCTGTTTGTCTAGTGTTGGAGAACAGAGGTTTCATTATCCGTCACTACCAAGAAAATAATGTTGTTTTCTCTTGACATGGAAAATAGTAGGAGAAATAAAATTTTAATTTTATGACTTCCTTGAGGTAGTAATGTCAAATGCCATTCCCAAAATGTTCTGTTTTAATGTCTAACAATGTCCACTATCAATCTTCATTGTGCTCGATAGTTTCGCTCTTTCTTCTCTTAATACTCCCTTCGTCAAAATTGATGCCCGCTTTTCTATACAAGATGAACAGGAAAGTGGACATCCAATTATGAATGGAGAGAGTAATGTACATTAGTAACATCTAAATCTGAATTGTTTGCATGTTAACCATGCACTCCGGAAGGTTTAACCTGATTTCCCTAACTCCTTTGGCTGCAGGACCTAAACTTTTTGGAGCAAGATGATGATATACCTGCTGGTAAGCTGACAAAACATTTGTGGGACAAAATTATCTCTGAAATTTCTGATCTTGGTGAACTGCTGTTGTTGGATGATGTTTCTAATGAATACTTTTATGGCACTCATATATTCATCTGTAGCAGGATCTCAAGGAACTCCAGAAACTGGACACACGACAAGAAAACAAATAGGAACTACAGAATTTGATGCTTTCTCAGCAAGAACAAGGTACTTTTCACATAAAATTCTGTTCTTGGTTGAGTTTCTCTATATTTGTAAGCTTGTATATTTTTTTGTGGTTTGTACAGAGCTGTGGCTCAATATTTGAGAAGACAGTCATCAGAAACCTCTAATTCTGAACAGTTGTCTGGAATTCTAAGCTTGAATTCAATATTGGAAAGCAAGACCAGAAAAGTATGTGCTCGGATGTTTTTTGAGACGCTGGTAAGTCATAAAGCCGAATTTCTAATTTCTCTTGATATAGTCCCCTGTCAATAATCAGATTTGCAATATTTTTTTTTTAATGTTTAGTTATATATATTTGTGTTTTAAGTCTACTGCAAAGCTAATATGTATTTACAGTATCGTTTCTCTTTTGTAGTATTGTGTGTCTAATGTTAATAGTTCATGCTTTCAGAATGGATATAATTTTGCAATGAATATTTTCAATTTTTGACAAAGAAAATTAATCTATCTTTCTGTAAATTAGACGTTTATCATTTTATTTGAACACTATGTTTCTTGGGAATTGTTGTCTTTGCAAAAGTAAGAGCATCACGTTAGCCTACTTTTATGAACATTATGGCAGCTAAAATTGTGTTTCCTATCATCCAATTACCGTGGCCTGCGTACTGATAACTTATAGGAGCCTGCTGGGGTTGTTGGTAGCAGTTGACAAGGGCATTTTTCATTTTGGGCCCACAGAGTTCTGTTTTCTTTTTTCTATAGTGCATCACCATGATGTATACAATGTTTTTTAATCAATGTTCTAATGAAATTTGAAAGCCATCTGAAAGTACATTTAGCATTGGGAAGTATCTGACACTGAATATTTCTTTCAGGTTCTAAAAAACTGTGGTCTTGTGGATGTACATCAAGAAGAACCTTATGATGACATTAAATTGCAAGTGACTCCAAAACTCTGGAAGGAACAATTTTCAAGCTAAATTTGCTGGGCAGTGTTTGTGCACAAGGATGAGAGTTTAATAGAACCTTCTGGACTTCCAAATCTGGTACTTTCTCTGTTAAATTATTGACTTGATAATTTCTTTTTTCCCTTCGGTTCAGTTTCTTTATTTCTTGACTATTAAGAGATGAATGGAGTTGCCTACTTTGGCAACTGATGCATAGCCTTGTAGGATTTTTGAGTCATGTAAATTTGAAAATCATTGACCTAGGGATTTAGTCTGTCAAAACCATTATGATAAACTTAACAGGTCTCATTGCATCACAAATAATCTTATAATGAGAAAGTCAAAAGATGTTTTCTTGTTTACCTCTTTCTGGCCTCTGATTAAATGCTTATTAAGGATAATAAATTCATCAACACACTTACAGCAAAGCTGCCTTGTTTCTCAAGATTGGTTTATATGGGCACATTTATCGTTTACAAAAACTTCATTTGCGTATGTGTGTCCTTTTGGCTGTATGGTCTATATTCCATTTGTTTGAGGAGCTGCCTCAAGTTTTCAGGCAGTGTCTCTGTGGATTTGATATACAAAAATGATATTCCTCTTTGAAGCTGGAAGAAATTTATTCAAGGAGTTTCACTTTTTGTCTGTTGATCAATCATATGTACTTTACACAAGAGATTTAGATGAGATGGGAATCTTGGAATAAGAAAAGAAGAGGCAGGATTTAAGCTTACACTTGGAGTCTAGTTTATAATGATTGAAAATTATGACTAAGACTTCAACAAATTCTTGGTAGTTTACGGTTTGTTAATAGATGTGTTAGTCTTGTTCACATAATCGTATTCTGCTTTTTCTCTTCTAATGCTGATTTATTGGTCTGATCCAATTGTTAATCCCTGAAACCAAGGTGCCTGAATGGGTTCTTGAGTGCTAAAGGATTGTCACTGATAAAGATAAAAAATGGCCCTGGTTAAAGATGCTTACTATTTTGCCAAATATGCAACAGAAATAGGTTGGGACTACCAATATGGCGGTATCTCTTCCCCTGCAGCTTCTAACATGATCAGCCCATAAAGGTGTGTATACATCTGAAGCAACCTAGAAATCCCTTGTTCTTATTTGAACACTCAACCTATTGGCAAAGCCTTTGGTTTGTTAAAGCTCTCCCAAGATAATTCTCGCGGAGGGATCTCTTTCAGATCATCTACCGGAAACCACTCTCAAGGTGACGTATGATTGTGATGACCTCTAAACTTACTGAAGAACGTGACCTTTCAAACCTGGATTAAGGCTTAATATTGATCCCTGCACAGATCTCCCTGTACATCTTCGGTTACTTTTGTTCTATTCCTTGTCTGTACATCTTCGGTTAGTTTGAACTCGTTCTCATTTCAGCTGGAACTTGTACATATTTCAATTCTTTAACCTTTTAACATAAATATTGAATAAAACTTATTTTCAAACTATGATGTGTAGAATCTATCTTCACATTGATAGCCAGAACAATACTCAAATGGTTATATTTCTTCACTGCCCAACTTTTGCAACCTTGAATGCTAGCACAGCTAGGCTGAGCAGGTGTCCAGAACGTATAGAGAGAGATGGCTGCTACATATAAAACTTATTCTAGAAGCTAAACGATAACATTTGACGTAATAATTACTTGCTCAGCCTAACCGCTACAATAGTCATTATTTGTTCTTTTGTCAATTTTTATGATTTTTTTCGTAATTTTTTGGTTATTATTGTAGGAACGCAGCCTATTGATTTCTTCATAGGTGACAATTCTTGGAATACTTAGGGTGATATTGGATAGTGTTTTGTTTTGAGATTTTCTGACTTAGATTTTAAGAGAGAATTTTTTGTGAGAAAAAAAGTGAGAGTTAAGTGAGAAATTTGCATTGAGTTCCGTAGCGAAACCCAATCCAAATACACCCTTAAATTCAATGGTCGTAGGATTAACATTCATATATGACCTTAATCATTAAATTCTTGAAGCAGCCAAGAGTGTTGCAGAATTCGAAAATATGGATCAGATCACTCCCATTCCCTCTAATTAACTTAAAAGGATATTAGAATCTCAACTTAACTAAACTTTAGTTTGGATGAATAATACAAATTTTTTACTTTAAATTTTAATTTTTTTCATAAGTAATTCATTTTTATAAAATTCAAAACAAAAAAAATAAATTTAAAAGTGTATTTAATTCCATCTTAAAAATTCTTGGATGAAGTTCACATTGTTATGTCAAATTCAATGCAACACAAGACCTGGGGGCTTACAAGTTACGGCTAGCTAGTATTATGAAACTGAAACGAAATTTGTCAAAAGTTTCTTCAAATACGTATATAAAGCTGAATTATTTATTGTAGAAGTATGAAGGAGAGACATGGAAAATGCTCAAGAAACTAATAGTTGGATTCCGAAGAAAACAAAGGAACAGAGAAGATCATTTCTCTCGTCACTTTTTGACTTCTTTTTTTGGTTTAAGAAACTAATAGTTTTTTGACTTCTTTTTTTGGTTTAAGAAACTAATAGTTGGAAAAAAATCGAAAAAGAATGAAAGAAGGTTTGTAATTTCCCTGTCAAATATTTAAGGGTTAGTTAAGTTAATATGTACAATTTATATTCTTGACCAACTCTTGACTTTAATTAAGTCAATTTGTACAACTAAAATTGTTGACCAACTCTTGACCTCTTTATCCACCCCTTTCTCTCCCCATTTGAAGAGAATGTTTTGAAGAGGAAGATGGGTTTATTCATCCTTTTCTCTTCTCTTCCTCTCAGAGATGATAGTGAGAGGAGCTTGAGGGATAGAGGGAAGAGGGACAAGGAAAGGGAAAGGGGCAGAAATCGTAACTGGCATTAGTATTTAAGTGATTCAGTAGATGCACTCTTAACTTTTAATTTCTCTTTTTAAAAAGAAGAAGAAAACAGAGAGTTCATTCATTCGAAGCCTCAGCACTATATTATTGAGATTTGCTTAAGACAGCCGGAGATTCTGTCGGACGTCTTATTCTGGGTATCTAAGAAAACCTAATTGGAAGCAAGAAGGGCCTCAATTTTATTTTCAAGGTGAGCTTCATGATCTTCAAGACGACCTTTGACTGCACCATCTTCCCAGCGAATGAGTGTAGGAACTCCTTTAAGTTTGAACATTGAGTCCACTCTCCAGGGATGCTGAGGATTCCTCCAAGTTGGTCTATCTCCAACATATGCCCTTAACAGTGCCACATCATCAGCAGATGCTTCCAGTTTTTTGTAGATCACAGGCTCAGCTCTAACACAGTCTAGGAGAAAAAAAAATCAGAAAACAGAAATTATGCACTCGCACAATATCAGAAGAACACTGGTCTGTTTATTTGCTTATATTTTATATTCCTATGAAGAACTTCAAGAAAAGGTACAGGTTTCCATTAAAAAACAAAAAAAAAAAAATCCCACACAATAGTTTCTAGTAATACCAGCAAAACAAGAGAATCAAATGGAACAGAAGATGCACATTCAACATTGTGCCATTTGTAAACTCTAGATCCTATAATCAAAGTGATCAAGTAAATCAGACCCACAGGGTATTTCACTATATCTTTTCAGTCGGAATCTAGAGGAATACAAGATTAGACTAGCCCTCAGGTCAACCCCCCCGGGTCAAAAAAAAAAAACATCACACATGCAGACAGAGGGGAAGACAGGAGTAGAGCTGAAGCGCTGGGGATCAGAGAACAATTGGACAGAATTCTTCTGAAACTTCCATTTGATTCTCAATCAATGGTTAGTACGTAGAAGATAAAGTTCAAAATTCAAATTGCAGTCTTACCTCACATAGATATAGATAAGAGAAATGCCAAGATCACTAAAATAGAAGACGAATGAGAAAAGATAAAAAGGCAGTTATAAATGGAGCAGAGAACTTTGATATCTTACTAAAAAGCAAGCTCCTTTTACTAAGCACAACATAACATAAAAATATCCAGTGTAAACAAAACATTCTGCAATCCTCGGTTATCTAATGTGCACTGGCAATTATCTCACTCAAAATCACAAATAACTTGAGAGCTTTCTTAGACATGCAACGGGAACATCTAAAGTCTCTCGACAGAGTACAAAAGAAAAACACTTAACAACAAAGTTCATATCTAGCAGAATAGGTTTCAACCAACTCTTGGAACGTTTACAAGCCAAGGAGGAGAATTTTTTGTTTTCAATAAAGAAAGAGGAAAACTTTATTACAATTGTAAAATTCTATACCATCCTAAAGAACATATTAACAAATATAATTCACCTTGGGTAATTCAGATTATGCAAAAGATATGTACTGCTACCAATTATGTTTTCCCATTCCATAATTTCGTAATTAGATTGTTTGTCACTCCGCGGAATTTTATGCTGCCAACGATTACTTGGTTGATGTTAGGATATCTTGAATCTCTAAGACATTAGGTTAGACTTAGTTATACAGGGGTTTCCATTATGGAGAAAAATAAGGATCCACCTCATTTCACTTCACCCTACGGATGAGAATTCTTCATGAAACAGTAAAACCAGCAACTTAGCATAAGGTTCTCACCTCAGATGAGCAAAACTTTCAATATTTTCTACAAACTATACCAGTAAAACCCTCCTATGCTAAATGGCTTCTAACATCTCATTCCTTGCCGACGGTTCTCCAGTCCGCGACTGCCTGGATGAAATGGGGTCGTCGCTCTAGCTACAAAAACCCTCCCAGGAATTAATAACAATAGAAAAGGTAATAGGAAATAAAACTCCTACACTCTGTTCCTCCACAGATACACCAATACGAAGAAGACTCAGTGATGAACCCTAAAACTAAAAGCGAAGCAAAGACAAAATACGACGCACGATCGTTGTCTTAAACCATGACAAAACAAAAGTTTTAATGAATTAAGAAAATAAATAGAATTGAACAAAAAATACTGAATCTTTTTCACTCTAAAGGGAGGGATTGGTTTACCAGGGCACCAGGAAAGATTGGTGGAAGGGTCTTTATCAGCCAGGAAAAGGATGAGGTTTGCTTTGTGCTTCGATTCTTCTGATCTGAACTTCTCGAAGACCCCATCAAAGGTTGGTAAGGTGGCGTCCAATATCTTCGCCGGCATTGTCTTCTCAGAATTCTCAAATCTGATACTTCTGCTGCCTTCTGTGAAGGAGGTGGTACTCTCCAATTTGTGTTTTGAGCTCTGCAGTGACTTAAGGTGGGGCTGTCTCGCTAAGATTGAGAATGATATGGTCAATGTCTACTCTGATTTTCTTTTCTTTTTTTTTTGAGTAAAAGACTACTCTGATTTAAGGGAAAAAAAAGGTCAATCTCTACTAAAAATATAAATAAAAAAATAAAAAATCAGGGCAAAAATAAGGCCCATCTTGTCCCAAGCTTTTTGAATATTTTCGGATTTGGCCCTTGAACTTTCAAAAGGTATCTTTTGCTCTTGAGCTAGGCACTTTTGAACTTCAAAGGTAATTTTTACTTTTGAGCTAGGCTTTTCTTTTAAATTTACCATTAACTAAGATAAAGATTGAATTACTTCTTTGATTGACATAATTAGTTCTAGATAAAACATTTTGTACATTTGATAAACAAAAATTGATTCAATTAAAATTGTACCCTTAAAATCTCTTTCACTCTATGCATATATCTTTTAGAGTCACGCTTTTTCTTTGTATAAACTACTCCAAAAATAACATACAAAATTATAAAAGAGATGATATAATATAGTCCGTTGAGACCAAATCTATAGGATAATTTTCTTGAACTTAAGGGGTAGGTGGAGGAGAACAAGATATGTATATGTGATATCAAAAAATATATATATGAGAATTTAATCCCCTTTTAAGTCAAATTCTTTTTCTTAATAAATCTTATATTATAAATTACAAAAGGGATAGAAGAAAAGAGGGAGAGAGATATTGGCAATTGGGCATTGTATGAATTATGAAATGAGCATTCGAATTCGAAACCTTGGGGTATCATGGGAGAGGCCGCTCCACTGGGGTGGGGGAGGGCCAGCCCCCAGTGGCCCATTAATATGGACTCAATTGACAGTTTCAAGTTCGAAGACCCATATGGTCAATGTACTGAGAAAGCCCTTTGATTGTTTGACCTTGAAGTTCCAAATCAAAAAACAGGTGGGAAATGAGGATGAAGTCCACATGATTTTTTGGCCCCGTTAAAAAAAAAAAAGTTGAATTGGTTAGTAGAAAAAGTTGTAGATCTAAATTTTGAATCCTGCACTGAGTTTTGCAGGGAAAAGGTAGCCTAAAACATTACTAATAGATTCTTTATATAGTTTTATCAATAAAGCGCCCTAATCTTTATATACTTTTTTACTTAAAACTTAATGTTTTTTTAGTATTAACGTATTTTCTTTTTTGCATATATCATAAAAAAGTATTTTTTTGTTGTTAAAATTTTTATAAAAGCATAGTTATTTTCTATATATGACTGTTACATAGTGTTGTCAAAAAGTGCTAACTCAGGGCTGGCCCGTATAAGCGGGCTTGGCTTAGTATGCCTAAATCCGTTTAAACGCGAGCTTTTTCAGCCCGCTCCGTCTAGCCTGTTTTTTCTTTTGAATTTTTTTTAAAACGATATCATTTTAATTTTTTAAAATTTTTTTTAAAAATATTTTACAAAACGACGTCGTTTTGCTACGTTTTTGCAAAACAGCTTCGTTTTGTACAGCTCGCGGGCCAAACGGGCCAGCCCATTTAGATTCGTTTTCAAGGGCAGCCCGCGCGGGCCTGAGCGGGCTGACCCGTTTGACAGCACTAGTGTTACAGTTTCTTGACGAAAATATCCATTCTTGTTATATACAAATGAGTAACTACTTTTTTATTTTTCAACAGTAATTTGTAACTTTCAAAAGTCATTTATAATTTGTAATAATTATTCTCATTTTACTAATATTTTATAATCTATTAAATATTAATGTTTATAATACTTACTGACTGTTTCCTTGACTTTAGAATGAAAAAAATTATAAATTTTTTAAGTGAATTGAATTGAATTTGAAATTTGTGAGAAAAACAATTGTGAGGAATTTTTTTTCCTGGTTAGCAAATTAAAAAATAAAAATGGAGTTCTTAAAAAAGAAATATGAAGAATTAGAAAGAAAATATGGAAAATCAAATGTTAGAAATTGTCTATGAGAAACCAACAACCAAGAATAAATATATGTCAAATATCACTTTTTTATGACATTAGTAAAAGTAGAATACTTTAATAAAAAATAAATATTAAAGTATTAAAATAAAAAGTATTAAAAATTATGATAATTTATTGATAAAAACCCTTCTTTCTAATACTTCAGTGTCTAAATAAGATTGTTCAAAACTATGAGTGAAATATTTGATGTGATAACTTCATTTAGAAATAATGAAACTTTTTTGAAAAATGTGGATAATATTCTTAATTCGTTAACCAAAGAGCATTTAGCAAAACTAATTTACCCAATTAGACTCAACCATGAACGGTTTCCATTTGATAATTTGGAAAACACACATTGCTGCTCACACGTTCCTCTCTCCATTTGATAGTTTCAACAAAGATATTCTTTTCAATGTCGACAATATGCTCAAAATAACATATTTTATTGTATGGTTAGACGTGAGAACTTTTTTTTCTGATTATATATATATATTAGTTTAAACATGTGCAATGCATAGATATATTTTAAAATAAAAAATATTAAAATTATGTTTTTAAAAAATATATCTAAAATTTTTTTACCATTCAAAATGTATGTGTTTAGAAAAAAAGTAAAAAACATAAAATATTAAAATTTTATTTGTTTAAAAAGACCCAATACCCTTTTTTCCCATCTTATTAGGCTCTTAACATATGATTTCTACCTCTTTTATTCCTCTCAATACAAAATCTAGAGTAATATTATTTACGTTGAATCTAGTTTTTAACTTTTTTGAAATTTCTGATTTACATAAAAATATCACTTATGTCTTTTTATAAAACATAAATAACATGTACCATTATTATGATACTAAAAAAACATAAAACATAAATAACATGTAATTTTATATAACATACGTCAAAGAAATCACTAAATTTTATATCACTAAGAGAATAATAAATGATACTAAAAAAATTATAAAATACAGCACTCAAATACTCATAAAAAACCTAAATCAAATGGAAAAAATGAAAAAAGTGAAAAAATTACATTAAGAAGTGACGATAAAAAGAAAAAGTATAAGAATTAAAGCTTTTGGATATGTTGAGATTTGAGTGATAATTAAACAAAAAAAATGAAAGAAGTGGTTACATTTTAGAAAAAAGAAGAAAAGAAGAAAGAATGTGCGGAAGAGAATAATGATAATGTGCATTGTGTGTAGAAAACATAGGTAGATATTCAGAGTTTTACTTTAATGAATTTAATTTAAATTAAGAGATTAAGTTAAACAAAAATTATAAAAATAAAAATTATATTTATTGACAACTATTGAATAATGAAAGTTTTACTTTTATAAAGTAACTAAGAATATAGAATTCAATTTTCTAAAAAAAATACAGAATTTCAAATTCAAGTTAATATATAAATATTTTAAATTTATTTTAATGAGTTAAAAATGATTCTATCTATTTAAAATTTTTTAAAATAATAATTAAAGTCTCATACTTTTACAAAGTAACTTAATATATAAAATTTAAAATTAAAATTAATATATAAGTTATCTTAAAGTTATTTTAATAGATTGAAAATAATTCCAATTAATCAAATTTTGAAGACTAATTTTAAAAATTAAAAAAACTAAAAACTAAGATAATACAAAATTCAAGTTAATATATAAGTCATTTAAAATTATTTTAATAAATTAAAAATAATTTTAACCAATCAAAAAATTTTAAAGTAATAATGAAAATATCCTACTTTGACAAAATAACTTAAAATATGAAATTCAAAATTATAATTAATGTATAAGTTAATTTAAAATTATTTTAATAGATTGAAAATGATTTAGTTTAAAATTATTTTAATAAATTAAAAATGATTCTAACTAATCAAAAAATTTTAAAGTAATAATAAAAGTCTCATACTTTTACAAAATTACTTAATATACATATTCAAAATTAAAATTAATCTATAAGTTAGTTATAGTTATCTTAATAGATTGAAAATGATCCTAATCAATCAAAATTTTGAAGACTAATTAAAAAAAGTAAAAACTCTAAAAATTAAGATGAGAGATTTGGAGCCATAAGAAAGAAATAGTTACATATATCTGTTCATGAGAGTCCAAAAAGTTAGTACCACTCCAGATAAAAACCTCAAGATCTAGATAGCCCTCCAGTGATGCTGACCCCCTGCCATTTTCAAAACTTAAAAAGAGTTTATCCATATATATGATGGACAAAGCATGGACCGCTATTGCGATCTTGATATACTAGGATTCTGGAGTTGCTATTTTGAGCTCATAGAGACATATACATAAATAGTTAATCTATTGGTAAGAGTCGATTTTGTAAAATATATTGATCAGTTCTTTTTTAAAAAATAATCGAGTTAATATCACGTGAATATATAATTCATATATCTAATGTTATGTTCTCGTACTAAATTTATGAATTTTATCTTTAAAGAGATAGAGATAATATAATGTAAATTAGTAATAATAAACCAATATTAAGGGTATATTTGAATTAAATTTTTGTTTGAATTAAATTATACTGAGAATCGTAAAAAATAATTATTTGTAAGAGAAAAAATAAAGTTCAAAATAAAAAAAGTTTAAAAAAAAGTAAGAAATACTTGGATTAAAACCAATCTAAATTGGCTCTAAATTGATAACAAAGAAATAGGCCAATCATGTCTACGTTTACATATCTGCATCTGTATGTAGGCAGGAAATGGCCAAATATTGCGTTGTGATTGGACCATTTCTTTGCAAGCATTTGTTATGGCCTGAACTTCACCCAGGCTTATCCTGAGTAAATCATACACCCGACTTCTCAAAAACGATAAGTGCAATTAACCCGCCATTCTATAGCATATTTTACATTCTACTTCGGGCCAACTTATGTTTAGCAAATCAAATGATTATTTTCACTGACTGATAGAGTTGATCAAGCGGTGGAATGGTTAAAACTCTTAGTATCACAGTTTAAGAGAGTGATTGAATAAAATTTAATTTTAAAATTTATATTTTGAGTTCTGTAAAAGTTGAATTGTATATGAGATGAGATGTAAGTCTATATTTAAAATTTTAAGTTTAGTTTCGGAATCAAATTATGTCCAAAAAAAATATAAATATCTCTTGTAACATAAATTCATCATATAAAGATTGCGTAGTATATTTTATCTTCTTATGTAATTTTCAGATTATTAGATGGGATGAAAACGAATTTACAACCTTTGTAGAATGCATAGTAAATAAATTAGTTGAACTTAATAATTATACACATCAATTATGTACATAAAATTTTAGCATTTGAACATCAAGACTCGTAGAATACTTTATCTGTTTAAATATATAAAGTTTTTATTTTTTTATTTATCAAAATATTTAACTTTTTATAAATTTAAGAATTATTTTTTAAAAAAATTACACTCATTATAAATATAATTATATTATATTTATTATATTAATAAAATTAATTTAAAAATTATATAAAAATATCTTTTTTCTTAATTTATAAAAAAAAACAAAATTTCTGGTACTTTGAAACGCTCTGACGGTGATATTGTACAATTTGGACATCTGTGACAGTGATTATTCAATGGAACTATTACATTCCTTAATGGATCCGCCTTCTTGTATGTCTGCAGAATTTGGTGTTGGGAACTACAGATAGGGCCCAGGGCTTACACAGGGAATCCTACTGTGTTTTCCCGGAGATTTGGAAGCGTGAGCCGTGTTTTTTCCAATTCAGCTATCTTGCACATTACCTTTTATAGTATGTACGAACTCGATTTTTTTAAATAGTTAGAAATACTTATGAATATTTTGAAGTATAATAATTTATATTTTATAGAATATAAAAAATTATTTTATAAAATTAAATAATTATTTCGTAAAGTATGAATAATTATTTTGATATAAACAATTATTATGTAAAATTGAACAATTATTCTTCAAGATACTCTTAAGCATCTTCAGTCATTAGATAAAAAAAACTGATAAAATAACCATAAATGAGTCATACACATACTACAAAAAGTAATATATTTCTTTGTATTAACTAGTCTAATGGGTGCATTTGGATTGAAATTCTATTTTTTCCTTTTTTCACTTAATTAATGCATTTGAATTAAGTTTGAGTTTGAAATTTTTTATCTTAAATTTTATAAAAATAAAATTTTTATTAGAAGAAATGTGAAATTCAATTATATCGAGTTTCAAACGAAATCAACAGAGAGGCTGTGTTATATTTCAATAATGTTTTTCATTTTTTGGAATGAAAAATAAAACTAATACTTGAGTTGAAAAGATTTTGCAATTTAATTTTCTAGATATTTTAACAATTGTGAAAAAGTCACATCTTTAGTAAAGTTTTACATACGATAAAATAATAAGTTTATAATACTAAATCATGAGTATTGCTTGGGAGATTAAACTCTGGACTTGATTTTTTTTCCTTTTTTTTTTCGCTGTGTGGCTTGAAATGTGTTGAACTCCCTACTTTTAGCTCTTGCCTCCTTCTATTTTTTTTTATTTTGGGGTTAAGGGAACACGGAAGATCATTATTATATATAATTTTAAGTTTAAATATATATATATATATATATATATATATATATATTAAAAATAATTATTTTAAATTCTTCTTTCTCTATCGAACATACTCTCTCATTCTCTCTTTGTAATTTTATTAAAATTAATAAGCATCGCATCAAATCGAGTTATATAATATAATTAGATAAAGAACTTCATCATATTTCTTTAATTTTGAGATAAAAAATTTGAAAAACCTTAAAAAATATTTTAAAAAATGTTTTGAGTAAGTTTCGGCCTCCAAGGTAGAATTCATGATAGTAGAGTGAATGGGAGCAAAAATATGAAATAAAATGGTGAATTAGGAAAATGTCCTCTGGCTGAAAAAGAAAAGAAAATTTCAGTAATAAAATAAAGCTGAAAAGAATATTCTCTTCACTTGTCAAATCACTTGATTCCCAGCCTTTAACTAATTATTGTTCTTAATGACACTTAGCGATCTCTCAGTGGACTTACAGCCCTATAAGACAAACTCATAAAAGTGTGACGTGACAATTTACACAGATGTTATATGGTCCCTACTACTGCAGAACACCCACTAACACTCTAACAGGTGGCAACGTACTAAATTGTATTCAAAAACTGACATTATTTTTTGGCTGCCAAATATATTATATTATATATAACATCATTTATCAAAGAAAATAAAAGGAAAAATATTCCTTCAACAATAGCAAAACTCAATCACGGATCATTCCACAAATCACTTCAAATCTTTTCCACGCCACAAAAAAAGTTCTGTCTTGCATTGACTTAATCACCCCTTAAAATTATAGGATTTACTTAACTTATAAACAATTCTATCATATAAAGATTTTACTGGAACATAATTTGATTTTAAAATTAAACTAAAAAATTTAAGCATGAGATACAAAATGTTTAACTTTTATAAAATTCAAGATAAAAATCTTAAAATCAAACCCTGTTTAATTACACCCAAAATATTTGACTTTTTCTGTATAAATTCAAAAAGAAGCAATAATAAGTGTTTTTCCTATATATTTATAACTAATTCTATTAATATAGTAGAATATAAAATAATCATATTTACGGTGATATTTATTTTTAAAATTCATAAAAATTTAAATATTTTAATAAGAAAAAAATTAAAATACTTTATATTTTAAATAAATAAAATATATGGGCTTAAGTGTCATTAGATATCTTTTTTTTTTTTTTTGAATGCATCAATCGTTCCAGAAGTGGAAGGTGTTTGTCACTTTATAGCTTGCTTTTCGAATGTAATCTCCAATACTTGTCTGCCTCCAGCCTCTAAAAGTATATGTTAAGACTTTTCTTTAATTTGTATGAACCATCACTATTCTTCAAAAAAATTTGCAGCTTTCATGTCTTGTCAATGCTTTCAAAAAATTGGACTGCCTATGAAGTTAGGACCGGAAAATGATTTTTTTGGAATATATTTGTGGGTTAGGCAAGTTCACCAACAAATTTAAAAGAGACCCAAAAAAAGTAATAGGTATTTTCTGTTTTCTTTTAAGTCATCAAAGATTAAATCTAGTTTGTTTAATGAAATTAGACGTAAAATCCTAATAACAAGTATTGCCACTATTTCAGATTTATTATTCTCTATATTTTCTATCAGTATAGGTATTATAATTAAAGAACTATTCTTCATTGATTAATTATGTAATATTTATTAATAATGTAACATCTTTAATACTAAAAAAAAGTGATTTATGCTTGCAAATATGTTTGGCAAATTTCGTCATAAATTGGAAGAAATTAGAATGATAAAATAATAAAAAATATCAAATACATATAACACAAGTCAAATATTTTTTCAATATAAAAATGCGTACAGTATTAATCGGTTCAATTAAGTAAAATATTTCATGAATCAATCGGAGGTAAATGAGTAATTTCGTGCGGAATGGCTTTTGATTAACATGAGGGCAATTGTACTTTCCTACTGTCTTGATAATTTTGCCCCAAATTCAGTCCAAAATTCTTGTTCAACCTGTGCCAATAATCGTTTTCTAAACACAATATATGTAATCCCTTCATTTTCCTTTTTCAAATTATCATTTTAGATCTTTTTTATTTTGAATAATTGGTCATTCTAGATTCTTATTTTTACCTTTATACTTTACCACGTACGCTACTAAGCTTCATTAATTAGTTTTTAATCTTTAATGGGGTTAATATGTCTTTTTATAACATATTTATCGCTTTCTTAATTCATATTAGTCTATACCCGTATGATGCACAAATATATTTTAAAAATAAAAAAAATTAAATTAAATTTTGCAGAAAAATCCAAAGAAAGAATATTTTTTACATCCCAAAAAAGTATGTGTTTAAGAGAAAAAATCGAATAATATAAAATATTTAAATTTTATTAGTTCAAAAGCATACAATAATTTTTTACCCATCTCAGACTCTTAGTATATGATCTCTACCTCTTTTGTTTCTCTCATTACAAAATTCAAGTTTGAAAAACTATCGTGTATGTGGCAATTAGGGAAATTGGTATATTTCGTCCCTAAACATTTTTACTTTGGTGAATTTAGTCCTTAATGTTTAATTTTAAAATTTTAAGTCCTTATTCTTTTTTCGAGTAAATTATTCGATCCTTCCGTCTAATTTCTGGTGAGTCAACTATTAGTCAATGACTTGATCAACTCTTTGGCCAAATACACAGAGATATTTTTGTCACATCACCTACTTTTTTTTAATGGGTCTCGTCCAGTCTGCCCCTTTATACTTTCATCTTCTTCTTTGCTTATCCACCCTCTTCTGTCAGCACCCTGCTACCGCAACAGCAACCCCACCCGAGCTGACTCGACTCGACAATTCTCGGCAATTGGACTTGTCTGCCGGAGAGCAACTGTGACCTGTCGTTTTGTTCTAGAGTGGCTATTTCACAGATTTCGCAAGAGTCACTGCTGCTCTCTGTTGGGCAAGAGAAATGGCTTATGCTGCTTTAACCTTTCTTTTGCAGATCTTAGATCAATATTCTCATCCCAACCCTTATCTCTTTCTTCTAAACAACCCTCAATTTCAATTACTCACTGAAAATCTCGAATTCTGCAAAGAATTCTTGGAGAACTCCACTAATAATTGCAATGACCGAGAGATTACGAATGCTCTTGAAGCAAAGATCCGGGATCTGTCGTACAAGGCGCAAGATGTAATTAAAGAGTTCATATCTGAGAATCCATGTAGATCAGGAGAGCCAATCGACATTTTCGATTCACATTGCAATATTCACCTCACTTTGCATGAGATTTTTTAGGAATTTGATTCGATAAAGACAGAAGCCAACAAAGTACGTGAGAGGATTTCAGCGGACGAATTAATGGTCCAGGACGAAATCTGCTGTCAAGGAATTAGCCGCAAATATAGAAAATGATGAGTACTTTTCTCCCAAGACGGAGGATACTGTTGTGACGAACGTTGATAAAGGCTTGAAGATAATTGTGGATCGTCTCATTTTTGTCAGCACCAATGGCAGAGGGATCAGGCCTATTTTGCTGTGCGCGAACTCGATAATTTTGGTATACTTGTTCATAATCAAAGAGGTTGGATAAGAAAGAAGATGATGAACGTATAAAGGGGCAGACCGGACGAGACCCATTAAAAAAAAGTGAGTGATGTGACAAAAATACCCCTGTGTGTTTGGCCAAGGAGTTAACCAAGTCATTGACTAACAGTTGACTCACCAGAAATTATCAAATAATTCACTCAAAAAAAGAATAAGGACTTAAAATTTTAAAATTAAACATTAAGGATTAAACTCACCAAAGTAAAAATGTTTGGAGACGAAATATGCCAATTTGCCGCGGCAATTATGATCCAAAGTTTAAAATTTTTTAGTGTAATTAAATAAATAAATAAGATTGAATAATTAAAGTTTTATTTTTACAAAGTAACTGAATAGACAAAATTTAATTTTCTAAAAAAATAAGAAATTTAAAAATTTTGAGTTAATATATAATTAATTTAAAATTATTTAATGGATTTAAAATGATCCTAATCAATCAAAAAAATTTTAAAATAAATTGGATAATTATAGTTTCCTACTTTTATAAAGTGAATCAATATACAAAATTTAATTTTATCAAAAAATACGGAATTTTAAATTTAAGTTAATAGATAGTAGTTTTACAAAATTTTAAAAGTAATAATTAAAGTCTATACTTTTACAAACTAACTTAATATACAGAATTTAAAATGAAAATTAACGTATAAGTTAGAAATTTAATTTTAATGAATTTAATTTAAATTAAGATATTGAGTTAAATAAAAATAATAAAATAAGTAGTTTAAAATTATTTTAATATATTAAAAATGATCATAACTAATCAAATTTTTTAAGAATAATTTAAAAAGTAAAAATTCTAAGAAATTAAGATGAAATATTTAGAGTTATAAGAAAAAAAAAGATTACATTTCTACAATATATATATATAAATAGATAGATGTCAAACCATAAATGAGAGATAGCATAGGTGTAGTTGTTTAAAATTACATTTTGAAAAATTTCATTTTGTCCTCATAAATAATTCATCTTCTATGAAATTAATTAAAAAAATCAAATAAAAATTCAATCCAATCTTACCTTATTTTGTTTTAAGGAGTATATTTTAGTTGAAAATAAGATACCATCCAAATGTTTCCAGAAATTGCTATCACATAGGGAAAAGAAAAAAGCCAATTTGTAAAGGCAACTTTTATTTCTTTATCAAATCAAGACTTCTAATAATAAAATAAAAAAAATCAAAATCAGGGGGCATTTTAGACCCTCGAAATTATAAGAAGCATATTACGAGAACAATCTTATATATTCCTTTCCTTCAATCATAATCATAAACACCACTTTGTACTAAGAAAGAAAAAAAAGGAAAAATCATCAAAACCTCTTCAAACAGAGATGTAACACTCGCAACGATGCTTTATTGGTCAACACTCGCTGTCCGAGGTGGCATTTGTATTTCTTCAAAAAGTATTGCATGTTAACCAAACGTGGATGGCTGAAAGGGCGGTGTTGGTGTTTTTTTTGTACTCTCAGAACGTCTACAGCTTCTAAATCAGACCTTTCGCGAAGTAATTTTGAGTAAATCAGGCACTGGTACTTTTTTTAATTACCATCGAATTAGTGAAAACTATAAATATATAGTATTTACCAAAGCCGCACAACATTTACTGAAATAGCAGTTTTACCCCCTGGCATTTTCCATAATGCAAAGAAATCCTATATTTTGTTTTACAAGCATAAGTATGGGGAACAATTTAATATTCTTCTATTACTACTCACTCTATTCAAAATTGAATATTTATATTTAATTTTTAAAATGTACAAAATTAAATATCTACTTTTAAAAAATAATTATTTAATTTTTTATTAATAATTTTCTTAATTTAAAAGAAGTAAGTTTCACTAACATAATGATTTTATCACTAACTTTTTTTTAACTCTCTTTATTTGAGAAATTTAAACTTTACTAATGTGTGAGTCATACTACTAACATCTTTAAGTAATAATAATATTATAGTAATTTTACTATAGTCAAATTATATATTTTTTTTAAATTTCATACTTAATCAAAAGGATACATTTAATTTTAGATAGGTGTGGAATTATGTACTTCGTTTTTGTCATGAAATAAAGCTATACTTCACTATGCACATGCTAAGTAGTTTCTAATAATAGAATATAAGGTTTTTGCTTTGAAATTAAATCTAATGTGTATTCTTCTTTTGTTACACTTTCATTATGTACATATGTACGTGTGCATGTACAAACACATGTCAAAATATGACTACTTCTTGCATAGTATCATCAATAATAGTATGTCTAAAGTATAAATTTGAATAAATTTCACCCTTTTTAGTTGATGATTTGAGAAAAAAATTTACGATAGATATACTCAAATAATTGTGCTTACCTTTAGCATCAATTGTAAACCATCAAGAAGTAGGATTTTCAACGAGTTGGCGATAGGATGACTAGTGATCACTGTATTAAGCTTAAAATATATGAGTTTGGACTTTTTTAGATTGAAGTCACAATGAATTTAACTCGATTTTAAATAAAATTTATATCTTTTTAAGTCAAACTAAATTAGAATTATTAATTAATTATATAAATAAATATATATAACAAGATAATATAATGTAACATTTTCAACATAAGTTTATGCTTTGTTAGTTAGTCTTACTTTGTCTATTCTAACTAATTATGCTTGGTAAATAAAATTATAATGTTCAAAAGATTACAACTATTTCATTAAGTACTGATCATTTTCTTAAAAGAAGAAACAATGATAGGTTGGTTGCTTAGGCTTGTCATTCTCCTTATTGCAATTTGGCTTAGCTGAAGCTTAGTGAAGCTTGGCTTATAGAATCAAGTTAATATCTATATATAAAAATTATTTTACCTTAAACACACTAATTTAATATATATATATACTCTTTTTATAGTATAATATTAATCTTATATAATACTGATTAATTAATACTATTACTTTGAATTTTGAACTAATTCTCTTTTATATCGCAATATTATATGGAGAATCTTTTACTTATCATACCTAAAATATTTTCACTACATAGATTCACGTGTATACGTGTCATTGATATATAATTGACATATACAAAAATATCTTCTATTCATTGTATCTACAATAGACATGACTTCGATCTACAATAAACTTTATCAAATGCAAAAAGACAAACAAATGGCCTTGGTGCGATAAGGAACAAGTGAGGGAGGTGTCTTCAATTGCCACAGACCTGAGGGCGGGATCGGTAAAATTCAGTCAAAAAATTTTCTTTTGTCTTTACAGTCTCGAGAAACACAGTCCCTATATATAGCTTATATGACTGGCTCCATTTCTTACATCTCCGCTACCGGAAAGTTGTCAGTCTGACACTGTCGTTTTCACGTCACCTCCACCCCCATTCCTCTCCTCCTCCTTCGCCTCCTTCTCCTCCTCTCCTTTTGAGCTTTGGGAAGCCAGAAACTTCCCATCCCTTCATCCCTTTCTCCTTCTCTCTTTCTCTCCTCTGTCTGTATATAGAGGAGGGAAAAAAATCGTTTGTATATATCTATATTGGAGGTGGTGGCGGCGATGGCGGGAAATGATTGGATAAACAGTTACTTGGAGGCGATACTGGACGTGGGTCCAGGGATTGATGATGCAAAGTCGTCTCTGTTGCTCAGGGAAAGAGGGAGGTTCAGTCCCACTCGGTATTTTGTGGAGGAGGTCATCACCGGCTTTGATGAAACCGATCTCCATCGCTCATGGGTCCGAGTAAGTGTTCCTGGCTTCTACTGGCAATTGTTTGAATGTGGTTTTCTGGATTTTCTGTATGGAATTTTGAATGTATTGTGGTGGAGTTGGTTTTGTTTGATTGATTGATGTTTGGATGGATGGATGAATGAATGATAGGCACAAGCGACCCGGAGCCTGCAAGAGAGGAATACCAGGCTGGAAAACATGTGTTGGAGGATTTGGAACTTGGCTCGCCAGAAAAAGCAGGTTATCTGTTTATTTAGTTCAAAGATGTTTGATTTAATTTGATGGAATCTGTGTCTCCCTTTCGGTCTGGAGATGTTAGTTTGGTGCGAGAGAGTTTTTGTATTGTTTGATGTTGTTGTTGCTTTTTTTTTTTTTTTTTGGGGTTGTGGGGGTCGGGGGTAGGGAAGAGAATCAAGGACCTGTTAGAATTACTGTTTTTAGAATACTGGAATTGAATTTTAATCGAGAAGGTTGAGAAAGTTAATGGTGACAACTGCTTTAGATACAACCCATAAATGATTACACATTTTTGTTTTTCCTAGTCTTTGCTGGATAAGCTATGGTTTTTAAGAATTTCAGCTGCTTTCTCCCTTTTGGAACTGTTGGTCTGGTTGATCGATGAAGACTATAGTATAATGCCGCTTGAAATCAGCTCTGTGTTTCTGCATTTGGTTCCCTTTCTTTTAAGTTATATATATGGCGTTGCTTGCAGCTTTTATTTTCTACACAAATTTCTTCATTATCCACGAAGAACATTTTGTCGGATTAAGAGCATAATTCATCATAACTCATCAAAGATTCTAGTGGACTCCTGATTCTAGGTACTTGCTCTATTACAAATATGGACTGCCCAATTTGTTCTTGCTTCTTACTCTTTCTTCACTCTCACTAAGGAAATGTCTATTACCTTTTACTGCCATCTACAAGCTTAGTCTTGGATCATTTCCACCTCTTTTCCTCGTAAGCCTCTCGTATTCCTGCTGTTTTATCTACTCATAACCTCAAATAGATGGTAGAGGGCTGTGGATGGATCTATCACGTGATACGCTGTTGAAAGAACGTTTAGGTTTGTATCTAAATGTTAAAAAATAAAGTAAATCTACTTTTTCCATTTTTAGAGAACATATTCCACATGAATATTTTGTGATGTAAATGTTTTATGTCTGGCCCACTGGAGTTGGCATGTTGATAGCTTTCACCATTTAGTTGTCTTACACTGGAGGACTCCTTGCTGCTGTTTGTTGCACTTCGATCTCATAATGAAATCTATAAGAGAGAAAACAAGGTTCATCCTGCAGGGCGGCAACTGTTGTCCATTTATTATATTCTGTCAACCATCTGTTGATGGTTTGAACTGTAACTGGGATCCTTCTGAAAATTCAGTACGACATTTCGTATCTCCTTATTTTCCTTTCTTGTTGATAAAGCAATGAACCAAAGTCAGCTATTAAGTTTGAATATTTCCCTGTGCATCTCAACGTTTATTTGTATTAGCATGGACATTGCATTATTTTTTGGCAGAATCTTTTTAAAGTTCAAATGGAATCTTCATGCTTTACATTCTTCTCGCAATATCTGGCTGCAAATTACCTTAACTGGTTCATTCATTGCTTTGTTTATGTTTTATCTTTTTTAGCTTGAGGGAGAGCAAGCTCAGAGGATTGCTAAACGCCGGCTTGAGCGTGAAAAAGGTCGTAGGGAAGCAGTTGCTGATATGTCAGAGGATTTATCAGAGGGTGAGAAAGGAGATGCTATCAGTGATGTTTCAGCACACGGTGAAAGCAATAGAGGGCGACTACCCAGAATTAGTTCTGTTGAAACAATGGAGGCTTGGGCTAGTCAACAGAAGGAAAAGAAATTGTATATTGTACTAATAAGGTAGCCATGCTTTTTCATGTTTTATCTTCTATTGTGGTGGTCCAAGTGGCTTCTTGATGACATTTGACTTTTTGCGTGACATCTATACAGAATTTCTTATTTTTTGGTGGATATCAACTTATTATGCTAACTGCTGACTTTGTTTACTTCATCTAGTTTGCTCTCTGGTTCTCTTATACATGACGAGCTTTACTGAAGAACTAATTTTAGTGCAGTCTCCATGGTCTCATAAGAGGAGAGAATATGGAGCTTGGTCGGGATTCTGATACGGGAGGTCAGGTAAATTTGGTTCCAAGACATCCTTTCTATTTTATCACTGAGTATCATCATGTTTCCCATTTAAACAGTGGATACCCATTTCTGGATAATGCTAACTCCTTTGTTTCCATCAGTTTATCAGCTGCATATGGTGAAAGAATATGGTAATAATTTTTTTCCCTTGCCTTTGTCATTTTTCCAGGTGAAGTATGTAGTTGAACTTGCAAGGGCTTTGGGGTCAATGCCGGGCGTTTATCGGGTTGATTTACTTACTAGACAAGTATCATCACCAGAAGTTGATTGGAGCTATGGTGAACCTACTGAGATGCTGCCGCCAAGAAATTCAGAAGGTTTAATGAATGAATTAGGGGAGAGTAGTGGTGCTTATATTATTCGTATCCCTTTCGGTCCTAAAGACAAATACATTCCTAAAGAACTCCTCTGGCCTCACATCCCTGAATTTGTTGATGGTGCGCTAAGCCACATAATACAGATGTCCAAAGTTCTCGGAGAGCAAATTGGTAATGGGCATCCTGTTTGGCCTGGCGCTATCCATGGGCATTATGCAGATGCTGGTGATTCTGCTGCTCTTTTATCAGGAGCTCTAAATGTTCCCATGCTTTTCACTGGTCACTCACTTGGTCGAGATAAGCTGGAGCAACTTTTAAGACAAGGTAGATTGTCGAAGGATGAAATTAACTCGACCTACAAAATAATGCGCCGGATAGAGGCAGAGGAGTTAGCGCTAGATGCTTCTGAAATTGTTATAACCAGCACTAGACAAGAGATAGAGGAGCAATGGCGTCTATATGATGGCTTTGATCCGATATTAGAGCGGAAACTCCGTGCTAGGATCAGGCGCAATGTGAGCTGCTATGGGAGATTCATGCCACGCACGGCTGTAAGTTTTTGGATTTGCTTTAACATATATTTGCTGGCAAAACTTCAAAATTGTTTTTTTACAAAGTTGTAAAACAAAATTCATCTAAACATGAATCTCTTTTCCTTTCAGTTCTTGCAATATTTTCTGTTTTCCTTGTAGCATTTGCGCTCTCATCTAACTTTGCTCCCTTGCTTAGAACTTAAGCGGCAAAGAATCTCGTACTATTTTTCAATGATGAATACTTCTAGAAAAACAGTCCTTCTCAATCTATTCCTGCATGATGTTAACCCAAATTTTATCATTTTTAGGATATGTTAGTTTCTATTGAAGCCAATACGAACGATATGTATGATATGTTGGTGGGTGATGATACTCCAACCTCAGTGTAGCTTACCCCTCTGATGTTGTAGCGGCAGCTTGACCTTATTATTCCAATTTTGTGGTCATTCTCAACTCGATAATAATTCTTATTTCCCCCTTCTGCTCTTTTTGTTGCTTTTGCGTTGAATTCCTTAATCGTTGGTTGATGCTGTCCCACTCCTAAATTTTTATGTCACTCATGGATTTGTGGTAAATATGATACGCAGGTTGCTTGAGGTGTTGCCCTTTTGCAGCAGATGGTTGCATTTATAGCACACACTTGGATTTATTTTGTTCAATCTATAGTTTTTGTACTATTCATGTGAATACTTCTACATGAAGTGCTTCATATGATTCATTAAGTTGTTCCCTTCCCTGCAGGTAATCTCCCCTGGTATGGAATTCCATCACATTGTGCCTCATGATGGTGACATGGATGGTGAAACAGAAGGAAACGAGGATGGAAAATCTCCAGATCCACCTATTTGGACAGAGGTCTCAAATATTTTGATGCAGCTTGGTTTATTTATTTATGTCCTGTATTGATGCACCATTCTGCTTCACCATTTCTTTCTGCTGCAATTTATATAATCTCAAATATTTTGATGCAGATTGGTTTATTTATTAATGTCCTGTACTTATGCACCATTCTGCTTCTCCATTTCTTTCTGCTACAATTTATATAAGTTATTTTGTATGTGGTAATTTGCAGATAATGCGGTTCTTCACAAATCCACGAAAGCCAATGATACTTGCCCTGGCTAGGCCAGATCCTAAAAAGAATCTGACAACATTGGTCAAAGCATTTGGGGAGTGTCGTCCACTCCGAGAGCTTGCCAACCTGGTAAGTTTGGCAACTGGCTGCACTTCTGTTATGGATGACAGAAAAAGTAGAATGTAAACTGGCGTACTTTTCCCTGTATTTTGCAGACTCTTATAATGGGTAACCGAGATAATATTGATGAAATGTCAAGCACCAATGCTTCTGTTCTGCTTTCGATACTAAAACTGATAGACAAATATGATCTTTATGGTCAAGTGGCATACCCGAGACACCACAAGCAGTCTGATGTTCCTGACATCTATCGTCTTGCGGCAAAAACAAAGGTCTTCCTTTCTGTGCACAGTTACATTTGTTGTCCTTCAGTTTCATTGCTTGATAATCTAAGTTCTACATGGTACCTAGGAAAGGGCTGTTTGTGTTGGTTTTGATTCTATAGGTTAAAGGTTTTACCAGGTTGAGTTTAAGTTTGGGTTATTATCTTCATGACTGAAAAATGTGCTTTCAAGTAGGTGGGCCAGCCTATCCACATTTCACAACTATCGAGACTTGTAGAATAGGAACTATAATCTGAGTATTGCTAATGATTTGATCCCCTCTTCCTTAGGCTATTAGTACATGTCTTTTATATTATATACACCTGGAGAAAACAGGAGACAGTCCTTGTACATTCTTTTTGCAGAATTTCATATTAAAGCTTAAGCCTATCTTAATTCTTTTGCAGGGTGTTTTCATTAATCCAGCTTTTATTGAGCCTTTTGGGCTTACTCTAATAGAGGTAAACATCATGCAACTGTTCATGCTTGAAAGTTTCCCAGATAATTTTTCTTAACAAAATAAGCATATTTTTTTTCTCTTGAACAGGCTGCAGCTCATGGTTTGCCAATTGTTGCCACCAGAAATGGTGGTCCTGTTGATATACATAGGGTATGCAAAATTCTTATCCTTTCACATGCTGTTATCATGTTGAATAAACGTCTTCGGAGGAGGTTTATGAGATTGATTTTTTTGTCCATTTAGGCTCTTGACAATGGTCTTCTTGTTGATCCACACAACCAACAGTCCATTGCTGATGCTCTCCTGAAGCTGGTTGCTGATAAGCAACTTTGGGCAAAATGTCGTGCCAATGGATTGAAAAACATTCACCTCTTCTCATGGCCAGAGCATTGCAAAACATATCTCAATAAAATTGCGAGTTGCAAACTGAGGCAACCACGATGGCTGAGAAGTGATGATGAAGATGAAAATTCAGAATCAGATTCACCTAGTGATTCTTTGAGAGACATACAGGATATATCTTTGAATTTGAAGTTTTCACTGGATGGAGATACTAATGAGAGCAATGAAAATGCTGATTCCTTAGATACTGACGATAGAAAGACTAAATTAGAAAATGCTGTTTTGTCTTGGTCCAAGGGTGTGGTAAGGAGCTCACAGAAATATGGGTCTGCAGATAAAGGTGATCAGAATTCTGGTGCTGGTAAGTTCCCAGCACTGAGGAGGAGAAGACATATTTTTGTTATTGCTATTGACTGTGATTCTAGTACTGGTCTTTCTGAAAGTGTCAGAAAGATATTTGATGCTGTGGAGAAGGAAAGAACAGAAGGCTCAATTGGATTCATATTAGCCACATCCTTTAACATGGTTGAATTACGTACTTTTCTGGTATCAGAGGGCTTGAATCTTTCTTATTTTGATGCTTTTATTTGCAACAGTGGCAGTGATCTTTATTATTCATCATTACATTCAGAAGACAAAGCTTTCATAGTGGATTTGTATTACCATTCCCAAATTGAATACCGCTGGGGTGGTGAAGGGTTAAGGAAGACACTGGTCCGCTGGGCAGTGTCAATTACTGATAAGAAGGGTGAAAATGGAGAGCATATTGTTGTTGAAGATGAGACAAATTCAGCTGATTACTGTTATTCATTTAAAGTTCGCAAGCCTGAATTGGTAAAGTTTCAGTCCCTTCACCTTGACTATTTCCTTTCTGGGTTACCCAATTCCTTCATCTTTTTTTGGATCTGGTTTATTATGCTTAACTCTATGTTAGTCATATACTATATGGCTTTACATAATCGAGTAGGGTGGTTAATATGAACTATTATTACACTAATGGGTAACTTATTACTACGTTTAGGGATTATATTCTCTGACCTTATCATGCAGAGTATTGCATGGACAAAATGTAAATAATGCACTTAGCTTTATCCTTAATGGGTTGCCAAGTGAAGGAGAGATCAGTTATAGGAAAGAATCTTTGACTTTGCTATTACAGTTACTGACAATATTGTGCTTTCAGTATATGCTGTTAGTTAAAAAGACAAATGAACCATTGATTGGACTCTGAGTATAGGTCAATTCAGCTATGCTCCTAGTTGGACTTGAGGGAGAGATTCATATAAGGAACTTTGAATTTAAATATTCTTCTACACCTGCAGCTTAAGTACCACGGTACATCAAGAAGAAGTTTGAATTCTTTTAACAATAGTTTAGAGTATCTGTACTCCCATTTCATTTTTTTCAATAAATTAAGGAGTTTTCCTGAATATGTGAATAGCATGCCATCGGGACTGATCTCTCTCTCTCTCTCGCTTTCTCTCTCTCTCTCGCTTTCTCTCTCTCTCGCTCTTATATGGCTTGTTGTATCTATGTCGTTTCATATGAAGCCTCAAGCTTGTGGCATAGATGTGTTATCTTCAAGAGTTATTCTTTAACCATGAAATGGTAAAAGTGGAAGGAAATGTATACAGCCAGTAATGACTTTTGCATTCGAGCTAGTAGATTGTGGTCTGATTTGTGATTTTATGTATTCAGTATTCAATTTAAGTGATGGTGTTCTATTATCTTTATAGGTTCCTCCTGTTAAGGAACTTAGGAAGCTAATGAGAATCCAGGCTCTTCGTTGTCATGCTATTTATTGTCAAAATGGAAGAAAGATAAATGTTATTCCAGTTCTGGCATCTCGTTGCCAAGCACTCAGGTACATCTCTCTCTTTCACAATTTTTTATTAATTATTTTCCTGCTTGTCTGCTTTGTTTAACTTGCTGTCCTAACTAGAAGAACTGAGTTACAAGTCTTTAGTTAGTTTAATGTATTTCAGCAAAGGGGAAATAAAAAAGACTTTGAATCTTTAGTTGGCTAAGAATGTCACTAGTCTTCTATTGTTTTATCCGATAGCTGCTGAATGTGCAAAGAACGGTTGAACAACAATTCTGAACTCAAGTCATTATTTGCACTGATTCTTGTGATTATTTGCAACAATTATTGTTTTTGGGATTGGTACGTGCTTCAAATGCTGAAACATGTATCCCTAAGTCATAATAGCATACATGAAAACTCTTCATTTCCTAGCTTATTTCTGGAGTGCTAGATTATTAATTAAGGGATTAGAAACTGCAGTATCTGCAACAGTTGGTGGCTCTTGAACAAATGGGAGAATTTTCGTATGTGCGTCTGCTGTTGATTTGCCAATGTATGTGTTCGCATCACATTGTCCATTGCTTGTCTAAAATGTTCCTCAGGTATTTATATCTGCGCTGGGGCATGGATTTGTCGAAAGTGGTGGTTTTCGTTGGAGAAAGTGGGGATACTGATTATGAAGGATTACTTGGTGGTGTCCACAAGTCTGTAGTACTGAAAGGAGTCTGCAGCAGTGCAAGCAGTCAACTTCACGGCAACAGAAGCTATCCACTTTCAGATGTTGTGGTCTTTGATAGTCCCAACGTTGTTCAGACAACTGAAGACTGCAGCAGCACCGAAGTCCGCTCCTTGTTAGAAAAGCTCGGGGTCTTGAAAGGCTAAGAATATGCAATTGACTCCCCTATCTCTGTCCTCCATGGGTCACTCTATCCTGGAAGGATGATCATTGGGCACGTTTTCGAAGCTGGTTTTTTGAGTACCTCACGTTGAAGAATCGTGTTGTTTTATTGTTTTGTCTCCTTTAAAAGAAACAAACAAAATTGCTCCTTTCACCAAGTGGGTACTAAGCTTTCTATGAAAAGTCACCTTATGATGTACAGCTATTTCAATTTGTAAATTTCTTTTTTGTATGACTGAGCAAACTTGCGGTAGTATAAAGACTACATGGCCATACATTTGTCGTTGGTATATGAACCGATACACAGAGGAAAAAAGGCTAATGTCTAACATTCTAAGATTGCAATGTCATATTCCCTTAACAGATTGATGAAGATGCATATGTAGTTCACATCAAATATTTCCCTTAACAGATAATTCGGGAATGCAGATCTTGAAAGTTTCTACCTGCCTTATAATAACATATGATGATTGCTGCGGAAGCAAAAGGTGGAACAGCTCATATGCCGTAAGCGCCATGTGGGACTCAAGTGATCGGCGTGGTGGTTGAACGTAACGCAAGTGCCACAATGCCTTGAACGCGGCGGTGGTTGGAGGACAGCCACCGGTCCCCCAGGCAGGGGTTCTTATTGGGACCGGAGAGAGCACAAGCCAGGAAATGGGTGTCCATTCTAGTCACTAGAATGGTTTTGCTTTGCTTTGGACCTTAATATGAATATGATAGGGAGTTGACAAAAAGGAGAAAAGCTCAAGCTTAGTCCTACATTTGGACCCCACTTTCTTGCATGAAAAATGGTACTATGTATAGTGGCCGCAGCGAATGAGGTTCGTTCATATGTATACGACAAGCCGAGGTTAGGAGTCCTTTTTTATTGCTCTAAACCAATCGCCATTATCTGTTAAGGGAAACTTGCAGAATTGGATCCAATTACGATGTAGAGAAGGCCTTTTTAGCACATGCAAAAGTGAATAATGCAGGTTAAGGTATTAATCGAAATCTATTTTAGCCAGCAAAAGAGTTGGCAAATTGGGAACCTTTGAAAATCGCCAACGCTTCTTCACGTTCTGCCTTCATCACAATTCACAAACTGTATCGTAGAACGGCGGCATATTGGCAAGGATATTTCCTGGATATTCCGTTTAAGGAGTGACGATATTTTTTTTCTTATCTCTCTTCTCTTCTCCTCTCTTCTCTTGCTCTCTACCTCTCTGCGTGCCTCTACGAAACATCTCCATCAACTGACCAGCTCCGAGCAATGGCTTTGGTTGGCGCTTGGAGTTTGGTCTAATCATCTTATTTTCTATAGACCTTTTCTTTTTACCACAAACTATGATAATAATTTTCTTAAGCAATCTTTATTAAGATTCAATATTTATAGACGAAATTTTTTTATAGATTTTTCCTCCCTTCTCCTTGAAGGATCTGTCAACTTAGATTTGGTCTGGCCCCTCTCCTAGCCTTTTACTTCTTTCGAGATAGATTCAAGGATTATTGATAAGGTTATAGTTTTCAAATTTACTAATTTCTAAGGAAATTATTGAAACTAGGCTTTCCTTTCCATTGTGGTTGAAGGATTAGATGCTATGAAGAAGGTTGGTATGTGTTTATTTATTTTATTAATATTAGTATATTTTACTGACGGGTGTGGATATTATTTTTATTTTTATGTATAACTTTTATTTTTCTAGTTATAATTTTTAAATTATTCTACTTTTTCTACTCCCCTCTCTTACTATATTAGAAAAAAATTTGAGAATTATTTTAATTGTAATGGTTCTAACTATTTTAATTTTAATAAATATTTTTTTATTCATAAAAAAATACGATATTCTTTTCTTTTTTTTATTGGTCTGATGTGACACTTATGGAGTGATTTCTGACCTAATTAGACAAGTTATCACCTGGGACAAGAAACTCATGACCATATAATTCTAATAATTTTTGAAGTTTCTTAAGGGCAACCAAATATTAAAAATATTGAAAGAGATCAGGCAAAATTTGTCTCGATTGGCCTAACTTTTTCATAGCTTAAGGGCTTTGCTAATTGCATATGTAATACTGAATCAAGACTTTGATCAACTTTGTAAAAGCAAATGTTAGAAAAAAACTTTCTGTATCAGCTAATCTTCCCCAACCAAAACTGTTGGGAAAATATTGCTCCCAACTAACATTACCAAGTTAGCACATGCATAGGTCAACAATCAATTGCCTGCAGAAGCAGAAGAAAGGGTATCCCCTTGCAACACCTGGATTCCGGGAACTAAGGACAAAATGATACTCCACATGCCAATATCCTACACGCCATGTATTAAACAACCCACAAAGAGTATTAGTTGGCTGTCCAAGAAATTTTGGTGATTTCACAAACGGTTTTTTGGATTGTGTGATGAGTTTACTTTCATGCTGGTTGCTATAATCTAAACTATACAGAGTAACAAGGAGACTTGTATGATCATAATTAAGGGATATAGTTACAGTGGCTGTTCTTGATTCACTGCTATATTGATGGGGTTGCAGTGGTCGAGTTGATTTTAATTCTAACGAAGTATGACCAAAAAAACATTTTGTAGCTCTGTTGGATTCCCTTAATTGGAATAGCCACAAGATATTCTATAGTAATTAGATTCCTTTAGGGACAACAATGGTGGATCGAGATAAGAGATATTTTTCTGGTTCAAAATTTTTGCCCTTACTCATACAATCTCTTTTGATGAATTTAACCATAATTACTTATATACCTTTCATCATAATGTGAAACGAACTTTAAAAACGACAAAAAAGATTAATTAGATAATACAAATTGACAGTTTTCACTTACCACTTTTTGTGCTAAAACCTGAAGAATGGTTCCAAATTTGAGAGTTATATCAAAGTTTTATCCTTTTAATTGAGGTTTGCTATTCAAATTACAATTTTATTTCGTTTTTATATCTATGTTCTTTCTCTAAGTTTCAAGAGAAAATGGTTAGATCTAAAAGCTTATATTTCAAAATTGTGCAAAACAAGATTTCATCTTCAAATTAAACATGAACTACAAGCCTATTATTATTTTCTTAAAAAATGCTCAACAAATTAAAATTTGAACAAACTAACGTAGCTTTCCATGTTTCCATGCAACATTTGTAGAAAGGCCACAGACGTTGCATCCATGAATCTCCACATAAGCCATTTAGAATGATAAAAAATTAAAATTTTAAAAATTCTTGTAAAATTTTATCTCGAAATTGATATTATTTGGTGCCAAACACTATAAAAGCACCAAAACCTAAAATCTGAGGTAATTTTAATAAAATTTTACAAAGAAATCGAGAATAGTAATATTTTAATTATCAATTGTTGCTCAAAGTATATGTGGTCCATGGTCCTCACCCCGCCTCCAAATAACCCCCAACCCCCCACTCCTTTTTCTTCTTTTGTTATAAATTCTGGGTCATGGAATTTCTTTTCCTAGCACAGGGGAAGCGTAGGAAAATCTAGTACTCAGAAACTCCTCTTCGTTGATGTCATATGTTCAAAGAAATATGCTTCGAAGATGCCAACATGACAAAGAAGAAGTTATTGATAACCTAACTCACCCCTCATAGGTGGAGTTGAGTGCGTCTTTAAATGCGGTGTCGTTGGTGCAGTTGTTAGATGGATAGCAAGCATAAACTGCGCTTAATATTTGACTATAGCAGCCAAGATTGATCCAGAGAAGAGAAAGAGGGAAATCTTTTCCACTTCAAAGTTCAGATCCTCCTTTTCTCTACTGTTTCTTGATCAATTCAGTTGTAAATATTGTACATCAAATGTAATATGCATAGGAGAAAATCAAGAAATATGGATCACAAAAAGGGCCAGGAACAGGTGAAGGCAAGCAACTTGTTCATCAGCACAGCCGAGGAGAAGGTGACGAGCCAAATGGATGAGGGAAGCATCAGCAGCAGCGGTAAGAAGATTGATACTGGAAGAAGCCAACAGAAAAGATATGCTCTGTTATCATTTGATGAATTGCCGGAGTATATGAAGGACAATGAGTATATATTGAATTACTACAGAGCTGACTGGCCTCTCAAAGAAGCTTTCTTTAGCATATTCCGTTGGCATAATGAGACGCTCAACGTATGGACGTACGTTAACTTCTCTCTCTGTTTTTCACATATGCTTCGATGTTTTGCTTCTTCAATCGAGCTTCTGTAAATTTTGATTCTTGGATAATTTTTCTGAATATGGTTTTCTTTTGTGCTCATATCTGCAGGCATTTACTTGGTTTTCTACTGTTTCTGGCTTTGACAATAGCTAATTCGGTGCATTTCTCTCAACTGGCAGATTTTATTACAATGTTCACCAAGTAAGCATGCTAAGAAATCTGTTTCTGTTCTTGTAATTTCTCTTTAATTGTCCATTTTTTGAATGGAAATGCTTGAATTTCTGAAAGGTTGGTAAATTTTCCCCGTTCTGTTTAAATGGTTCTACTAATTACAGCGAATAATTACTTATATCTAGGGCACAAAAGCTTCCAAGGGGAGCTGCAAATTTTAATTATTCAATTCAATATTTTTGGATGTACTTGAAAGACGACTGCATTTATAGAAAACAAATACCAACCATCTGTCATCAGTATATTAAGACGGCATCTAATCTGTGTCTACAGATAAATTAAAATTGATGATCTACAAGGATCTAGAGCAAGGTCAAGGTTTATGACCTGCTAAAGTATTGAGTAATGACAGCTCAGGAAATTCTAGAGCATACAGGGCAACACGTGATATGATGCCGCAAGTGTTCATTATCAGGAGACTTGTAGAAGAGATTATTGCTTTGAGAATCTTCAGGGGAACATATTTTTGGGTCATCTTAATTTTCTTATTGGCCTTGATCTGTCCCCACAGCCCTGCTGATCTTAGTTGGAGTAATTCATTGCTAGTCTATTTTTTCTTTTTGGGTGATTCCATTGCTTTCTATCTGTCTAGCATGTACTCGCATTTACACAAGAAGGAATATTAAGAATGCTGTGGACTTCTGGTTATCAAGATCAGGAAAAAGTATATTGGAAGAAAAAAGGTAGGTTGGACTTGGACCACAGAGTTAAGCCAGTGGCTATAGTAGAACATTTCGCTTCCATTCTGTCGTTGCTGTTAAAAGTTACACCATTAGGTCGGTCTCTTTAGTAAAGTGTTCATCTACCCCAGGAATTCGGCAGTCCTTTCACGCATACTTGAGAAATTCTCATTTGGTTGTGCTGGATGTCAACTAAATAGCACAAGTAGCGCTAAACAAATGAATGTCTGAGTACCATTATGATCTTCTCTTGTTTCATTGTGATTAGTTCCTTATGGTTAATATGGACTAATCAAAATCTTGCAGGCATCTTCCCACCAGCGGAGAGGCAAATGTCTCTCACAACTCCAAGGACTTCTCCTTGGTAAGTCTCTAGAAATTGTATCACAGTAATGTGCCCTTCTCATTCATTTATTCAGATTGCTTTCTTTCGTGATAAGAGTTTTTGACATTCTTGTTGGTCTCAGGGGCCAACCAAACTCATTGACCTGAAGCAAGAGCAACAATTACATATGGACTTATCGTCGCCCCAGATGGGCACAACAAGTTGGCCATTCTTTGTTTTCTTAGGTGGTTCCATGTTGTGCCTCCTCTCAAGTAGCATTTGTCACCTTTTCTACTGCCATTCAAAACGCTTAAACCTCGTATTGCTGCAAATGGACTATGCTGGAATAGCAGTCATGATCATCACCTCCTTTTTTCCTCCAATCTACTATATCTTCCAGTGTTCCCCCCATTGGCAACTTGCTTACCTGATCGGAATCTCAGTAATGGGAGTTTGTATTGTCGTGACATTGCTCACTCCAGCATTTTCAACGGGCAAGTATCGTCCTTTTCGAGCCATACTCTTTGTGTCCATGGGACTCTTTGGCCTAATCCCTGCAATTCATGGCCTCGTTGTCAACTGGAGCGATCCCCATCGCAATCTAGTTCTTGCTTATGAGTCAGCCATGGCACTCTCTTACTTAACAGGAACGATGTTCTATGTTAGCCGGATTCCTGAGAGGTGGAGGCCAGGATGGTTTGATATCACTGGTCACAGCCATCAAATATTTCATGTTTTTGTGATTATGGGAGCACTGGCACATTATGGTGCTGCAAAAATATTTCTGGAATACCGTGGTAAACTGAGCTGTGAGTGAAAGACATGATTTGCAACTTCAGTTTGTGTCATAGTAAGAAGGGGTAAATTTTTTCCATTTTCACCCTTGTAGAATAATAGATGAAAAGATTCTTGATTGATTTGTTCGTAATAGGTTCACACCAGTAAAAAAAAAACTTTATTGCAGGGATGAGAATTACATATATACAGTTAGTATTTCAGCATGTAAATTTTCCACATTTATTGGATTATATTCAGCATGGATTGGATAAAACAGGATGCAAATTTTTACTCTTTTCAGTATTTGAACTATAAATATTCTTCTATGAAAACTATGCGAGAGGAATTATGCAATGCATTTTTTCCCTTTTTTCTTTTGAAGAGATCCAATATTATTGTGAAAGGGATAGGAAAAGAGAATGGGTATGTATCCAATGGGAATCAAACTCAAGACATTTTGTCTTTTAAGAAGTGTTTTATCAACTGCGTTATTGCATTAATTTCATAATTAAAATTTATTTACAATTTTTAAAGAAATTTATTTTACCTTAACATGTATTATAGCTCTTCAAAAAAAAAAAGTATTATCAGAATTGTTTTTTAATTTTAGAATTTTTGTGAATATACATATTGTGAGTGTATTTGGATTGGCCAATGCAAATTTCTCACATTGGGTCTCACTTTTTCTATCACAAAAAATTCTTTCTTCCGAAATTCAATGAAGAAAATACTATCCAATCTCACCATATGTATCCCTCAGAAGTACATACTGCTAGGACTGTCAATCGGGTTGAGTGAGTTGAGTTTTGCTAAATCTAAGCTCGGCCCGATTGACATCGGGTTGAGAAAATGTGAGTCCGGACTCAGTCCTTTCAGGAGAAATATAAAATTTTCCAGAAAAAGACCTATTCAAGTGCAATATTTCATCGGTATGAAGAAAAAAGAAAAAAGAAAGAAAAAGATTTTGGGTGTAGGATCAGCAGAAATCATGTTACACACAACTCCTTCAACTTCTATTCATTTGGGAAATCTCTTCAACAATTATCATGTCCGTCCTCCACGCTTTCTTTGCTACCAAAACTCTTAACCCAATAGCCCGCTGAAGAATCCTTACAATTTAGATGGGCCAATTAACCATTAACTTTATGGACTTATGAAATGACCTTGGACCACAAAACAAAAAATCAAAAAGAAAATTTGTGTTGGACTAGAAATGGGCCCATAAATGGACATCGGGATTGGAGTTACTATAGATGGGATCAAGTAAAATTTAGTTTTGAGATTTATATATTATTAGTGTATATAGATTGGTTTATTTGTAAAATTCAATACAAATTTTTACTCTTTTTTTATAAAAATTTTATTTTTATACGACCTGAAATAGAAATTTTTAAATGAAAACTCTATCCAATTCGACCATTTTTGTAAAAGTTAACTTGTTATGAGATATGATGAGAGTTCCAAATACTCTATATATTTTAAAATATAAAATTTTGAATACTTTTTATGTAAATTATGGAAGAAAGAAAAACGAATGTTTTTATATTATATTTTTAATTAATTTTACTAATATATTATATTAATTTACAATTAAATGTCATATTTTCACTTGGTATAAAATTTAAAAAAGATTTTTTACTTATTCAATTTACTAACTTTACTCTCATTAATTTCATGATATCCTTATTAATTAAAGAGGTTAGTGGTATACCTCACATGTTAGTGAAACTTAAATCCCTTAAAGCGAGTTAAAGTAGTTAGTGGTGGGTTTATGTGTTAATAGATCTTAAATTTTTAAAATTAAGATTAATTGTAAAAATTTAGATAAAATATATAATTATTTTTAAAAAGTATATATTTAATTGTGAACATTCTAAAAAGAAAACGGAGACATTCAAATTGTGGATGAAGGGAGTAATAAAGAATGTAAGAATTATTCCTTCAATTATAAAATATAAAGTCTTTCAGTCTTTTTTTTATAGATTAATAAATAAGTAAATAAATGATAATTTTCTATTATGTCAATAGATAATTTAATTAATATAATAAAAATAAGAGAATTATATTTATGATAAATGATACTTTTAGAATAATAATTTTTAAAATTGACAAAAGAATAAATATTTTGAAGAGAAAAATATGTTAAAAGACTAATATTTTAAAATAGAGGAAGTATATTAATGGTAAGAGTAATTTTTAAAATTTATAAAAAGTTAAATAAAAATAAAATGAACAAAAGAATTTTATATTTTGGAATAAAAGGTATGGAATTGCGATCTTCTCCCCCGCCCCTTGTTTTTATTTTTATTTTCTTAGGATTTGACAGACATGAGCTCTCAAAAGTCATACCCGTAATTATTCTGGCCACATGCTATGCTATCATAATAGGATCGTAGAAGTTGACCTCGTAAGGATGCAACACGAAGTATATTTATTTTGAATATATAAGAACTGATTTTATTTTAAAATTAATAAATTATTATATTAATTCATAATATTTTTTTTACTTGATAGAATTAGTCTCAATTAATTTATTATAATTTTTTAAGTCCTTAATCTAAAATCAAACCAAATTTATAGTCCTTCTACCACCATTACATTCAAAATTCTTTTGGCTCGTAGCGGAAGGATTATAAATTTGGTTCGATTTAAAAAGTTATAATAAATTAATAGAGATTAATATTGTGAAAAAAATATTAAGAATCAATATAGTGATTTATTCTTTTAAAATATAAAAATTTTAAATTATTACTTTCTTTTTAAAATATATAATATTTTATAAATTTTATTTTAAAAATTCTTTTACATATTGCTCATTTACTTTGATATTAATATAAAATAAATTAAAATAATTAATATTGTAATAAAAAATTACTTTAAATTTCAAAATAGAATATTATATAATTACAATACAGGATTTTGTTTCTGATCTCATTACTACTTTTATAAACACAATTATTTTTTATATAATTTAAAATAAAAAATTTAAAACTAAATATAATTCAATTATTGTCTGAACAGCTTCTATTCTCAATTCATTGTCTCCTTCTCTCGAGAAACTTTATGGTGGTAACTGTGTAACTAGTCAGCATCTCATAAATTATACTATGTCTAATCACATAAAGACACGTATATTATAGGTCCTACCATTATTATTTATTCATTCATCAATACAGGGACACACAGTACATCAATACAGAGACACACAATACACGTGACTTCATGTGATTGAACAGAATATAATTTATGAAATACTAACTAATTACACAGATACCACCATAAAGTTTTTGCCTTTCTCTTATTTCTTTCCGTCATCCTGTGAAGATACGGTGATGCATTGTAAGAAATCCAAATAAGTGCGTGCTTTATATAACCTGCTCTACTCTAGAAGAAAGGTTGAGAAGCTTAGCTAAAACTTTTGTGTGTTGAACCTGATTCAAATACATTGACTCCCTCACCTTTTTGTCTTTTAATGAATCATTGACTTCCTCACCTAAGAGATAGGATTGTCAAAATTTAGCAGAAAACTTGGACAGAAAAAATAAAGACAACCTTTTCACTGTTGTATCTTATGTGCACCAAAGAGAGAGAGCGTGTGTGTGTGGGCGCGTGTTCGAGGTAGTACTTTTGAAGTCGAGTCGACATACAATAAGGTTGTAGTATTCGTATTAATTTCTATTTAAATTCTTTTTAATTTTTAATGAAGTTAAGTGTATTTGGATTGAATTTTTAATCTTCCTTTACATTCTCTCACGATATTTTTATGATAAACATTATAGCTTATTGCTTTTTAAATTTTTTTATAATTATTTATTTTTTATTTATTTGTTTAAAAATTTAATATTATTTTATTAAATTTTGGTTTAATATTTTTGTACTTTTTATTTACTTATATATATTTCCTAATTAATATAATTACATTTAATTTTTATTAGTTATGTAATCACTTATTTGTTTTGCTTAATTTATTTCATTAATTCTTAAAAGAGAGAATAGGATCTTTAAATTTATAATTAATTGTAATTAAATTTTAAACTAATTTAAAATTATTATTATTATTGAATTATAATTTTAATCTTAATAAAAAATTTTAAAAATTAATAACCAAAAAAATTTTAAAATTAATAAATTAATATTTTTAAAAATAAAATATTGTTTAAAAAACAAATAGAAGAAGAAAGCTGCGTGCCCCTATTTACAGGGTGCACCACTAATTGTTTTTAAAATTTAAAATTTATAAAATATTAAAGTTATAAAAAACTATCATATATAAAAAAATTCTTTAAAAACACTATAGAGATAGTGTTATAAACTAGATGAATAGAGAACCTCGGACATGTGCCTCCTACTCTCCCATCCTATATTTCATTTATAAAATATTCACATATATCACTTTTTTCTTAAAGTTTATTATTTTTTTATAAGTTATATATATTTTTTTAAAAAATTGACACAAGGTAATTAATAATAATAAGATAAAAAACAAAGACATAAAATAGAATAGAGTATTTGCAGTTCTCTAAACTCGATTTTTATCATCCCTCTCATTTTTCCTACCAATATAATATTGTCAAATTATTATAAAAAATTTAAAAATTTTTAAAAAATAAAAAAATCTTTAAAAATTAAAATAATATAAAGACAAATTGTAACTTAATCAGCAAAGAACGAGAGATATTGAAAGAGAGGATCGTTAGGGCTCAAAACTGGCTTTATCATAAAAAGTTAAAGTCAAGTATTAATGCCTAAACTTTGACCTTACTTTTCTTCGCAGGTCTCAAGATAGCCGTCTAGGCGTGAGTTTCAACGCATACACCAGAAATTTCTCCTACTTATGCGCATGGATAGAAAGGAGATCGCCAGACGGACGCTGCCTTTCCTGCTACAAATTTCGTTCGTCAAAACTCACCACCTTTACGCTTGTTACTCAATCACATGCTAAATCATGCAAATCGCAACCTCTTTTTACATGCATATACTCTCATTAATTCACACACACAAAATTCTTAAAAGTGTCAAAATGTTTGCACAGTTATTTTTAAAATATTGTATCATAAAACTCATATCTAGTATTTTTATTATTTTAAAATATAAGATATTTTTATAAATTTTAAAGAATTCCTTATTATATTAGAACTAGTTAAATATATAATAACAAAATCACTTCTTATCTTTTTCTTTTTCAATATATACAAAAATAGTAAAAAAATATTATATTTTAAAATAAATAAAGTATAACATAACATGTGTCATTTAAAGTTTAGCTTCATTGAAGTGTAAGAAAAGCATAGGAAGAAGACATGGCTGCAAATAAATATCGCTATTGATGAGGCTATACCGTATCACTTGCTTAACATCCAGCAACTGTCTAATACGACCCTTTAACATGGAGGTCCAAAGAAAAGGGCCTACTTCTATTTGGAATAAGGTATATTTCAATGTGATTTAATTACCTAAATTCGATATAATCCCATAAATATCTTAGGTTATGATATACTATACTTGGAAAGAGCTCCCACCATTTGGTTACACACCGTCATGAGGACGGATTTGAGTTTGGTGGAAAGTTCGACTTCTTAAGCTGCGCATCCATCCTCAAGATACAAGTAATTAGAGAAGTTCCTTTGCCAAGGGCGAGGAGGAAAACAGAACTGCAAATAATGCCAGTTTCTAGCTGCAAAATCTCGTTCTTTTTAACCCCAGGGGCTGTTCTTTTTCTTCTCTTCATAATCTACAGCTCTTTCCTGCAACAAAATAATCAGATTCTTAGTACTATTTTATCTTCATCTGATCATACAGTGTGCCCTACGAGAGTCTGTCTACAAACTGGTAGGAAAGAGCCTATTTGGAGCTTTCTACTCACAGCCGAAGAAGAAAAAACAGGCAAGATCAAGGTGCTAAATTGCTGTGTATGTTCTTTAATTTTTAGATTATTAAATGATAAGTTAATTAAGTTGCCATGTATCCTTTTCTGGATAACTCATATTATATGTCAGAACTGATTTTCTTCTAACACTGGCAAACAGAAGAAGAAGAAGAAGAACAGCGTGGAAAGACTTGAAGAAGATTTAGCCAGATCAAGAGCAGCAATCCGCCAGGCAATTCGCCGGAGAAACTATACCTCTTACAAGAAAGAGAACTTCATTCCTAGAGGCTCAATTTACAGAAATCCATATGCTTTCCATCAGTAAGTTTTAGCACGCATATCTATAGAATTTATCGATCTTTTTCAATCACTTCATCATCATCGTGCTGCGAAATTGCGTTTTTATTGTGAGGAAAAAAAAAACTCATGATTTCACTGAATTAAACAGGAGTCAAATAGAAATGCTTAAGAAGTTTAAGGTGTGGACTTACAGAGAAGGAGAACAGCCCTTGGTACACAATGGACCCTTGAAAGGCATATATGCCTCAGAGGGACAATTCATACAGGAAATTGAGAGTGGAGTAGTATTAAGCCCTTTTGTGGCCTCACATCCAGATGAAGCCCATGCATTCTTCATTCCTATTAGTGTAGCCAACATCATTAACTATGTCTATTCCCCCGTAACTACATATTCTCGGGAACAGCTGCAAAGGTTGGTCGAGGACTACATTGGTGTCATCTCAACCAAGTATCCCTATTGGAACAGAAGCAATGGAGCTGACCATTTCTTGGTTTCTTGTCATGACTGGGTACACATCTCTTTTCCATCTATATTCTCTCTCTTTTTTCACCCTTCATAACTAATCTTTTCATTTCTTTGAAATAAAATTTTTGAGGTTTTCATTATTGCGGACTTTCTAGTGTCACAGTTCTATAAACTTACCGACCACGAACTGTTTAGAAAACTTGCAAATTGTGTAGGGTGAGATGAAATCTAGGGTTTATCGCTCTCCTTCTTCAATGACGCACAATCTTAAGCTTACAAGGAATGCTAGAGAAGTCCATAAAAGTGATGGGGGTGATAATACATTTTACTCTTTGAAAATATGACATAGTCTTTTTGTTAGGCACCGGATATTTCCAAGGGCAACCCTGAACTGTTCAAGAACTTCATCAGGGTTCTCTGTAATGCCAACACTTCAGAAGGGTTTCAGCCTAAAAGAGACGTATCCCTTCCGGAGGTCTACGTTCCAGCTGAAAACCTAGCGATCCCAGATGCCGGCCTAGCTCAGAGAAAGCGCCCGATTCTCGCCTTCTTCGCCGGCGGAGCTCATGGGCAGATAAGGACGGAGTTGTTCAAGCACTGGAAAGACAAAGATAAAGATATTCAAGTCCACGAATATCTGCGAAAGGGACAAAATTATACCAAGTTAATGAGCCAAAGCAAGTTTTGCCTCTGCCCGAGTGGTTATGAAGTGGCCAGTGCTAGGGTGGTTGAAGCTATATATGGCGGTTGCATTCCGGTTATAATCAAAGATCATTATTTTTTACCTTTCAGTGATGTTCTTAATTGGGGTGAATTTTCAATTAAAGTTCCGGTTGATGAGATTAAAAATTTGAAGAAAATTTTGCAAGGAATTTCGGACGGAAAATATTTGAGAATGCAAAAGAGGGTAAGGAGATTGCAAAGGCACTTCCGGTTGAACCGGCCGGCTCGGCCGTATGATATTATTCATATGGTGCTGCATTCGGTTTGGTTAAGGAGATTGAACCTAAGGTTGCCCACTTGATTTCTTCTGTTATTCATTGTTAGTGGTTAATTCTTGTCACTTTATTAGACTATTTTTAGGAGAAAATTTTGGAGTATTTTAGGGTTTAAATTTATGTGTACTACTTCCTCAAGTAGCAAATATTTGTCATTTAAAGTTTTAGGGTGTATTTGGATGGGTTTTCCAATCCAAAAAGATATACTTTTTTTTTTTTACTTTTTTCACTTTGAGTCACATTTCCCCTCTTACAAATAATTCACTTTTATTATGCATATAAGATCATAAAATTGATTTGTTGCGGGCTTGAAATTTCATACTACTTTCCTTTCATATAAATTAATAAAGAATAAACTAAATAATATTTTTATATTATACTCTTAACTAATTATAATGATATAATAAAAATAAAAAATTATATTTATAATAAGAATAATTTTAAAAAATAGCTTTTAAAATTTACAAATGGTCAAATGTTTTAAGAACTAAGAAAAAGAGTAAAAAAGCCGAATATTGTTAAGCGAATAGAAAAGCATATCGTCCACTATAGAGGTTGTTCCAGGAAGGATTGTCTTTAACTATTTCAAAAGTTTTTCTTCATTTAAAAGTTAAAATACTTTCAAGTAATAAGAGATGAGGTCTTCCCGCCTTTTAACTTAAAAACAGAGATTAATATTTGTAACCCTATTTTGATATTTGCAACCTCCTCCCTTCTTATTTTTCTGCACCTGAGAGCGCTTTTGGTGGGTGTCCAAAAGAGAGAGAAAAAAAGAAAAATGTTAAGGAAGAGGGGTTGTAAATATCAGAACGAGTAGTTACAAATATTAATTTAAAAAAAAAGTTTATTGAGAGTTCGATTTGCCTTTATAATAATTGTGTAATCTCTAGTAGTTTGGAGCCTCTTCTACTGAAAAAATCTGAATATATTCCGGTTATCAAGCTGTATACTGAATGAGCCGGGCAGATCTATTCCAAGGTTTCTTCTGAACCAATATGACTTGAGAGTAGTTAATCTCAGTCACAACAGCATGGTAGGAGAGGTTCCCACCTGGTTACTCACAAATAACTCAAGATTAGAATTCCTTAGTCTTGGAAATAACTTCTTCACTGGTCAGTTGAAGCTGAACCCTGATTCATATAATTTCGGCTTGTATTGGTTTGATATTTCTATGAATCAAATTAGTGGTGAGGTTCCACTATTTATAGGCTCCATCCTGCCAAACTTGACCTTTCTAAACATATCTACGAATGCTTTTTCGGGTAGGATTCCTCCATCACTAGGTGAAATGAGAAACTTGCAATTGCTGGATTTGTCAAATAACCATTTTGCTGGAGAACCTCCTGAAGATTTGTTTATGGGATGTGTATCATTGAGATTCTTGAAGCTATCAAATAACAATCTACAAGGCCAGTTGCTTCCAAGAAGATCAAATCTCACATATTTGTTTTCTCTGTATTTGGACAATAATTACTTTTCAGGTGTCCTGTCACCTGGACTCTTCAATAGATAAGAAAAAACTCAATCTCAGGAAATCTTCCTGATTGGATTGGAGAATTTCTGCGCAAAGGTTCACTTTCCCTCTCCAAAAATTCTTTGGAAGGTTCCATACCTAAAAGCTTCTTCAAACTTGGAGCACTAAGCTTTTTAGACCTTCCATGGAACATGCTTGATGCTTTACCTCCCTGCGCTAATCTGTCATCACTAAAGTACTTGCACTTGCAAGGAAACAGATTTCACGGACATTTACCAAGTGCGCTTTCTGAGTCATCTTCCCTTGTGACCTTGGATTTTAGGGATAATAAATTCTAGGGGCCGATTCCAGATTGGATCAGTTACCTCTCAAATTTGAGGGTTCTTCTTCTGAAAGGGAATCATCTTGAGAATTTGATTCCTTCAGAACTGTGTAAGCTGAAAAACATGAGTATTCTTGACCTTTCGTCCAATAATTTTTCCGGGTCAATACCTCCTTGTCTGTACAACACCTCATTTGGTAAAATAAGAGCTTTTGATGAAACCTATGAAGTGCAGAGATTCGGATGTACACAATATCGTGGCATCAGGACCTATTCTTATGAAGCCCAGCTTGAATTGAACCTTTATGTCAAAGGCTATTTTTTAACATCTGATATTGAAGAAGAAGTGAAATTCATAACGAAGAGTCGGTCCGAGTCTTACAGAGGAAACATTTTGTATTTCATTCTGGTGTTGATCTTTCACTGAATAGCTTGACAAGTCCCATTCCTCCAGAAGTTGGATATCTGGATGGTATACACACACTGAACCTCTCACACAACTACTTAGATGGATCAATCCCGACGAGTTTTTCCAGCTTGAAGCAAATACAAAGCTTAGACCTCTCCCACAACAGGTTGACAGGCAAAATCCCCTCGCAGTTGACAGAATTGAACTTCTTATCTGATTTTTCAGTGGCTTACGAAAACTTATCAGGTGTGACACCAGATAGGAAAGCTCAGTTTGCCACATTTGAAGAAAGCAGCTACGAAGGCAACTCTCTTCTCTGTGGACTCCCGCTTGAAAGAAGTTGCAGCACCAGATTGTTGCAGCCAGTAACACCATCTTCTCTTCCAGAGCAAAGTGATTTCTTTAAAGTTTCTTTTTTGTGGAGTTTCTCTGCCTCATTTGTTGCGTCTTCTTTTGGCATTATTGCTTTCCTTTATCTGAACGGCAGTTGTCAACGACTACTTTCTAGATTTATCAAAGTAAATGTTGGATCTCCTAGCAGATTAGTTGAACTACCACACAGAACATGGAAATGAAGATTATGGTTTCAATATCCGTCTGATGTTTTTTTAGCATCCATTTCTGCTAATCGAAAGTTCTCTATCTTCTTGTTGCGGAATATTTTTGTGGAGATGTATTGTAATAGTCCATCTTTTGAACATTAAGTAGTATAGAAATTCTTGTGTGTATTAGCCTATGCTCTAAGATTAATGATTGTTAACTTAGAAATAGTGCACCTGAAACAGATTTTCTTGGCAATGCCACTGATTGCAACCATGCTTCCCCTCCTGGACTCTGGCATGTTTCCTAGTCCCTTAAATTACATTGTCTTTTTTTTTCTTTCTGAAATATTATATACTGTCTATTAATATTAAATACATTGTGGGTTGAATTTTATGCTTCCTAATTTAGGGATTGAGTATTTGATTAACAATAACAATATTTAGTTATAGAAACACGCTGACAAATAGTAAATTTTATTCAATTGGTATTCACTCTCAAACAGAGAAAAGAAAGAAAAAATAAAGAGGCATTTAACAGTAGCAACTAGCAAGAGAGGATTTGTTCCAAGTCAGTGGCCATTCACCCTCTCCCCTAATCTAAATAGCAAGCATTTTTTCCAGATTTCTTTCACTAGTTTATATTGTGGGTATATCTGGACAAATCTCAAAGCAAAAAAAAAAAAAATAGAAAAGTTGAATTGGACCTGCTCTTTCACCAAGATTTTTTTTTTAAAAAAATTGCAATTGAGAACCATATAAATATACTTGGATGTTACAAAATTACTTTAACTTTATGTTCTATTTTATTGATACATTAAGGGAAGGCACGGCAAAACGATCCATGACTTTTTTGTCTAGTAAAAAATATTTTTACAAATTAAATAATAATTATTATTATTTTATTTTCTTCTTATATATGTAATTTTCCTGCTAAGTATAGGACTTTGTAGGAAAATTTCGGCTAGAAGCATACAAGTACTGTAATGTGCTTCTCCATAAGTATCTGATAATCATGTATGTAGGGTTATAATCGGCTAATTAATAGCAAAAGCAATGTAACTGATGTTTCAAAATTCAATGCTAGTTCATTAGGACCATATAAATCTATACCTAGAACTCCCATTAAGAGAAAAATCAAGCTCCCTGCCATGTACAAAATAAAATTTGTAGCCTGAGTATAAATGTTTCTTTCCTCCCCGCATGGATAGAAGTAGATAAACCGAATTAATTCTAACTCCCACATGATCAAAAAAGGTAACATGTTCGAGAAAAAAATGATTTTATTTAATATTTGTACATTGCTAATATCAAAAAAAGAAATAATAAAAAATCTTAACTAATGGGTTAAGCTGATAAAGTAACTAAAGTGGTGATGGAAATGTCTAATTAGATTCTTTATGAAAAAAAAAATATACATTAATATTCAATGAACTTAAAAACCATAAATATTAATTTGACGCAAATCCTTTAAGAAACTCGAGAATAATGTTGATTAGAACAAGAATTCACAAGCTTAGTAACCTACAATTTGATAAAATATTCTCGAAATGGAGGATTATATAACATTGTCAAAATAAGTCGAGCTTAGTATGTCTAAACCCATTTAAATGTAGGTTTTTTTGACCTGCGAGCCAGTCCATTTTTTTTTAATTTTTTTAAAAAATTTCTTAAAACGACATCCTTAATATTTTTAAAATATTTAAAAATATATTTTTTTAAAACAATATCGTTTTACTGTTTTTTTGTAAAATGACTCGTTTTGCGAACCCGCATCGACCCGTAATTATTGGAAAACCAAATGGATTATCGCGGATCCGACCCATTCCAAGCCTCTATTTAGTTGGTACTACAGTGAAATGAAACGCTAAACCGGACATCCCACAAACCCAAACCCCTAAGACCTCCCCGGGCATTGCATTTTGCAGAAGGAGCAACGACGGACGGTAATGAAGCGTGAATGTGACGAGACACTACACTCTCATTCCAAGTATCATCAATAGCGAATATTTCGTCGGACGGGAACCGGAAAAGTAGTGTCGGAGCCGAAGACTATGGCTGCTGAAGCGACTCACGAAATTCTGAGCAGCAGCAACAGAGACGTTAAAGCTCCATTAACTGCTTCGATTCCTTCCGAAGATCAATCCGTTTGGGCCGATTTTTCTTCTCTCCTTACGCTCGCGTGCATAGGTATATGTATATGTGTGTCTATATGAAATTGTTTGCTGGTGATTCTGAATTATATTAGAGCATTAAAAAAACTGAAAATTGTTTTACAGTATCATGGGCTGAAAATTAGCAATTACTGCATTTTCGAGTAGTTTTTTTATTTCCTTTTTATTATTGTTTTTGCTAATTTTTTAACTGTCTTTCGTGTTCTTCTTCAATGTCAAATTTGGAGTAAAGGATAGTTCTGGTAATGTTTACTTTTGAGATTGAAGCTTTGGTTGGTAGATACTAATGGATACTGTTATTTTCATCAAATGATGAAGTTTTCTACTGTTATTTTCATCAAATGATGAAGTTTTCTATATGTGAGTTTACTTAAATATATTGCTCAAATAGTTCTGAATGTGTTTGAGTTTGGCAGTCTGGCGAGCTTTTGAAATTAGGTAACTTAATAGTTCAAAATAAAGTCGAACTTTGGGCTTTTTACAGTACTACTTCGTGAACGTTTCTGTGTCTGCATCTGCCTACGAAACCTGAATTTGTTTTGTGAATACAAGGGAAGGAAAGCATGTGCTTGATTTTATTACTTTGGTTTTTGATGTTCTCTGGAGTTTTTACAATTGGCATTTTGGTAGATTTGTAGCTGTTTCCCACTTTTTATAGTGTACGCTTGATATACTCTTAAACATAAAATTCGTAGTGTTAGCCTTGTTAATTTTGGTTTAGCATAATTTTGCGCTGTTCCATCTCAGATCTTCATGATGGTGAATTGATACATGGAGAGAATTTCAATCTCTTTGCTGCCATGTCTGCCTTGGAGGTAATGGTTCTGTACTCTTTAGTTAGGAGCTAGCTTTCTGAAAATTGGGATTCCTTTGCTTCAATCATCACTATATCTCTTGTTTCATATATGAATTCCATCCATTTGAAGGAAAGACCCTAGAACTAGCTGAAAACTTAAAATTATTAATGTCATAATCAGAATTAGGAGTTAAAACTCCTATATATTTCATTTCTCTTTGAGCACTAATGTCCTTCATTGAGCAGTCAGAAGGTGGCAATGAGAATACAGAAATCCACTTGAACTCAAATTGTAAGTACAAGCCTCAAAAGGAGAAAATGTTGTGCTAGATCTGATGATTGTGTAACTACGGAAGTGAGATAGAGTTTGAGAGGTAGAAGAATAAACTCTGCATCTTTTATATCGTGAAGCTCTAATTTTCAGGGTAAAATACCTAGTTCTCTTTTGAAGAAGTGGTTTTCCTTGGTCTAACAAAAAGAGTTACTTTATTGGAATTGAAAGTCATTAATTTGACTAGTCTGCCTTTCATGAATCGTGGCTGTGGCAGTTGTTGCATTTTTTGGCTCTTATGCGAAATATTTTAGCTTTCATTTGCAGTATATGCTTCGAGTATAGTACACAATTAATTGATTTATGTGATCTTGTTTCTTAAATGCCTCAGCTATGCATTACAGAAACTATCTTTTACAAGCTCTGTTATTTCCTCAACACATGGAAAATTCTTTCTAGTATTACGTAGACTTGTTTAAGCATGAGCAATCTTGCAATATACTCCCTTTGTTCGAAATTGAATATCTACATTTCCCTTTTAGGATGTTCGGAATTGAATGCTCACTTTTCTTGAATAATAGATATTTTATATAAACCTCCACTACTAAACTCCTTAAGTTAAGGGAATAAGCTCCACTAACACAATAATCCCACCACTAACCTCTTTGATTCCCTTGTTATAAGTTTCACTATCATATGGGTCCCGCCACTAACATCTTTAATTAATAAGGATACTATAGTAATTTACTTATCATCAAATTATTCTCCTTAATTTTTGTACAAAGTCAAAGTAGGATATCCAATTCTAGATGGGCAGAGCAATTTTTTTTTTTTTGTTTCCCTTTTTTTTTGCTTTCTCTTATTATTGTTTGGGGAGGATATGCTTTATGGGAGTTCTATTAATTCTTTACTACCACCACGGTGAACTTACCTCATGAGAGAAATGTCCAGTTTATGAATACCTTTTGCACATGCATATTACCACCATAGTGGAGTTTTCTCATGAATTGAATTTTCTGGTCCATACCTCTTTTGTTACTTATGTATGCTACGTTCAATTTGTATCCAATGCTTCTCAATTAGATAATGGACCCAAAGATGGATTCAGGCATTGTCTCTACCTATTATTCTGTCGATGAAGCCATTGAGAATGGTGCTGCTCCTATTCCCTTGAGCTTTGATAGCACAATTGATATTCAAAGTACCATTGACATTATGGATCATGTTCTAGCCTGTGAGGTTAGTGATCATTTCTCCCTTGCTCTCTTATTGGGAGAATAATGCCATTTCTGAATGATATCGTCTTACGCTGCAGGCAACATGGCACAGGGGTCATTCACTTGCACAAACTGTTTTCTCATGTATCTACCTCTTGAGACCCGATAGAACTTCTTCACATGCTTTGCTACATTCTTATTGTAGAGTCGTACGTGCAACTTGCAATGTGGTTGTTTCAGCTGTTACAGAGACACGAACAAATGAAGTAAAGTACTCCAACAACTCTTTTCCTCACTTTATAGTGTAATGGATGATTTCATCACATTTATTTATAGTCATCTTAAGGAAAGGTCCTGAACCTTACCTAGCTGTGGCTTTGTTATTGAATCGTGAAGATTAACTTGTGTTTCATCAAGACACTGAGTATCTTTCTTCTTGCTCTATGCTAGAGTATTACATGGAGAGCTAGTGGCTGTTTAGCTAGAGAGAATTAGAGCTAGGATTACTTGTTTATACTCATCCTTGTGGATATCGATCCTAAAGAGGCTTGAGACCCCACAACCACCCAAAACTGGAAGATCAGTACAACTAGTCATTGTATATGTAGCGAATAACTTTTTAGGTCCCTAGGTGGAGGCACTTGTTAAAACTAGAAGTTATCCTATATTCTGGATGTTTGTGAGGATGAAATATTAAGATTGGCCATTCCGGATATTAAACCTTGGCATTCATATTCGTGCCACATGTTTCACTTTCTTGTCTATTGTTGACATATTATCAACTGAAGTACATTTAGAGTTTGCCTCCATGCATGTTTAATGGGTGCATAATCTTCTTGCCCATTTTATCTCGCTCACACATTCATATCATATTTTCTTTTAACCAGGAAGAGGATCTTTTTACCATGACATACGGCCTTCAATTGAAGGCAGAGGGAGATGAAAAATGCTTATCTATACTGCATGCTGTAGAGGAAACAGTTTCTCGCCAATTGCGAGCTTGTAAAGCTCCATCATCTACGAAGAGAGTTTTAGATGGTATGTTTTCATAATTAGTGGGTCGCTTCTATTTATGTTCCTGGAACAAGCACTCTCAAGAGAAGGATCTTTGGAAGACCTTGGTTACTTCTCCTGCCTTATGATTGTAAAGTTCTTGTCTACTATAGGTTTTACATACATTCTCGGCTTGGAACTAGCCAGTTATCTGCAATGCCATCTTAAACTGCCATGGAGCAAATGTAAAGGCAAATAACTTTTCATTGCAGTTTCCTTTTACTTGATGTGTGCTGCCTTGTTATAAATTGCAACTACATTTAAATTGGCCTGACCTAATGCCTGGGTTACACCAAATGTTGATTATTTCAAAAACTGAACGCACCCGATCCATATAAGGACTATTGAGAAATGAGTTCAATTTGGCTTTGGGTTGGGGTATTATGAGGGTGTATCAATTACAACACCCTGGGGTTGGGGAAGAAGAGAAACCATGAAATTGTGCCCCCTTATGAATCCTGTGCTTGATTTTGCTTCAGATCTTTTTGCCTTTGACCTGCACTGATAGATGCTGACCATTTTTCAGGAAAAAGTCATTGAATTCAGGCATTCTACTTAAACATCTTGAAAATTTTGAGAGTTGATGAACTCAAATTTAACTTCAAGCAATTTCAAGAGTGACAGATTCAGACTTATTTTACTGATAGCAGATATAAGTCTTCTTGTTATAACTCTTCTTGCTGACAAATTCGGACTTAGTTTACTGATAGTATATATCAGCTGTTCTTTCTAAAACCATGTTGAAGTTCTTCATGATCAAATAGACATGAGCATCTACAAAAACTTGGTTCGCATATCTAATTTTTGTCATTGTAACTGTGAATAGAAAAGGGAACATCTTAGTTGGTATCCTAGATTGATATTCAGCGGTGTCGGACAATTAGATGACAAATTTCAACTTGGAGTTGCTTATTATGATGACAATGTCCAATAGCTTTTTCTATTTGATGTACCTGTGGTATAGAATAAATCTGCATATAGAACCCCTAGGTATTTCAGTCCATCTTATTTTCATCTCAAATTCACCTTGTCTTTTGCATTCTCTTGATTCTGATCTCTATGCATCTTCTGAGTCTTTTGCTGGTCTAAAATGAATGGGCATCAAGAACTTTTGGTTCCAATAAGTTGGGCTGAACAAGTGATCCTGAGACGGCATCCCTTCATCTATTTTATGATACGTGCTTCTAAGAACTAAATTTATCTGCTTTAGCATTTGGCATCTATGTTTTTCTGCTGATGCACATGTTTTATTTTGTATTATGTTTCTAATTTTCTGCCAAATACAAGGCATTTCTAGTGTTCGTAACACTTACTGCCGCTTATGCTGCAGATATAGAACCATTACAAACCAATCCTGATCTGGAAGAAGGATTTTGCAAAGCCCTGTTGTGCCGCTTACGTTTTCGTAAGGTCTTATCCCGTGTTTTCCTTTTTGTAACTCTATGCTGTATCTCAGGCTTTGTATAAATTATTTCTTTAACACATTATTTTTGTTGATTTGGTATTTTCAAACTTTTTACTTATTTGGAGTTGAGCTTATGCTTAGTGAGCATAGAAGTGATTTATCGGGTTGTTTTTTTGGGGTAAACACATTTTTCCTTCATCAAATTGGATTTTGCAATCTTGTTTGGTTCTGACACTGTAAATATGTATTTCTTTGTGTGCATTTAGGAAAGAATATTTGGCATTTTTATTCTTTTTTTTTTTCGTGTGCAAATTGGTCACACCAGTCAAGGTTTAATGTTAAGTCTTCCAGCAAAATTTGAGTAGTGTTGATAGTTTATGTTTGACCGTCCATATCTATTATTGCATGTTTACAATTTTGTGGTTCTTCATGTATCCTCTTGGACTTACTTCTCTTTTTTTTTTTCCCTCCTTTGTGTGGGGGAGGGGGGGGGGGGGCATAGAAAAAGCTATAAACATGAGTTCTCTGGAGTATTAGTTGAGGTTTTACTCTGCATGCAGCACTTTTACCATGTTCTCATGTCGATGAGGCGCCCGCAAGGGAAAGGATTGGAGTTAGCTAGAAAACATATTACTTATTGCTTGTCAGAGCTGGATTCCATGCTTAAGCTGGGAGAATTTCTGAGGTCGAATAATTCATATGGAACCATTATAGATGGAATTGAAAATCAAACTACTGCCTCTGGTTGTCAACCTATTGGGTTTGATCCCACACTAAACAGTAGATTGTCAGCTCCTACTCCACCTCGCGCTATTAAGCTACTGAGCTGGAGAAAAGTAAGCTTCTAAAAGCTTGCAGTCTAAGGTTGATGTTTTTTATTTCTGAAAGCTTTATGGTTTGAAATATGAGAAACAGATGAATCTCCAAACAATTTCTTCATGTTTTCCCTGGCAGGCAATTGAATATTTCCAGAAGCTCCTTCATGATCTCCAAATTGTATGTCTCTATTCTTTGGACTCGGCGCTTGAAATGGTTTTGCCCTTCGTGGTTGAGTTTCAAAAGCTTCATCCTGATTTAGTTGCTAGGTGTTATCTACAGGTTGGTTTTGAAGTTTTCTTTCGTCTATATGTTTTTTTTTTTTTAGCAATTGATGCCACACCTTTCACTTTATTCCTTGAAATCTTAATCTTTTTTTTATTAACTATTATATTTGATGTTTGTTGAGCTAAACGGAGATGAAATATTCTAGTACTTTATTTTAGATTAGAAGAATGTGCAGGATGGTGTCAAGAGGATTAGTCATGAGCTAGTGACAAGTCGTTTCTTATCTAAGTAACTTTATTTTGGAAGTTGAATTGATTCCTTTTTCTTCCTAGCTTGCTTATGAGTTTGGTTTGTTACTTCTGAAATGTTTTGTTGACGTTCCAAATATGATGTGTGCTTTAGCAAAAAATCAAGTTTAATTCATATGTGTGCTCTTCTATTGAGATGAAGAATGTGTAGACTTATCAGATAGGGTTGGTTAAATATTTTTATTTTAAATGTTTTTTATGGCAGATATGTTGCATTCTTTTTTCCCCCCTTTTTCATTTATTGTTTCAGTTTGGCACTTAAAGAGGATGGGAGGGGGAAATAGAGGTTTGAAGATCTTATTGACTACTAGTGTCTATGTCCTCTTCATTTAATTATTTTAGATTAGATGTTATGAACGTTTATATGACTAGATTCTTATTTTGAGATCTATTCATCAGCTTCTGCTGGTTCAAGATGGGAAAATCTTTGGGCGGGATACCATATTTGCTGTAATATGTAAAGCTGCTTTATTACCTGATGTGGCAAAAGATCATGACCTCCAAAAGAATGAAGCTGTTGTACAACTCGGTCAGGTGTATATCCATACATTTTCTTATCCACTACTGTCATGTTCTTTACATTATGAGCTTGATTCTTTGAATGAATTTTATGTCTATTCTTTTGTTCCTTTTTGGAGGTTAAGTGCATTGTCCTTTGAAGCTGCATATACCTAATGCCTGTTGTTGTTACCGCAGTTATTAATCAATTTGCTTAGAATTCTTTGTACGAATGCTGCATGGCAGAGGCGCAAGCTTGGCAAGATATTGCAAGAGTGGCGAATCGTGTATATGCAAGTAAGCTTAACAAATGCCTCAAGTGTTATTTCTCTTTTCCATTTTGTTTTTTTTTCAATTTTATTTTTTTGCTATTTACTATACCCAATAATCCCCCCCTCCCCCCTCTCTTTTCCTTGAAGAAAAGGCCAGGGGAGGGGTTGGAATTTCTCTTGATGCCTGCTGTGATATTCTTAAATAGCTTAATTTCTTCCATTATGAACTTACATCCTGCTATCATATCATTTTTTGGGAATATTTAGTAGAATGTGCCATCAGATTTCATTCTATTTGTGGACATTCTAAGAACAATTATGATGGGAACTTTTTCTTCAGATGGACGGTTGTAAACTAACATTTCATCTTTAATTTGTCAATCTTCTGGTTTAACCATTTTTAGAATTTATGAGACTTGAAGCAAAGCTAAGCATCAAATACTGCTACTGCTGTGTACAGGAATCAAAGCATGGAGGATGAAAATTGAGAATTACTATCTTTTCTTAGAATTGTGTATATTTTGGTGTTTATTGAGGAAAAATGTTGCTAGGGGCTTGTTAAGAAGAGATTGAGTTGTAAATTCTTCTTGTATGGTTTTTGAAAGATGAAAGTGGTTCATCTGGATGTATCTTGGCCGTAATGTTCACAAATTATTTTTGCTGTTATCGAACATTATGTTATTTGGTTGCATGTGGTTGGGACTTTGCAATGCTGTTAATCCAGTATTTTAGCATTCGTAATTTTGTAAATTGATCTTACGGTTTATGTTTTAAGCCAGAGTTAATCTTATGGACTGATGTATTTGTTTGATTTAACTGCTTTTAGCTGGAAATTGCGTTCAGGCAGGAGTTTGGAGATACCTCAAGCAGTTCAAACGGAGAGGTACATGCCTAAGGAACCTATTAAGCAAATCTATGAACTAAAAGCACAGAGGTTAAAAGCTTCTATAAACTGTTGTAAGAGAGAATTAGATGAGGCTGTGGATGAAAACACTATATTTTGATATAACTTTCGAAATAAGTATGGTAATAGTGAACAAACAGTTGGGATATACATGGTTGAAGTACAAGATAGGCCCTTAAAAGAGAAGGGCATACTAGAAAACCCCTTCAAAAAAGTAAAAGATCTATTCCTTAAGATCCCAATGAATACCAACCTAATATTTGGTTCCTTCTTTTGCTCCAAGAGGTTTGTGATGATTTTCAATATTATCTAGTAGGTCTTATTGCATTCTACTTGTACATTATCAATTTGGTTGTTGTCATCTTGTTACGAGATCATGATGGGATCTGCCTATGTTTGTGAAAGAGAACAATGTTCTCCCCTGAAATTATATGTTCCTATGTTAATAGTGGAGTAGGATTGTATTATCCAATAATGCCAAATCTCTTGATGCAATCTTTGCAGGATTCTAGAATAGATAATTTAGATATATCGAAACACAAAGTCCGGGGTTATCAAACAAATTTCACATTATTTGTGTATGTCTATATGTGCGTAATTGTGTTATTTTCCTTTGCCTACTTCTTTCTATAGTCTTGCATAATAGAAAACATGTCGCAGCCCTGCTATTTCATGATGAGTATTGTAATATGAAAGTCATTTTGTTAGACGAGACTGCTGCACAACATCTAATCATCATAGAAATATTTTTACTTTTCAATTAGCAGAACAATCAGTATCTAATTTATCTGTCTTTAATTGTTCTTGTTACAGACCCTTAACATGAAGATTTGCAATCACATCCTCATTTGTGTTGAGGAGCAAACCTACTGGATAGCTTCTCGCTTCCTCATGCTAGGCTTTGATTTGGACCTATATTCAACTTCTGAATACTGTATGGTATACTGGTACATATGTGTTATTCTGATCAAGCTTGCAGAGAAAACCCACTTCAAAGTGATGACGAGCAATGATAATAGTGAGTTTGCTCTTTGTCTTGAACTTATGTTACTAATATTATCACAAAAGAAAAACTAAAAGTTGTGAGTGCAGTTTTGTCCGTATTTCCTTTTACCACCTAGGTAAACTATTAGTCCAAGAAATGGCTGGTGCATCAACTATCAGCCTAGATGCTCAGGCCCATGTTGATAGAATGATAGAGTGTCTTGCGGAAAGATGTTATTGAATCATATTTTCATACCTGACATGGATTAGATATGAGGTCACAACTTTATAGCATTTTGGATAGATCACTGGGACTAAGTGTGCTAACAGTCCCAAACATGTTGAGGTTGTAGAATAGAACAGCTTGAACAGAATGCTAATCTGCAATCTGGTGAAGCCAGAACCTCTTTCCAAAATGTTTTATGCCTATTTATTAAGTACAGCAGTAAATAGGTATGATAATAAGTAAAGAATAAGCAGATATCTAGACACAAAATGAATGCGATTTTAGGGGCTGTTCTTTTATCTATATGATCCTTGAAAAGTATTTTCCATGGTTAAATGTTAAGCATATCAGATTGATCAGGTCGACGGAGAGGAAAAAAGAGAAGAGATACTATGAAGGACTCAGCAAACGACTACCAGATTCCACCAGCAGTCCAATTGCTTCAATGCCAAATATATCTCGCTAAAGGTCTTACAACGGTAATGAATATTTTGATGGTGAAGTTTCTTTTATCCATGCTTTCACTCGAAGAATATACTTGTTTCAGTTGATACCTACTTTTCCATCAGCTGGCATAACCTATTTCTCTTCCTGGGTTCTCTTTTCAATCAACTTGGCTATCTGCCTGTTATATATTTTTAATGATACCGAGTATTTCCAGATGCTTGCTGCTTTGAGGATGGAATACAATTTCTTCCAAAATCAGGGTCCTTTCAACAGTGAGCATGAGGTATGTTTTCTGTATCAGTTTTGAGAGGAGACTTGTTTTCATCAGAATACATAGGAAGACTATTTTTCCAGAAGTAGCTGCATTAACTGTCTTGTTTACAATTCTGTATATGAGCTGACTTTGAAGGTCAAACATGCTTGCCATAAGACTTCTGTATCGAAGCATATAGGGCTGACATATTCCAGCAAATGTTGTGAATTACACTTGATGTATTTGTAGTAGCTTCGTCCAAGTTTGTTGTTTTGTTTTCGAGGATTGAAATCTGCGACGATGCAATATTTTGCTGAAATCACTACTTTCTTGCAGAGATTTATTCAGCATTTTGAGCTCCTACTGAAAGCTTGCCTTCCTGATCAGATATCCTACTTCTCATTCAAAGAAGCTACAGATCAGACGAGGTTATCTGTAAGTGTTTTCTATCATTGATATTCTGGCTGTGCTGTTTTCCTCTTAATTTGGTCAAGGCCTTACCATTCTCCCGTTCTCTAGGCACTATTTATGCACAACTGTTTCAAGGATGCCCAAAGAATTGCAAGAGATCTAAGGACTACTTTTTCGAATGATCCAGATAAAATAGCAGAGCTTCAGAAAATAGAGCAGGTGGCAGAACATAATGTGGTTGCTTTAAATCTTATCAGCCGGTTAGGAACCCTTGACCCATCGCTCAAGGTTCTATTCGAATTTAGCCACCATCCTTATTTTGCTAGTGCTGTCGTGAGGAGATCTTAAAAGTGGTCAAAATACAGATGTTAGATCTCCAACAATTTTGATGCTCTCAACAGTTTCATTGTAACATTAGTTTTCATTTTTTTCTTGGATTAATTCTTTTCCCATTTATAATCTGCTGAAATGTATTTATTAAACGCAGGCCCGGTGGGTGGGTGGGTGGGTGGGGGTGTTCTCTATTTAGATGTGTGTTAGATGTGGAATCTTATTGGTTGCGGGAGACTGTAGCATAGTCTGAGATCCAGATTGAGCTGGCTTGTCCTGTGTTGAACAGTGGCAGATTACATGTTACTGTGAACAGAGATCTGGAAAATTGCGTCTCCGTTGTTACTAATGTGCTGTAGAATATTGTCAAAAATCATGTATTCTTTTCCTTTCCCTTTTATTTTTTGTGAGTAACTGAGTAATAATATCCTGTGATACATAGCATATGACCCTTTTCATTCTCAATAGCTTAATCTTGAAACTTGGTTTACTAGAATCGACTGCATATTTGTGATTGTCAAAATAGCTCCTTTCTACATCCAAAATAACTTTCGCGTTTGACCATCCAAATTTTGATTAGATTTTGGTTTGAGAATTTTTGTTTTGGAAATTATAAAAGTAAATTATTTATAAAAAAGGAAGTGAGATTAAGAGTAAAAAATTTTTATAAGTGGAATCCATATTTGATGATTAAAATAACTTCTCTTCTGGAGATAAGAATACTTATGATAGTTTTTCTGTTTCTCTCTTCTACAACTGTCATATTCTTTTCGTGGTTCTGGTTGTTTGCTTGAAATAAGTGTTTGAATTCCTTACGCTAATCGGTTTTTTAACCTCTGGGCCTCCACTTTCATGTTCTGCCACTTCCGTGCCTTGGAATATCTCGGACTGTACATTTTCAAGATTTTTAATGAATCCGGAGCAGCAGAACAATGACTAGTATGCCTTGGTTTTCACAGTTCAGCAGACTCGTCTTTTTTTTTTTTTTTTTTTGGGTAGAAGTTTTGAGAGTTTCTCATCTCTCTGTAAGAGCTGGTAAGAAGAATGGGATCTGGGACCATGGCTTAACATGATAACATCCCTGCAGAGTTGAGTTCCTTCTAGTCGCAAAAGTTGGTAGATTTCTTTGTGCTGCCTGGAGTTCCATTTCAGCAACAGAAAGGAATCTCAATGAACGTCCAGGTGCTGATATCGATGGTTACATACTTACATGCATGTTGTCAGTTCACCAACCAAGCATATCTTGCTGCAGAAGTAAATGTGTTCCTCTCCAGAACTATGTACCATTCATTGCCAAATGATTCTGACTACATACCTAACGATGATCATGGCTTCATAACTGGAAAGCCAGCAAAGAATAAGATCGTCTCCTCGTGGCTTCTTCGTGTCGGGAGGAAATTTTGGACCTGCTGTCGAATTCTTCTGTTTGAATGACTGGCCACGCATAAGTATCCTTTTAGTAACCAAATGGATATCAACGCGAGCCGCGAGGTACATTTTTAATCCAATTCTGTAAAAGTAATGGATTTCGTTGATCCAATCTTTCAGTAACTATTACTTCTTCTTTCATTTTAAAATATAAATTTTTAATTATATATATATATATTTTAAAAATATTTAACTTTTTATATAAATATAATTTTTTATTATATATTTATTTAATAAAATTAATTAAAATATAATAAAAATATTATTTAATTCTTATTTCTTAATATATATATATATATATATATATATATATATATATATATATATATATATATATATATAATTATTTGAAAACAGAAAAGGAGATATATAATTGAACGCCTACTTCATAAAGCGGAATTATATGTATAATGTATTTCAGTTTTCAAATGGATCATTTGACCGATGTCACCGAAGACGAATATTGCGGCAGCTTGGAGTTGGCACCGACTTCATGACGATGCCGAAGAAACTGGTTCTCAGCTTGGAGTTTAGTACTTTGATACTCTTTTCATTTTTTAAAAAAAGAATAGGAGAATTATATTATTGAGTTTTAAAATTAAATTTAAAATTTTAAATGTCTAATTCACATCTTTTTTTACAAACAATTTAATTTTTGTAAAACACGAGACAAAAATCTCAAAACTAAATCCTATCCAATCACATCAATAATTAAACATAATTTTAAAATGGAAAAAAGACATAAAAGAAGTGAGAAATTATCCCATGTACATTTGGTGTTTGGTATCTCAAGGGCATCTTGATCTCGGTCATACCGTCTAGTTAGTATAGTAATTTTCAGGAGAGAATTAGACAGAATTTCTATGTCGCATAGGATGTTGCATTTTGAGAACGAAATTGTATTTAAATAAAAACTCTGAAAAGTGCTGCTTAGATGTGCAGACTGCAGCGTATAATTACAAGCAAGCTGGAGCATACGAAGGAATTGAAAATTCCAGATAGATCAGTCAACCCAACACAATCATTACTTATAAACTAATACGTACGCTTTTGTGAACGGCTTCTATTACTCTATTTTCGATTGGTGGAATTTTTAAAAATAATTAAGAAATATGTATTTTTAAAGAATTAAAATTAAAATAATGTTATTATTTTTAATAGTTTCAATAAATAAAAGTTGTTTTGAAAATCATTCCTATGGTTACTTTTCAAAACTAACTTTTTTTACTTATTTAAAATAAAATCAAGAGTGAATAAATATTTAAAAGAAATTCAAAAATAAATTTTTATTTAAAAAAAGTTGTAAGTAGCTTTAAACAATTGAGAATAGACTTATGTCTTCATCATTTCAGAGGAAGGAATAAGAATTGAGGGGGCATTAAAACCAGTTTAGTTATGATACTAATAGTATTTTTTAGTATGATTGAACGAATCTTTAATTGTCAAATAGTTACTTTGTTGATCCAACAACTGAGAGTTTACACGTGATAAGCAACTATTCAAATGATTTACTTTAAATAATTATTCACTATAAGATGAATATTATTGATCGCATGATGAATAATTATTGATAACTATAAACTACATGTAAACTCATAATCGTTACACCAATAAAATACCGATTTAATAATTGAGGGTTGGTTTAGCACATCCTCGAAAAACTCTTCAACCGCGCCATAACCAAATTCGCATTAAAAATGTTGGGGTTTTAGTTCAAGGTCCAATATTTGACATTTTATATTATGTCAACTAAGCTTCTTCGTTACATATTTAATCTCTAAAAATGAGAAAGAAGAAGAGCATGGAACCAAAGACAAATTTTCTAATTTTCTTTTTTCTTTGGTAATTTTTAATTTATGATATGGAATAAGGATCTAAATATTACAAATGACAGGCTTTCAATAAATATTTTTCTTTTCTGTCCAATATTTCTTGCTCATGAAAGGGACAAATTATATTCATTTTCAAAAAAGATCTGGTGGATTCCTTTTACAAGTCATAGAATGCTATACATTTTTTTTTTGAATTTGTTAAAAATATTGTTTTCCACAAATAAGAGTGTGATTTCTTTTACCCTTTTAAAATAGTAAAGATTATGAAATTGATATATAACTTTTTAGTTTTGATAAGCACAATGAGTTTTTAGTACGTATAATGAACATATTTTCGCTTTGCCATTTATACAAACATAACTCTTTCTTTTTCATTACTATTTTCTCTTAACTCTATCATTCAAAATATTAACTTAAAAATATATTTGAAGAATTTATTCGACAAATCTTAAACACAATGTTAGTAAATTGTCACTTTTATTTAAAACTATAATTTTTTATATGAAATGTAAAAAAAATCCAAAAATTAAATCTTTTTCAATTTTTTAAAAATTGTTTATATTTATTGCATTCTAAACCCACGTAGTTAGAGATTATTATATTTTAATCCTACATATTCAAAAAATGCAATTATAGTTAATTAATTGTGAGTCAACTCTTAAATTTTCACATTTGCATTCATATATTATTTTTTATAGATAAAATATTAATTTTTTGACTAGGAAAGAAATAGGAAATAGGAAAGAAATTCATCTTTTTTTTTTATTTCTAACAATTTATATAAGAAAAATGCATGAAATCTTGTAGGGAAGATTCTAGTAGGACGTAAGTTATGAAAAAAAATTTATCTTTAGTTTTAAAATTTGAAAATCGAATTCCTTAATTTTTCATATAATTAAAGAGCATTAATATTGAAAAAGTGGCAAATGGGATTGTTCAAAGTTAGTATTCTCTAGGTTAGAAAGACACGTAGAAATTGAAACGATTTTTGTTTAAGTTCTTTTTTACTCTTAAAGTTTGTGGTTCTATTTTTCCAAATAAAAGTCTTCACAAAATAATTTCAAATCTCAAATTATGGGTAATGGAGGAATTTTAAAAGTTTTTTTTACTATAAGTGCTTTTTAAAAAAAAATGAACAATACCTTAACAATAATTGTAATAAACCTTTTTAACTGTTTAATTTGTTAATTTGGTAATCTCTTATTCAGTTTCATATTAATTTATTTTTCCATTTGTTAGAAAATTAATTTACTAACATATTGACACTATAATATGAGTTTCTTTTTAATTTTTTATTTGTTGATAAAATAATATCTATCAGTTAATTTATATATCAAATGAACCTGAATTTCTAATTTTCTATTTATTTTTTAATAAGTTAATTAATCACTTTAAAAATAAAATTTATAAAAAAAAAAGGATTACATAGAGCTTGCCAAAGCTCCAATTGGAGCTTTACCATGTCTTGCCAAAGCTCCAATACATTAAACTTAATAAATTTTAGTACGTTAAAGTTAGTTAAAACTTATCCAATTTGGATTAAATAGAGAAATAATCTTTAATTTTTAAAATTACAATAAAATCTAATTCAAAGTAAAATAAAAATAGTAGAGAGTTTTTTTTTTGGGAGAGAGAAGCAAGTAAGTTTATGGCAAGGACAAAAAATATTATATTCGCTGCCTCTACAAAAAACACAATATGCTTATCAAGTCCCTAACTCTTTTTTTTTTCTTTTCAAGTCAATCCTATACTACTATAAAAGAGATAAAGGAAAGAGATGGACTTTGTGATAAATGCCAAATCCAAAATCTTTCCATTTGATAAGAACAGTTCCACCTAAATTAATGTCTTAATATTGGTATATATCTTTTGAAATATATATTTCTCGTTGAATAATTTATGTGAAGATTCATATGTATAAATAAACTTCTATATAATATATTTGATTATATATATATATATATATATATATATATATATATATATATATATATATATATATATATATATATATGTGTGTGTGTGTGTGTGTGTGTGTGTGTGTATAATATATAGTATTTGATAACAATCATATATTATGTTTTTCCTTACTTTTGCTTGAGCTTATTACTCCCCAAAACGGGAGGGGGGAAAAAAGTTGGAGCTTATTACATGGGAGTGTGAACGCATGTTACTTTCCAAGAATATATGAATCATGACATAAAAAAGATGTGTAGTCGGAATCCTTTCTTTTTCCTGATTTGTTCATTTGTGATGGATTAAAAATAGTATCTTGTTGGTGCATCTTGTTGAATAGAGGATAAAATACTATGTTAAAATTAAAACTTAATTTTTGTTATTTGATCAAAAATAAAGAATGATGTTAAATTTAAAAAATAATAATGTGTTTTTTATTTTTTAAAATGGTAAATAGTTTTAATAAGAAAATTCTCTAAAATAAACTTATTGTTAACTAGCAAGTGTAGGGGCATATTTGGATTGCAATTCAACTGTAAAAGGAAAATTGTTATATTTTTTAATTTTTATAAGATATATCTTAAATTTTTATGAGAGAAAAATAAAATATAATAAAATCACGGTATAATACCTCATCCTTGTAGGCATTCTATACGTACCTATTTTGAATTAATACGTATGATGTAAAGTATAACTTATCATTTTCATAGATATAAGAGCATGAAAAGTTTTTTGGTAAGATTAATAATATTATATTTAAGTTTATTAAGGCTAAATGCATAACTAGTATAGCTTAGGTAATATTAGTAAAGGCAAATTAAGAAGCCAAAAGTTGAGGAAACTACAAGAGTATAATTCAGAGAATCATGAACTAGGCTATTTGTTTGGGAGAATTCTTGACCCTTGAAAAAGAAAAGAAAAAAATAAAATTTAATTGCGAAGAGTTTATGGGCATTTTTTTTAAGTTGGTAACTTCAAAGAAGAATGGAAAATAAATGGGGCATATGTTTCTCAAATTCAAGCCAAGAAAGTTGGTTGCCACTGCTTGCGAACTAAGCTACTATGCATGCCATTACTTCGTATAGCACGTACAAGCAGCAACCATCGATGGTAATCATCACTTTACTAGACTTGAAATTCCTTTCTTTCCTTCTTCCTTTCTTCCTTTCTTCTTCTTTCACGGTTTTATTCTTCTACTCTTTGTTTCTAGAAGGTCCAAAACTCGAAAATTCTTATCATTTCTTGCATGAGTATGATAAACATATACAATATATCTAGTGTAGACTCTTTTTTTGAGTCCGATTTTATAAATGAAGTATTGAATAAATTTGAGATAGTAATTTAATTTGGTTCAAATATGGTAAATGTGTAGAAATTAAGTTCAACTATAGTATTGTTTTTATGAGCATGTATATATGTTTTAGAGATATCTATCTATATTATGATATTTGTGTCAAATTGAACTCTTTATTCTCTAAAAAATAATTGAATTTTAGTTATATATTTTTAAAAAAGTGATTATACTTGATGACTTGTAAAAGAATATATTATATTTACAAACCTTCAATACTATGCTTTGGTATGTAAGAAGCTTTCTAAATAAATAAATTCGAGTATGACTTTATTGGTATATAACATAATAATACCAATATAAGAATATTTTTCTTGATATTAATATATGAATAGATTAATGAATATTTTATGTTATCAGATAAAGGATCTGTCAATGTATTTATATAACTTATGTTGTTGTCTTTTCAGTTGCATTGTACTGCAATTTATAGGGTTTTTATTGTGTTTGGTCTTTTTTTTAAAAAAAAAGGCCTAAAATGGACATGAGTTGAGGAGGAATATTCGGCAATGGTCATAACACCGTTTCATATGGCGTTATATCAGTATAAGGCTATATGAAATGACGTATCATATGCCATTATATATTATCAATATGGCATTATTCCCTCTTTCATCTTTTTCTTCAACTTTTCCTTTTATGTACTCTTTTCGTCCACTTCAACTTGCAATTTCTTTCCCTCTTTGTGCTGATTCCCACCAACTTCTCATAACTTTTCCAATTTGTATTTTACTCTTTTTATCACTTTCGTTTTTTTCTCCAACTTTTGATTTTATGTAGTTTTTTCTTCCGTACTTCAAGTTACAATTCCCTCACCTGATTGAGCCCGACAGTTTCTACAGAAATGAAATAGTGCCGCTACTACTGTTCTAATTTCATACTCTTGGGGAGAAAAGGGGTAAAGAGCAATAAACAAATTAGGATAAAGGCAATCTAAGTATCTCCTGTGCACTCAAATGATCAATCCTTCTCTCTTCTCTCCCTCAATCTCTTCTTTGGCTTTTAACGCAACTAACTTCTTTTCTGTAGCTTGCTTTCTCAGAGCCTAAAAGAAAATTGCTAAAAGGCTTCTTCTCCAAATAACAAATTCATGAAGAAGATCAAGAAGTCTCAAGTTTTCAAACTTCTTCTCATTATTATACTTCTTTGCATCACTCCTCTGCAGCTATTCTACAGAAATAAAATAGTGCTTGTTGGTTTGTGAGTTACAAAGTCTATAACGTCATGTGAAATGATGTTATAGCTTTCACATGGTGTTATGTTATAACGACATTTTATATGACGTTATATCAATATTTTATATGACGTTATATTGATATAACGCCATATAAAATGACGCTATGGTTATTGGCGGACATTCCTTCATAATTTAAGTCTATTTTAGTACTATTTTTTAAAGAAGGGACTAAATACAATTAAAATTCTAATTTATATTATTTTATTCCTTTAATTCTCTGTAGACACGATTTGTATTTGTATATGTGATGGTGAGATGAAACCTAACGGAGGGATCGAGAGTATCAGACACACGATGGTGAGATGTTTATTACAAAATTCAAGTGTGGCATGGCTAAAAAAAAAAAAGAAGTGCTAGTTAAAAGCTTCTTTACTGCTTAACATGAAAAACGAAGTACATTTGTTAAACATAGGCCGCGCAATCTGAAGTTGGTCCTAACAATCGAATCACCGTCATATCGTATGATCCATATTTAACGCTCAATAATTTAAACGAAACGGCAAGGGGCAGTATATATCGTACTCTTCCGTATTCTGACACTTTCAAAACCTTCCACCCAATAAAAACAGAAAAGTAATTGTGGAGAAATTAATGTAATAATTTTATTTATCCCCCAAAGTATAAAATAAAGAAACACAGCACTTCTGTTTCTATTAATTATAATTTACTACCTTCCGCCCAAAAAAATTATAATTTTCTAACATTTAAGAATTTATCCACTAAAACATTTAAAAATTTTGAGAAAATAAAATTATTGATCTCTGTTTAATCAGCAGTGGTATAAAACCCTCAAGATGCAAAAAGAGAAATTTGAAACAAATTAATTTCAAATTTCAATTTTTTAAATAATATTCGGCTTTGGATAGGATGTGATTGATAGGATTTAGTTTTTAAATTTTTGTCTTGGATTTCGTAAAAGTTAAATTATTTATGAGAGAAAATATATATTCCACACTTAAAATTTTAAGTTTAATTTTAAAATGAAATCAAATTTAAAATTTTAAGTATGAAACATACATTTTCTCGCATTAATAATTTATGGTGTATTTAGATTGAATTTTTGTTTGAGTTGAGTTATATTGAGAATCGTAAAAGTGAAATGTTTGTGAGAATAGAAGTGAGGTTTAAAGTGAAAAAAGTGAAAAAAACTCAATCCAAAAGCCAATCCAAGTTGGCACTAACTTTTACAAAATTCAAGATAAAAATCTCAAAACCAAACTCTATCCAATCACATAATATTTTTGTGAAAAAATTTCCTATAGGTGTGGAACTTCTCCCCTCAAAAATAGGGAGGAAAATAAAAACTCATATATGGTACTTTCTAACAATTCATGAGTAGGGCTGTCAATCGTGCTTTGCCAAGACCGAGCTCGGCCCGATTGACAACGGGCCGAAAAAACATGAGTCCGGGCCCTATTTTTTTATATAATAAATAATATTTTTTAATAATATAATAATAATATTATTATATAAAAATATATATACATATAAAAAATATATAAATATATATAATTTTCGGGCCGAACTAAAATCGGACTGAGCTTACCTCATGTCGGGCTAAACGGGTCGGACTCAGGCCAACCCGACCCAATTGACAGTCTTATCCATGAGTGGTATACAATAATGCATGAATCAAAAGTTACTAAAATCATTAAATTAATACCTGAATAATTAAATTCTTTTATTTTTTTTATAAATTCAGAGTTGAAATTTGGATTACCAAGCTAGTAAAAGAAAAAAATACTACTATACAAAAACAATTCATGTTCAAACATCAAATGAAGATACTATCAACCATACTTAGCCAAAAGATCAAAGAAAATACTAACCTTGTTTTTTCCTAACAAGAACGGCATGAGTCATAACATTATGTTTATTCTAATGTTTGTCCTAAAGTGAAGTACTATCACGGCATCTCTACCAATTGAGGCGTCAAGATGGGATATGACCGACATCTAAATGTGTAAGGTATGATTGGATAAAATTTGAATATGAGATTTTTAATTATTTATAAGATAAAAAATAAAAAATTTACATTAAATTTCACGATTCAATCCAAATATGTTTAGAATAATGGGAAGTGATTATTTCAATTCTTTTTGTTGTTGCATGCTTCTTGGGTTTGGAATAATGGGGAGGCATAACATATACTAACGAAAAATCTTAAACTTTAAGTTTTTCATTTGCGTTTAAGACAAAAAAGAGAAAAAGAAAAAATGGCAAACTTAACATGCAAATCATGCGACAACTTTATTCCAATTCATTCAAACATCAAGTTAATAATTTAGATCATTCCTCTCTACACACAAAAACTACATGAAATGAAAGTGTATTCGAATGAATTTTATTATAAAAATTGATGTAAATGTTCTTATTAAGGGTGTATTTGGATTGGATTCTGCTACGGAATTCAATGCAAATTTCTCACCCTGAGTCTCACTTTTTCTTTTACAAAAAATTCTCTCTCCCGAAACTCAAAATAAAAAATCTCAAAATAAAACATTATCAAATTTCACCTTAAGTTTGAACATTTCTTTTTATAAATAATTCATTATCATCAATAAATTATTGAACTCACTCTAAATACATCCAGCAGCCAAATGCACCCTATTCGGTGAGAGAGGAAAAGGGGTGATTCGCGGGAGTGGGCGTGGGGTGATGGATTTTATTTTTTATTGGAGAGGGATGTAGGTAACAACTAAGAAGAGAGAATAGGCGAATGGAAAAGAAAAGTCAAAGAGAGAGGAGAGAGAGACAGAGAGAGACAGAGAGAGATAGAGGATGTGGTTATTTTATGTGTAGATACAAAATATGGAAATATATAATTTATGGAAAATTAATGGGCAAATGACGCCGACGGCCAACCAAAACCAATTCATTGTTGGAGACTTTTCTTCTGTATAGACTATAGACCACCATACAAGACTCCACTGCCCGACACCCGCTTCTCGTCTCTTCCTTTCTCTGTGTGCTTTCACCCTCTGTTAATTCTTTAGTTTAAGGTGAGAATCATGATAGCTCCTTCTGATTTCTCTCTTGTGCAATTGTATACTTCTTTGGGTTCTTCGATTTCTTTTTCTCTGTGTGTGACTGAGCTGAAAAAACTGAACTGTTATGTTGTAAGAACTGAATATGGTTCGTTGAGATCTTTTTTGATTATTGACTTAATCGGTACTCGCGGTTCTGGGTGTTCTCTGTTTTTCAGTATTTGGGCGTTGATCTTTGCTCATTTTTGCATGCTGATTTAGTCTTCTTTTGCTGTTTGTTGATAATTCTATGTGCATTTCTGTTTCCTTTTTCCTGAAAATATCTGGGGATTCTGTGTCCTAGCTATCGTGGACTGAATATCTGATGTATAAAATGAGGGCTAATTATTGACATATGTAAGGGGGTTGTGCATGAATCATAAACACTTGAGGTCATCATTAGTCGGTGAAGATGATCAAGAAGGGTCTACTTCTGGATTCTAATTTTATTTTCTAGTTATCCGTATCAGTATCTGGGATTTTGTGATGAGGCACTGCCATCAAATGAAATTGAAATTTCTGGTGTCTGAATTTTGAGGAAAACTTGAAACACCAGCGAGAAAACTTTGACTTTTGACTATCACTGTGTTCCAATACTCTTTCTTCTGTGTGTTTTTTTTCCCCTTAAAATTCTCATTGAGAATTGAGTTTTGGGGTTGTTGATTGCTCTGGATAAGAATGCTTGTTCTCTTTGTTTCTAGAATTGATTGGTGTGGGTCAAGATTGTTCGTGGAATATCATTCTGTGACTAATGCTTTAGTATTTTGTGCTATTGGAGGTTGTGTAGATTTCTGTAACTAGAAGAAGATACAATGTCGGGGGGAGGCACACAGAAGAGCTTGAGAAAAACACTTGGAGCACTTAAAGATACCACCACTGTCAGTTTGGCAAAAATAAACAGCGACTACAAGGTATGGGTGGTAGCTTTTGTTTGATTCTTGTTAATTTACTTTTCCTGTATGCATTCTATTACTGGTTTTTAACCAAAAGCTACTCTCCGGCTTTTGAGCAGGAATTAGACATTGCAATTGTGAAGGCAACAAACCATGTTGAGAAACCTGCAAAAGAAAAGCACATAAAAGGTGTGTGTACCCCAAACATTGAAATGGCACATTACATGATCTACTCGATATATCTTTCACTTCTACAATGGGGTTTGATGCAATTTTCTACGCTTGTTTAATTCAGCTATTTTTGCTGCTATTTCGGCTACGAGGCCTCGGGCTGACGTTGCTTACTGCATTCATGCTCTGGCAAGGAGATTGTCAAAGACGCATAATTGGGCGGTATATGTTGACTAGCAGACATGTTTTATTTAGTTATATTCTTTTCATGATAATGGATTTTATGGAAGATTGGTTTTATGAGCGAGATTCTGGGGAGGATGTTTCTTATTCTCATAACTTGTTGAAGACACGTGCTCTTGTTGTTTTACTAGTTAAACTCTTCCAAGAGAAGTAATGATTTTGAAACATAAAGAGGAATAATTGGTCTTTGTTGTTGCTATTAGTGGTAAGATAATATAGTTTCAGTTTTTTTTTTCTTTATATAGCTAAATTCCTTATAGGTGCCAAATTGGTTCTCAAACTGTTTGGACTTTATCCTTAATGTGTCTACGTGGACCATTCATTTGGCTCATGAAGTTCAGTGACATCAAGTCAGACGCTAAAATTCTCTTTGCACAGTATTTTTGTTGTCTCCTTTCTTTTTCTGCTTTTCTTTCCCCATTTCAGTCTATTGAGGATAGAATCTTTACTTTCTTTCCTAATCTAGAATGTATGGAGAAGCAAGGCAGGAGTTGAACTTAACACGATAGCACAAAGTCCATCTCTAAGATAGGCATCCTTATGTGCTTATTCAGAAGGAGCAACTACTTCCTGACTTACCCAAATGCGAGTGCTCGTGCCCCAGTCGTACGTCTTTCTTCCATTAGATCTTGAATTGCCTCTTTGCCCAGACCTTCCAATCTTGTTACAATTACAGTTCACTGTGCTTTCTTTCTAAATGTATAGAAGGGTTGAAAAGTTAGCTTGTTATTAGAGAAAGGCACTTAATCCCCTAGTTTTGGAGTTTTCAGCCCGACCTACTAGGGAGTCTAATGACTTTAGCTTGGGGCTGAAAAACATAATAGACTAGTGTGGCTCACTTTGCTCTAAAATATCTGCTTGTCTTAGACAAACTCTCCTCACTATTTGGTAACATATTATTGTCTCTGAATCTCATGTATGGGTTTGATGCTAACATGAAGTATGCCTCAAGTTAATGGATAAAGTATCTTGGAATTCGTACATGTTTTACTTTCTTTGACTAGCAAGAAATCTCATTGATTGATTATCTTGACCTTTCTCTAGAAATTTCAGATTGACCCTGGGTCCTCATCTCTTAGGACAGAAGATGAATTTGAAATCTACATCTGCCATAACTTTGAAGATGGAACTTTTCAAATTCTCTAGCATGTAAATTCAGCATAATTATGATCTAGTGTTGCCATAATGTCTATAAGAAAGTCATCGTATACGTGATAGGAGGCTGATAGTACTATTAAATACTTTTTTTTTCTGAGTGAATAGTGTTCCAGTGTTAATCCATTTTTGTTGAGACTTGCTTATTTTGAGTTGTAACGTAATCATCATTCTTGAATTTGCAGGTTGCTTTGAAAACTTTGATAGTCATCCATCGTGCTTTAAGAGAAGTGGACCCAACATTCCAGGAAGAACTTATTAATTATGGAAGAAGCAGAAGTCACATGCTTAACATGTCTCATTTCAAGGATGACTCCAGTCCAAATGGTATATATATAATTTTTCCATTGCAAGTAAATGAAGATTCCAAAAGCAATTACTTTCTAAATGGAATTTCAAATTTGGTTCTCAGCTTGGGATTATTCTGCTTGGGTCCGAACTTACGCTCTATTTCTGGAGGAAAGGCTGGAGTGTTTCCGAATCGTAAAATATGATATTGAAACAGATCGTCCGGTAAGAACTTTGCCCTACCTGTTTGTGTAAACTGTGCTTTGCATGGTTCACTGATGCAATTCAATTGATCCATGCCATTTTTTTAATCAAAATTGAGAATTTGTCTCCTTTGTGGCTAATAGTTGTTCTATGGAAGTTTTATTTGCAATGGCAGATTGATTCTTGTGGAGCTAGGGAGCATAGTTGATGTGGCGCTTTTGTTCTAATTTTGTTGACTATGGTCAGAAGTTCATAGATCAATGCAATTGAATGTTGCACGATTATGCATTAAGTCTAAGTTTCATGGTATTTAGTTGAATTCATCCTTCTATCATATTGGCTTCAGACTCTTCAACCAATACAGCAGCAGTACATTAATATTGGGGCAACAAGAGAAAGTGATGCCGGAGAAAATCCTAGGTCATTTAGGTTTATTATGTCTTCTTACAATTCGGAATCCTAGTATCTTTTAGTTTCCATATTAGCTACTATCTTAAAGGACAAGAATCCTTATTAGGCTAGGATATTAGGTATTCTCTTTCTATATAACTCTATTGTCAGCATTATAAAGGAAGTTTTATATCTTTCACATTAATACAAGATAGCCTTTGGCTTTGTGTTCTTCTTTAAGAACCTAGGATTTGCTAAATTAGCCTAAGGTTTCCTATTGCTTTTCCCTCTAAAAACCATAGCTTTGATATGAATCGAAGGGCCTACCCTTGTTCCTACGCTCCCGCCTCCATCAAGTGGTATAGAGCGAATGGTCCTTTATGTGGCAAGGGCAATGAAGCTTGAAGAGGATTGAGGTACAATTGTAACAACTAATTGCATGTCTTGATAAACGGTGAATCAAGATGACTACCATAATCCAGACATACTGGAAGGTAGTCACGGAGAAGATCTTTTCTTTTCAGAACCTTCATTTGTTGATCGATGGGAAAATAAGGAGGTAGATTGGAGTTTGCTGCCAATATTCTTCCCATAGTCATGGAGAAGATCTTTACTTTTCAGAACCTTCATCTGTTGATCGATGGCAAAATAAGGAGATAGATTGGAGTTTGCCACCAATATTCAATATTTCTCCAGATGATGATGTTATCACCCAAAAATCTTTCCCTTCTTGTTCTCCATATTTTGACAATGTAAATCTTGCTGAAGATATGGATGATAACTCCATGGAAAATTTCAAGGTGTTTAACAAACTTCCCGCTAAAACTTGTTCAGCTCTACATGAAGAATTTTTGCTGGTTAAAGGAACAAATTTTTTTACTTCTGATGAATGTCAAAAGTTAGAAGATCCTATGAACAATGGATTTCTTTATGAAGAACCAGAATTTGACAGCCTATGGAGAAGTCTGATGGAGGATTATTGCAAAGAGCTTGTTCTGTTAATCTAAGTTGTTATAGTTGCCCAATCAGTAAGTATCTTGAAGCTTGGAGTTTTCTTGAAGTTGGAAGACCTTATATTTGGAAGAAAAGGAACAAAGTATGGCAAAGGATAGCAGGTTGATGGACGACGAGTTTTTCTCCATCAGGAGAACTGACGCAGGAGAAAATCCTAGGTCATTTAGGTTTGTTTTGTCTTCTCATAGTTCAGAATCCTAGTATGATTTAGTTTTTATATTATCTACTATCTTATAGGCAAGGATCCTCATCAGGCTAGGATATGAGGAATACTCCCTATGTATGACTCTATTATTCAGCATTGTAAAGGAAGGTTTATATCTTTCACATCAATACAAGATAACCTTTGGCTTTGTGTTCTTCTTCAAGAACTTAGGGTTTGCTAAATTAGTCCCTCAGCTAAGGTTTCCTATTGGTTTTCCTTCTAAAAACCATAGCTTTGATATGAATCAAAGGGCCTACCTTATTCCTACTCTCCCACCACCATCAGAAAGCCTTCAGGAATATTGCTTAATAGAATTTGCTGATATTTATTCTGTCTTGTTCTAGGATGCTATGCCTATAGAGTTCTTGCAGTGTACAAAAATAATTGCACGACTTAGATTTTTAATTCTTCTCCTAACTCTATACCCAAGATCATCTTTTCTATAATGCACCAGTGTTTCCTGCAAAGACTTTCTTCCTTAATATGACTTTCTTATTTTGTTATTCCACATAAATAGGCAAGTTGTTGCAGTAAGGATTAAGCTTCTGCTCCTTCAGCCCCTTCATGATTTGAAGCAAAAAATCATTTTGAAAGTTCTTTTATGGTTTTTGTTCCTTTCTTAATAACTTGAAATAATGTTCAGAGAACCAAAGATTTGGACACCCCAGAGTTGCTTGAACAAATACCTGCTTTGCAGCAACTTCTTTTTCGTGTTCTAGGTTGTCAGGTAACTTCAAACTTTGCTCATTTCTAAATGAATAGTCCATATGCTATTTTGTCAGTTACTGCTGCAAATCTATTTGTCACAATATCACTTAGTCTTCGGCGTGTCTTTACCATAACTCATCCATTCTAATTACCACCCTGGCTGTGTTCTTTGTCAGCCACAAGGAGCTGCAGTTCATAATTTTGTGATTCAATTCGCACTTTCAGTGGTAGGTGAATTCTTGGTTATAAGTTAAAGAGTTAATCTGCTGGAAGTTTCTCTTCTCATTATTTGCTTTTCCATTACTCTGTGCAGGTTGCTAGTGAGAGCATCAAAATTTATAATGCTATCAGTGATGGTACAGTTAATCTGGTTGACAAGGTAAAAAGTAATTTGTATTCAGTTGGTCTTGACATGCAAGAAGTCATCTTCAAAGATTACCGGCTAATGCTACCTTGATCTTTACAGTTCTTTGAAATGCAACGCCAGGATGCCCTTAGGGCTCTAGATATATATCGGAGGGCTGGCCAGCAGGTTACTTATTGTCAATTTCATTTTAGATTCAGTAGAACCTCCGCTCAGCTTGCATTGTGTTTTTATCTCAGTCATGACATTTCTGTAATTGTCTTCAAATCTTCAGGCTGAGAGGCTATCTGAGTTTTACGAAGTGTGTAAAAGCCTTGATCTAGGGCGTGGAGAACGTTTCATTAAGATTGAGCAGGTTTGATTTCTTGAAATACCTTCGCTGAAAAAAGGGAAAAAACTTCTGAATTTCATGATATGAATGTTTAAATCATTTATATTGTTTTTATTTTACTGAAGCCCCCTGCATCATTCCTGCAAACCATGGAGGAGTATGTCAGAGAAGCACCTCGAGCTTCAACAGTTCGCAGGGATTCGGTATTTCAAGCCCCTACTAATTTGTTTAGCTCATTGATTAATGTGGCTCTAGTAAAGTTATACTACATGATTATGAATCAAAAACATAATTTGTCTCTGGAATACAATTTCTGTATTATCTTGTCCAGAGGATCTAGATGCCTATCTAAACTTGCCTTGATTTTAGCAGTTCAATTGCTGTTTCTTTTGATTTGGCAGTTCAACTCCTGATTAGTTGGAGTATCAAAGTTCATGATGTAGATTTGTGAGAATCTTTAGAGTACCATAGTCTTAGAATAAAGAATACTTTGATCTGCATGTAACAAGTTTTTGTACTGAAGTTAATATGCTCTTCAGTTGAGTTTCCAAACTATACAGTACTATATTAGTCGGAAAAAAGACTTTAATCCCCTCGTAATTGGATGTCATTTTTAATAAGCAGATGGTTGACGAGAAATCCAAGGTTACCTTGGCCATTGAGTACAAAAAGGACCCAGAGGTCAAGGAGGTGGTGCCCCCTCCACCAGCTGTAGCTGAACCTGAACCAGTGCCAGAGCCAGAACCCGTCAAACCTGAAGCTGCTCTTGTGGAAGCACCCGATTTATTGGTAAGATGTAATATTACTTGATAATTTTGTTTTGCAAGGCCTCTGAAGTGGCTGTATTCCTTATTGGCTAGGGTCTTAATGAACCAAATCCTGCTGCATCAGAATTAGATGAGAAGAACGCCATGGCTCTAGCTATTGTACCAGTTGGTAAGTTTGGTTGCAGATTTAAAAAATTAGCAATGTTGTAGGGCATCCCTGCTTTTTAGAAAAAGAAGAGCTTTTGAATGGGAGAAGCTGAAGGGGAACTAGTGCTAGTAGTAGCACATACAATGTTTCTACCTTCATTTCTCTTCCCTTTTTTTTTTTTTGGGGTTTTATGGCTCACTTAATCTTCTGGTTTCATACTCCTACCCTTGTATTCATGGTGGAAGCCTTTGGATACCATTTATCTTCTGTTTAATATTTGCATAGGTGCTGCTGAGCAACCAGCCTCGAATGCTTTAGCAAATGGCGCTACAGGCTGGGAATTGGCTCTTGTTGAGGCTCCTAGCTCTAATGAGACTGCTGCTACTGCTAGCAAACTGGTACTTACTGTTGTTTGCATTTGCTTGTCACTATTTACATTTGAGTGCTGCTATGTCTTCCTTCAATTGGAATCTTTATTTAACAAGGACGCATGCTGATCTTTCTCCTTTTTATGTCAAAGATGATATTTACATCTATTCATGTAATTATGATAACTTCTTTAGGATAGTGGAATTTCAGTCTGTCCAGCGCACTGATGAAAATATTTATTCTGTTGGATAAGGCTGGAGGTCTGGACAAACTTACATTAGATAGCTTATATGATGATGCAATCAGAAGAAGCAACCAGCCTGTCAGCTATAATCCCTGGGAACCAGCACCCATGGCCAGTCCAGCAATGCGACCAATGACACATGATCCATTCTACGCCTCTAACACAGTGGCTGCTCCAACTTCCGTACAAATGGCAACCATGGCCAATCAGCAACAGCACTATATGTTGCAGCAGCAGCAACAACAGATGATGATGGGCCAACAGCAAACTGCAAATCCTTTTGGAAACCCGTATGGATCCGGTGTGCACCCTTATGGCATGCCTGTTCAAGCATACAACAACCCCTATTCAGGTCTTCTTTGAACAAAGACAACTAGAACATCTGTCGCGCAATAGACCAGGATTGAGATATGAAGATACTTGAAGGATAGATGTGTACCATAAATTGTGCAGTGCAGAGGAGGTAGGATGAATTGTTTAATAATTAGGTAGAAGTCTCTGAATCATTGATTATTTGAATCATGGAGGAAAAAAATAATGCATTTGGGATTTGGGAAAATTTTGTAAACTGCTTGTGCTCAAAGCAGAAACAACAGATCTTCTTGATGCCTTTCCCCAGCACACCTCACCCCCATTTCTGGCCATCATTTTTTATTTGTTTGTAAAATATGTGATTGTTCATGCGTTATGATTCTTATATTAATCTGAGCAGTATTCGTTTTGTAATTTCAGTTGCACATAGCTTGAAGACGCTGCAACTGGATTATTATTATTATTATTATTATTATTATTATTCTTTAAACTTCTCTGTTATTCTGTTCCCCAAATATCCTCTGCCTAGGAACACAAAAAAGTACTAACTATTTTTATTTTCAAATGAAATGATCCTCAAGCAAGTTTTTCGTTTATATCCACTGTATGATAAGTTTTGGCTTATCTATGTGTGTTAGAACTGGGTTTTATTTCAGAAGCTAATGTAATTTTTTTAAAAAATTTAAGTTTCATCATTCAATTTCACAAATAATTTATTTTCGTTTGATTAGATAGAAAATCTGAAACTCAAACTTTATTTATTATATTCGTTTGGTTAGAACTTTGCGCCGAGGTGTAGAGGCCAACTCTATTATTGATTGAATTTTCAAGTTTGTTTGGAAGATGTATTTCCTAGTATCCAATATTGATTTGAGTTATCTACTTTATTTAGAAGATTATTTTCCAGTGCAAAATGACTGAGTGCATAACATGTTGAAGAATCACACTTAATGATGGTTTCAGCTAAAAACATTATTCAAATTGATAAGACAAAGAAGAGGTAATGATGTCGGTTTTGATTTTGATGAAATAACAAAAAGGGTTATTTTCACTGAAGTACCCTCACTTTTGGTGTGATTTATACTTTAGTATACTCGAGTTATTTTCTTATTAGTTAAGTATTCTTGTCTGTTAGTCAAGGTTAACAGTGTTAATTTAGTTTTAAAAGACATTTAGGCCCCTAAAAGGTGAAATTTTCTTGTTTCTTTTTTTACTTTTGTTTTTTCTATTCATGATCCCCTCTTTCTGTTCTCCCTTGGAATTAATATCCATCATTTCTGCAATGCTGCTTTCTCTCTCAAATTACTTTTGTCTCCAATAGATTACTAGCTATAGAGGAGACTGGTGGAAGGATTACTAGAAGTTGATTCTATAGATTGAGAGGCCAATAGGTTCTCTTCTTAATAGTTTTGTAATGATGCATATTTCCATATTCTCTAAAGAGGGATTCCTAGGGAAGTTTTTTCTGGATAAGAGATGCGGAAAAAAAGAGAAGAAAAAGGTTGAATATTGAAAAAGATATCTTTTACTTCTAAAACGTACAAAATATTAATAGGCACTTTAGTAAAGATGATTATAAAAGAAACTTCTGATTTTTTTTAATTGCAAGTTGTTTAAGGAAGGTACTAAGGTAATGATACTTTAATAAAATTAACCCCTACAAATATGTTACCTCCACATATTTGTGTAACACAGATGATGCAAAAAAATACTATGTTAAGATCATGAAGGTTTAAAAATGAGAAATTTTAATTCGCAATTCGATATAATAATAATCTGTGATTCAAAATTATTAAACGTATTTCTCAATAGATTTTGAAACTAATTCTCATTCTCCTCCCTTGTGCATAAGAAGTAACAAAAATTCACGTCATTTTTTGGGAAAAGGAGTGGAGATTCGTTTTCTTTCTTAATGTACACTACATAGCACCTAAAAGCTCAATGGAATGTACAATCAAGAGAGGCTTTTATCATTTACTTCTCCCCCTCCCAAAGAAAAAGAGGTTTTGTCCACATGAAACAGAAAAGAAATACCTAGTGGCTATAAAAGTGATACCACTCAGATGAAATGTCAATTACAATAAAGAGGTACTTTTGCAAACAATGTATAAGGGGGAATAAAAGGTCACGAACGAGACAATACACCATGTTCTCAACAATCTAATGGCCAAGAAATGAGCAAATCCCAGAACTGCAGAACAAAGCTGAAAAATAGACCACCACAAGTACGCGAAATGACAAAATTCCCAATGACCAAGTCAAACACTATTGAAAAGTGATTGTTCTCTTCTACTATATAGCTCTATTTGTTTTGGGGGACGGGGTAGATGTTTAAAGGGCAGATGGATTATGAGTTAATACCTAGCACTGTCAATATAGTCATACCCCGTGAGCTGGCCTATTTATCCATATAAATGGATGTGTCTTGACATAATTTGTCCAGAATTGTTTAAATGCAGATCTATTTGGCTTGCTTTGTTTAGCGCGCGAACAAGTATTTTTTTTTTTGTGCTAAAGTTAATTTTTAGTTTGGTATTTTAAAATTTTTACTTTAACTAAAATATTTAATATAATTCTGACGATATAAAAGTTTCAATATTAAATTAAAGATGTATTTTTTAATTTAAAATTTAAGAATTTAATGAAGTTTTGATGGAAATATTTTTAGATATCATAAATATAGTAGAAAATGGAAAGCATGTATAAAATTAGATTTGATTGACTTAATTTCATGAATCAATCATTGTGTCATTGGTGATTGGCCGAAGATAATTTTTATCTCAATTATGAATTTATATAATCTCACATGTGATAAAGAGAAAAAAAGAGAGATAAAAAATAACATTTTTTTTTTAAAAAGGTCTTGGCCTGTGGGTTGGCATGTTTAGCTCGCGGTCCACTTAGAACAGATATGGGTTGGGGGTATCTCAACCAATAGGCTCAGCCCGCTCTACCCTATCTAAGTCTAGCCCGTCGCGGGTCGGGCCAGGCTGGAGTGGGTCAACCCGTTTGACAATACTATCAATATTTAACTTTGGTCCATGGAAGGCAAGGGGGAGGGAGATGAGTAAGGGTGCCAATGGGTCATAATGGGTGTGGGACACCCTGTCTCGTATTCGAACTCGAACCCGATAAGACATAATTGGTATCATACTCGACCCGATTACTCGATGGGTCTAGACTTTATGGACATGTACCTGACCCTATAGGGTCTCGAGCTAGATTCGGATATATCCAATTACTATAAGAATTAAAAAAAATTACACCATAACTTATTAAACTCATATCACAAATAAAATTTTTAATGTAATATGATATCTCTTTAAGAAATCAATGCTTTAATATTTATAGGTTTCAAGATTAACTACTACATGAAAGTCTAAGTATAACAGAAAAGACTAAAATATTTACTGTTTTATTAAAATAACAACCTTAATCAATAAACTAATTCAAAAGTCATTTCTTAATTTTATATACAAAAGAGGATTCTCTTTCAAATTAAGATCAATTGATACTATAAAATGCCACTTGTCTTCTTTCAAAGAAAAACGAAAACTCATGGAGAAATTCTTAATCTAAAATGTATATATAACTTTAGAAAATGTACGCATATATTAAATATAGAACCTACATGTAATTCCAAATCAATTTGTCTTTGCAATTTTAGATATAAAAGTGCTCTAATCAAGAAGAGACATTAGGCAATAATTAATATTGTAAAAAAAAATTCAATACACACTATTATCGCTAAAGAGTATAATAAATAAATTATATAAAATATTTATAATATATATTAGCCATGTCCCTAGTATGTGGAGTTCGGAACATGATGTACTGGACTCATACCCATTGAGCAATGTCTTATTAGGTTCGATTTAGGGTTCTGGTCCACGTTTAAGTAAATGGATATGCTTCTTTGTTTATATCAGACCTTATCAGGTCGTAATCGAGTAGGGTTTGGGTTCCTACTCGACCCATTAATAGCTTTAGGGATGGGATGGGATGGGAATGATAAGAGGAAGAGGCAATATTTAGAAGGAACTTGTTGATTGTAACATATTAAAAATAAAAAATTAAAAAATTAAAAAGAGAAAGAAACACCCCAATTAATTTGCAATGGGGGGCGATGGTGAGCCGTCCCTGATGGGATGCTATATAGTTGGGGAACTCCGCAACTGCATTTTTTTTTTTTTTTGTTGGAACCAAAAGGGAAGGTTCCCTTCTTCAATTTAATTTTTGTTTTTTTTTATTTTTTTCATTTTCCCCTTTTCTTGGGGAACCTCCATTCATTTTTCTTTTTTTCAAATTTTTTATTTTTTGATTCTCCTTGTTTTATTTTTTTTAATTTTTAGTTCTCCTTATATACAAAATTTAATTTAAAATATGGATCTCTCGAGATTCTTCTAAACAAAATTAAGTAAAATTGGAGATTTTTAAAAATAAAATAAGGGTTAAAATTAGAGATTCTTTGAAATTAGATATCTAGTAAATATATATTGTTTATCATTTATTCAATAGATGTACTAAAATATTTTTAAAAATTCTGAATCTTCAAAATAGGGTTAAATTTTAGAGAGAATGTTAATAGAAATTTAAAATTTAAAAATAAAAATAATTTAAATAAATAAAAGGTAATAACTCTGTAATTAGTAAATTAGTGTGTTGCAGTGAATGTGTATTCAGAATTGAGTCCCAATATAAACCCGATCACGTTATATCTTATATCTCTTCTTACAAATAATTTATTTTTACGAAATTTAAGATAAAAAATTTTAAATCTAAATAATATCCAATCCCACGATTTAAGAAGGGAGAGGAAGGGAAGGGGAAGAAAAATGTAGAGAGAAAAATTTACTTAATTTACCTTTTTTTATCCATCTTTCTCTTTCTTAATTAACCTTTTTCTAAATGTGGTCAATTGTGTCTTAATTTATCTTCTTTTATCTCTCTAACTCCTTTGATTTTGGATGACAAGAATTTTTTATATGGAGGAATTGCTCTTCCCCTCCATATTTATCTTCCTTCCTCATTATCCTCTCAAACAAATATTTGAATTAAGCTTTTTGTTTGAAAGATTGTGTGTATGTTTCTTTTTTGGAGATTTCAAAAAAGATAAATTATTTGTAAGAGATAATATGAGACTGATTGTAAAACTTTTGTTTTCAAATAACAGAAAAAGCTAGTCCGAATATATGTAAATCACCTATTTACCTCCATATTTATACCCATTCCTCCTTTTCACCCAAACCAAACTACCTATTAGATAAAAAAATGATTCAAAGAAGAAATAGTCATATCCATTTAAAAAATATTTAATACTATATAGTAGTCCATATGTACATTTTTTTGCCACACAAATGTGCTAATACAATTTAATTTCCCTTATGCAAATCATTCATTTTTTCTAAAAACATAAATCACTACTGAGAACATAAAGTAATCAATATGTTAAAAAGTCTAAATAATTATTAAATACAATCAGTACAACACTTAAACCTTTAAAAGCTATCAATCAAGTTATTATCTCAATATTTGCGTACCTTAAAATCTATATTAGCTAGGATCTATTAATTCTTCTGAAGCTAGCAATATATTATTTTAATTGTTTCTTAAGAACAAATTACAAAAAAATGACTATAACTTGATTACCTCAAGGTCTACTCACAAAGCTGAGTGTATTTGAATTGGTTCCATTATAGAATTCAATAAAAAATTTTTAATTTAAGTGTCACTTCTTCTTTTACAAATGATAATTTTTACAAAACACAAAATATAAAATTTTAAACTCAAATTCTATCTAAATATTAATTGTGCTAAAGCTATTGAAAATATTGTTTTAATTATCTTTTGGGTCCGTATAATAAAAAGAGTGAAGTGATAAATAAATAATATTTTAATTCATTACCTAATTAGTATTGTGTTTATTTTATAATCCACGACTAATTCAATCTGTTTTAACTCCCTTAAATTGTATTTTGTCACTCTTTTTGGGGAAAAAGTGTACGGACAATTCTAGATGAAAAGAATAAAAATAATGTATTATTTTTTAAAAAAGAAAAATATTGTCTAAAAGACTTAGCTGAAATACGACAGCGTAAAGCCGAAGGACTCGTTTCCTACACAAACTCCAACTAACCAACTACACTACACCACCTCCTCTATGCTCTATACCCCTCGCCCCTGCTCCCCATGCCCTAAAGCCTCCGTTGTTCCTCAGACTGCTCCATCTTCTCTGTTTCCTTCTCTCTCTGAACCCAAGTAAATCCCCTCGCAATAATTATATTTTCAATTTATTTTTTCCTTTTTATTTTCTTCTCTTTCTGTGTTCCAGAAAGCAAGCAAAAATGTCAACTTGGCTCTCTTCTTTTTCTCTTCCCAATCCTTTCAAATCCGACGACGACGATGATGAAGACAACAACGATCAAGATAAACCCTCCACACCCAATCCCTCCTCTTCCCCGACGACCTCCGGTGTCAAGCACGACCTCTCCGCTCTCTCCCAAACTTTCTCCCACGGCTTCCGCGGAGTCGCCGCCTTCCTCGCCCCACCACCTTCCTCTTCGTCGGCACTTAGTGATCGGGGCCCGACTGTTTCCGCTTCTGCAGAAGCGGAGTCGGCTTCTTCTGAAGCTATTACTGGGATTAAGAACGATTTAGTTGAAATTGGGGGCAGCTTCCAGTTGTTGCTGTCTTCTTCTTCAAACAGAGCCATCACTGGGATTTCGAAGTTCGCTTCTAGCTTTTTACAGTTGCGCGATGGCGTCAGTGGAGAAGAAGATGATTATCAAGAGCTCGAGGATGTACCGGGAATCGATGAGGAACTTGCGGACTTTGTTCGGGTAGTCTCTTTGCGACCCGAGCTTTGGACTGACTTTCCGCTTTCTCTACCCAATGGTAAAATTTCCTCCTTAAATTTGCTACATGCGGTGCTTCTTTGTTTTTACTTTTGGCATTGCGACTTTTGATAGTTCTATGTGATCTTTCTTTTGCTGGAGGTGTGATATTAGGATCTCATTGATCAGATTACATCATTGTGGGGTTGGAATTAGTTAATCTTGCTAAGTTAATTGTAGTTTACTTTAGATTCTTACCAGATTATGGTAGTTTGAGCTCAGCAATCAGCATACCTTGTACACTCAGACATTTTAGATTTGAGGCTAAAGCTCATCTTTATCTTCCTGTTATGGGAGGAAACTACTAGTACTACTATTCTTAAAGCACCTTATTGGTAATTGAAATTCAGATGAGAAAAGCCTTTACTTTTCCAAGGGTATTCAGGTACATATCAAAACCTTGATGGGATAATAATATTGTTCCAAGCCTGTTCTTTGATATGCTATAGCCTATAGCCCTCAACTATTTTCTTCAAGGTGTAATCTTTTCTCAGTTCATTTGTTAGATAAAATGAAAAAGCAGAGCTTCTTTTGCTGTATACATGACTTCCCAACTTGGGATAACTTTAAGATTAGTTGCCATCTGAAGCACCTTTCTTATGGTCTAATCTTTCATTAGTTTACTTGTATCAAGTAAATGAGAACGATAGCTTTATTACCCATTGACATTGCTTCCTTACTTGATGTAAACTCTAATAGTTGTTGGCATCTGAATATTCGTTTTTATTCAATTCTATTTCATGCATCTTTATATACTGTGGAGATGAAGATGATAAATGGAAGCTAAGATAAGTTCGATGATATCTCATTTGTCTGTAACTGTGCCTAATTTCTTTTTATGTTCCCATTCTCTGGGATAATCAAATGTCTATGGTGTCTCATTTTTAATGGATTAGTTTTTGTATCCTTCGCCCTGGTTTTGGGCCTGACCAGAAAACTATACCAAGATAACATATAGATCACTGATATTTTGGGATTTTGAGTTGTGTGGGACTTGTTGTATACCTCCCGAGATGGTGAGATATACAGGAAAAAGGTAACACTATGGTAAACCATGTCTTTGATCTGTGTTATGCTTACTTTGGAGATTGGTCTACTTGTTCTCTTGATGTCGTGTTTCTGTTCTTGACAGCTAATTTTGGATATAGCTATTGAATTATGAGGTTGGACTCACATTCCTACTCAATCCAATGTAAAGATATAGAATATAACATTTCTTTTGTCATTCATATTCTGATCTTCTTGCCTGTGCTTTTGCCTTTAGATCGTGCTTTGTTTGTATAAACAAATATTACCCGTTTAATAGGTGATACCTCTTAGAATATAACAACTGAGAAATAAACATAATGATAGGCTGTAGAGACAACCAGCTGATGTCAGGAATCAGAATCGATTGACTAAGGTTACACTAATCTCTTCTTGCCTGCTGTATATCCTCTTTTCCTTGTGTCATATAATTAATTCATCACCTGCATTTTCAGTTGCATTGTTAGCTGAAATTGTTTTGGCACATTGGCTACTCGTGTGCCTACTTTTGAGTGTGATTTGGAGGAGAAATTGGTCAGATAGATATGAGTTTGTGACAAAGTGAAGACCTCCAAAAGGTAGGTATAAAAATTTGCCAACCTTTCTTCGTGAACTAAAGGTAAGGCCCTTCTTGAATGACCATGGTCTTCTGAGTAGGATGTTTAATGCATCCTATAGGGATATCATCCCACGAGGAGGAAGCACGTCACTTCCTTTAAGCTTTTATTTAGTTATCATTAGTCCCCTAAATGAGCTTCTTCCAACCATCAAACAAAAGAAATTTGTTTAATGGGAAATAGAACATATTGTATAAATGGATGGTAACGGTTGTCACAAGGGAAACAGAGATTTATGCTTTAACAAAGAAGCCGACTTAAAGTTGTGAAAAAAGGTTGATATTAATAACTGAATGGTAAGCGCACTTGATAGTGTGTCTCAAAACTCAACAGCTTATTTAGTATTCATGTTTGATTTGACTGGACTGATGATAGAAGGATGCTGATAAGTGCAACTCAATCTTGAAGTTCCCTATGAATCAGTAATTTATTACCTTGCTTTGGCCTTTCGCAAAAGAGCGACGACATACTGCAGAATTGGATGTTACATACTGTTATGTACTTATATTTAGCCAGTTTCTGGAATCAAAACTAGATAGGTAGTTGTCTTCTAATGGTATAACTTCTGCTTCTTTTGATTCCCCCTTTCTTCTTTCTCTTTTCTGGCAATTCTTTGTGTTGGATAGGAAAGTCAGAGACTTATGGTTCACAAGCATGATCTGCAATGTTGTGATATGGACTCACTTTGTTAATAAATCATTTTAGTTGAAGTTTTAAAAAACTGTAAACTAATTTTGGTCATTGGAATGCATTGAATATAGATTTATTGCAGCCTATTTTGGATACAACCCCCCGCCCCCCCCAACACCCCCCAAAAGCTGAAATTTGTATTTGAACAGAAACTCTACTGAAAAAATGTTCCACCTTTTTCATTATGGAACCCTCATTTTCTCTCAGAAAAGTCAAAACTTATACTGCACAAAACTCAAAAAAGTAACCAGTTTTTTTTTTCACACTCAGTTGCAATTCAAATACACCTGTATTGCAGATTTCTGTTTGTCTGAAGCTCAGAGAGAACATGCCACAGCTATTGAGCAATTGGTGCCTAGTCTTGCATCCTTGAGACAGAAAATTTGCAGCCATTTGAGCAATGGGCAATTCTGGATGATTTATTTTATATTGTTGCTTCCAAGGCTGAATGAGACTGACATGGAGTTAATATCAACCTCTGAGGTAAGACTATCTCCATTTTAAGCTGACTTCATTTTTTGGGTTGATTATAAACAACCTACAAAAAGCGTGAACATTTTAAAATTGTGATGCTCTATGATCTTTTGTAATTCATATGAATCCTTGATTCAAATTTTATTGGTTTTGTTGAAAGTTGCATTCTTTTGCAGATCTTTCAAGTTAGGGAGACGCTTCTGCAGAACTTGCAAAATAAGAGGAATGCACAAGTGGAGACTTCTGATTCTGAAATTCCTAGTACCTCTGAGGTTGATCTGAAGGTTAATATAAAACAGGTAGATAGGTCATCTCTACAGAGGGATGTTTTGTCTGAGAATGTAAATACTGGTGGAGAGATGCAAGGAGTTGAAACTGGGAAATACAAGGGAAGTTCAGAAGAAGAAGCTGGTCCAGGTAAATCAGCATCCAGTTGGAAGGATTCTGAGAATGCAGAGGATGTTTCCTTTAGTGATCTGGAAGATGAGGACAATGATTTATCTGATAGACTATCAGCGCAAAGGCTAGCACAGAGTGCTAGACTTTCATCGGCTAGTGAATCAAATGAATGGGTTGGGGTTCAGGGCACTCATGCAAAGGCAGGATCTTCAACCGTGCGAGGCAAAGATTCAGAAGGTGAGGAAGCAAGTGACTGGTTCACGGTCGATGACACTGATTTAGACAGTTTGGCAGCTGTTTAATCCCAGCTTCTGTATATATGCCCTCTTTGTTTCTTTTGTTCATTCTTCTGCCCCTTCTGTTGCTTCTGATCAAAAGGAAAGAAGCTTGTTTGAATAATTCATGAACAGGATTTGGTTGGCTACAAATTAAGCATATAAGCAATGTGAATTGGTTACTTTTTCGCCCTCTTATCTTAAACGTTGTACATGACCCATCACTGTCTGAGGCAGAAAGCTCTTTATCAAGTTTCCCTCTTATTTATCAAGAGTCTACTAATTTATTGAACACCGCCATTCTAGGTTACTGAATGTGGACAATAAGGACTTTTGCGGAGCATATATGTTGGCCTAAACAGGGACAAAAATAGCAAAGAAGTTTTCTCGAGTCATATATAGAATGCTGATGAGGCCAAGCACAAGCTGAAGTTGAAGTAGTTGTATGAAGTCCATAACTTGTCGGGTTGTTTCAAATCTCATGGCAAGCATGGGTTTGATATTTTTGTCAGAAAATTTAAGTAGAATGATGAGATTACTTATCTCAATCCTTGTTTCTACAAGACACGCTTACTATCTCTTAAAAGGAAAAAAGAAAACATTTCAACAGACTTGTCCTAGTTGTTGGTTGCTACGAAAAAGATTTTACGCAGAAGATTAGCCTTCAAATAACTAGAAGCAGCTACCAAAGTTGCTTGAGTTTCTTACATGGCTGGTTAAAACCTATCCAGTCACGGTAAAACAACAATATACATTTCAACAGCGATTGGATCCTTAGCTGGAAACCTAACTCTTGCGGTGATAAAAGAACAATATCCATTTCCTTGACTTTCTTTAGATCCTAGACTATAAACAAGGTCTTGAAGTCATGGCCACCGGTCTCTGCCATCAGCAGGTTGCAAAGGACAACAAGAGGGAGGCCTCATACCTCTATTATAACCAAACCCAGTCAAGAAAATTGAACCATTCTGAATTGGCAGTGGAGGTGCAATCTACAATTTGTAGACTGGTGACGGGGTCAGAAAACCCAGGAGAAAACTGTGAATGAGTCGGAGCAACGAATATTGGCCTCTGTTGATGAGGAGGTAGCCACTCAGGCATGTCATCATCATTGTTGGTGAAAAGATACCTCTTCTGTAATTCATCAGAATTCAGAAGGAATCAAAGATGTGGCAAATGGGGAAGCGCGCCAAATGCAGCAGGAGTAGCATGTGTTTGCAAATCATATCTGTCCTCCAATCCACCAGAGACATGAAACCGGGGATCACGATTAGCAGCAACCTCGGGGAGAGGCATTCCTTGATTGGAAGCAGAACCTGAATGTCTAACAGGCATGCCAGCTCTTGGTACACCCCATTGCATGCCAGCTGAAGTAGAAGAAACACATGAAGTTCTATAGTCATATTCAGGTAAATCATCATCTTCATCGGCTGGCATCTCCGGTTTCATCATACCACAAATTAACTTGCTTGGGATTTCTGAACTTGCTGTAGTCTTCACTAACATCTTGGGTGTTGTCTGAAACGTCAAATTAAAGCATCGAGATCCTTGTTGCTCAACTGCAACGGCTGAATTTGCAGGGACTGATGGAGTTGCCCACATGGTAGCTGCACAAGAATAACCAATTTCAACTTCCTTGGCACTAATGCTTTGGAGACATGAGGAATGCCTAACTAATGATGAGATGGAATTCTGCAATGGCATAGAAGACCGAGATATACCCTTTCCCCCTTCCCCAGCATTTTGGGAGGCAGAATCAGAATCAGATGGGGACTTTTGAAACTGCTTCGGCAAGGAACCTTTACTATCCTTCTCTTTTACAACAGAACTTTCAGCAGTTTGATTTTTTCGCCAAACTACACAACCAATCAGTGATTCTAATTTGTCCTCAGTAGCTCCAATTCCCACGAATGATCCATACTTAGCAAGAATTCTGAAAATTCTATCACATCGAGGACAAAGGTAAACAACCACACCCGGTGAGAGTTGTGCAATCCCAACTCTTTCTCCTTCGATGTAAGCTTTCGAAACCTGATATTAAGACGAGTGTTGCTATAAGAATGTTGAAGTAACCAATTAGTCACTCCCAAGTAGTAGAATGCAGCCAATTTTCAGTATTATTACCAGTGATGGATTACCTCTTTCAGGCCCCTAGTTTCTTTCTCTGAAGACCCCTCCTTTGCACAAAGTGAAATTACCTGAAGACAATCAATACAAGTTAGTTTGTAAAACCGTGTAATACTAGAATCTTTCTAGTTCCAGCTGTTGCTATTCACCCAAAAGATAGCAGAGTTGGATGCCAAAGAATTCATGGAACTGCAATATAACTTCATAGACCCAAATTTTGCCATGTATTATATCCATTATATATGATATAGCCATTTATTTTTTCCATTGACAACCAACGATGAACTACGGGAGATTCATGCAAGTCGGAGTTTCTCTCCATGAAGTTGCTTGAGATTTTATCAAGGAAACTAAGTTGCTAAATAGGACTGCACATAAAGCAATTTCTAGGACACTTTGCATGAAAATTCTTGAAAAAGTGAGAAAGCAAATGAGCAAGGTCATTTTGTTGTTCCAAGCGCAGGATTGCACCATTACCTATGGTACAACAAGTCCTTGTGTGGGCTTGATCCTTATAACTGCTCATTCAAAATTGTAGTAGGATGCATAGTAAACCTCGTTTTAAAAACTTATAGCTCACACACATTAATCTATCTAGAATTTTCTGATTTGTATAACTGTGACAATGACCAAAAACAATGTTATTGTCATACTTCGTTGTGATGATGAATCACTTTGTATTTGATATAGGTCGAGTTGTCAATTCGAGCTTGGGTGTCAATTTGTTATAGTATACTTGAAATTGTAGGTAAATAATAATACTTCTATTTTTATTCATTCCACAATGACTAACAAACTTATTATTAGATACCCGAAGATGACTATTTTTTTTAGATTCTCAAGGTTTGATCTTCGTCTCTTGAACTACAGAGTTAACTACTCAATATTATTAACCAAATGGTAGCACCTCATTCTATTTGAGTATTTTTTTTTTTAAAAAAAGGGAAACTACCTAATTATGGGAGTATCCCTTGTTCGCTGAATCCCAACTTGACGTCAACATGCAAATTTCTGTTATTTTATCTCGCCACTTTGCCACTTTGAAAGGTTGGAGCTTCTCCAATAGAAGGAAATAATGTTTAAGAGACTATGTATTTCTATTTTTTTCTTAATATTTTAGGAGAAGAACTTAGACTTTTAACTATCCTTTTTCCTTCTTTTTTTAATATGTGGAGAGATGATCTTGTCAATCAAACCTAGGATTTCTCTTCCAATAAAATGTGTTTCTAACTAATTGAATTATTACTTTATCAACATTGTCTTAAATTAGACCGCAAATTCCTCGTAAATTATTATGTGGGATCGTGCTATAAATTATCATAAGAACGTGTTATAAATAATCAAAGGACGAGATAAGTTGATCTGGCAAACAGGCGTGGCAGCAGCAGTAATTTTTTTGCTTTTTTTTTTTTTTTGGGAGAGATGCAAATTATTACTTGCTCTGTCCGGGAATATTAGCTGAATTTAACTTTCTTATTTATCCCACAATATCTACTCCATTTGTAATATAATGAAAAATTTAATTCTTACCCCTTTTTAACTACTACCTACTTTAAATTTTAAATAATATAATTAATGAATCATAATTAAAATAAAAAATATATAAAATTTTTATTTTAAATGTTATATAAATTTTTTAAAAAATCTTAATATATGTGAAAAAGACAAATAGAACTAACATTTCAAAACAAAAAGACAAATAGAGCATATCGCTTTTGGCACTATTTGCTAAATATAGCTGCCACTATAGAAATTTATCTAATTTTTCCTAATATGTGCAAAGGTACTTGAATCAATTTGAGTGTGCCCTCCGTCTTCATCTTGCTTTCCAATTGTTTGGATGATTATGTGGAAATAGAGGAGAGAAAATATTAAGAGAAGTTTGTAAAGTTTTTATTCAATTTTGGCATTTGTTTGGTAATAACCATTTTAATTCAATGGCCTAATCCTAATAAAGCCCTGTTTTCGCTTTCCAAGATAAGAATTTTGTTATTAAATAAACTCTTATTGGTAGTCCCAACAAGAAGCAGAACATTTTGTTTCTTTGTTTTTTTTAATAAAAAGGGAGTTAGAATCTGATGAGGCTAATACAAAAAGCCCTCCTACTCGAGCTTCAACATATTGTATTTCATTATGTTTTCTTTAAGAAATGGGGTTTTAACGATCCGGCAAGACATCTATATGGTAAAGAGGATGGAGGTTTGAATATGTCAAATTAAACTAATAGACTATCAAGCGAAGAAGCAAGCAGCACATGCAGTGCACACTTTCTTTCAAGTCCTTGGCGGAGAAGAAAGAGAAAGAACACATTTACAATAATAAGAAATCAAATTAAGTACAGAACACATTTACAATAATAAGAAATCAAATTAAGTACAATTCCAAAGAACTTCAAGAGCAATAATCCCAGATAACAAGCTCTAAATTGACAATAAAAAACATTTGAGACAATAAGGAAAACTGGCCTAAAACCTGTTCAAAAATTGACATAGAAACAGTCCAATAACAAACTGAATGGTTTCAGAAGCACCAAGCCAAGACGTCGCTTCGCATTGGGGTTCTCTATTATAGAAAGTTATCATTCCTGCCAAAGTGCTGACGTCCAGCTAGGTCTAATGTATAGGTCCTGTCTACTCTAAGCAAATTTTCACTTCAACGTGGTGCCCAAGGTTCAAAAGGCAGCCTTGTTAAGATGTAGACTACTCAGTACCTACTATAATGTTAGATCAGGAAGATGCCTCAAAATTGAGCTGGATTTGGTCAACATAAACAAGGAGAAGACAGTAGAAATTCTCCGAAAAAATTCTTCTGTTTCCCAAGAATTTCCAAGAAATCCTAAGCGAGCTATACTCCTCACAAAAGAGCATCTCCACCACTAAAAATGAATATAGAAGTAACTTCTAACTGATAAGAAGCTAGAGAAAAGGTCAGAAAGATGTATAGGTAATATGTTAACAAAAATCCAAATAATAAACAAATAAAGTGGAAAAAGAAAATATGAGCACATGAAGCACCAGAATGATAAATATACACTAAACAGAGAAATCACAAAGCATTTTTCAAATGGATCCTGCAAAATATTGACACTTGCAGGATATTTCAGAAAGAAATTAGATGGGCAGCAACTTACCATCAATCCCCTAGTACGTGAGCGTGGAAGATCATGGATGTACTTTTCAAAGGCATCTAATCTTACTTTGCCTTTAACCTCTACAGATTTTGACCAGGTGATGTCAAGCAATCTCTCACCGCTGCATAAAGTTCATTAAAGAAAGTAAACACATTTAACATTCAGATCTCAGGCACAAAAAGATATATCTATTTGTCACTCTCTTCAGAGAAGACAGAATGGTCTTATGATATTTAGGATCATGCTCTGATTCTAGTATAATTCTTTAAGAGCCCATCCACTGATTACATTCCTGTAGTATCATGAATGTGCAAGGACAAGGGAAATACGAAAACATTGATGAATCAAAGAGAAAAAAAGAAAAAATATGTTTCCTAGAGCATATGGACAGTTAACAGTTCAGGAAATACTTCGGCTACTAGAATTCAACTTATGTAAAAGAAGTTAGCAACTAACATCCTTATTCAAACCATACAAGAGGTGTGGGAAGCATTTTAGTGCATAGCTATTTGTAGTTGAAAGCCAAAAAAGGCAGCAGAAAAATTGGAAGAAAGCCCATAAAACAAGGGAAAGCACTGTCCAATAGTAGCCCCAAAATGATCATCATTTAAGGATCGTATTAGGACAATGCCAAAATCCCATGAAGATACAGCAAGCAGTGAATGAAAAATTTCAAACTAGTTCATTATGCATGACTTGACATTTGCAAAAACAATAAAGGTTTTGAGCCTTGTTTTAACTGCTGTTTCCATGACTTGACATTTGCAAAAACAATAAAGGTTTTGAGTCTTGTTTTAACTGCTGTTTCACCATAAGCAAGCGATCAGCTGACAGAGCTAAAAATCCATCTTACACTAAGACAAGGAAACAGGGAACCTCGGGTTTTCTTCAGTTTGCAGCAAACATGTGTAATCTGCTTTATACATTCAAATGGAAAAGCTCAACACAACCTATGACCACAATCATATATCAGCATATAAAACTCAAGTGTGAGAAGATAATAAAATGTATTCAGTTTATTAGTCCTCAAATGATGTAAATCATCTATATGAATAATCATTTTTCACAAGCCTTAGGCACTTCAAATACTGACCTCGAACCCTTTGCTCCAAACTAGAAACTACAGTCAGGGGAAAAGGTAGAAAGCCAGGCCCAGGATTTTATTAGTGGGATTTTTCTAAATGAAGCATCCTTTGGACCAACAAGCTTTTGAGACTCACAATCTTCTTGTTCTTTAATCTACCTTAGACAAGATTCTGCTACTAGCCTTTTTGCATGTAATCCAACCCTGGGCATCTAGGACTTTCTTTATAGAGGGAGACCAGGAATAACAGTTGGCAGGAAATGTGATATGGTCCACAACTCGTGGTAAATTTTGGTGGCATCCAGATGCCTCTACATATTATTTAGGACCTAGGCCAACATAAGTTTGGGGTTTGGTGGTAGTGTAACAATAGCTCCATTTGGTACTACTTGAAAAGAGAGGAATAGGCAGGTATTTCAAGGCCACTCTTATTAAATCATTTCTTCGTCTTTTTCAGGGAATAAAAATGTTCTCTTGAGAGCAAAAAAAAATAAGTAAAAACATTCTTTGTATGCACCTTTTCTGAAGTTGGTACATGAACTACTAAAAACACTAACATGAAAATTATTCCTTTTTGGAGATACCACTCATTTCTTCCTTACCCTCTGTTCACCACTAGTTAAGCTGTTAAGGGCTTCTCATTTCCTGCTTAGGATTTGCAATCTTTGAAGTTCTCTTTATAATACTATTTCACTAATTATTGCTTCCAGAATGTTCAGATGGACAGTCACATAAAGCAGATGACTGGAGGAACCATTTTTCTAGTCACTTTAGTTCAACGAACTAAATCTTACTTTTCCTTTCTATCAAAAGTAACATCAGCATAGTTCATGCCTATTAATATTAGAAGATGTTACAACTCTTTCAATATATGATATTAGGCATTTCTGAGCTGCTGAGGCCCAACGTTTCACTCAATGACTTGAGGAAAAACAGACAAGGAACAGACATTACAAAGGGAACAAATTTCAGAGATTTTCATGTTTAGCAAATACGGATACACTCATAAAATATGAGCTGCAGCTGTCTAGTGAACTTCAAGATTCTCTTGAGGTAGAGAGTAACATACTTTCCTAAGCAATCAATTTTATACCACCTGAATTTTGATATATCCTTTCCAAGGATTCTAATTTATAATTTAGATACAATTAATGTATATGGTGTTTTAACACTCGATAAAAATGTGTTCATATATTTGTGCAAAGGACTTACTTACTTCTAAATATCATAAAATTTGGAGCAAAAAAATTATAAAGGAGAATTTCCCCTTCCAAAGAAGATACAGGACTTCTTCAATCAAACAAGGTAAGACTGGAATATGGTATTTTAGACTAGCAATGCAGCAAGTAAGGCTATTTACAATTCATACTTATGAAAAAAGATAAGATCAATCTAATAACAAGCTAACATCAAAAGTAACCTTTTGAAGAAGGCAACTGCAGACACAGTAATTGAAGAATTAAGCTGCAGAAACCCATCCCAGAGCTTTTCAGACATTGGTGATTTTTCAGAAGCTTCAGAAGCATTTCCTCCTCCACTTGTTCGCTGAAATTTACTGTCTTTATTCAGGCTTGAAGTAACAAGGGCAACATCTGATGCATCAAAAGTTCTTGCTTTCCTTTTCCTTTCTGAGGTGGCAAAATAACCAGTATCATTGCTTTCCAAGGATGGTAGACTTTTGTTTTCCATTTGATATGCCTAATTTTCAGTTATTTGTCTTGAGTACCTCTTATTCCGCATAAAGTGCGTATTCAAAGAGATTCATGCTTTGACAGCCTCGGGTAGAAAATCAATCACTGCTTAAAAATGATAAAAGGACCTGAGAAGCAAAAGGTTATCACGATCAGAAACAGGAATCCATTATCGCATGTTACAAGGGTTAGCATAAGTCAAAAAATACCACATGTTCGTTTTTTATTTCACAAACACTTTCAGAAAATCACTGAAGTCAAATTATAATAACTGAAAGAAAAGTGATAATAACAAGGGAATGCATATTGGCTATATGCATTTATTATTTCACAAACACTTTGAGAAAATCAGTGAAGTCAAATTATAATAATTCAAAGAAAACTGATAAGAACAAGGGAATGCATATTGGCTATATGGATAAAAGCAAAGGCAGCACAAAAAGATCATGGAACAAGAAAATAGGCCACTTAGCAAATTCCAGATATTTAAAACTTATTGGAATTAAACAGGCGGCATTTATGCCATTGGCACCAGACAGAGGAAAATTTTAAGATGTTACTTGTTGAAGCCACTTTTCCTCATTTTCTAAACCTTCCAACAAACTTTTAGTAAGCTACCTCAACCTGTTCTCAGTTTCCAACTTAAATTATCCCAGAAAACTCAATCCTGATGAACCATTTAGTTCAGCAATGTGACAAAATCTGCCTCAGGAAGAATACGAAAAAAAAAAAGAAAGATAAAATGGAATTAAAATTTTAAAAATTAAGCCGGACTGCAGCACAAGCATTGATTACAAGTCTAGAGACAATTTCCATATAAAGCAATGACTGAAGCCAAATCAAGTGATTTCGGTGAGCCACCCCCATGATAAACAATCCAATTCTAACAATGCTTAGGCATTTTCAGTTCTTCCCCTCAATACCCGGGGAAGGGGGTGGCGTACTGGTTATCAACGTTAACTTAAATTAGAATTCCACAAATCAAACTCATCACTGGAAAAGAAAAAGGAGAACTACTTTTGGTACAAATCCACAATTCACTTCATTTAATCAATTCACACAGGTCCATCCCATCCAACAACAAATTCCAATCAAATTAAACACGTAAACAGTCAAAATTTCACAAATTAAAGTTACCCAAACGTCCAAGTATAAACAAAGGAAACTCAAAAACAACAGTAGGCATCAACTGAAACTAAAGCAGACTTATCACGTAAATGTTCGCAAAGCACGTCCAACGGGCTCGTGTGTATACTCAAGTTTACAGAAACAACAGAGTCGAAACACATTCCATACCTTTGTGCTGTGCCATGGTTTTTTGATTACGTTGTTCTCCGTTGGGGTGTTTGATTTGTCCCCCCATGCCCATTCCCCCCTCTCTACTTTCTCGTTTGGTAGTCGTAGAGACAGTAATTTGCAAAAAATAGTTCCCTATATATTTCCCTAATTTGCAACTTACCTTCTGTTTGGATTGAGGGAGAAGGAAGGAGAGAGGAGACCAAGGACCAAGTTTATAAGCATTTGGATTGATTTTTCTAGAAGGAAAGAAAGAGAATGGAGGGATAAGATATTAATCCCTTGGTCTTCTTTTCTGTCCAGTGGAAATAAAATATAATTTAATAAAATTTTCATTGAAATTTTAAAAATACTTTTAATAGACATAAAATTTACGTTGTGAAATCATATTAGTGAAAAAATAAGAAGTCATTATTTATAAAGCGGCAGCGACAACGTGTAACGTATACCTATTTGAGGAAAACGAATTCATCTTTTTAACAAATTTTTCTCCCAATCGAAGTATGTCCACTTTAAAAGTTTAGATATACCTCAATAGAAAAAGCTATTGACGTCGGAACATCCAGGTATATTTTCATAAAAATAAAGTATCCCAATGATTAATTTAACCATTATGGTAATAAAAAGACTTAGGGTGTGATTGGATAGAGTTTGGTTTTGAGATTTTATGTTTTTGATTTCGAGAAAGAGAATTTTTTATGAGAGAAAAAATGTAATGTGAGATAAGAAATTACATTTGGTTCCGTATGTAACTCAATCCAAGCACACCCTTAATGTAAATAGAGTCTAACTGCTTTGTCCTTGATTCTATCCAAGTTGCATGTAGTGAGGCTTTCGGCTATTGATCTTGCTGCATCTTTTGAAGGAATTCGTTATTAGAAACTGTCTCATCTTGGAATTTTGAAATCAGTTAGCCAACACAATAGTAGTAACCTTCTTACACTACCATAAATTTTGTCTATGCTACGCAAGGGCTAACTTTAATTTAAAATTAAAAAATATAAAGTTAAAAAGTTTGATATATCAGGAGAAGACTGCAACTAAAGTTTTAAAGTTTAACCGATCACTTAAGAAAATATAAAAAGGGCTATTGGAGGCATTCAACTGGCTAAATACAATGTCAATGAATAAATAAATCATGCTACATGGCGGTGGATAAGGATATAAAATCATAACTACAAACTTATCAAAATCACTAAACAACATCTTGAAGAAATCAAGGGCATTACCACTAAAGGCTCCAATAGAGATGATGTTTAACAAAATGGTTGAATACTTCAACTAGCATAAGGAAGAAACACACACTGGTAGACATCTTTTTCCTAAAATGATCTTGGATAAGTTTGTAGTAAACGAAAGAAAAGCTAGAGCACACAAGATTGTGCAATATAGAGCACAGTCTCTTGTACGAGATGATGATAGAAGTAACTATGTGTATACAGTTCACATGAGTCACACAACCTATTGTTGTGAAAAGTGTCACATATACGACCTGTCTTGTTCATGTGCAGTGACGGTATGTTACAATAAGAGATAGAATGATGCATAATTTGTTATGGATATATATTCTAAGAAATCATACAAAACGACCTATGAGTCCAGTTTTTCTCCGGTGGCAAACGAAACTTTATGGCAAGAGAGACTGTTTCATATGAATTTTTATCTTCCAAACATGGATAACAGTTGAGGTCTACTACAGTCAATGAGGTACTATTCTAACATGGATTACTGTAACCTGCCATCTTCTTCAAGATGCAACTACTTACATTTGCATAGTCATAACAAAAGAAATTGTGACCTTATTGACTCCGCAAGCCCAAGTAACTATTATGTTTAATCGGTCTTAGATGTATTCCTATTTAATTTCAATGTTATGTTATGTTTTCAAGAGCACTTGTCTAATGTAATAAATAAAATTAGATGCTTCTTGAAACACTTATATCTATTTAGCTTTTTATTGAAAAATAAAATTAAAACCATCAAACAAAGGTAAAAAAATTTAAATAATGTACATGAACATAAGAATTTTAAATTTGTTTATGATTATAAGAAAGAAATTTGAAGCCACTCTTCTTCAAATGCACCCAAACGTATTGAAAGAAAAAAAAAAGAAAAAGAATATGGCTAGTAGAGCATTTTGGGCAAAGCAATACGCCTTTTTTAGTGGCATTATGAACTTTGTCAATAATGCTATTTCAATTAGTGTCTTGAAGTCAATAACGCCAAAAAAAAAATGTATTATTTTGTATTTCTTTGCCCTGCAGTTAATGACATTATTTGATTTGACATTATTTTCAATAACGTCAAATTAAATGGTGTTATAACTATTGACTAAATATTCTACTAAAATTGAGTCACTTAGTTAATTTTTTAAAAAATAGGACTATACTTGGTAAAAGTCTAATTTTTTAAGGAAAGAAGTAAAAAGAAGCGGAGAGAAGTAAAGGGATGAAATCTCTTTCAACCGTAAAATAAAAAAATAAAAAAATTCTTCCCAAAGTTGGGAAGAAAGCGCCAAATAAAGGAGAGCTAAAAACTTAAAATTAATCCTCATCAACTATTATTATTTGTGGTTTCTTTATTTTCGAGCGACTACATGCAAGTTAATGTACAACTAGAAATTTGAGTATATCAATCTTTGGATGAGGCTGCTGTCATCAATAGTTGTTGTCTTGTGCATGACTTGAAACTAGATTCCCAGAGGATAGTCATGAATTGGCGCCGAAAGTTAATTATGTCGGCAGTTTAGGGTCTTCAAAGTTTCAGTGGAAGATGGGATACTTTTGTAAATTCAACTTTTGTTCTATTTTTTCTTTTCATTTCTCTCCAAACTCCAAAACAAAGAAAGTGCAATTTTTTTCTACCCTAAACTTCCAAACAAGATTGGAACCAAATTAACTCACTTTCTTTTCTTTTCTTTTCTCTTCTAAACTCCCAAATCAGCCTTAGAGAAAATGACTCCTTTTCTTTAGTCCTACTCAGTGTGTGAGATACGTTTCCGTAAATAGAGAAAAGCTAATACACACATTAGAATATCTCGGAAAGTTACCATAAAAATGAGGCACCCCAATAAACTAATATTTAACCAGTAAAGAATAGGAAGCCTTACTATAAACGACATCCCTAGCCCCTTCTCATAAACTGTGTCAAAGTTGCATGTTGTGAGACCTCTAACTATTAATCCTGCTGCGTAGAATTTTCATCAAAGGCCAATGTATGTTCATTTAGGGGTTAGGGGAAAAATTTTAGAAGGAAATTCCTAATCCGAATTAGTTGAATATATTGATTCTTTTTGTCAATTCGAGAGTGAGTTCAAGATTGGAAAAGGGGTAAAGAAAACCCTAGTCAAATGGAGGATTATGGATTTGGGGAAAATAACCCCTTCCTTTTGTCCTTGTCTACTTTAGTTGCACATGTTGAGAATTTTAAGGAAATCTCTTGAAGAGACGCATTTGTTCTCCTTAAATGGTGCTCGTGCACTGCATATGGCTATCTCCACTAGTTTCCACCATATGAATGGTGGCGGAGATTGTGAACATTGAAAATGATATAGAAGTAGAAGCAGAAGCATTTAAAAAAAAATTAATGTGGGGGTGAATTCTGACAAATAAAATAGTTGGGAAAATATTTTTGTAAAATTCTCTTCGGGAAGGTTTAGGCCTAGTTTCGGTGGTTGAGGAGAGAAAAGAAAAAAAGAAGGAGAATTCTTTTTAACAAAAAAGAATAGAAGAGAATGTGAGAGATTTATCTCAAAACTTATTTGGGAATGTTAGATAGAAAAGAAAAGAATTGCTCTTCTTTTATTTACAGAAACAAAAGAGTCGAAACTCATTCCTTATCTTTGTTTTCTGCTGATAGGACTTTGATTACATTCCTCTCTCTCTCTCTCTCTCTCTCTCTCTAAGTTGCGGTGGTTTTGGAGTTTTAAGGTGTTTCAATATTTTTATCTGCAGAAGTAGGCCAAGAACTTGTTTGATAACAGTATCAAAATATATTTCAACGGTTAGATTTGAAATTAAAATTTGTATATGTTAGAGAGGTTCACTATATATATTAATATATGACATCTAAATCTCCAAAAAAGTGAAATTTTATAACGTTAAAAATAGTGAGGTTTGATAATTTAAGGAATGATGTTGAGCTTTCGATCTCTCTCAACCGAAAAAAAGTATTAACTATATCCTATTTTATTTGAATTTTTTATTACATTAGGATATTTCAAAATAATTGATATTTTTTATAAAAAATATTTCAATATATTTTATACTATCAATCAACTACTAACCTTATTATATATTATTTTTCTTTATTTAGATTTGACATAAAATATTTATTGGCACATATTTTTTATTTTTTATTATATTATAATACTTTTATAATATAATTTAAACTTTTATATAAAATTCTATATCTTATCAAATAATGTCAAATAAAATATGACGAGGAAAGTACATTTTTATGATGTTAAAAATAGTGAAATCCTAATGATTAATGGGATGTTCTTCAGCCATAAATTTCTCGAGAAAGTAGGATTTTAATAACCTTAGTTAGGTGAATAACGTAAAGAATGATGTTAAATATTTAGAGTGAGGTTGTATAGTGTTTTGATTTGAAAGTTTTTTACTTAAATTTCGATGGAAATAATTATTTTTGAGAGAATAAATAAGACTTAAAGTAAAAAATTAAATTAAACACTGTATCGAGATATTGCCTAAATACACTTTTAATTTTTTGAGAATGTAATATTTTCATAATATAGAAAATAATGAGGTTTAAATGCTGAATATCGATTTTTGAAAAAGAGATATTTTAATGATGTCAAAAATATTAAGTTTTAATAATTTAAATACTGACATTGAATCCCTAAATCTGTGAAAAATGAGATTTTAATTGGGGGCATTCAGAAAAATCTAATCCGTGCACCAATTCGTACGTAATTAGTTTGGTTGCTGGGCCTGCTAATTTTGACCTTGACCTATGAAGAAAAAAAGGTTGACTATGGAGGGAGGGCTCTAAACCCGAAAAATGTCCTTAGAGAAATAAATGGACTAATCAATAGAGATGTTATTCTCTGTTAAATATATTTTCGATTTTCTTTTTATTTTATTTTAAAATATATATCTCTATTTTATATAAATATTTTAAAAATATGAACTATATACAATTTTTGTTTAAACTATATACGATCAAAAATATTTTTATTATTTATTATTTAACTTTCAAATTTCTAAAGTTTCTTTCAAATATTCGAAATACCAAAACTCATATATATGAAAAATCACTATTTGTTTGAGTAACAAAAGATTAATTTCTTAAACTATATTTATTTTTACATATTTTTACATTATAAATTATAAAAATCGACATTAAAATGATTAATTTTTTTAAAAAATTGCAACTACACTTGACTTGGGCCAATTTCTAACGCAAGTCAAATGCAACTTGAGCTTGTGCCAATTTATGGCGTAAGTTGCGTTGATTTGCGCCTGTTTCTAATGTAAGTCTAAGTGTGATTGTAATTTTTTGAAAAATTGATCATTTTAATATTGATTTTCATAATGTTTGCATGCATAAAAATATAAAAATAGATATAGTTTGAGAAACTAAACTTTTGTTGCACAAACATGAAACAATTTTTGATTGATCTGAGGTTTGGTGTTTTGAATGATTGAGAGAAACTTAAAAATGTAAAAGTTAAATAGTAAATAATAAAAATATTTTTAACTGTATATAATCAAAATAAATATTGTATATAGTCCATATGAATTTAAAAATAAAATAATAAATAAAATAAGATATTACAATATATAGTTTTAAATTTGATTATATATAATAAAAAACTAACCATTTCAACTCTTTCCTCTCTCGTCATCAATTTTGAGTCTGAATTAGAAGAAAATTTTATCATCAAGGGCAGAACTCACGGTTGATGACTGAACTCATAGTAGTAGTGAAAGAATGAAAGCAAAGATATGTGATAGAAAAAGAAAAAATTAAAAATATTTAATTTTTAAACTATATAATCTATATCCTTATTTTTTAGATTTTTAAATTTTTTAAATTCCTTCAAAAATACTTCATTGGTGGATATTACATATCAACTTTCAATTCTAATGTTATCTTCATAAATCTTATTTATTATAGAGTAGAAGTCCATACTTAATAAAACTCGATGAATTATTACTATTTAATAAATCTCCTAATTCAATACAAATCCTTCTTAATTATCTTTATAAATCTAATTCATTATTTAACACCGAAAACTATCATATTTAATTTTTTGTGGAAACCTATCATTCAATTCTTTTGTTTCACAAACTTGCAATTGTCACCTAAACTCCTTCAATTTTTTTCTGTAGTATGTTTTAATTTTTAATTTTTTAATTTTTGCCACTTGCAATCATTCCAGAACATTGCAATTATTGTAATTCTGGTAAAAGGTAATAATTCCTTCAAGTCTTTTTTGTAATTTTTTAATTTTTTGTTCTATAATTATTTTTCTCTAATTTTTTAATTTTTTTGTTATTTAATTGCTGCCACTTGCAATTGTTGTAATTCTGGTAAAAAATAATAATTCATTCAATTAATTTCTATAATTTTTTAAATTTTTTTCTTTAATTATTTTTTTTGTAATATTTTTGTCTGTGTATCACTGGATATGACACATAGATACAATTAATCTAATGAAGAAAGACATAGTAGCATGTCATACCTTTCTTATGCGACCAATCATTGTAAACCCAGTTAATGTCTACAAGAGAAACTAGCAGTAAAAAACAAAAATATAATGTTCAACATTTTAATTGGGTTGGAACCAAAAACAAAAATAAAAAAACTTACTGTTAATAGCCTAAAAGACATCATAAGTTAGACATTTCTATCGCATGCTCACAGAAAATGAGGAAAAAATATAAAATTATTTTATGTATTTTTTTTGTTTTTTGTTCTTTAATTATTTTTTCTGTAATTTTTTTGTTCTATAATTTTTTTGATTGTTGCCACTTGCAATTGTTGCAATTATGGTAAAATGTAATAATTTCTTCAATTGTTTCCAATTATTTTTTTATTTTTTGTTTTTAATAAATTTTCTATAATTATTTTTTTCTATAATGTTTTTAATTTTTTGTTATTTAATTGCCACCACTTGCAATTGTTGCAATTCTGGTAAAAGGTAATAATTCCATCAAATTTTTGTAATTTTTTATTTTTGTTCTTTAATTATTTTTCTGTGATGTTTCTTTTGTTCAGTAATGTTTTTTATTTTTTCTTTAATTTTCACCACTTGCAATTGTTTCAGAAACTTCAATTATTGTAATTTTGGTAAAAGATAATAATTCTTTCAATTCTTTTCTGTAATATTTTTATTTTTTTGTTCTCCATATTTTCTCCTATTTACATATTTAAATTATCACATTATTACATGTTTCTAATGTATTCTAAAGTATTTATAAAAGTATAATTATGGTCAAGCATATGCATTATTACTACCTTTATGAATGGTTAACTAATTTTTCACATTTTTCATAATTATTCTTTACTTTATTGGATAAGATTCATTTTTAAGAAACTTTTCTTTACAGTATGAGTTTGAGTATGTTGGATCAATGTCAAAATATTTAAGAGCCATCAATGAGATATAGTGGTATTTGCAAAAGATGAAAACTTGAAACGTATCAATGAGATACATCAGTCTTATTTGCCACTTCAATATCTATTACTTTTTCCATATGGTACAAAATGGGTGGTGCATTGGTGTAAATTTTTCTTCAATTACTAAAATGTAGTGACGAAGATTTATATCCAAGAGGGAATTCTATACATTTAGAATGTAAAGTTGTAAATCTGAAGGAAATGCACTTTTATGAAGGAGGCGATTGTTTCAATAATTTTTTGTAGATTGTTATGTGTGAATTGAGCATAATAGATTGAATTATATAAGGATCCACCAATCAGATTTACGTGCAGATCTATACCAAGGTTTAGAAGATGCAATAGCCATTGGAGATGTTGATGCCTTGACTGTAGGTAGAATATTTGTGTTACCTTCATCATTTACAAGAGAACCATGAAATATGATTTAATACTATCAAGATGCGATGGCAATATGTAGGTATTTTGGTCCTCCAGACCTTTTCATTACGTTTACCTATAATTTTAAATGGCTAGAAATAGAAGAGGAGTTAATGAGAATACCACGTCAGCGTATTGAAGCCAAACCAAATATTATTACACGAGTTTTTCGCATAAAGTAAAAAAAAATCTTATGGATTATCTTAAGAAGAATAATTTCTTCGGTATAGTACTTGCAGGTATTACTTTTCTACTTCTATAAATAATAAATCTATATCCTAAATTTTATTTATTTCTCAAATTTATTTTTATTTATACATATATATCAGTAATATAATTTCAAAAATGAGGTCTTCCACATACACATTTAACTTTAACTTTGGCATTAGGAGTAAAATACCAAACAAGGAAATTGATCTAATTGCTTTATAAGATCATCATAAGATGCATGTTCCATGGACCCTGTGGTGATACTTTCCCAAATGCTCCATGTATGGTAAATGGTAAATGTTCAAAGCACTACCCGAAAAAATTATGTGATGCTACAACAATAGAAAAGGATGGGTGTGTAGAGTACATACACCGAAATGATTCAAGTAAAAAGTTACAATAAATAGTTTTACTTTCGATAATAGGTGGGTTATTCCTCATCTAAGAGATTTGTTGGTATTGATGGATGCTCACATAAATATTGAGAAAGTAAAATTTAAAAGTATCGTCAAATATTTATGCAAGTAAATGACCAAAGAAGTTGATAGAGCACATGTTCTCCTTGAAGTAATTGTCAATACATCAAACAATGGCCAACAACGAGATCAAATTGTTGATGAGATTAAACAGTATTTAGACTGTCAATATGATCATAAAAGATTATAGTGCAAAAATAAATATTACTCTCAAAGTTAGGCATGCAGAATTTGTACTAAGGTGTTCAGCTGATCACCTAAACAAAATGCAAAGACATGTATTGGTATATTTATACTTCTAACAAATTTTTTTGAGCACATCAAAAAGTTATGTGATTGCTTAGACATTTTTAATTTTATAGATTCAACTCTAAACTATAATATTTGTGTATCAAGAGAATGGATTAGAAAATTTTCATAAGCATATTAATTCATTCAAAGATCGTGCGTTTACATTCGTGGTTCAAGCACTACATGATGTCAAAATTACAGAAATTCACCACAGATAACGTTTGTTTTACGTGTCGAGCGGTGTAAAAAATGTTCTCATCTATAAAAGAGAATCACAATATAACATACTCATTTGTGAATTTATCTTTGAATAATACATTTATTTCTCTCTATTATGTATTACTTATCATGATACTTATTTTTTATATTTGCTCGATTGACAAAATTACCAATAGCATTTATTAAAACTTTCATACTGGATATCAAATTTTAATTAATTAATTAATTAATTAGATTGATTGTAATGATTTAGCAATTTGATGATTTAATTTATTAATTATAAAGAAGTTTGAAGCTTCTTTAGAATTAATTTTTTATTTTACTAGACACATTACCATAAAAGTTATATTTAAAAATATATATTACTGCACATAATACGAAATTTTTTACTAGTATATATATATATATATATATATATATATATATATATATATATAACAATTAGGACAGTCAATTGGGTCGGACTGGTCCTAGCCCGACCCGTTCAGTCCGCCTTAATTACGAGCTCGGACTGAAAAATTCAGTCTGAATAATTTTCGAGCCAAGCTTGGGCTGAGATGAGCTGAGCCCGATTTCAGCCCAGCTCGAAAATTATATATATTTATATATATTTTTTTTATATATATATATTTTTATATAATAATAATAATATTATATTATTAAAAAATATTATTATATTATTTAAAAATATTATTTATTATATAAAAATTTAAAAATTAAATTAGGATCAACCCGAGCCCAGACTCATGTTTTTTTGGCCTGCTATCAATCGGACCGAATTCAAACTTGATAAAGCCCAACTCAGTGAACCCGATTGACAGCTAACAATGTTGTCTCTTAATTTAAGTTTCCACGTGAGACTGTGCATTACATATTTGACTTCTTAACTGGGCACGATGGGCTATGCACTCCTCATTTGTGGACCACTTCTCGTTTGGGCCGATTGATTGTTCTTACATCTTATTTTGTTTGGACTTTCAGCATCTCCATGATTAGATGTAACGTCGAAATAGAGAAACGTTGATAGAACACTTGAGAAAGAAAATCATGACATTCTTAAACCATGCAAACCAAATGAGGGACAAAGACGGCAAGGAGAAAAGCTTCTAATATGAATCTGTCTCATGGGCGCATAAGGCACACTATGCTAGCAGTGTTCACTATTTAGTTTAAACATAATTATCGATTCAAATCGAATTTGGCTCGACTTTTTGGAATTTCAATTTCGATTCGATTCGATTCGAAAATTATCTAAAACATTGGGTTTTCTGTTCTTGAAAATCCAAAAAAAAAATGAATTAGCATTATTTTTTAAAAAATTAATATTTTATAATAATTATCATTATTACTTTATGAACAAAATTTATAAATTAGTGAATTAGCCGTTAGCTCAATTCAAGCCCAAACATTTTTAGAGATAATTTAGATTAGACTATGCATAAATTGGGTTCACATAAGGCCTATTATGCTTTTTCTTTCTTCTCAAAATATTTAAATTTTCACAAATTTTAGAAATTATTTTTTAGAGTTGTCCTCAATTATCAAAATAATGTTTTAATTCTCTCTCATATTAGTTAAGAATAAAATAGAAAACTACCTCTTATTTTTTCATTCTTAATCTATGTAAAAAGTGTCAAAAGATTTTATATTTTGAAATGGAATGAGTAATATATAAGGATTAACTTAATATGCAATGACAAGCCTTTTCATTTTTTTTTCCTCCTTCACCATACTATAAAAGCTTTTTAAATTTTTTTTATAATTAAAATCCTTCATTCATAAGAGAATGAAAAAAGTTACACAAACAGGTTAAAAACTCAACTTCATACCTTTCGTTACCAGCTTTTTACAGGAAATTTGATTCTCTCGGCCATAATAATATAGAGTCTCCCCCACGGGATTCATACGATAGCTAAGGGGGTAAGGCTTCATCCTGCTCAAGATAATGTTGAGACTCAGGCTCTCAGAAATGGAGCTAAAGGCATCGAAGCAAGAATCTATGTACTCTGAAATATTGTGCACCATATATATTAGTTCTGTACTTCGGCTTATTTGGTTCTATCCATTTCTACATTCATCGTCTGGATTTCTAGGTGTTAGTTCAATCGCTGCACTTTAATCCGATAAGGTGAAGTAAACCTGGAAGAAGCAGAGCCACCACTGGAATGAACATGTGGAACCGCTCGTTTGCATATGAAAATGCAAGCCTTTGGAATTTACAGCACATTACAATATGATGACATCGTATCGGACAACCTTAATTAAGAGAGTTATGTCCCATACACCAGAAGAATTTGTGGCGTGTAAACCAACTCAGCTTCTACAATCTAACTGAAGAATTGAGCCGTTCTTGTGAAATTCTGGCCGTGATTTTGTTGTCAGAGTGGAAGCTGTACAAGTTTTCATGATTGCAAATCTGTACTGAGCCATTTTGTTATCTGATGCCAATGGATCTGTCGTTCGCACTTGTTATCTTGCATCTTTAGAACACAATCTCTGCAATTCTTTGTTTTTGGAGTGAAGGGAAATCATCCTTCTTAGTCAAGATATTACAAGTGCGTATTAAGGAATGGCCAAATAATGGTAGTTCGGTGGGTTAGAAGACAGCCTTATTGTGGGCTGCTCACCTTTCTCCTTTTGAGTTGGTCAACAATGGCGGCTCCAATTTGAAAATTCTGCGGGTGCTGCCCAATTTGACTCAATTATGCAGCTGTTGTTCTCTCCCAAACCGAGGCTGCAAATTGAATTTCAAGAATAGGGTGCGGGAGCTGCCTATAAATAGGCGCTCCCGCACCTCAACATAATAACCCCCAAAATTGAAAAATCTCTCTCTCTCTCTCTCTCTCTCTCTCTCTCTCTCTCGTTTTCCACTATATTCTCTACTTCTTATTTTGGATATTTTTTTCAGTAGAGAATTATTATTTAAAGTTTATTTATCTTGTTAGTCAGGATAAAATATTTTGTCTTTCCCTACAAATTTATAGTGGAAATTTTGACTCTCTCATAGGTGGTTTTTTTTGCCTCTATTTACGGAGGATTTTTCCACTTAAAAATTTTTAGTGTCATTTTTATTGTCATTCTTAATTTCTCATAATCTTTGGTTGAATTTATCTCGCTTCCGCACTCTATATCCCTACAAACTGGTATCAGAGCGCAAAAAAATTCAACTGGGATTTTTATCATGTCGACAAAATTCGATATTGAGAAATTTGACGGTAAAATCAGTTTCGCTATTTGGCGAGTCCAGATGCAAGCCGTTCTCACTCGGGAATGGTTTAAAGAAAGTTCTTCGGGAAAATCGAAAGAAGCCCGTGAAGTTATAAAGGATGAAGATTGGGATGAGATGGATGAAAAGGCATTGTCCATAATCCGAGTTATGCTTATCCCGTGAGGTGTTGCGAGAAGTCATCAACGAGGAAGCTGCATCGAGTATATGGAATAAATTGGAGTCTTTATACATGACCAAAAGTCTTGCAAATAAACTCCGTTTAAAGGAGCGACTCTTTACTTTCTCAGTATGTTCGAAAGGTACTCCCATCCAATCTCACCTTGATGAATTTAATTCCATTATTATTGATTTGGAGAATTTGGATGTTAAAGTTGACTGATGAGGATAAAGTTGCATTTACTTATTGTTTCTCTACCACCCTCATATCGACACTTCAAAGAAATTATGTTGTATGGTAATTATGTTACCCCTGTCTTTTTGATGATGTCAAGTCTCACCCTGCTATCCAAAGAAAAATTTGATTTTGAAATTCATTCGAAAGTTCGGGTGAAGGATTAGTAGTAAGAGGAGGAACCAGGGAAAAGAAGTAGCAATGGTAAAAAATATGTCCGGATCAAAGTCTAGAGGTAAAAACTCTAAGTATTGCCGTTATTGCAAGAAAAAGGGACATGAAATCTCCGAATGCTTTAAATTGAAAAAATAAGCAAGATAGAGAAAATAAGGGTAAAGGAAAACAACTCAGAAAAACAGCTGAAGCTAGTATTGCTGAGATCGAATCGATGGGGATTGTTTTGTAGTCTGTCAACACCGATCAAAGGTCTAGAAATGAATGGATTCTTGATTCACGGTTGTGCTTTTCACATGTCTCCTACAGAGATTGGTTTACCACTTATGAATCGGTTAATGGTGGTCTTGTCCCCGATGGGCAACGATGCTTTCAATGCAAAGTTGTCGGTAAAGGTACAATTAAAATCAAAACAAATGATGGAGTTATTAGAACCTTGACTGGTGTCCGACATGTCCCGATTTGAAACTGAATCTCATTTCTCTAGGCACCCTAGAATCTCTTGGGTGTAAGTACTCAGTGAAGGTGGAGTTCTAAAAGTGTCCAAAGGAGCTCTTGTGATATTAAAAGCAAATCGATCCGGTAGTTTGTATGCTGCTGCGGGGTTCAATCACTATGAGTTACTGCAATTTGTTGCCTCATCCGACAAGGATAACACCAAGTTGTGGCATTCTGATTGGGCTACATGAGTGAGAAGGGGAATTCAAATCCTCAAGAAGAATGGTCATCTTGATAACCATTGTACTGGCAAGGTTGATTTCTGCGAACATTGTATTTTTGGTAAGCGTAAAAAGGTTAGCTTTTTGAAAGCCATTCACGAACCAAAGGTACATTGGATTATATTCATTCGGATCTTTGGGGTCAGTTAAAAAATTCCTTCCAGAGGTAAATGTCATTATATGTTGACAATTATTGATGATTTCTCATGAAAACTCGGGTTTATTTTCTCAAACAAAAGAGTGAAGCATTTTCCATCTTCAAAGAATGGAAAGCATTAATTGAGAACCGGGACAGGCAAGAAAATCAAAAGGTCGAGGGACGAGATAATGGCCTTGAGTTTTGTTCAAATGAATTCAATGATTTACGCAGAAGGAAGGTATTGCAGGACATCTCACCATTCCGGGTACTCCACAATGAGAATGGAGTTGCAGAAAGGATGAAACAGGAACTATCTCGGAGAAAGTTCATCTGCATGCTCTCTCATTCAGAGTTTGAAAAAAACAATTTTTGAGGTGAAGCAGCTGCAATGACTTGTTATTTAATAAACCGCTCCCAATGAGAGCAATTGATCGCAAAATTCCGGAAGAAGTTTGGTCAGGTAACCCTGTTGATTATTCTAATCTTAGGTTATTCGGGTGTCCTGCTTATTCACATGTGAACGAGGGAAAATTGGAGCCTCGTGCAAAGAAGTGCATTTTCTTAGGCTATGGTCAAGGAGTGAAAGGCTATACGCTATATAACCTCGAAACTGGCAAATCATTTCATAGTCGAGATGTAATCTTTAATGAAAATGCTATGCTATCTTCAGGGAAGAATACTCGTTGATATAGGTGATCAGGAGAATATTCCAAAGAAGGTGGAGTTTGAGGTTGAAGCTCCAGTTTTGAAGGAAGATATTCCTAATTCCTCCACAATCGAACATGATCAAGCCACAACAATTGATGATATCATCGAACACAGGAGTCCACAATGCACCACATCCACCACAACGACGAGGTTTGCCACAATCGTGGTCCATGGCTCAGGGAACTTCCGGCACGAGAGATCGAGAAAGCTCGACTCAAAGACTAGTTGCGGGAATCTTTCAACATTGCATATGCATTAGCCGCTGCACAAGAGATAGGAGACAATGATGAACCAAGAAATTATTCTGAAGCAATCTCTAGTGATGATTCAACAAAATGGATTCTACGTAATGCAAGAAGAGGTCGAGAGTCTTCATAAGAATGAAACTTGGGATGCGGGTGATATTGCCAGAAGGCAAACGAGTCATTAGCTGCAAGTGGATCTTTAAGAGAAAAGAAGGCATCACCGGTGTTGAGAATGCAAGGTACAAAGCAAGATTTGTTGTCAGAGGTTTTGATCAACAGGAAGGTATTGACTTTAATGAAGTATTTTCTCCTGTTGTTCGTCATACTTCAATTCAGTATATTACTTGCTCTGGTTGCCTTGTATGATTTGGAGCTGAAAGCAGTTTAGATGTGAAAACGACTTTTCTTCATGGTAATCTTGAGGAAGAGATTTATATCCAACAGCCGGAGGGGTTTGTTATTCCTGGAAAGGAGGATCATGTATGTCGCCTCAAAAGGTCTCTTTATGGTTTGAAGCAATCACCAAGACAATGGTATAAGAGGTTTGATTCTTTCATGGTTGAACATGGCTACTCCAGAAGTAGTTATGATAATTGCGTCTATTTTCAGAAGATATCTGATGTGTCATTCATATACTTATTACTCTATGTTGATGATATGTTGATTGCTGCAAGAGATAAAAACCTTGTAAACAGGTTAAAGGCCCAGCTCAATAGTGAATTTGATATGAAAGATTTAGGTCCTGCCAAGAAGATTCTTGGAATGGAGATTAACAGGAATCGTCAAGTCGGTAAACTTTTCTTATCACAAAAGAAGTATGTTATGAAGATGCTTGATGATTTGGAATGCGGGGATTACAAAGCTGTTAGTACTTTCAGGTATTGCTTCATTTCAAATTGTCACTCGAGCGAGTGTCCTCAATCGAGAGGAGGACAAGAGACGCATGTCACATGTCCCCGTACTCAAATGCGATTGGAAGCCTCATGTATGCTTTATGGTATGTACTGAGGCTCGATTTAGCTTATGCCGTTAGCATTGTCGCAGATTCATGCATAATCCAGGGCAAACAACATTGGGAAAGTCTGTCAAATGGGTATTTCGCTATTTGAAGGGTTCTTCCGATATTGGTTTGGTATTTGATAGACAAAGAGCGATCCCTAGGAGCGTAGTTGGTTATGTTGACGCTGACTCACGGTGGTGATTTAGATCGGAGAAGGTCACTTTCATCTTATATTTTTACACTTTGTGGTTTCTGCTTATCAGTTGGTATTCATCACTTCAAGCCATCGCTGCTTTGTCCACCACTGACGCAGTATATTCATTTGCGAATCGAAGGAGTGAAAGAAAGGCTTATTTGGCCCAGGGGCTTGGGTAAGTGAACTTTGGTCTACAACAAGACATTCTTGTTGTGTTACTGACGACTGAGTCAGTCTGTTCACTTGACCCGTAAAAGCAAATGAAGCATCACTCAAAAACCAAGCGTATTGATATTAAGCACCATTTTATCCGAGATATTATTTACTGCGGAGATATTACAATCGAGAAAAATTCACATGATGAAAATCCTGCAGACATGTTAGCAAACCAACTTCCAACCGCTAAGTTCGATCATTGCTTGGACTTAGTGGTATCATTCAAAAATTGAATAAGAGCTTCATAGCGAGAGAGTATTTCAAAGGTGATCAAGGTGGAGATTTGTGGGCTGCTCACCTTTCTCCTTTTGAGTTGGTCAACAATGGCGGCTCCAATTTGAAAATTCTGCAGGGTGCTGCCCAATTTGACTCAATTATGCAGCTGTTGTTCTCTCCCAAACCGAGGTCTGCAAATTGAATTTCAAGAATAGGGTGCGGGAGTCTGCCTATAAATAGGCGACTCACGCCCTCAACTATAATAACCCCCCAAAATTGAAAAATCTCTCTCTCTCTCTCTCTCTGTTTTTCCACTATATTCTCTACTTCTTATTTTGGATATTTTTCTTCAGTAGAGAATTATTATTTGAGCTATTTATCTTGTTAGTCAGGATAAAATATTTTGTACTCCCTACAAATTTATAGTGGAAATTTTAGCTTTCTCACTAGGTGGTTTTTTGCCTCTATTTACAGGAGGATTTTTTCCACCTAAAAATTTTTTAGTGTCATTTTTATTGTCATTCTTAATTTCTCATAATCTTTGGTTGAATTTATCTCGCTTCCGCACTCTATATCCCTACACTTATCGTATAACAAGTCTTGAAATGGATTCAGAATCTCAATCCCTTGTGTATAGAAAAATACATAGGTACTCTTTCGTATGAATGGATGAGAAATATTTTATCTTTAAATATAAAAGGTATAATACTATTAGTGAAAATTTTGCATGTGAAACACAACACAAATTACAAGTTCTATCAAATGATAGAATTAACCCTATTCATTAGGCAAGAAACAAATTCTCAACATTCTAGTTGGGAGACTCAACTTCTGTTATTTGCATTAGACAGGGCATTATTTGATGCCTGGCTTTTCATCCTGAAACGGAAAAGGGACAAAACAATTATCCAAAGCGGAGTATCTAATACGCATGCAAGAGATTAATTTTAAACAAGAGTTAATGAATGTTCCTTAATTGTAAGTAAATCCAGTTCTTTCCGTGTCCTGACCTCAGGCATAGAAGTTTTATGGGAAGAGCAAATCCATGTTTTATTAACCGGAAAAAAGGAAAACTGCATCAAAGTTTATGGCTAAGCAGCTCATAATTGTGATGTACGAGTTTCTGTAGCCGAATTAGGAGCATCCCCTTAATCATAATTTGCTACAAGTTACTAAATAAATATCTTGAAATGCTAATTATTGCTCTGTTAAAGTGCAGAACATCAAAGTGTAAGAACATACATATCAAAAAAGGGAAATGAAAGTGTAAGTTCACACTTATCAAAAAAGGGATATGAAAGCGTAAGAACATAGAAACTTCATTATCTTTGAGCTGTTGGGAGACCATTTGGTGGTGTCAAAGTGGAGGAATATAGAGAAAAATGGAGAAACAAAGAAGAAAACAGGAAAAAGAGAGGGAGGCAATCACATCAGATTACGAAAGAAGAATCACGGATTCACAAACTTACAAAAAACATTGTGCTACAAGGTAACATGCACCGTTCACGGATCAACCAGCACCATCATCCTTCGTGAATTGTTCTTACATGAATTATGGATACCCCCCCCCCCCCCCCGACTACACGCTCTCCACCCCGCCCCTCCCCTGCCAAATCCAACCCGACCCTCCTCTCACATGCCAGTCTTGCTTTGCTGCCGTCTTACTGTCTCTATAAGATTGCCCCCACCCCTCCCTTCCATGATTCTGTATGGATTGGAGTCTTGCTAGTTATAGATTTTCTTATTCGGCCAGGAGAGTCGCAAGCTTTCGAGACTTTCCTGAAGAAGTACGTAAAAATCATGATTCGCAATCTGTTTTTGAGAATTTTTCTCATTGGAACTCTTTTGTCATTTAACCGATAAAATGATCGCGATAGAAAATTAAGATTTTTTTTTAAAAATTCAGAATTCCACACTCTTTTGTCGCATATTTTCATCCTCATGAAACATAATTCACTAGGAATTCACAGTTAACGAATGCACAATTCCATACTCTTTTATCACTTGAAGGGCAGAACTCATTCAGAATTTTAAAAAAATTAAATTTTTTTTCAAAATTGTAGAGATATGTGTAAATTTACTATTTATTATGTTGTATAACTTAATATAATATAATACTCATTAATTTTAATAAAATAATAGATAAATAATGAAAAAAGATGGGAGTTAGAGAAAAAAATTAAAAATATATGATTTTTAAATTATATATAATAAAAAAGAAAATTATATATAGTAATAATGAAATGAAAATCTAAATAATGTGGATATCTTTCAAAATGGGCCCAAAAGATGTCGGCCATTATCTACAAGCCCAGCAAATAATTACATTGCTTTCGGCTTGGGTGAGCATAACATCAAGAAAACCGGTAACTTTTCCCATGCACACTTTCTATAGCATGCATTAGGAGGAACATTTCCAATTCAAGATTGGGAGGAATGCCTTTTTGAATGGTAACTCATATTAGTTAATTTGACGAAAACTGTCAGTTCAAACAAGAAAATTACTGTAAGTTTGGTTAAAATTTACTACTTCTATTGTTCGTTTTTTTTTTCTTTTCAGGTAATTGAATTTCCAATTAAAAGTTCAGTGATTTTTAAGTTACAGCCTCAAGCTGCAAACAGCTAAACAAAAAGCTAGTTTCCCTACAATGAAAAAGAGAGAAAAAGAAAGGAGACATAATCCATCAGTTTCAAAGCAGCAGATTATTGCAAGATTGAAAGATGACCTCGAGAGTAAGTTTGACTCATATGCCATGAATTGAAGAATGATACAAACACAGATAATCATTCTTCAATAATTTCTCAAGACCTTTAAGTTTGTTTGGTTCGAGGATTTTAATGTGGGAAGGAAAATATTTTTTTGTTTGGTAGTGAAGAAAAACACTAAAGAAAATAAAATAAAGAAAATTAGTGAGGAAAATTTTAATAGAAAGTGTTGAAAATATTTTTTCACAAAGTGTGGAAAAAAAATACTAAGGAAAAATTGATTGAAGAAAAAGTATAATTTAAAAATCAATATTAATTTCTAACTAAAGTAATTTTTTGAATTGAACATTCAAAAAACAAAGCTAATTCGTATTTTATTATTGAACATTCGTTCGGTATTCATGTTGAATTAAAAAAATAATTCATTTATTAATTTGAACGAATACAAATAAATTCATATATTTGTGAGCACATATAAAATTATTATTCATATATTTCATAATATTATTTAAATTTTATATTAAAATTTTATTTTTTTACTTTATTATTTACTTTATTTTTATTATTTTATTTGTACAATTTGAACTTTAACATTATTCGAATTATTCGAACAACACACAAAAATTAAATGAGTCTAAAACTAATGAATTTTGAACTTTACGAACAAGTTCAAATAAAATTTCAAGTTCAAAATGTTAATCGAACAAATTCAAACAGTATTTAAGTATTATATGAAATGAGTTAGAAAACTAGATAATCTGTTCATTCATGGTCAAATAAAAACCCTGCTTCTAACTTTTGAATTTGCAAGTTGATTGTTAGTTGAAAATTACTAAATTGTTAACCGTTCAAATTATTATTTCTTTAAATTTTTCTAAAAATAATTTTAAATTTTAAGAGAGGTTTTTATTTAAAAAATCTTAATGTGTTATTTACTTTTTAAATTTTCATTGTAAAATCTCACAAATCAAGCAAGAAAATTGCTTTCTTGGAAATCAATTTTCATTTCCATAGTATTTTCCTTAGTATACTAAACAATACGCAGATTTTTATTTTTCAAAGAATTTTATTCTCTTTTTTCTCATTTTCCTAATCCTTGAACTAAATAGACCCTTAAATTTTTCTTTTTTTAAAAAAAATTAAAGTGGAACATATATCCTGTGCTAATTTAGCGTCAATTTGTGTCCCAATTGTTGAAATGCCACTCCTCTCTCCTCCTTTCTTACATTTTCTCTCTATCCTTGTGGTGTTGCACTTGGGATACGAGGAAGAAGTAGGATATTTAGAGCGAGAAAATTACAATCTATTGATACAAGATCTTCATGTTGGACTTCAAACCTACATTAACTGCCTGCCTGCTCGCTCCACAATAAATTGTACCCTTCCACATGCACACACAAAAATAAAAATAAAATAGGGAGATAGTATTGGCATTTGCATTTGACAGCATATAGCAAGAGCGCTTATGGTACATTTCAAAGAAGACCAATTTCCATAAATAACCTTTTGGATTGTTCAGACTAGATGAAAGTACGTTGGAGGAGCACAAAATTTTGTCGTTTCAGTGTAAGAAAATTAGGAGAAAGTAACCTTAATTAAGTGCCTTCCAAATCCTAGTTAATTAAGAATCAAAAGCAAAGCAGGCTTCCCACATTGTTTATTTGATGTCCATAGAGAAAGTCCTCACTCAATTCATTGTCAATTATTGATTAAAACGTAGTATTATGTTCAATCTAAAAAGATACAACCTTATCTTTTAAATATATACTCCTGTAGTACAAGTAACCGAGACATGACACAGTACTTCCGATAAAGGATGTGTTTGGCCCAGGCGGGGCACGTCAAAACTTGTCCGGCAAAGACTTATCTTTTGAATTGGGATCAAAAAGAGGGGACGACTCCCTTTGCTAGCAGACCACATTCAGTAAAAGTTAAAGCAATATTAGTAGTAAAAATCAGAGGGAAAAGCAAAGATAAGTGTCCCTGGTGAGATTTGAGAATCATGAACTGGAGAGAGGCAGCTGCCAACTAACAAAATTTTGGCAGCTGCTATTGAGCCCACCCCCATCTTCACGTGCTCTGCTTTTAGGGTTTTTGTTTTCTTTTTCAGTGTAGAATCTGTCATTCAATCTATATAAGGTCTCATTCCCACCACCACCACTACTATCACTATACCACTTGGGTTTCTCCATTTGTTTCAGCACAGAGCAGAGAAACCAAGATGGATTCCTCCACCAAGATTACGGCCCTTCTTCTCATTTCTATGCTGTTTGTTTCCTCAGCAGCTCCGGTACTTGACTGTGGCTCTTGCACTCCTGCCCCTTCTCACAAGCACAAGAAGAAACCCAGCCCTGGTCTTCTCCCGCCCATAGTTAAACCACCAATCACCCTGCCGCCGGTCACTCTCCCGCCCATTAAGCCTCCGGTAACTCTTCCTCCCATCGTTAAGCCACCGGTCACCCTACCACCAATTGTTAACCCACCCGTCACTCTTCCTCCAATCGTGAAGCCTCCGATCACCCTTCCTCCCATTGTGAAGCCGCCCATTACTCTTCCTCCGGTGACAGTGCCACCGGTTACGTTACCTCCGATCACTAATCCTCCAAAAGGCAAGCCATGCCCATCACCACCGGGAAAGGAAACATGCCCCATTGACACCCTGAAGCTCGGAGCTTGTGTGGATCTTCTGGGAGGATTAGTGCACATTGGTCTTGGTGATCCTGCTGTTAATCAATGCTGCCCACTTCTTAGTGGCCTTGTCGAGCTTGAAGCTGCCGTTTGCTTATGTACAACTTTGAAGCTAAAGGCACTCAACCTCAAACTCTACGTTCCAATTGCTCTTCAGCTACTCATTACTTGTGGGAAGACGCCACCTCCTGGTTTTACTTGCTCTCTCTAGATCTAAGGTTAGTACTCCTCAATCCTTTCCAGCCCTTTTTTTTTTTCTTCTCAACTTCAAGCATAATCTCTTAAACTACTAGTTAATGCATAACTATTACTCCTTCGTCTAGTCTTAAACGAAGGGAATTTATTTTTTTCCTTTTTCTTCCAAAAATGTATTTTCCTTAATTTTCTTTAGTTTGTACTTTCCTTCCTTACACCTTTCGGCTTTAATTTTCTTTAGTTTAAATAGTGGTTATGGTCTTCAATTTTTTTACTAATTAAAATATTTTATTAATAGAAATAAAAAAAATTACACAAATAAATTAAAAATTTATAGTAAGAAAGAAAAGTTTCACTGCTCATTGCCTGCAATTACAGTCACGTGAACTCCATATTTCTCCTTATTCTTGGACGCACCTAAAACAAGACTATTCGGTTCTCACTTTTTCACCTTTCTCCTTATGGATACATTCTTCTTTTCTGACAAATTACGCTAATTTTAATAGCTAATACATTTCAAAGTTTATGGAATGACAAGTTTGTCCTCCTCACAGGTTGCTTGCTAGATTGATGGGATGCAGAAAGGCTATCGATATGAGAGGATGCCGAGCCTTGGGTCTCATCTTTCTGTTTCTATCTTCTGCTCCTTAGTGATATCTCCCTTTCCCTTTTTCCTATTCTTCTGTCTTTTTTTCTTTTTTTTTTCCTTTGGTTGGAATGGTTGATTTATCGAACACCAATTCATTTGATGTGTGAAATTGTAATGATGAGTTCATGTGTGCCATATTCTCGTAGGCAAAGAAGCAATCAAAGATGTTTGCCAATTCTCAGTTCAGTTTTATTTATACTTTCTTTTGTTTTACGTGTTAATTAAGATAGATAGATTAATGCTTTTTAACTCGAAAGACATGCATGCACGGACCTGCTAGTATCAAAATGGCATTGTGCTACGACTTATGTGAATGATATTCTCTCTCTTTTTCTTTTTTTTTTCCCCCTCTTTTTGATGCGAATACTATGACAAATATTTGTGATCGTCTCTTTTTTTTTTTTTTTTTGCATCAAATTCAGAACAGAAGTAGAGGGAAGAAGAAGGGGGAAAAAAGCGTGTTTCCTCCTAAAATCATTTTCTTACACAATCCTGTACTCTTAAAGATTAATTGGCATAAGTTTCTATTCCACCTCACCTAATTTTGAGAGAATTCTCCCACTTGGTTAATTCTCTGGTGTGGAAATAGGACCCTATTTTGTGACAGTAATAATTAACATAGTAAATAATATTTATTTACCTTCTTACCCAATTTTTTTTTAAAAAAAAAAGGCAAAAAATTACATTCATCAGATAAAAATTTTTATATAGTAGAAGAATAGTACGAAATAAGAGGTAAGATGCAACATTATATGCGGTTGGCTCCACTTCGTCCGACTGATAAGAATGTTTTTTCTGGTAAATACTGAAACTTCATTTGGATTGCTCTGGACAGAACAATAATTAGGTCTTCTTTTTTATTTTATAAAAAATTTGTTTTTATAAAAATTAAGACAAAAAATTTTAAACTCAAAATGAGCAATTTTGGAACTTACCAAGCAAATGGTCCTTTCCTCTATCTACCAATGCCCGCCCCACGATATTACAGGAACGACACTGTACTATTGTTTCTTGAGGGAGTAATTCATCTTTCTGAAATGAAGTATTCATATTTTATTAGGCATAAAAGTTCAAGACCATCTATAAACAATCACATTATTTCAAGAAGTTAGTGATAACAAATTAGTTTCCTGCGCTCATATTATTTAAATTAAATGTATACTTTTTTTATAACAAATTAGTTTCCTGCGCTCATATTATTTAAATTAAATGTATACTTTTTTTGAAAAAAAAGTTCCAGAATATAAATAAAAAACATTAAATGTCCTGAACAGAATAATAAAATTATTCCTTGGTCCAGAAAAGGGTTATATGAAAAAAGTTGTGGACTAGTAGGGGGCCATTCCCAAGTTAGTATCACATGAAAATTTGTTGTCTGTGTCTGTCCCTAATATGTGGTCTGGAAGGCTGCAGGGACATGGTTAAAATCTAAAGATTCCTCATCCTAAGAGTTCCAATGATTGCGTTCGAGATATTGTTCTTTGAGATTGTACTATGAAAAACCTCTTGAATGGGGTGCTCCTAAATTATTCAACAGAACAAAGAATGGGATCCTAAACCTATTAATCATGTGGTACTACAGCTTCGAAAATTTACGTTTAACATTGAAATTATATACGAGTATAAGGAAAATTGATGCACCTTTTTTTTTTTTTACATTTCGCTTTAAATCTCATCTCGTCTCACAAGTTAATTTAAAACAAAAACTTTCAAAGAAAACCAATGCAAATGCAGCTACGCTGGGAGAGGAACAAAATCAACAAGCATAATTGCAGGTCTCAACGTTAATATCTGAGAAGCACGACGACTTGAGCAAACGATAGGATATTGGGATTCGTTTGTTTGGCGCCACTACATCACTCATTTAAAATGAGAGATTGTGCGTTGGAATTCAACATAATATAACTACTAAATGGTACGTAATATACGAGTATATGTTCATTCATTTACAGAAAAGAAAAAGACTTTTTTAAAAAAAGTTCAATCATAATAAATAATCAATGCCACCAAAATAGAAAACCTGTGCCCAAAGAAACCGAATCACTCAAAGCCTCAACTCCAACAGAGATTCGGTATAGATCGGACCATTTTCATGCCCTTCTCCTTGGGTTAAACACTCTGCAATTCTTCCTTATTTCTCCCCTGTTTCCAAAAAGAACTTCCACATTTCCTAATTTTATCATTGCATTTGCAAAACTCTGCCGAAACAGAGTTTCGTTAGCAGCCAACCTCGAGACCAATGGAGCACGTGCAAGCTCTTGATCAATTTGCATGATTCCTCTCTTGGACTTGATCTGATTGTAGAATTGATTATCGAACACGAAAGATGTCTTTTGGTCCAAAAATGCGGTTGGATCCCTATTAGATCGCCGGCCACAAGTCCTCAAGAGTTGAGCAGCCAACGCAGGATCCATTGTAGGATCAGGCCTTCCGGTGCCTTGGAAGTTGGAAAGCCGGTCCTCGAAGAAAATGCAGTGTGCAACTCCGACGGTGTGGCCGCCCAAAAGCACCACCATATCATTTAGAGTGAGCCCTTTGGCAGCATCTGATACGGCAAGAGTTGGTCCCGGCAAGCTTACCTCAGAGAAGTCCGAAACGAGCCCATCTCGCCTACCGGTAGGCACATTGTAGCTAGGTCCTCCGGCTAAGGCGACTGCGTCACGAGTTGCCAATGTTATTACATCTGCACATGAGACAGTTGAAGGACAAGTAGCCTCTATGATTTTCTTGGCCTCATCAATGAGTTCATACCCTCGTACAGTCAGGTTTGGACCGGCGTCTTTCTCCGATGATGTCCTCTTGGTAGAGTCTATCAGTATTGATGCATCACAACCCTGAAAACATTCACAAGAACTTGAATTTATTTGAACATAAACTTGACGTGCATTTCATTTTATCGTGGAAACTCACGACCAAAAAGGGTATAGAGTAAAATGGCAAGAAACCAAATGCATGTTTGTATGGTTATGATTTCGAACGTTGGAGACGTCTAACGATCAACTTACTCTGACAAAGCAGTCATGAAAATGCATTCGAAGCAGAGCAGCGGTTATTGAACGGTCGGTTCTAAACCTTTTTGCCACGACTTGTCGAATGATTGTTTCTGCTCTTGGACATGACTTTTGGTAGAAACCAACTCGAAGTTGAGCAGTGGAAAGGTGAAGGATACAAAAGAGAAAAAGAATCGCTAACTTCATTCTCATTTTGATCAAAAACCAACTGAATTTTATGAGAGCGGCGAAGAAGCCATTATCCACTAGGCTATACATAGAAGCAAAAAGACATGGGAAGAGGTCCTGAACGTGCAAAGGTCAAAGTTTTGATACGCGTATGGATATATAATGAGAAATGAGAATCAAGAATGAATATTTTGCGGATGTCAACTTTCATACAGCCAACTCGTGATTCACTAGACATGATTATCTATTACTCCTTGGATTTTAAAATATAATCTCTGTTTGCTCGTTTCATTATTCTCTAAATATTTGATTTTTTGTAAATTTTAAAAATTATTTATCTAAAATTATTCTTATCATAAATATAATTTTTAAATTTTTTATTAAATTAATAAAATAAGTTAAGAATTTAATACGAAAAATATTTTTATCTTCTTTTTACTTAATTTATATAAAAAAATTTTAAAATGTAAAAAGAGAGAGTAATAATTTTAGCAATAATGATGATCAATCAGTAACCAACTGTTACCACCAGCCTTTAAGTGGTTAAGGCTTTGACATCTGCTCTGATTCTGATTGTCGCTATTTGAAACGACAGAGACATCTTCATTGACCTTTTTATTCAGATTAAAGGGATAGTTTAGGAAATGCAATCAGTGGGATTGGCTAATAATTCGATTAGCAGGGAATAAAGGATAACAATTGTGGAAATTTCTAGGGTTTGGAGGTATGAACTGAATTAGAATCTCAGGAGGATGGCTAACTAACTGATACTTGAACAATGATGAATAAGCGTGAAGAATAAGAGAAGATTATAAGGAAAATTTCTTCGTTTTTCCTTTTTATGGTTACAAGATTATGAGGCGAGGGGTTATGATGCCAGTTGTCCATTGCCATGACATAATTTCCTATCGCGACTAGGAGCCCCATATTTCACAAAGCAACGGCAGCCTCAGGGAGTGTTGGAGTCCTCCGACAGGGGAAACTTGAGCTTCTGAATTAATACCAGCAATCCTCAGAAACAATTGTGTTTTAAGGATTTAAAAAATGAAAAGGCCCAAACACACGGTGCGAAATTCCACCTTTTCTCTTATTATAATTAAACTTTGCACCTCACACAAAATCAAAGTTTTTCAAAGAAGAAACCAATCCTGCTGATGAAGCGTCGTTTGAGGTCTTCCTTTGCTAGAACTCACCTCAAAAGATGGTCCCTTTGATCAGATGAGGCCCGAGCCGGCCAAGCCCTCCTAACTGGGGAGCCGTTTATTGTAGTAGAAAAATGCTAGAATTGCAAGAAATAAAAATCGCCCGTTCCAAAACTCAAAGGAATCAGTCATCTCTAACGAAACAAATGATGAAACTGGCTTTACTCGCCCAAGTTTAAGATTAGCTTTTCCTCCAGGCAATTACAGCCGTTAAAAGATAATTTTACTGCCGAGGCAAAGATGATAAGAATTTCATAAGAAATATCTACTGAACAGGATTCCAAATGATTAGATAGTCCACAATAATTGAAAATTTCTCTGATTCACCCTCTACTGGCGCATAACCTCTACAAATTTGGAACTAATCTGGATTAGGATCTAAAACACAATTCCCTGACTCAAAACTACATCTCAAATCTTTTGGGTGGGTCTCAGCAGCACCACCAATGGCTAAACCCTAGAAAGAAAATTTTTGAGAAGATAAAAAGAAAAAAAACAAAAATTCAAAAAAAAAAAGGTAAAACTTATTTCCTGATTTGTACTATATATGTTACAAATCCTCCTTCAAAGGATCGCTAACCTACCTGCTAAATCAAGTAAGGGATGGCCTGAACTTGACCAATAAAGCTCCCACATCAGTTGGAACCATTCAACGTCAAACTACCAGGTACGTACCTAATGCAATTACACTGTTTCAACTTAGCAAGAGCATTGTCTGGCTTCCCTTGCACAAGATCCAGATAAATTGCCGTAAGAATAATTTCTCGACTGTTGGGCATAATGGATAATGCTTGCGAAACAAATTGTCTGGCCTGCTCAAAATCACCTTGGGTCGCAGATAGGGTAGCTAGATTAGCATAAAGGGATCCACGAGCTTCTTCAGGTTTGAGGAACACAAAACCACGAGATTCATCAGGTCCTGATGAAGCATTAACAGGCACCGATGAACCATTTGCATCTTCAAAATCCACAATTTTCTCCACTCTCCACATTTCAAAGTCATCTTGCAAGTATGGGAACTCAACATTCTTGTCGCCAGCCAAATAAACAAACAAATGCTCTGCAGCTTCCTTTGGCCGATTTAGCAGGCATAAAGCCTCAGCTGCATACACATTGCCCAGAAAGGTATATATTCTGGAACAGTCAGGAAGCTTCAGAAGAGACCTAGCGGTCGACAAAGCCTTCAATGCATTTCCTAATTCTAACTCTACATATGCCGAATCAGCTAGAACGGCTTGTTTGATCATCTGATTCTCCTTTCTACATATCTCTTCATAATCAGAAATGGAATTCTGTAAAGATGCATTCTGGACATTTCCACCCTTCTGCTCCTTAATCTCCCCATTTGAATTGGCCTGAGCTGAGCCTACTGCTGCATTGGGTGCCTTGGGATCACCACCAGCAATATTCTTGTAGTTTGTGCTCTTGGCTGCCACAGCATCTCCTGATTCAATGCCTCCGGAGGTAGCACTTGTAACCAAACCAGATCTAGTATGTTTTGAGTACTTTGAATCAGAAACATCAAGCAAGTGCAATGCATTCAAAAGACATTGCCGAGCAAAGGATATTGACAAGTTAGCTTGTTTATCATCTCTAAAAGAAAATTCTTCTCTTTCAACAAAATCCAACAGTCCATTTTTTGAAACCCCATCTTGCAGTGCAAGCTGCCTCCATTTTCCCTTTCCAATAACATGAACTTTAATATCAGAGCCATCAGATACAGGAGAGGAGTCAAGAAGTCCTTTCTCCAATGCCATTAGACAACACTCCGCAATTCTAAGCCACAATAGAGGACTGTTATAGAAAATTACACTAGCCTTCTGGAAACAGTGAGCTGCCTGGAGTGGTTTCCCACAAGCCAAGTGTAGCACACCACAATTATATACTATCTGCAAAGACTTATCCTGCGACAGTGTTGCAAGCTTTAATGGCCTTTCCTTGCGCAGGGATGAGCTATTACTCAAAGCTCTTGAAAAGAATACATTTGAAGCATGAAACTTCCCAAGTCGATAGTAGATGCACCCAAGGTTGTTATGATATATGCTAGATATTCCCATTTCTGCTCGATTGCTCGATGCCATCAAAAGTTTGATAGCTTTCCGGTGGTTCCCACGAGCATATTCAAGCTGTGACTTCAAATAAAGTGCCATTGTATAATCTTTCCCACGGGCAACATTCATGGCCATCTTAACTTCACGCTTAGCTGCCTTGAGGTTCCTAGTGAGGAGCAGAAACCGAACCTTGTACAGATGCAACTTAAGCCTCAGATCGATGGTTGAGATAGAATGCTCAGCTTGTGTCCTAGTAAAATCATTAGAAGATTCAAGGCTAGATGATCTTGGCAGGTTCTCTCTAGTGATGTCCAGAGATGATAGTAATTGCAATGATTCATCTTCAAGTCCCTCTTCAGAAAGAGACCTGGATAAAGAACTTTCTAGTGCATTTGAATGAGGAGCTGTATCAAGGCCTGAAGAATCAGAAATCATAGCACTGCTGGGTAGTGAAGCAGATTTTGAGACAGCGTTGTGTTGATGTTGTGATGAGCTTCCATTATCAGCCTGATTGGTGAAGCTATTCATGCAAAATACTTTCTCTACATATGTTATCACATCCTGAACATGACGAAGAACCTGATTATTTTGGTGTAAGCGAGCATAAATCGGAAGAAAAGAACAGCTCATAGAAAAACACTCCAAACTCTAATCAAAAATAGAATTACTTTTGTATCAAATGCACATAAAACATCGTCATAGTGAACAAACAAGAGTGCAGGCTATGCACTGACATGCACACCACTAGTGTCATCACAGCTGTGAATAATATAAAGCAAAACCATATTAATATTCAAAAGCACACCTAAAAACCAGTGCAATAAAATAACAACCAGACACTCATTTGGCTCCCTCAAGCAACACAAATGGGTTCCCTTTTCCAGGTTCAGGTTTATTTTCCCTCTTCCATTTTTTCTTTTCCTACTTTCCTCCTTTTTTTTTTTTTTTTGGGGGGAGGGGGTGGTGAAGAAAAAACATTTGACTTGCCCAATTTATCAATGGATCATGCACACCCAAACCTCCACAGTTCACACCACAGCATTGCAAGCCAAGCACATAAGTAACAACTTACAAGTTTCAGCAGATCCACACTACCCAAGGCAGGGATAAAAGAATTTTTAAAAAGAAAAGAGAGATGATATAAAACCGCAATATGACCACGATAAGATCTACCTCAATCTAATTAATGAAACAGGAATGCCTGAGAAGACATTTGACCAAGTTCAACATATTGTCAAACAATACACCACCGGAATGGGGTGTGCTTGGATTGCAACTCAAAAGTGAGAAAAAAATCCACTTTTCAGTTTGGACCCCACTTGTACGCTCACAAACAATTCACTTTAATGCTTTCTAAGAAAAAAAATCTCAAAACTAAAACCCAATCCAAATACACTACTCAAATTGACTCTGAAATAGAAGTATAAAATCAAGATAGCACAACCATAATAGAAGAACAGTATGGGTTCTAATACGCCTCTTCTGAAAATCTTATTAAAATACATTATCTAAGAAGTTTTGATCAAATATGATATGATATGGTGTGTAAGAATGTACTCCCACTGCAAGTTTTGAAAGCAAACTTTAATTCCATGTCGCGAAGAATGCACCATAACCAGGCATCATATGTTCCCATATTTTTGAAGTACGCCATTCCAAAATGGATGACTTTATTTGACTTAGCAAAAAGCTTTAGAAGAGAATTTGAATGCATTAATACTTCTTCATTTTGCTCTCAAAATAGTGAACAGCACAAATGGAAAAGTTAATTTAAATAAATGAAACTGCCAATTGTACGCAATAAAAGCAACTAAACTTTCTATTATCACAAGAGGCACTTGTGTAGAGTGCAAGTGGAAAAATTGTCCATTTACATGAACACAAGTGATCTCATTTTATGGCATTCGTGATGGGGAGATGCATGGTCCATGAGAATCTCCATTAGTAAGAATATTAAGTGGGTGTTGTTTTCAAACAACCCGAAAAAGAAACAAAACCATCCATTTTGGATATCAAATTTCCAAACTCATTGCACCTTGTTACCTGGAAAATATTAGATCTCTAAATGAATCAAAGATAAAGGCAAAGCTTATTATAATATTGGTTACTCCTGTGTGTCCTCATATTTCATGGCACGAAAGTTCCAAATATGAAAAGGGAAATTTGTGTTGCGAGGTGCATAACATACAATAGGCAAAAGAGAGAATTATGGAAGGCCGGAGTACTAGGAAATATCATAAGGCAATGCATTTTCTTTGTTCTTTTAGGTGATATTTAGGATCAACACCAGCAGAAAGGATAAAAAAGGAAGAACAAAAAGAACCACTCGCAGAAGCCATGACATGCTTTGATGCCTTTGTTGGCTTTAGCTGACTAGAAGACAGACCCTAAAAAATCTTAAACGATATAAGGGTTGGAGGAGAGGACCGGAAATCACTCATTAGGACAAAATTGGCTTCCAATCCATCTTAACAGCCATCTGTTGGATTGATATCTTCTACAACATTAACATGCTAAGCTCAAACAATAAAGAACTACTCATCTAATCCTTCTCTTTTACTCGTATGATATTCTTGTATGCAGTACAATATACGGTTATTAACAGCAATGGATACAAATGGATCGAAACATGACCATCCAAAAGTGCAAGGAAAACCTCATAATTCTGTGGGGCCACTGTGAGACATCCCAAATTCAACATTTGTCCCAAAAAATGAAAAGGTCAATAGGGCATGAAACTCACAGCAGATCTAGAGACATGGTTTGAAAGTAACCCAACATCCAGCAGCAAAAGACTGATACGAAGAGCTGTCCCCTGCATGCATCACTGAGACATAAATACAACATACCCATATTCGTAAATCAGGAAATATCTTAGTTATATTTATTACCTCATCTATGGGTTCAATGTTCTGATACAAGGAGTCCAAAATCGAGAACGACTTTGCATATTCTTGGAGATGGAACCAGATTACTGCCTGAAAATAAACAATAATTCAGACTAACACTCAATTGCACAAAGAGATCATATAAAGGCTGTAGAAATGGATCTGATGCAGGAACTGACTGATACCAGTCAAGTGTGCATACCGTGTTGAACATTGTCACAGACGTATCAAATTCATCAATGCAAACAATTGGTGAACTACTTGTGGCAGAAAATTGTGCTGCACTCCCTTTGCTTCCAGCTGAAATTTTGCTTCCTGTGTTGCTAATGGCTTCTGTTTGTTCTTCAGATGCTCGAGCAAGTTCTTCAGATCGTTTCTAAAATCAAAAGCCCAAAAAGGGAAAATTAACAAGAAAAACCACAGATGTAACAACAAAAAAATAGAGATATACTTAAGAACATAGTCCCTGGAGCCTGAGTAGAGTCTCACAAGATAACAGTTTTCCCATCTATTACTAATATGTGCTTCACAAAAATTTTCCACTAATCAGACACAGCTGAAACTAGACAAATAGCTTTGGACAAAAATGCTTCACACACTTGGTATGCACCTCAATAGTATACCAGGAGACCAGAGAGCAAGAGAGGAGAAAATTTCATACTAGAGTTGTACATCCCATTTTAACTGCACATACTATAGTGCAACACAAAATTTATCACAAAACCTAGTAGAAAGATCCTAAAACCTTCTAGCCATCCATGTTAGTCATTCTCCCTCCCATTAACTGATCCGTCCATAATCTTAGCATTCTATCATTTTCCAATATTTTGGGGCCAAAAAAGAAGGAGGTGAAAGAAAAGGCATATGACCAATTGTCAGCAGAGAGAGCCACCAGAAGAATGTAACATGGATCTTGTAAAAATTAATCAAAGATGAGCACACTTATCTCGTTTCCAGTAAATAAAAATGAATGACAAATTATTTCAGGAAAAAGTGTGTAATGGTAAACCTACTAGAAACAAGGAGTCTATTCTCCACAAACCAAAGTAGAGAAACTTGGGTAAGGAAGGAGAACCTCCTTAGTGTCACGGTTCATCACTAGAAGAACCAGAGGAACTATTTATTTATAAGATAGTAAACGAAAAGCTTCATCAATGAGGAATATGTGAAGATTAATGCAATTGCGATTAGGGAGTGGATTAAGAGTTTTGGGAGTCCAAATGACTCTTAAATCTTAATTGAACTATACCAAACAAGGATGGTGTTCATGAAATCGTTCTCAATTTTGTTCATAAGAAATGCTTTAGTGTTCACATGCACAAAAGCTAGAGAATATGATGAAATTTTTACTATAAGAAAAGCAAAACCACATAAAAGAAAATTAATAGAATCAACCCACAAAACTGCCAGAGAGTAACATATAGGCTTCATCTCGAGCCTTGAGGAAAAACTGAAATTTTGACTCCCTAAAACTGTAAAATCACCTTAAGATGATCTTTAACAGATATCATTGACATGGAAGGTCCAAAGTCCACCCAGTTACCAATTGAAGACATCCCATATTGAAAAATATTTGACGGGGCAGGTGGAATGTCATGCATAAGTAGCACAAGGACAGTAGAACAAACAAGCTACCTTAAAAATAATTTTAAAAAGCCTAATCTTCAGATGCAGGGGGATATAAAAAACAAAGAAAACCAGAGTATCACTAAATATAGTATGCATAAAATACTCTTCTACATCATTAGGATGTTCAGCTCCTGCAATCTGGCATTTAAATAACCTCAAACTATAAACAGCAAAACAAAAAAAAAATTCCCTTCATCTCTACACTGATAAAGTAATTCTTTTCAAAACCATCACAGTTTCCAGCTAGTTGAGAGAAGAGAGTGAAACCAAATCATCAGTGAAAAGAAAAGAAGAGAAAATGGGGTTAGTTAATGAAGAGAAATGGAGAGATATATGTAATGGTAAGTTCATTTACAAGTGTATCATTTGAAAGATAGAAAAGTTCTTTTTTTTTTTTTTTGTTTAAAGATTTGTGGGAAAACATAGTACTAAACAAAGGTACAGTGGGTTTATCTCCATGTTTCCAGTCTCCACATTCGGAGACAAAACGCATTGGACTTTTGCGGCCCAAATATCATTTTCCCCTCTCATTAACTAAAAACCCCAAAGTAAAGGAAGCCCTATCTTTGCCTTTAAAATCTTTTCTTATCTCTCCAAATCTTTACAACCCCAAACTAAAACTAGTTCTTCAGGTTCTATAGTGAGCTACCTGTTGCTCTTCCCAATGAGACAAAGCAAAAGAGAAAGGAAAATTTTCCTAATTTAATGGTGTGCATGAAAGCTAAGCTAAAGCATGTAAACAATGAAACAAGGACCAGAAACTTAAATATGGCATTGAAGTCCAACCTTAAGACAGTCAAATAGCAATGTTAGCACACTGCAGAGATTTCAATCATTCACTTCAATTTTACACGGTCTTAAAATTAACTTATCAATAAATTAGCGAGCATTGTTTCAGATATAAACATCCTTTCTAGAAACAATTTTACATTTTGCAGCATTTTTTACGAAGAGCATGCACATATTGCGTGGACCTTCCTTGAAACATTGTTCAGCCTCCAGCTTAAAGTAATAAGACTCAAGACACTGAAACAAATATTTACAAAAGACAACTGCAACAACACGGATGTAGAATTAAAATTAAGCAAAATATTTGTTCATCTTAACCATATTAAACCAAGCACACCTACAAGTGCACATATCGATTTGGCCTAAAAATAGACTACAAGAAGAGACAAAATAATTTTTTGTCATGTGAAAGCACCTTAAAGGCACCAAACCACCATGGATAGACATACCTTAACATTATTGAGTACTTCAAGAAGCCTTCTAGGATCTGGACAGCCATCTTGAAAGTTCTCCGCTATGGCAATGTTGTGAAGAATCTAAAAAAGTGGGAGAATAGATAAGGCAAAACAGAAAACACCATGAGATCAAAAAGCCAAGACAGAAGGAAATGATATAACTTGCAGTAGACATATCATTTTAATGATTGTGAACAAGCCACCTAGTGAACAGAATTTTTATCAAAACATATCCACCTCTTTGCTGAACTAAGGCAAAATGTTGTATAACCAATTCTAAAAGATCTAATCAAGCATTAACACATAGAGTCAACCCAAACTTTAATCATAAAAGCAACTATACTGAATTCATTAAATTATTTCAAGAGACATAAAGAATGATAACTAACAAAATAACAAACTTCCAGAAATTTAACAAAGAATAAGAAGGAACCAAATCAAGCAGCCAGGGAAAAAAGGCTAGTTCTGGGATTCCTTCACCAGTTTAGACCGACTTAAGCAACTATTTTGGACCTAACACTTAGTTTGGTTCACAGTGGAGAAGGTGGATGGGGAAGGGAAGGGAAAGGGATACCTTTACTTCCACTAGGAAAGTAAATATAACTTACTTTCATCTTCTTTTGCAGGGATCATAGGGAAGTAAATCTCTAATCCATTCCTTCTGAAACCAGCCACTTGGCTGACATGGACCAGGTTTCCCTCCCAATCTGCATCCAACCCTCTATGTCCCAAAGCAAATGACACATTTGCCTCATTTAACTCCAGATCCACATACCCTCTCCTTTTCTTCCCTCTTTTCATCCCAACCTAACTAGGTGTTAAGCTCCAGTTTCTATCTTCTTCTCCTTATAAAACTCAGCCCACTCGACAAGTTGACAAGATAAAACAGCTAAAGCATCTTATTGAAGGAACACCAGGATTTGCATATATGAAGTAAAAGCAATCATGCAAAACATCAAAGAAATCAAGCACCAGGACATAGAAACGATAAGGTTCAATCGGCTTACAAGCAGATCAAGTAACAGATTGTAATTGAAGAAATTTTTCTCTAAGATGGGAAAAACTCCAAACCCTCTCTACTCTCACAGAAGGTGGTGTAACGAACGACGACTACACTGCTCTAACAGCATATTACAACAGTAGTCCACAGGGCACATGAAGCTGTAATATGATTGTGACAGTTGACTCTACAGGACTAACAGACAAAAAGCAAATGAGATACAGCCAAAATATCCAGAGGACAAATCCACACCTACCAGCCCATGACAGCAGCAAAATATATAAAGCTCATTATCATCAGCCAGACAACAAATTGTATCAGCCTACTGGCCCATGACAGTACTTACCCCATGTGGGCCAGGAGAGCTAACAAGCATCACACTCTATACTAGAAACATAACAAAAGGTACAGATCATCAAGCATCATATCACCAAGAGAGTTGTCTCTCTCATATTACGGAGAAACAGAAAGCATACGGAGACAACCAGAAATGAAAAGATCACCACCTCAAGGGCAAGACATATCTAGTACTTTGGCCTCAAGGGCAAGATATATCAAGTACTTTGGTGGCCTACTACAGTGGTTAGTCAGTAAAGTGAAACAGCAAAGAGCAACACAGGAGTACTTCAGAGCACCAAGAAAATAAAAATCCTGTGAATCCCAACTAGAACAACAGAAAGAAATATTATTAACTCTTTCTTGGAGAAGTAATTCAATAGAAACTTTACTTTTTTCTTTTTGGCTGCAAGGGGGAGGGGGGGATTTGGGGGAGAGACCAGCACTGTGTGTTTCAGAATAGTTCCTCAATATGCATACTATTTCCACAACCTTTTCAAAAACCATGTGAACAACCTTTTCATGGACCTTGAAAACAGTTCCAACAAAAAACCTTTGAAACCAACAACTCCATTCCAACTAATATATCCATTTAACGTCAACTGAACAGATCTCCCAAGTTTCAATTGTTCATCAGAACTTATCGTCGCAAGTTCCCAGTTGCTCACAAGTCAATGTTTCAGCTGTAGCTTCCACAAACATTATAATGCCACAAGATTAGACTAACCTTAGACCTTGTGCTATGGTCAATGAAAGGGAAACAAATTAGACTTCAGAAATTGCCTCCGCCGAAAATCCAACAAAAAACTAGTTAAGCAACAACTTCACCAACAATCGAAAAAACACTAAATTTCAGCTTCTTGCATCAAGAAATCACAATCAAACGAAACTATATGACGAGAAAATTCAAAAATCACTCAAGATTGTGCAATTCTTTCTTTTCTTCGTGCATTAACTAAACCCTTTTATATAAATTAACTTCAATCAGACTTCTGTGGATCTATCACTCATCAAATAACATAAAATACAAAAATATTAAACTTCCAACTTAATAAATTAAAAAATTCTTCAGAAACAGTTAGAAATGAACACGATTGAAAACAAGAGAAAAAGTCAATTAACCTTTGGATCGTCCTCTTTCTTTTGCAAAAGCTGATTCAACACATTGATACACTCCACAAAGTTCCCCGACTGGAACAAAAGCGCGGCTTCCTTGGCAAGCCCTGCGGCAACTGAGATAGCTGCGTCATTCTCCACAGGAATGGGCGGCGAAGCCAACGGTGGTGCTGAAGGCGACAAAGCAGACTCTCTGCTGCTGTTATTGTTTATGCCGCTACTTCCGTTGTTATTATTGCTCGCAACGGCCACCGACGAAGAAGACGGCGATGACGCAGAAGAATCCATTTCAAACTTGCAGATCGATCCAAAGGCAGAAAAATCTGAACCAGTCGAAATGCAACGCACCTAATCAAAAAAACCCTAGCTTTTCCAACTCAAAACCCTGAGTCTCTATCGTCCCCGTTTGATTTTCCACATTTCAATCTAAATTTATAGAGATTGATATACAAAACCCTAGAATTTCAAATACCGACACTAAATAGATATGTATATGTATATACACGCTGTGTATATATATTCGCGAATGTATCGATGGAGACGCTTTGGCTTGTAAAGAGCAGGGGGGATTTTACGCAGTGCGGAGAATACGGATAAAGAGAGAGAGAGACAACGGAGGGTGTTGCTTTTAGGACTCAGCTCTATTATAAAGTTCAGTTTTTTAGGGAGTGCTTAGTGAGATTGGGGGCAATCTTCTTGTTACTCTTGAGAGTCACGGTAGTACTCAGAAGGAGTGGTACCAGGCTGATGGGATTTTCGGTAAACACCGTTCGATAGATCTCTGGCTTCAGGGGAAACAATCGGACGGTGGATGAGCTATATGGTTGGAGCTGGTGCTGTACTTTTCATCTTCATTTTTCTATTTTTTGCTTGTTCTATTTATTGATGTTTTTCTTTATTGTCTTTTTGGATTCTATGTTTGAGTTGGGAGTGAAATTCAGAGAAATTGGTTACCATACGAAAATGGACCTTAATTTTGGTGAATTTTTACCTTCTATGTATAGGATTTTTGATGAATTTTTTAATAGGATTTTTAATGACTTTTAGACAAAAATTACTATATTTATCCCCGAACTTTGTCTTTCGACCAATTTGATCACTCCTGAATATTTTTTACTTTGAACCTTTATGCTTTTGACCATTCTGATAATCCTTTTGGTCATTGAAAGTGTCTTGAGTTGCTTTTTTTGCTCCTCCTACCAGCAAGCTTTGGGCATTGGTGCTGACACAGGCATTGGATGGGATGGTGCAAAGTGCAATGGCTAGTTTCACATTAGGGTTTTCATTATAATTTCGATTCGATTTTCAATTTAATTTTTAAAAAAATTATAAAATCAAATTAAAATTAAATTTTCAGAAAGTCGAACCGAAATATTTGATTTTGGTTCGATTGAAAATCGAAATTTAAAAAAAGATGAAAAAGAACGAATTATGATAATGAGTTCTTGAGGTATTTTAATACAAGAATGCATTATCAAAATGGATTCATATATAATTATTTTAAAATTTTAATTTTTCGATCTAAAAACAAAAATTAAAAATCGAACCAATTTTTGTTGCAATCTGAAAAACCGAACCGAACCCGAAATGTGTATTTCGATTTGGTTTAGTTCTATTTTTCATATTACATCAAATAATGAATAGGCCTGTCAATTGGGCTCTACGAGCCGAGCCGACCTAAGCTCGGGCTCAGCCCGAGTAACATCATATTGAGCCCGAGCTCGGGCTCAGCCCGAACGGGCTCACAAATATTGAGCCCGAGCTCGGCTCTTATGAGCTTGGGCCGAGCTCGAGCTGAGCCCGAAATATGCATATTCATTTTTTATTGTTCTCACAAATTATCCTCTCACTACAAATTATGATTGCCTTCACAAATTAATGTCTTAATACTTGTCTAACAATGACTTTCAACTAATTTGCATATATTATTAAACAATATCTCTAAAAACTAAGCAAACGTCTATCTGAAAATCAACAAAAACAAACTACCATAGCAAATAAAGTATTGTAACAATATCTCAACCACATTAAATTCCAACTAAGACAAATCAACAAAAGTGGAGCACCAAACTACCAGAGTCTGAGAATTTATTGATCAAGAACCCTTCAAATTGATATTTAAACAGAGATATATAATGCATTAAAATCTAATAATCTGGTATGTCGTGCTTCAATATGAAGTAACCGGAAAAGAGAAAGAATGATCCTATAACTCCGAAAATCAGTGAATTTCTAACTATGAAACCAGGCACCAAAGCACTAAAACACACCACCACTGTGTTTGCTGTATAGAGAATCAACCAAATTTGCAGCATACACCACTGAGTTTGCTGTATAGTAAGCAGTTTAATATTTTGAATGCATATTAAGTTATTAATACACAAAAAACAATCTTCTAATGTGCCCTAATAATAAATATTGATTTTTTAAAAAGATATTGGGCTAATACTAAAGTTTACTAATCACTTTACTAATCACCTTATAAGTTATATAATATAAGTATTAACCATTAAGTAATTGATAATTTTTTCTCTTCTCTTTCTAAATTTATGTTGAGAATTGAAAAAAATTATATTTTGTGAAATTAGTTAAATATATTAATTACGAAAGTGAATATGTAGAATATATTATTTTATAAAACTAAATATTTACTTTGGAATATTCTAAATTACAAGTGCAAAAATCAATTGGAAGATTATGCTAAGATCTTATTTTCTTCTTTCATATGATTTATATTTCTCGTGTTAGTAAAGGTAATAATATTCATACCTACGTATTTACTGTGTTAATACTTAATATCCTTAGAATTATGATAAGCTCAATAAGTAGTTACAATCTCATAAATAGACTCTATGATTGAATAACATGCATATTGTTGCCAAATCTGCTAAGAATTAAAACTATTAAACCACATTGCTTTTCTAAAAATATAATTTTAAAGTGTTGGAAGTGAAAAACTTTACACACTAAATTTTTTTTTGAAAGTGAAATATAAACAAATTTATTTATATCAAAACACATAAAATTTTAATCTATATAGTTATGATGACATTAATATGGTATTATACACAAAAAAATTTCTATTATATCAAGAAATTATAATATATAATTATAAATTATTATTAGATATATGATCGGGCTGAGCTTATAACGAGTCGAGCTTAGCTAAGCTTTGAGCTCGGCTGATTCACAAACGAGCTGAAAATTGAGGCTCTAGCCCTAGCTCAACTTTAGCTCGAAAAAAAGTTCACCATCAAAAACGAGTAGAGTCGAGTCGAGCTCAAGCTAGTCTGACCAATTGATGATCCTAATAATGAACAATCTTATTTCACATGCTACTTTGCAAGTTTATAAGGAAAGTTTTATTAGATGCAATTGAATATAATTTAAATTTAAAATTTTTTATTTAAATTTTTTTAAAAATAATGTTTTATAATATAATAAGTGAATCTCAAATTAAAAATTTTACAACTAAAGTCAATCAAAATACACCAAAGAATATGACTTAACAAATTGGAGGATAAACAATCTTACTTCTATTTTTGACTCACTCTTAGTTCACGTGCATATATCAGGTAGATACTGGCCAAAAATCACTGCTGTATTAGTAGGAAGGATCAAAAAGTCAAACCGAAAAATTTTTAAGAACCAAATAGATAAAAATATCCGTTGAGGAACAAAATATTATCTTTTTTTCAGGGAAAAGGAGCAAAATGGTTAAAGAACAAAAACTTCAGAGATCAAACAATATTCGAGAGACCAAAATTTATTTTTAAAAAAATCAAGGAACAAAAAGGTTGAAAACTTCTGCCACATTCCCAAACAGTTGGATTTACTTGTTAAAAAAAAACTTCAAGACGAAAATGAAAAATTTTTCATTTATTTTGTAAGCTTGATTTGGACTTGAAAGAAATCAAATATCCTTCAGCCCTTCTTTAATTAGGGTTATTAATTTATTAGCTATGAATTTTAGAAAATAAAAGCAAATTTACTTGAAAATATAAAAATAAACAATAATAATATTACATCTATTTGCCAATTTTTTCCTCAAAAAAATAGTACATCTATTTGCAACAAAATGTATACTCCCTCTATTCATAATCTAATGTCCACTTTTTTATTCACTTTATACAGGAAAATTAATATTTAATTTTAGACGGAATACATTTTATATAGTACTATAAATATGTCAATGAAAAGAAATAAAAGATAAATAAATATTATCATATTCCAAGCCGCTACTTTATAAGTATGCCTTCCACTTGTTGTTTAACTAATTTTTTTTACCAATTTCATGGCAAAATTCGACCAAAAATGCCACATTCACTGTACATAATGACAGTTATACTCCTGATAAGTCACTCATGTGCAAATAGGTGTACTATTTTTGTCAAGTTCTATTATCAGGAGGGGTAGAGTAGAACAAAAAGAGGTATATGATAACAGTTAGTGATAAGAAAATATAAAAATAAAGTTTAATAGCAAAAATTGAGTGGTCTTTGGAGCCAAAATCTTTTTTTTTTAAAAAAAAGACTTGCAATTTTAGCCTTCAAATATTTTGATTTCAGAAACTCTACGTCAATTTGTGAGGAACTCTCGATTTTATCCTCAAAATGATACTTTTTTAAAAAAACCATCTTTTTAATTTACCATTCAAACATTAAAACAACCTCATTTTAAAATCTTATCAATGTTACTCTTTGATTATAATTATAACATTTATAAGATTAGAATTAAAGTTTTGTAAGATAAGAATATGGTTGTAAAAAGCTTCGTATTGGAAGGTAATTTTGATAAATCTATAAAATGTTAGTCTATCTTTCTGAATTTTTAACTAATAAAAGATGAGCAAAATTCCACTTCACCAGCATGTAATGCCAGTACATATGATGAGTATAAGAAAGAATAATAAAGCAATTATAAGATATTAAAATTATACACAAAGAAAATAAACTATATTGAATTCCAACATGTTGCGTCAATTATAGATTCAAATTTCAATCTGATCTCTTACAATATGGGCTTGTCTCAAAAGGTCCACAAAGACTCTGAACCCATTATGTGTAAGAGAAAAAGAAAATTTTTTATTATTTAATTATTTATTTTTACTCTTTAAAAAATAGAATATATTTGCAATAAAATTATTATAAAAGTTAAAATTCCTCTCTCTTTACTTGTCTCTCTCCATTCTTAAAAAATAAACAATATAAAAATAAAAATATATTAGTATTTATTATTAAAAACTCAAAAAAATCTAAAATAAAAATATTTTCAGGTCATTGCTCAAATTTTTTTCCAAAAGAATCGTGTTCTTGATTCATCACAAAGAAGCCATAATGTTAATGTACTTTACAAAATCACTTGATAAAAAGATAAAAACAAAAAATAAAACAAAAGCTATCGACTATTACATTTCATATCTAATGTATTGCAAAGTTATGCATATTCTGGTGCGGAATGTTTTAATAGACAATTAAATACTTTAATCCTTAAAACTTAGCAAATAAAGAATCAAATTATATAGTAATAGATATTGATCAAATTGGTGTAATAGATACAAAGAACTAAACAAATAAATATTCCTGAACTCATCTCCTCAAATAAACAAAAAAAAAAGTTTAAATCTTTAAAACTTATCAAAGAAAACAAAAACTCAATAATTTTCTATTAAAAATAAAAATATAAAATATATTATATCATTCGATTAAAACAAAAACGAAAATGCATGAAAGATGTAAAAATGAAAAATATCAATGCTGTTAAAAATAAAACTAAAAAGTAAAAGAAGCTTACAAAAGGGAAGGGGGCAAAGGAATAACTACATATAAAAGTTATATATAACTTGCAGACTTATTGATAATAAAAAAATTCAAAAAGTTTCAAAAAATATATGTTATTCCCAATGATGATTACACTGACTCATATTGAAGAAGAAAAATATAAATTAAAAATTAAGAAAAAATTGCATGCCTCTCATTTTGCATGATTTAACTAAAAAAGCATCTAAGATATATTTTAAAATTTTAAAAATAATAAAGCTAAAATATTTATTTGAATGAAAAATTAAAATATCATAAATATGTCTGATGTCTATAACATGTATAACACATATATTTCCCTCCGTTTTAAAGGAAGAAGCATATGACAGTCTTTCCATTCTGGCTTCTATCCCAAAAAATTCTCAACAAAAAAAATCTCTAAAAATAAATAAATTTATATGCATCTCACTGTACACAAAGAAGTTCTCAACAAATTAAAAGAAAAGAAATATTTTTTAAAAATAATTAATTCATAAACATCTTTTGAATAATAAGAGATGCATTGAGCATTAATAAGCTTCTCAAGAAAAGAAAAATAAAATCAAATATATAATACTATTTATCAAATTCATATGTAAAACATTAAAGTGAAAGAGAAAAGGAAGAGAATAAGAGCAACGTGTATCAAAAAAGGAATTGAAAAAATTACCTTTTTAAAAAAAATACTTTAATCAAAGAAAAATAAGAATATTTGACGATAAAAAACTTTATGAAGAAAAGTTTGTAGAGAAAGTAGCAGGAGGTGAAGTTATGTGGAGATAGTAAAAAGTTATTAAGAATTTGATTTAAATTAAAAAGATTTATTTAAGATAAAATAAAGTATTTATATTATTTTATTATAAAAAATTTATTAGCCAATGACAACTCTTCTAACTAATAAAAATTTAAAATTCTAGAAATTAGAATTGGAGATTTGAGAGTTTTGGAGGAAGATAGAGAATAAAAGTATTTTGGTAATATATATATACTAGAGTAAAAGCTCGTGCTATGCACGGATATTAAAATTTTTAGTTCTAATAACAATTACTAAAATGTATTTTAAAACAATAACAACTATGAAGCAAATTTATGTGTTTAATAAAAAAATATTTACTTATAGGTAATTGTAAGTAATAGTATGAAGAAGCTATAAAAATAACTATACATACCTATTATTATGTATATTTAAAAACAACAATAAGCTCACAACCTATTTCTTTGTCATTATAAATAAATAAATAAATAATTAAGAAACACCCCAACCTACCTGCATGAAAGATGAAATGATTAAATTTTAAATATTAATTTATGAAGTTACTTACAAAAATAAGAAATAAAAGAAATTAAATACTTAAACAATTATGAGCTCTTTGAAGAAGAAAGAAAAAACTTGAAACCGCCTGATGAAGGTACATATACGAAGGGTGAAATAATTAAGAGTTTAAATACTAATTTATTAAGTTATTTATAAAAATCATAAAGAAAAGAAATTAAATATTTAAAAATTATTATAATATTAAAATGTTTCTAAAATAAACTAATTATACTTTAACCACAAAATGTTCATAAAATATTATCATGATCAAATCTTTAAGAGAAAAAACTATTGTAATATTTAGTTCAATTTCTTTTCTATACTACTCCCTCCATCCAAAATTGAATGATTACAACACAAACTATTTATTTTATTAAGCGAAAAAAATTTATCAAATACAATAGCATAAACTATTCATTTTATATAAAATTTTTGATATCATTTTATTAAAAACCCTAAAAAAGAGATTAATGATTCATAAAGTAATAATTTTATGTTAATATGTCACACTTATTTATCTTTTTTTTTTTTTGCTGAATCTTATCAAACTCTTTTGTGTTTTCCAACCTATCCCCTCAAAGAAAAAAATTCAAAATTAAAAAACATTAATATTAAAACTTCAAAGTAAGCTTATTTTAATTGTGATGTTCATACACTAATTCTTAAAAAAAGTCTTCGCTAAAAAAATGTAATATATTTGCAACAAAATAATTATGAGTATTAAAATCTCTCTCCCCTTCCTTGTCTCTCTTCACTCTTAAAAAATAAATAACTTACAAAATAAATATATTAGCATTTTATATTAAAAATCTCAAAGAAATATTTTTTTCCAAATAAATAGTATTTTTGATCTATCAAAAAAAATTATAATATTATTATACTTATTATACTTTACAAAATTCATTTCTTTCTTTTAATCCACTCTATGAAAAGACCAAAAAAAAAAGAAAAAAACTCAAATATTGTTGACTATTATATTTCATGTCTAATGTACTGCAAAGTTATACATGTTTGAATAAGAATGTTTTAATAGGCTATTAGACCTTTTTGTCCTTAAATTTTAGCATATGAAGGATCAAATTAGAGTAATAGATACCAAGGGCTAATTGATAGATAAATACTTCTAAAATCATCCCCTAAAAAAAGGCTTTGTAATCAAAATGAAATTGTTAAAATATATAAATCTTCAAAACCTATCAAAGAAAACAAAAAATTATTAATTTTCTATTAAAAGAATTAAAAATATATATTAGTGTACATAATCTAATTAAAATAAAAAAGGCATGAAATATGTAAAAAGAGAAAACATGAATAACACAAATTAGGAAATTTAATAGGTGAAGTGGGGGCTAAGAATTGGAAATTTTAAATTTAAAAGTTTAAACTCAAACCAATAATAACTTTTCTATCTAGTAAAAAAATTAATTATAAAAAATAAGAATGAAAATTTTAAGGCTTTTAGAATATGAGAGAAAGTAAAAGTGTTGTATTAATATATATGTGTATATATGTATAGATATATGTTTGAATAATTCAATTTTTTCTGAATAAGTATAAGTTTTCTATAAGTCCTTTTACAAACAAAAATTAGTTATTTTTAATTAAATACTTAAAAATTAGTTATAAAAGATCTAACAGGATCTTGTCAAGAAAAATAATTACTAGGATCTTTTTTTCTTGCAATAAGTAACTAATTAACTAAATTTCACTCCGAATTTATTTCTAGCGCGTACCGGTAGTTTTACACATCATCTCTATTTCTTCTTCTTTTTCTTTTTTAAAATTGCGAGATTTGACGATTCAATCTACACATCCTCTCTTCAACCCAAAAGAAGAGAAAATCGAGAATGTACCTTTTCTTATGGTTCCAAGTAATGGATCGTCCAAGGTAAAAGGACAGCATTTATAGCAGTTCTTCGAAACCTAATTTTCTAACTTACTAGTCAATATTCTCTTGTTAAAATATCCTTGCGATGGCTATACAAAGTTTAAGATATATTTCCAAATTCTAGAGCTTGGATATTTGAGGGCGATTTACGATTTATTGCGATCTCCCAACCAAAAGATAACGACAGGATGGAAAATTAAGGGGGCGAAAAAAAGTTATATATAGATACTTATAGTGTGATTAGATAAAATTTAATTTTAAAATTTTATTTTAAATTTTATAAAATTTAAATTATTTATGAAAGAAGATGTGAGTCATATACTAAAATTTTAAATTTAATTTCAGAACCAGATGATGATGTCGAATCACACCCTTTATCTTGCATCTATTATTATCAATAATGCGAAGCTACTAATATCACTACAGAGATGATATAACATGCTGATGTAAAATTATTAGTGATAAAATAGTTGCTTATTAGGTTAAAGATACTTTTGAAATAACAAGTATCACATTCCGTCTTCCTAATATATATACAAGGAAAATAAATAAAAGAATTACGATAGTGTATTGCAGCTTACAACTAGAAACAATCACCAGCCTTGCTACTGACACATGAGAAGAATTTACAATAATTAACACACTCTTCTTAACATCTCTAAAATGGAATCTGCATCTCTAATCTCCTGGCTTTCCTCTTGTGATTCTTCATTCCTTTGAGAGAAATCAACACTAGTATAAGTCCGGATCCCTGGACCGTGGCCATTGCAATCCCTCGAACGCCCTTGCTGTGCTCGTCTTACTTCTCTTTGATGCTCAGTTAGCATGGGACTTTTTCTCTTTGAACTCAAATGCACATTGTCATATCCCTGGGAATCTTTCTTTGCATCTTTCACAAGTTCAACTCTTTTTGAACAACCAGTCAATTTTGCACTCGCTGTATATCTCTGAGGAGCTGCAGTACTCCTTTTGGAGATGTTTATTTTGCCATATCTTGACAGCTTGTCTAAGAGTGGTAGGAAGGTTTGAGGATATTCTAGGTGCAGCTGGTTGCCATAAACAGAGTTCCTAAACCTAATGGTGGGTTCAGAGATGCTGATGTTTTGGTGATCCAGAGTTTTCTCAAGAAGAGAGCCATGAAACTCAAGGGACTGAGAATCAAATTTAATTGGTGGATGACTCCTCTGCAAACTATTCAGAATTTTGCTCCATAAAAGCCCAAGTTGATTATTGATCTCTTTGTCATGTACTTGAACAAGTGACAGCCACTTGAGTAGTGAATCTTTCATAATCTGGGATATAGCATACAGAAGAAAATCTTTTATGAAAAGATTGTCTCAGGAGAAAATCAAATAAATGGATTTCACATGCAGCCAAAATATTAGTCATTTCATGTTACTTCGCCTCTCTAGGTTTCAGGCATTGAAGAGATAGAAAAGGAACTCGAGTATGGCCTTTCTACTTCAAAAAACTCTTAGGTAATAACAAAAGAAAAAAAAAGGATGTGGAAAATGAAAGATAGCTCGGCCATTACGCCGAGCTCAAAAGGAACAAGCAATATAAATGTTAATTGTCTTAATATCTCGCAACAAGTTTTAACACTTCAAATTTGCTGAAGAGCAGAATATGCAAGGAAGGATAAAGTAACAAACACAAACCTGAATTAATGTAAAAATATCTTCCTTGAAGCAAAGGCAGTCTACGTAGTTGATCAATTGTGAGAATATCCTGAAAACTTCACTCCAGTCAGAAACAAATGTTACATTAACCGCAGAGAAGTAACAAGTGTCGAAATAGCATCTTCAGTCACCTTGATATTATCATGTGGAACATTGGTGCAATGGTTTCTCTTGTGCTAGCTAGATCCATGAACCTGCCACATGAAATGATACAACCAACAACTATCAGTTGAAAGATTTAGGCATGCCTGAGAATATGAAATCTGCACTTCTCGTAGCTTTTATTTGTCAATGAAGCAGTATTATAAAAGCGTTCCACCCTCTTTCAGATATTTTTTGAAAAATGGCACCGCAATTGAAGTTTTAATAGAAATGTTAATTAAAGTTGACAATGTTTCCAAGTTATTTTCATTCTTCATTTCGAAGCAATAAAATGCAAGAGCAATAGGCTCCATCAAGTTTCCCCTATTTATCCAATACCAGCACTATTATTCGCACTGTGCTTTCATGAGAGAGTAGTTTCCGCATACCTGGCAGCCAATCTCAACGAATTCTTCACATTGTCAGATGTGCATTTGTCACCATTGTTCATTTTGCTACCTTTGATACATACTCTAGAAATTAGCTGCTCTAGAACACAACTAACAGCATTTCCACTCAGTAAAATGATAACAGTGATCTGATTCTGGTCCCCTTGATGAATCTCAGTTCCAGTGTCAACTGTGACACATGTATCCTCTAAGTGCCCATTCAATAGGGAAGACAGATCTTCAGTGAGGATCCTTTCAGGGGAATCCTGTAGTTGCAAAGCATGACTAACAGAATTGTAGAGAGCTGTCCACTGTTCAATAATACCCAGAAGCTCATGCTGTATTTGAGGATGAAAGCATACAGCAAAAGGGTAGGCAAGGAAATGCACTGCTGCGCAACAACCATATTTGTTTGTTTCCTTGTTGAACAATAACAGATCGTTTTTACCAGTGGCATCTATGTACTCTTTAAGACAATTTGCTAGAATTTTCCATATTCCCAAACCAGTAAAGGCCTGGTAATAGAGTAAACCAACAAAGATACAAAGTATCTCTAATGGATCATACAAAGAAAATAGTAACTGTACATTTGAGGACATCCTGTCTGATACAGAGTTACAATCAGCAGCTCTAGAGGCTAACTGCACAGCCACTGAGAAATAGAGTACAGTCAGATACACTGCAGGAGAAACCATATCCATATATGAGAGAAACCTGATATCTGATTCAAATGAAGATCTAAATTTACCAACTGGTTCCAACTTATCAAGACACTTAAGGTCCAATGGCAACTTGTAAAGAGGGGACTCTAATATTGAGGATTCTATTTCCTCAGTAACCAGCTGCAAAAGCTCAAGGGAAGCAAGGCACAAATCAACAAGACTACCATCTCCTGATGTTGCATTTTCACATAACTCTTTCAAAAACCTTAAAACTCCAGTCAAACATAGCATAACCTCATCATAAGTTGTGGAAGTGCCTTTTATGACAGTTTGAACAGCTCTTAAAGAGATCTGAATGACCTAAATGCAGTATCCTGTGCCAACCTTCTAAACTCAAGGGAGACAGTGGCATTTAATCCTTGGCTGAGGACAATATTAATCATCTTAGTAAAGAACTCAAGATCACTTAGATGCCAAGGTGACCATTTAATGGGGAAATTCCTCCACGGGCATTTTATGGATTCCACAGCCCCAACCACTGAGCTTTCATCAGATATTTTACCCATCTCCATGATTCTGGATGAAGCAAAAGCATCTAGCAGATCCAGGCAGAGATTCCATGACCATACAGTTCTATTATCAGGTCCAACTTCGAAGACAATATGGAAGATAGGCTCCCAAACAAACTTTATTACCAGGTGACAGCTGATATAAGTATCAAGTTTGTGCAGCAGATAAGACCATGTATTCAGGCAGGCAACATGGACAGATATATCACATTTACTTGACATAATTCCTATCAGGGGTGTCATTATAAGCTTCATTACTTTTGAAAATTTATCTGCTTCGGTCCGGTTATTATTTACTTCAGATATTTTTATTTGTTCTGTACCATGCTTTGAAACTGCAACTCTATCAGAAGCTTGAGCTGGAGGCAGAATAAACACATCAACCAAACTTTCCCAAGCAACCTGCCAAATGGAGGCGAGTGTTACTTCAACATGGTATTCCTTGGGCCATCAAAATCAAATAGTAAGGTTGGTTGATGCATCTCAAATTTATGCCAAAGGTAACTATGCTATTGAAAACAAGCTCATATTTTTAAATAAGAAGCCAAGGTAAGACAAATCAGTGATGCAGAGGGCCGATTTGCCATATCTTAGACTACCTAATATATGATTCACCAAAAGAAAAAAAAAAAGATTACCAAATATATGGCAATGTATGATCATGGAGATACATTTAGGCTACTAACTTCTTTGATAACAATCGTCCAATAAGGTTTTCACAGATTGTTTTCTGTTAAGTTGACTGTGCATTTTTTCTTTAGTGCTAAAATAATAGGCATATAGAATCAGGTAAGAACTACCAGTGAAGCAATCTGAACTTGTGGATCAAGATCTGCAAATGTCAGCTCAGGGAATTTCAGCATATCATTGAGTAGGTGCTTATATTTCATTGCAAAAGGCCCAAGAAAGCAAATATACCATCCCCATGCTTGCATAGCCTGGATCTTTATGCCATGGTTTAGCAGATCATTAATGGCTGAAAGCAACTTTTTCTTCAAATCGAAAAAAACTGCCTGCTAATAAATAATCAAAATATGTATTTTGTCAGAAGCATCATCATATTGTAGTGTATGATCTACGATAAAAGATTCTGCAGTTGGAAGTACCACTGCTCTGCTAAATAGAAATCAATGCCAACAAAAAATGGAAAAAAAAAAAGGACCGTACTCATGCACAAGCCTTCCAAGCATATGAATGATCTTCACCTTTGAAATATAAACATATAGAAAGAGCGTAACCAGGTTGCATCACCTTTGAAAGCACGAGTGGTGCAGGACATATAATAGACTTAATCTTTAATAAACATCTCTCTGACATTTCTCTCTCGCGTTTATCAAGACTAACAAGCCTTCTATATATTGGAGGAGCCCACACATTTGAGATATCTCTCATCTTTTGACTCAACAGAGTTGCCAACTTCATCATGGCCTGCCATAGTAGAATTTTCATGGTAAGAAATCCATGCACAAGATATGTCTGAAATTGTTATCGCATAATAACTATCATGCACACAATGAATATTACCTCTAGATTCAGCATCATGAATATGTACTGATTTTTGAATTACGTGTTGTAAAGTAAGTTTTCATTTACAACATCTCAGAGGTAAATGTTTCTGCTACCTTTTATCAGCTTAGTTGAAATTAAATTACACTGTATCATTCTTTCAAGTTGCTAGTAAAAATAAGCTGCATCTGTCCTCAGCTAACTATAGTAAGTCAATTTTGGAAATAATAAAAAGAAAGTTGTTTTTATGTTCGCCCAATTTATGCTAAGTTGATCAAAGTTTAGAAATTTCTTCATGCGAGTGTGTACTTCTTTCCACTATCAGCAATCAAACTCAATAATGGTGCATCAAAGAGCATAGGGTAGCAGCATTTCTGAATTTACCAATTTCCATCCTTACCCCCTGTCAAAAGCATCATGATAGAGAAAGACGGCATGGTATTTTGTTTTGTTGTTTAGAAGAAATAAGGAAAAAAGAAGTTATCCCCTTGAAGCCAACATGATCCACCTTTGATTTTGACATGTCTGCAAAAAACATCAAAACTTTTGCGCCAAAGGCAAGCAAGGCTCCAAATTTCATGTCACATTTCATTCATTTACGCTTCCCAAAAATCTGTATCTGGTGCAAGCTTAAGTGATGTAGAATACAGCGAACTGAATCGGTAGAGAAAAACTATACTCAGTTCTATTTTCAAAATGAGAAGGGACATGACAAAACAACGTAAAAAACATTAATATACCTGCATGGCCTCAAATGTTATTGAGAGAGAACCAACAGGATTGTCGAGAGCATGAGCAATTCCCTTCAACAGAAGCTGAAAATGTACGTCCAAAACTGTAGTTTTGAACTGCTGAATTGATATGCACCAGACTCCTAAACTGCAAACCGACTGCACCAACAGAGTAAACATGTCAAATTATTCTTTTAAAAATAAACTAATCAGAAACCCATGGTTCCCTTAAGCTTTTTCTTTCTCTTCTTTTACTGAGTAAATGACCGGAAAACTATTTACCTTAATTCTGGTAGTGGTAAATGACCCTGACAAGTGAATAAATAATTAGGCTGGCATTCTCACCTATATCACGCAACACACAAAATTTGGTTAAAAATGCTAATTTTCTAAACCTGCTTTTCGATCATTAATTAAAAAAAGAATCTACAGTAGTTCCAATATTGAGATCTTGAAATTTCAACAATACAACAATCAAATAAAGGGAAATTGACGGAAAATTATTACCGGAAATCGTTTGAACGATGGAGGGATGGTAAATCATAAACCCCAAGCACTTCAAAGCCTGAGCAGCACTGTTAAAAAGACCCATTTAAAGAAAAATAAAAAAGGAAAATTACTAGATACTTGAGCTTTCTAGCAGCTCGATAGAAACTGAAGCTTGCTTACATTTCTTCGTCATTATCAGATATATCGATGAGGATTAAGGAGATAAAGGCCTCGGCGGAATCGGCCAGTAATTGAACCAAAGCAGGGTCAGTAGTGGAAAGTTCTTGGAGGCCTAAGAGGGCTGAGTAAGAATCGGGTTTTTGTGATTTCGTGCTTGAAGATGATAGAAGTCTTCTGATTTCTTCCATCTGATCTCTGAAGTTCGACATTTCGATTTTGAGTTTGGAATGGAAGTGAGGTAAAGCTGGAATTTGACGAATAGGGCAAATTTCAGCCGCCGTAGATTTGGAGCGAAGAAGTATTACTCGAAACAATTTTGGCGCCAATGACATGGCTAAACTATGGCGTTTTGATTCATTCCACGAGCATGAATACAATTTTGTTTTTCTTTCTTAAGAGAAAAATATTTGAACATTTATTTTAATATTTTTTAACACGTTTATTATATATAATTTTTTTATTATATATAATAAAAAATTAATTATTTTAAAAAAAACTTTCTCTCCTTCTAATTGCAAATTTAATGGATAACACATCATAATAATTAATTATTCTACGAAAAAAAATTACGATTTTAAAGTAAAAACTTTCTCTCCTTCTAGTTTTTTTTTTTAATATGAAGTGAGTTTCGTCATACATGGCAAAAGTCAATGTATGCTTCCGTACCCATGTGGCATTTTGGCCGAGGAAGTTTGCGACTTTCGCCGCTGGCAACGGAATTAACCAAGGAGTTTCACCACTAAGTGTCACACAGGGCATAAAATTCTTAAAAATCATTCGTTTTAAAGTCAATTTTTATTATATTTATATACATAAAGAAGTAAAAATTGATATAGTTTGAGAAACTAATCTTATTTTTTTGTCAATACAAAGTACGTTTTCGTAGAATTAATTTTTGATATTTGAAATATTTGAGATAATCTAAATAAATATAAAACATATGACTGCATATAGTTTTTAAAAAATTATACATAGATTTGCCATTTTCTTATGTAGGAAAAGAGGACTTGGCTAGAGAAGGATAAACAATTTGTTGGACATTCAATAATAAGACTATAATAATCAATGACTGATATTTTTATTTCTAATTTAACCTTTTTTGCTCCTTTTTTATTTTTCTATAGGTAAAAAGATTTTAATATTCCTAATCATAAAATTAGCTAAGCTCACAAATTATTAATTGACTAAATTACCTACTTTATAAAAAATACTATGAGTACATATAATAAACTTCTCATTACGTATTTTATTATTTATTTAATTTTTTTAAGTAAGAGAGGAGATTGCAAGAATTTTAGATTGAAGATATAAGATTAAGAAATGTTATGACCTCCTCTCATAAATGTTCAAATGTATACAAAATTAGGTGACTAGAAATCTTTTATACAAATAATTGACTGCTATTTTGATGGTTAGTAGCACCAATTTTCTTATTATAGAAATGCCAGTGCCATGAGAAAAGAAAGGTTATTGAGTTCATTCATAATGTGTGGGATAAGTTGATTTTATAGTTAGCGATATCGAAGTCAAGTCTTTTTTTAATAAAAGAAAGGAAGAAGAGTGAAAGAGGATAAAATAGAAGTAAGAATACAATTTCCCATATTCAATTTCAATCAAATAAACTATTTTTTTCCAGAAGGAATTGGGAAAGTGGTAATATAATAGGAATAATCTAAATGACTTTTTCTTAGCTAATGCAAGATAGATATAAAAATAAATAAACATTCGTATATAAATCTTAACTTAATATCTAATAGGGTTAAAACTTCATATAAATATTTTAAACTTTGAAAGTCCTGCTAATTGAATACCTAATTCCAATATTATGACAATTAAGTACCTAATTTGGATGAAATTATTTAATTCAAACAAAAATTCATCGACCTATGTGTCAGTTTAAAAAATATAACTATTGTCAACAGATATCAAATTTTTGGAAGTCAATTTATGAAAATACTCACATGTTGATTATTACAACGTTTGAAACTCTCTCTCTCCTCTTTCCTATATATTTTATTTTGTCTCTTTCCCTAAACTTTTTTCTTTAGCTTTCCTCGGCCTTCTTTCTCTCTCTCATTTCTCTCTCATTTCTCTCTCTTCTCAATTTATTTGTTCCCCTTTCTTCTCCATTGAAGGCCTTTATTTTTCTCCAAAAAAGATAGACAAAAATAAAAAAACGTCGGCCAAGAATTGTTCATCTAATTCTACATTTAGGCCTACACAAAAGCTTGATGTTCGATGCTTTTGTAGCCAAGAAGCACAAGCATCTATAGCTTGGACCAAAGAGAATCTTGGTAGAAGTTTTCTTAGATGTCCAAACTCTACGGTAGTGTAATTATAATATAGTTTTGTTTCATTATATTGTTCTCTTAAACTAACAACCTTACCCACAAAATTTGCAAAAAAAAAAAATGAAGCAAAACAATTCATATGCTTCTTCCAGTGGGTTGATGATCCAATATGCGGAAAAAAAATATATAAGGAAGATTTCACTAAGGAGGAACAAAAAGGTCAAACAAAGCATCAATAATATGCAAGTAATGCATGAACAGTTGGTGAGTTCAAACTCCAAATTGTAAGAGACAAATGAAAAATTCTTCTCAATACCGCAAGTTTCTCTATACGTAGAAAGTTGAAAAGAGTTTGGAGAGAGTGATTATATTTTTTCTTCATTCTTGTAATTTCTCGTTGTTGACTTCCCTTCAATACCAATGGAAAAAATAGGATTTTCAATATATCTAAAAGGTATTGAATAAATTTTTAGCAGGCCATTGGTTTTTGTCTAAATTAACAGATTATATTCAAATTAGTTACTTACTGTTATAAGTATTGAGATTAAGTACTCAATTGTCAGAACCCCTAAAATTTGGAAGTACTTGTATAGAATTAACACCATCTAATAAAAGAATATAACTCATAATAAGACATATTAAGATAAAATATAAATATTTAATTTTAAATAAATGAGTAAAAGTATTAAAAAATAATATAATAATAAAATAAGTTTAAAATTTTAACATCCGGAAAATCAGAGTTAAGGAAAAAAGTTCACAAGTCTTAACTTAACTTCTACCTTTTTGTTAAAAAAATTCAGTTTAAACAAGGACTACAGGAGTAAAGATTTTAACAACAATATAGCAATCCAAAGGTTTATTGTACATATAAAAAATTAAATGAAACAAACGCAGTGAAAGCCTCAACTCAGCTTAACATTTTTTAAAGGTTAAATCTTGAAGAGTGACTTATCATGTCAAAAGTTGCAATCTCTTTTTTTTTTAATATAGGATGTAGGGACTAAAATATGATGAACTATTAGAGACCAAATTGGTCATTTTTTTAAGTTTTATAACATCGGTTAGACAAATAATGTCCTCACAAAAATATCACATGCTTGTCACATGTTGATTTTTAATAGAAGTTAACTAATGATAACAGTGGCAAAACCAATTTGACACTATGTAAAATGTTTAAAAATCATAAAGGTCAAAAAAATTATAAAACTAAATAATAACGAAACATCAACTTTAGAGATCAAATTGATTATTTTTTAAAAGTATAACTAGGGTTATAGGTAAGAAGACCTTGGAAGGGCAAAATTCAAGATTGTGGACCAACATCGACTTCGATATGATGGTGAACACTATTTTGTTCATTACGTGCGAGCACCGCTCTCAGTTGTTGGATCAGTTGCCATTTGATCTAATAGTTGGTATTGTTCAGGATCATATTTGAAAGAAAAACAAAAAATCAACTCCCTCCTTTAAAATGTGAATTTGAATTCAAGTTCCTATATCAAATTTGACATTCTCTCTTTCTCTCTCTCTTCTTTCACTCTTCTCTTTGCTATTGTTCTAAATATATGCTACAAAAACACTAGACAAATAGGTTTGCTATGAATAGATAGCAATGAGGTTGAAATTGAAGTTTAAGAATGGTTCCAAAACTTGATGAAGATTTGGAGCCAATATGAAATCTCATATTTGAAGGTAAAAAATATCAATATGTCTTTCATATTTATTGCAAAATATAATGCTTCATATTTCTAAAGTAAGATATTTTTGTAATTTTTATTTGGTTTTGATATTTTTTTAAATAAGATTTTTGACACTTTTGATTAACTAAAGATATTTTTGAGTAATGTTCGCAGCTTTGGAAATGAATTGTTGATCCTGAGAAATTGAGAAATTTTAAATATGAACATAAACCCTTCTCTTGGCTGGATTCTAGTAGTGTATGGATTAGGTGTTTGAGTTGATTTTAAAATTAAATGAAACAAGTATTTACATTCAAATAGTGAATAATTATTTATTTAGTAGTAGATAATTATTTAAGATAATGTGAATTGCAAAAATTAGGTGTATGAATTGAATGAATCAGTTGTGAGTTGCTTTGTGTTGATTCTTATGACTTAAAAATGATTTTGATGGTGTAATGTTTTTTAATTGTGGATTTTACTAATATATATTTTGACTTCTCTTATAATAATTATTGCTATTTTAAGTGGTAATTTTTACTACTTTAAAGATTAATTATTTTAAAAAATAAATCATGTATAATTATACAAACATCTACGAATATTTATTTACTATTATGACAACACATAATTGATGTAAATATTAAATATTTTGTTATACAATAATAATTTTATTATTTTTTCGAATTCTAAGTTGAATATTGGTTCAAATTCACATTTTAAATTGAGTTTAATCTTTGGGAAATAGTTAAATTTTTTTTATCTCAAATATATTCTTAAAAACTCCCAACTATTGAATCAAAGAACAATCAATCCAACGACTGAAAGTAGTGCCACCATATGATGAACAAAATAGTATTCAACACCAAAGCCAAGTCGGAACCAACTTCAGCAGCACTGTTTGCTTTCATTTTTATGTTGGCAAATTGGTATTATTGATCCTCAATATTTTTTCGTTTGGTATCTTTAGTCCCTTTTATTTTATTTTAGTATATTCCGTCCCTGATATTTTTTTGAAAGAATGTTTAAGGCATCGCCGCCACTTCTACGGTAGTTTTCGGCTGAACACGTCACGTGATTTACACAATTGTGTGAAGGCAAGGGTAAAAACGAGATTCTCTATTGCTAGGACAAAAAAAATAAAAGGAGGAACATAAAAAAAACTGTTTGTCATCAAGGCCGCTTTCGGTGAAATACTCAAAACTGCTTTTGAAGCCATATAGGATGCAAAAAGCTTCAAATCCAGCAGCGTTGAAGAACAAGAACTTGTAGTATAAGGCCTTATACCTCTTGAGTATCCCGAGCAGGAATGAGGCATACTCCGGAGAAGGTAAAGGGACTAACGAGGGTTTTCGCCAGTCACTCATTGCTTTCATTATTTTTCTGTAAAAGTTCAATTGTCAAGCAAGTTGACTTGTGGTACTCGGAATTGCCATTTGCATCCAGAGTTTTTTTTTTTTTTTTTTTGACTCTTTTTGGGCAGCAGTTGTAGTTCAATCTCTCCCAAAATTTATCCTTTTGTTATTAGTAGTCTCGTGACTATACTACTGTTTGGAAATCTGGAATCAGCTGAAGAGGAGACATTCTTACTGCTGCTTCTCCCCAAAGCAGACCCCATACAGGTAGTCTTCAGCCTTCCAAATTCTAATCCCAATTTTCACTTTCATACTCCTGAGAGAGAAGCAATCACAGTCCATTTTACTTGTTTTCATCACTACATCAGACTATCAACTAGAATAGATCATTGGGCGTTGGTTGGCGAAGGAGTTCTAAATGCCAGAAAGGTGCCCTTTCTTTGTCGTGTTCTGAAAGGACAACAGTTGGGATGGATGACATTCTCCCAGAAAACAAAACTAAAGATAATGAAGGCATAGAAAGACCTGTTGCTGCAAACTTTTGAGCTCATTCAAACAGCTTTCAGGTATGCATTCATAACGGGCGATTCATGTTCTGATTCTGATGAAACAAGTGAAGAAGCTTAAGCACAAAAAGACCAAGTGCTTCAAAGCAACTTAAGCAGACAGTGAGTGACATAAAACATGATTTTGAACACTTAAGCTTCTGAACATGAGTGAATAACTGAAATGGGTTTTGATTTGGGCAGAAATGCCCTAGCTCTCATTGACGTTATGTTTATGTTCCTCTTTTTGTTTTGTATTTTTTTTGCCCTAGTAATAGAGAATCTCGTTTTTACCCTTGACTTCACACACTTGTGTAAATCACGTGACGTGTTCAACTGAAAACTACCGTAGAAGTGGCGGCGATGCCTTAAACATTCTCTCGAAAAAACATCAGGGACGAAATATACTAAAATAAAATAAAAAAGACTAAAGATACCAAACAAAAAAATTTTAAGGATCAATAATACCAATTTACCTTTTTATGTTTTAATTTTTCTGGGTGCAGTGTTGTTTGCTTTCTGAACATTGACAGTAGTGGCACCGCTCACATGTGCACCGATTCAGTGCATCATGACAGACCATTGTCTCATCGAAAATATGAAATCAGAAATGATGATATTGTCGTATACTGTCCAACGAGTGGGTACTTTTCTGTTGCCACTTTCTAAGCTACCACTTACTCAGTTACTAAATAATATAATAAATTTTTAACTTTTGAAATTACAATGTAATATCATAAGTAATGTATAATGTGGTAAATATCGTAAGTAGTACATAGTGTGATAACAGAAAAACATCTTAGGATGCATTAAAAATATAATTTTTTTTATTTTTTATATAAAAAATTTTATATTTAAATATTCGATTTTTTTCTTTTTTATGGTTATACCATAAAATAATAGATGAGATTTGAAGAAAGAGTTAAATAAATTTTTAGGTAAAAAAAAAAACTTAACTTCTTTAAATAAATTCGATCTATAGATAAAATTATGAACTGGGCTCACCTAAAAATTTTACATCTTTAAATTACCTGATCCAATTGTGGCAGGATAACATTCACAAAGGTCTGCTCAAAATGTCCCATCCAATTAAGAATCTTTTTTTCTTGGGGAATCTTCAGGAACCAGAAGGTTTCCCTTCAATTTCATATAGTTTTTAATAAATTTTTTTGCTTTACAAATCTATTAAAATTTTTAAAATAAAATTAAGTAAAATTAAAGATTATTTAAAAGAGATTAAAATCTTTTCTTTTTCTTTTTAGTTAATATATATTAGTTATTATTTAATATAATAAATATATTTAAAATATTTTAAAATTTTAAATTATATTTAATAAATTTTATTAAAAAATAATTACATTATAATTAATAATTTAATACATTATAATTAATTTAAGTATATCAAGTTCACGTCGCATAAAAGTGTTGCGAAGTTCCGAACCTTAACTACTAGAGTTGTTTCTCTTCCACGTGTAAAGCAGAAGCCATCCTAGTGGATAATGAGAGAGTCTAAAAGCCAGCCCGTCGCGTCTAGGAGTTGACGACGCGTTACCGAACACGTGCAAATCTTGCGGCTTAAAACATGTGACTTGTAGCAGAGAAAAGGTGAATTGTCTGAAGAGTGGTACAAATCCAACAGAGACAAACCAACATGCAGATTCGTATAAAATATTTTTGATGGAAAAGTGAATATATACCGCACACGTGTCGCGTTTTCCATCGACTACGGTTGTAAATTCAGCACAAGATACCACCCTTGTCGTATTTTTTGTGCATCAATGCTTTTTGAATTTTGCGATTATTCTCATCATGGAATATGCTAATCGCAATTACAATTATTAACTAAATATTCGCATCATGCATTTCTTTTCTTTTTCTTTTAGGAGTTCAAATCATGGTTTGTTAAAGAAAAAAAGAAATGGGAACCCTTTGATTGTTCTCAATTTTTATTTAGTTTGAAACTAAATGAAGTTTGAGTTTAAAATTTTTTATTTAAAATTTCATAAAAGTAAATTTTTTATGATAAAATATATATAATTTAAAGTGGAAATTTTATTTTAAATTTTATAATAGAACCCAATCCAAATACACCCAATCAGAAGAAGATAGAGAATAACTTATTTCCCTGAACAAGGGTAGAATTTTATGGAAATAAGAAAAATTTATTAGAACCATATGATTGTTTAAGACCACATCTTAGGAAATGTAAGCAGTAGAATGTTAATTATGCTTTATAAATATGTAAATACTAGCAAAAAGACCTATGTATTGCACGGGACCAAGTTTGTATATTCAATTGTAGTTAATATAATTTTCCAACTAATAATAACCTAAATTTATGAAGTTAACACTAAAAATTCAACTTAACCATTCTAATTTTACTCTAAAACTAAAGTTTAAATTTAACCCAAATCCTTCTTGTGTCAAAAAGAAAAATAAAACCAAAGAATATATGCTAAAAACTGTGAAAAAGATTATGAAAAAAGGTTAACTATAAAAGTATTTTCAAATTTATTCCAATTCATAAAATAAAATCTTTTTATTGATGAATTATCAAGAAAAGTACAGTCGAAAGAGTAAAACTTTACATAAACCACATATGTTTACTTTTAAAAAGATTAGTGTAATTGGATAGAGTTTGGTTTTGAGATTTTCTGTCTTGGATTTCGGGAAAGAGAATTTTTTGTGAGAGAAAAAAGTGAGATGTGAGATGGAAAATTGCATTGGGTTCCGTGTGGAACCCAATCCAAGCACACCCCAAGATTTTTAAAAAATTAAGTGCTAGAAATTATTTACACAAAAATATATACCTATGCACCCAGTGGTATTTTTATGTTTATACATTATACATACACTCATGATCCAAGAACCGAAACTCAATTTCTGCTTCATGTAAAAACTTACATGCTCTCTCCCTCTGGCTACACCTGAGTCTTGAGAGCAGTTCAAAACTTGGTAGAGTTGAGATTTTGAGATTATCTGCTTAGCAAAATCTTTGGTACTCTCTATTTATTCATCTTCGCTGGATATAAATGCACTCACTAATGTGAAATTTATAACTTTCTGAAAGAAACTTTTCTATTTCTTATTACTGACATTCATCATCATTGAATAACATATTGCTATTGCACAAAAATAAAGAAGGAAAGAACGTATAATAATACCCAAAAAATTTATAATTAAATAAGGTAACTCAAATATGTATTGAAATTTAAGATAAAAATTAAAAGAAAAACATCAGAGTCTTGCATAGTGAATCTCCGATCTTAAATAATGACTAACACCAAAACTTGGTTAACTCCTTACTAATCTCAAGAGACAAAAAAAAAAAAAAAAAAAAAAAAAAAAAAAAAAAGGAAACCATGTAAGCAAAAAGACTTCTTTCCTTAAACAAAAAAGGCTTCTAATGAAAGTTTTAAAACCTTAAACAAAAACAAAATTACTTCTAATAAAAGTATAAAAACATTAAACAAAAAAGAAATTACCTATTAGATTTGAGTTGGAGAAATAGGATAACTCTCAAGAAATATGTTAAAGAGTGAAAAAACAAAAAAATGTACCTAAAACCTTCAGATGTGTAAGCCTACAAAAAATGCAAATAATAAAGATGAAAAAATTGAAAGATCTCATATTCTAAAAATAAGATTTGGTTATTGAAAGCTTTAAACTTGATAAGATTAGAAAGGGGCAGATAAAGAAAGAGAAACGAGAAAAGAAAAAGGCTGGCAGAGAAATTTCCTCACCTGCTTGAAAATAAGAAAATTCCAGGGTTGGTACTATCATAATCTGATGAAGATCGAAAATGTGAAGGCTTGCAACAACAACTAATCCAGAATTGCATTTAGTAAAGTTCCTGATGGCAATGTTTAATGAGAGATCAGCAACACTAGAGAGATTGACAATAGGACTAACAGTAATTATGTCGGCCCTTGATCATGCTGTTAAAAAATTAAGAGATTGACAATCACACTTAAAAAATCTTCTTAGCTAATCTTTTTTTACCTAATTAAAAATTTTAAAATTTTAGAAATTAAAAATAGAGGCTAAACATATTTAGTGGAAAAAAAAGAGTAAAAACAATATATAAAAATGATCGTGGACGGGGCAATATGAGGGGTCGGAAGAACTCCTAAAATCTTATTTTCTAAAAGTTAGGTATTTGTCGGCACTTAGATCTTGATTGATCCCCTCTTTTATTATTATTTTTTTTTTGGTGTTCCCGCGCTCATTTTTCCAACAAATTATGATGAATTTCTTTCTAATATTTTCTTTTTGAAAATCTAGAACTTCTAGGCAAAATCTACCCTTATCAGATCGGGAGTTTATTTCCTTCCTCTTTGAAGTTCTCTGTCAACTCGGACCTCATCTTAACCATATTTCAATCTTTTACTTTTTTTGAGACAACTTTCAAAATTATTAATACACTCATAGTGTTTTAAGTTGATAATTTCTAAGTAAAGTGTTAAAAACTAAGCTTTTTCTTGTCCTTGGGATTGAAGGAATGTGAAGGAGACGTTGAGAATAAGATTTTTTTGTTTATTTATTTTTACTAGTATTAATATTTACTATCCACATAGGATTGCTAGGATATGGAATATTATAGACAACCTTGTATAACTTTTACTTTTTTAATTTTAAAATTATCTCAGTCCCTCAATTCTTCTATTTTACTATTGAAGAATGAGTTTGAGAATTGTTTTGGTTATAATAGCACTAACTAATTTCATATCAATGGACAATCTCTTATTCAGATACAAAATAATAATAAAATTGAGACCTCCCAACTAAAGGTTGGGACTTGGGAGTTCAACTCTTGTCTAGTATATATTTATTCTGCTTTGTAATATAATTAGTATTATCCTTTATAATAGAACTTGTAGCTTTTTTATGTATTTGATAATTGATTTTGTAATTACCACAAATACTGTGTTACTTCTTATACAACAAAATTATCATCAAATTATAGCACCCAAAGTGCTTGACTATAAATTTTTTGGTTGTCAACATTTAAGAAAATTTATTTAGTTAATTTAATAGTGACGAAGTGAAGCTAATTTATTTAGTTATTTTTCTCACTTAATAAATACTTGAGAAAAAATAAGTACTTCTTTAATAGTATAACAAATTTATTAGTTTAACATATGCATATTTGAAAGGATAGAGATATTTTATTCGTTTCAAAATATAAAGTCTTTTAATAATTTTTTTCTTATTAAAATATTTATTTTTTATAATTTTTAAAGATTATTTTTCTAAAATTAACTTCACCATAAATATAATTATTTAATTTTTAATTGTATTAATAAAATTAATTAAATATTTAATAAAAAATACCTCTTAATTTTTTCTTTCTTAATCTATACAAAAAGAATTAAAATATCTTATATTTTAAAGTACACATAGTATATATCAGCAAAATATATTTTTTTTATTATCTATAAGTTAATATGAATAGCTGTATTATAGTATTAGTTTTTTCGCATATCCAAGGGATGGTGCAAAAGGATCTTGTCTTAAGTAGGTAGGGAGTATGATTCCTATCGCATGTAGGATTTTTCTTCTTCTCTTTAGATGGAACAAATGTTCCTATTCTTAGTATATAGTATTTAATTTGTGTAATTTATAATAATATTTAATTTTTTCTTTCTTTTTTAGAAAAAGCATAAACATGGATGGCTGGCGTAACTCTTGTCCATTTTCACACATATGAACCTACAAATTGGGTAAATGAAAGATTTAGGAGAGCCACAATTTAAAAACCCGTGAAGGCATATATTATTTGGATTAGGTCCCGTTTGGATCATGCATTTGTCGTCGATCATATTCCCAAAACATGGCTGTGTTGCAGAGGTGCATTGTCAAACTATCATTATCATGGAGGGACATGTTGAATTGGATCGAATCGATCTCCATTATTCATCTATCAATCATGTCCATCATTTTTTGTCTTCATCTTCAGTTATTTCTTGTCCACGCTTTTTCCAATTAATTCATTGACAAGAAAATGGAACAATTAGATATTGATTATTCAAGCACATCATCTTCATCACTTTAGTGTTCATTGTACCGAATAGGGCAAGTCGAATGCTCAACTCACAAATTTTTTTTTAAAAAATTAATATTTAATTATTAAATTTTTACAAAAATATAAGTCTGACAATCAATCTAACTTTAGATGCACTCGAGATTCGGAGATAAAAATTTCAACTTGACTCAAAATGTATATTTAATAGTCACTTAATAATTTACATGCATCGCACAAATTACATACATACTAATGAAAACAAGAAAGTAAACAAAAAAATCATATTATTAAAAATTCTAATTATTCTACTAAGCAGTGAGTTTATTTTTTTCTATATATCTTGATTTTATTAACATATATATAATTTATATAAAATATACAAGTTACAAAGTGATCATAACAAAACTGTTCAAGGGAATCAATAAACTCAGCAATCACATTATCATAAATCTTGGGATGGATTTTTCTTTTTTTTTTTTGAAAAATCAGGGAATAGCTTTATCTTTTACGATTAACATGAAGTCGACGAGGTCATTTTCCAACTCGAAAGAAGATCAGACTCGAGGTGCATTATTGTGGGATAATAATAATTTAGTAATTGTCAAGTCGACAAAGCAATCTTCAGACTTCTTTTTTTCCTCTTAAATGGCAAAAATCAAATTGCCACCGAAGCTAATCTGGTCCACCTCTGACCTCAAAGCTTAATTCAATAAATTTTCAAACTAATGATTAGAAGTTTTTTTTCCTTTTATAAAATTTATTTTTCATTAAAAATTATATTATAATTATTATTAATTATATAATATATCTTTTATTAATAAAATTATAAATTTAAATACTGCAAGACAGCGCATTACCAATAATTTCACGTACGATGATTAATCCGTGGGTCCCCTTCTCAATCAACTTGCTTAACGCACACAATTCCTTGACTACTCAAACTCCCGTGTCCGTAGCTCATAATTCAATTATTAAGTACTACGAAAATATAATTTACTTATTTATAATCTTACGTAACATAATTATCAACCTTCTTCTCTCATGTTTTTGATTATTGGCTTTCGGGAATGAATATAGATTTTTTACTTTATATTATAATTTTTTATAAATAATTTATTAAAATAAAAAAATTTAAAATATAAATTCTATTTAAATATATCCTAAAATATAATTATTTTTTAAAAAATTTTACTTGTGTAAATAATTATGAAGAGCAAGAAGACATGGGAATCCAACGGATACACGTGTAATAATCCCAACGGTTTTAACCATGCGGCTACAATTTCTAGCAATGTCGTGGAAACAGATCAGCAGCGCATGTATACATTATAATCCATCGAAAGCACAAACAGTTTTCCACCCGCTATTTCCAGAGTCAGTACTTATTCGCAACGTATACTAATAGGTCAAATCCCCTCTTGTATTCCACGTGTCATCTTTTAATTCGTGGCCATATGGAATTTCGTGATTTGATCGCAATTTTTAGTTTTTGTCACTTTCAAAATTGAGCACTAGCTTCCCGATCACAGTACCGTGTATCCGACGCGGCAACGTTATCTGCCGTTCACTTTTACGACCAATTCAAGGTAACTTATCAATTCCACCGTTGGATGAACTCAACTCCGTCTTTACTCTCCTCTTATTGGAAGAAACCGATGACGGAGCAAACCATTGTCAGTGAAGCGATGGTGCCTCTTTCTATTTCGATCTACAGCTCCAAATCTTTCACCGCTATAAATAGGCATCTTCTGAAGTCATCCCTCGCATTCTCTTGTCCATTGACAACTACCTCTTTTCGCTTCGCTAAGCGAACAAATAAACCTTTGTTGCTTTGCCATTCTGCTGTTAATTTTACCAGAGCTCCTCGAGTCCTCTCATACAAGGTATGAGTCCTGAATCGTTGGTTTCGATACGTTCTTTAGTTTTGATTTAGAATCGTGTATTCTGTGTTCTTAATTCATCTGGGTTTTTGGTTTTAGGTAAGTGAAGTTGAGAAAAGTAAGGAAGATATGACGATCAAGCCGGCCGTACGAATTTCAGAGGGGAAGCTGGTTGTGAAGGACAGGACGATTCTGACCGACGTGCCGGAAAATGTGGTGGCTACTTCCGGTTCGGAGTCGGGACCGGCCGAAGGGGTTTTCTTGGGTGCAGTTTTTGATGAAGATAACAGCAGGCACGTGGTGTCTTTAGGGACATTGCGTGATGTGCGCTTCTTGGCCTGCTTTAGATTCAAGCTCTGGTGGATGGCGCAGAAGATGGGAGATAAAGGCTGTGATATTCCACTGGAGACTCAGTTTTTGCTGGTGGAAACAAAACACGGTTCTCATCTTGAATCCGACAATGGCGACGACGAGAACAAAATTGTTTACACCGTGTTTCTTCCTCTAATTGAAGGACAATTTCGAGCTGTTCTCCAAGGGAATTCCCGCGATGAGCTCGAAATGTGCCTGGAAAGTGGGGACAGTGCCACAATCAGATCAACGTTCACGCATCCGTTGTACATCAGTGCCGGTACTGATCCTTTCGGTACCATCACCGACGCGATCAGGGCCGTTAAATTACATATGAAGACTTTCCGTCAGCGCCACGAGAAGAAGTTGCCCGGAGTAGTGGATTACTTCGGGTGGTGCACGTGGGACGCATTTTACCAGGAGGTGACTCAAGAAGGAGTCGAGGCCGGCCTGGAGAGTCTAGCAGCCGGCGGGACACCTCCAAAGTTCGTCATCATCGACGACGGATGGCAATCCGTCGGAGGGGATGAATCCGCCGGCGAGGAGAAACGAGAAGAAGGCGAGTCCAAGAAGCAGCCACCGCTGCTGAGATTAACAGGGATCAAAGAGAATTCGAAATTCCAAAAGAAGGAAGATCCCACGGTGGGGATCAAGAACATAGTCAACATCGCTAAAGAGAAGCACGAGTTGAAGTACGTGTACGTGTGGCATGCTATTACTGGGTATTGGGGTGGGGTTAGGCCCGGGGTGAAGGAGATGGAGGAATACGAGTCAATGATGATGTATCCAAAGGTGTCCAAAGGGGTTATGGAGAATGAGCCGACGTGGAAAACTGATGCAATTGCGGTCCAAGGGCTGGGTTTGGTGAACCCAAAAAATGTGTACAAGTTTTACAATGAGTTGCACAGCTACCTGGCCTCGGCTGGGGTGGATGGGGTCAAGGTGGATGCGCAGTGCCTTTTGGAGACTCTTGGGGCCGGTTTGGGTGGCCGAGTTGAGGTCACCAGGCAGTATCACCAGGCCCTTGATGCTTCTATTGCTAGGAATTTTCCTGATAATGGTTGCATTGCTTGCATGAGCCACAACACTGACGCACTTTACTGGTACGTTACGTTTTTTCTTTCTTTGTTTTAGAGTTCATTTAAATTGAGAGTTAATTTATTTTTTTAAAATCTTTTTACTTTTGAGTTATTTTTTTTATAAATTATTTATTTTTACGATTATTTATACAATTCAATTAAAAGAAATCAAATCTAATCTTACCCTTACTTTTCTTGATTTTTGCCTCCAAATTAATTTCATGGTAAATTCTCAAAGAGTCCTATTGGACCAGTTTGATAAGTTCGTTAATTTGTGTCAAATTGCAAACAGTAGTAACAGTTATTTGTGTACCAAGAAATACTAGTAATAAAAGATTTTTGCATTGGCATATTTCGATTCGACTGGCAATAAGCGTCGTAGTTCTCAATTCTAACTATTTGGGCAGTTTTTCTGCTTGGCCAGTCGTTTCCAGTTCCACTGCCCAACTTGGCCGCCTACCAAGTTGGTTTTATTGGACAAAGCAAACATGTGGGAAACTATAGAAAACAGTTCCTCGGAGTCGGCTAAACTTGTTTGTAGTTTAGGATTTTTCAGTTCTGTCTGACTTCCTTGTTAGAATATCCCAACAGCATTTCGAGATTCGTTGAATGGCCAAAAAAGAATTCAACCTCGAAAACCTCATTTTCGGACACATTCTGATGTACTGATGTTATACTTGCCAATGAATCAGTTCTAAACAGACGGCCGTGGTGAGGGCATCGGATGATTTCTTCCCGCGTGATCCGGTCTCGCACACAATTCACATAGCCGCCGTTGCATACAACAGCATTTTCCTAGGAGAAATCATGCAGCCCGATTGGGATATGTTCCATTCTCTTCATCCTGCGGCTGAGTATCATGGATCCGCTAGAGCTATCAGTGGTGGACCTCTCTATGTCAGGTGACAATGTTTAGCCACCTTTTTCTTTTCATCGGTAGTTGTGGCCAATAATAGTATATCATATGGTCAAGTGAGCTATAAGCATCTTTCCAGAGTGTCATGGCTAACAACTTTTGTTGGCTTTTTGGACAGTGATGCACCTGGAAATCACAACTTTGATCTCCTCAAAAAGCTCGTTTTGCCTGATGGTTCAATCCTCAGAGCTCGCCTTCCCGGTCGGCCCACCAAGGATTGCCTTTTCACTGACCCGGCCCGCGATGGTGTTAGGTGGGTGTTCAAATTTTCATCTATACTTTATGTGCAATTTCACTCCAAATTATTATGGCAGAGACCAAGAAAAATGGGGGAAAACTATGAACTTAGCAGTTTATTTTTTCTAACTAGACTTCAATTGGTTTCAGTCTGTTGAAGATATGGAACATGAACAAATACACTGGAGTGCTGGGGATCTACAACTGCCAAGGTGCAGCATGGAACAGTGTTGAGAGAAAGAACACGTTCCACCAAACTAAATCCGAGTCCATAACGGGCTACATTAAGGGCCGTGACGTTCATCTTATTGCTGAAATTGCCATGGATCCCAAGTGGAACGGTGATTGTGCAGTTTACAGCCACAAAAGTGGTGAATTGATCACCCTGCCATATAATGTAGCAATGCCTGTGTCCCTCAAGGTCCTCGAACACGAAATCTATACGGTTACCCCTATCAAGGTCTTGGCTCCTGGCTTTAGCTTTGCACCACTGGGCCTTATTGATATGTACAATGCTGGTGGTGCAATTGAGGGTCTTAGGTATGAAGTCAAGGGCGGAGCTCAATTATCCGAAGTGGAAAAAGGATATGAAGGTGAAGGCAATGCCTTGGCTGGAGAGAGAGCCGAAAACTTGAGCACGGAAGTGGTGGCTGTTGTTTCAGTCCAAGTGAGGGGATGTGGAAGGTTTGGTGCATATTCATCTGCAAAACCCAGAATGTGCGCAATAGAATCGAGTTCGGTTGACTTCGCTTATGATTCAGCCACTGGGTTAGTTACCTTAGACTTGGCTGATATGCCTCCAGAGGAGCAGAAAGTCTACGTTATTGAGGTTGAGTTATAAATCTACCCTTTAGGCTTCAGCCCAGATTGATAAAGAGCGTCATGGTTGGAAGCTGTGGAGCTTTGGCACGGATACCACGAGACCGGACTGTTGGGTTTACAACCCTCATTCCGTGAGAGGTTCGGCATTATGATGTTATGCCGAGAAACCCTATGATCTGTTCACCGGGACGGATATTTCTTTCTTCCGGCGCAGGAATCATGTAATAGAATAACATCAAATTCATAAGTGCGGCATTTATCCGTCCATTATGCTTTTTGTAAAAGAATGAAATGGTCACCATTTACATCGTTTAATGCAAATTCTAATGTTTTTTATGGTTTCAACTTTCGAACTGTCTTTAACCGAAAAAAGAACTTCCAAACTATCTTCCCAGTAATAAATAGGGGAACATCTCGGAATAGCCTAACACACAGCTTGATGCAAGACAAGTTCCAGTTTCCATCATTTTAATCCTCACAAGCTGTTGAAAAGTTACAAAAAGATGCGGGCACCGAGCCTTTTTTTTTTTTATTGTGTCATTGTTTGGACCAATCCAAGCATGTTTTCTGCTTTTGACTGGCCTAAACCAGCCCAAAACTCAAATAAGAAGGTAATCCAAGATGGGCCTTAACTAACAAGAGAAGATTCAATATATTTAAGTGAAAAGAACCACCCCCTCAAAAAAAAAAAAAAAAAAGGATTTCATAAGTAAGTCATAAATTTAGCTGCTTCAGCACATTAATCATAGTTAATACTCCCCGTCTAAAGTGGAGATTCAGAAGATGAAGTAAGAACATTAAAAGGGCCTCCTTTACATGATTAACAAGTTTAAGTAGAGTTGTCTCACCTCCTAGAAAATCAACGAAATCTAAGAGTAAGTGCTGTACCAATAAAACAGTAGTGTCGTATTTCTTTTCTCATTCTTTATGCCTCTTATCGCATTAAACTTCAGTTTGGTCTCAAAGCAAAGAAAGAGATACAGCCAAATGTTCTTCAAAGAGCTTTGCACTCTTGTAGCTGTATGTGTTAGAGGAAGGGAAAGTACTTTCATAAATACAGGATGTAGCACTGCTTTTGAGTTGCAACTCATCTTCCCTTCCCTTCTCTACTTGACTAAGCACCAGCTTTGACACTGGAAGCGGAAGGCAATCTTCTAAACCAGAAGTCCGCTTGAGTTTCACTTTTCTTTGGAGTCTTCATTATCTTCCTATTCCAGAAGTTCTTCTTCAAGTTTTCTGCAATATTCTTCATTCTCTTCTTGATCCTTAACATTCTCAAAGTTTTCTTGACCTATGTCATCATCCTTTTCCTTCTGCATTGAGGTCTCATTACATTTTTGCCGCTTAGAGAGCCTGTTTTCTTCCTGTTCAGGTTGCACTTCAGATGGCAGATGGTGAAATCCTGTCTGTTGATAGAACAAGTCCTTCTGAATATTCCAATCCTTCGTCATCTTTTCCACCAAATCTCCAATCAATTGGTTACTTTCTGCTATATGCTTTATATTTTCAATATCTACGACCTCACCAGCCTCTGGAACAGAAAATAGAAGATCCGAGCAGTAAATACAATTTTTCACAAACAGCAGGAACAAAAACACATGAAAATATTATTCCCAAACTCCTATCTAGATGGAACAATAAACACAAGAAGTGCGAAAAATTTAGAGGAGAAAAAGATAGATTAGAGAATGAAAGAGAGGGAAATGACAAAATGCGAGTATATCAAGATGACTTCAAAAGATCAATTATGTTCATGATGTCAGAAGCGCCAACCAAAATTATGCAGTAACTAACAGGAGAAAAGCCATGCTGATTATATCATAACAAAGGAAAAAGTGTGGACGAATTTTAATTGCAGACAAAAATATTTTTCACTCTCATAAACTACCTTCCAGAATTATGAAACAAATAGAGCACATGCTTTCAGAGAAGAAAAATCATGTCAATCTGCTCCACTAATATCTTAATACATTTATGTCGTATATAAAGAGCTTCCCTAAGCATATGAAACTATAGTTCAGCCACAACAAGTTTCAATTTCAGACACTTCACATATACAACAACAACAACATTAACCAAGCCTTAGTCCCAAGACAAACCCACCAAAAAAAAAAAAGGGCAAAACGAGATTACCTTTGATAGCTAGTTCCTTGGCAGTTGCATATTCAGATGACACCTTTTTTAGCAAATCAACATCAAGATCCGTTCCCTGCAACAAAGGAGATTTGCAGCGAATACCAAGGTTAGCAGAAGTACAAACTGTCACTCCAAGAATTAGTCTTACCAAGGAAAGAAAGGAAGGAAGAAAACCAATAAATAAACAAACTACCAAAACAGAAACTGTCACCAAAACTACATTTTTGAACATAAGATATCCTAGAGGGCCCAAATCCCATGTACAGGACCCAGTTAAAACACACCAGCAAGATAAAATCCAAAGAATGGAAGGGTTCATCACAAAGAGAAGGATTCAAACTCTTTGCAAACAGTTCAGGAAGACAAAGAAAAATCCCTAAATGCAGCAATATCTTCCCTGTACTTCCACACAGGCTTATTCTATTATCTTTACCGACTTTTCTTACCTTCAAAAGAAAAAGTATCTTCATGGAAATTGAAAAACTTAAAAAACCAGCTCAGGTCATTCCAAGGAAAGCTTGGTGGGTGCTATAGTCCGGTCTCAGATCAATTGACATGATAGTGCTAAATCAGAATGTGAAGAAGCTACTACAGCAGTACATAAAAATATGTGCTTTCGTCATTGTACAATTTCTAAGAATTTGACTCTCTGGCTGATAAATTAATGATACAACTTATTGTCATAGTTACAGCATACCTTAATATACTTGCTAAACTTACCTACTCATAAATCATAATAACACCCTTAGAGACAAAGCAAGGATGCAGGAATCTTACGTATAATGAGATAATCCAAAAAATGGTATATAAGCTGGAATGAGATTTAAGATAATCAGAAACATTATATTCAGTCTGTCAATCGAGTATAATGATACTATCATAATGCCCTATACTTTTGGAATCAATAGATATATCAAATCAAATTGAAGATAAGCGAGGCCCAACCAATTTTTGTAAAATTAATATTAAGCTGTCTAAAATGTCTGTTTTTGCAGTTACAGTTCAATTTTGCTACTCAAAAAAGTGTCCAATCTGTCATATGAAATTAGGAAAAGATAATTCTTGACATAAAAGCTAGAAGAATGCTTATTCACCCAAACTAGAACAGTAGAAGAGGAACTTCAGCCTGGCTTAGATAACTAGCTCTGAGAAAAAATAAAAATATTGAGCCAAAAATTTAACCAGTTAAATCAGTTTTCCGATGTGACTTGCAGTGGAAACAACTTGAGAAACTACCTAAACATAGGTAGGACACTCACCAAATTCATGTGGATGAATTCCTCAATCTTTGAATTAGCAAATAATCTGTTCAATTAAAATGGTAAAGCAGGATCACCAAAAGAAAACAGTTAGAGACAACATGCAATATTAGAACACTGGAAAAAAAATTACAACCATGCAAGATCAAACTTAAGAATTTTTAAAGAAACAGGCAAGAAAGGCCAGATATATACTTCTTCTGTGCTACTTGAATACGAGCATTCTGAATATCCGTGAGTTCATTAACTCTTTTTGTTAAAGAACCTTCATTTGTATCCACAAACCCGAAAAGGAACATGTTCCTCTCAAGCATGCTTTTGATCAAAGCCAAGGCCACCTTTATGTTTTTTGCTTTAGCATCTAGCATGAGGTTCTTAAGTCCTTTCAATTCTCCTGTGAAAGGAAACAAATTGGTTAAACACAGTAAAGAAAGGATACTCGCAACAACAGATAGCAATATTTACATCAAAATAGAAATCAAAAAGACGATGCACATACCAAGAGATAAATAGATTTTGAAAGGGGGCCTGAATGGCTGAGTTTCGAATAGGCAGTATAAACAATAAAGTCCGCCCAGTCTATGTGAGAGGGAGCAAGCGGAAACCAGGTATCCTGAAGACAAGTAGAACAAAATTAATCTTACCTGTAACATTTTTTCCCCCTTCTTTTGGAGGGAGTCAGAGCAAATTACTAAAAAGATAAACTGGATATTTTTTCTGTGACATCATAAAGGCACTTAAAACATAATGCATCTGTTAAATTCTCCAGCACTTCGATAAGTTCTGTAACCCACTTTGTGAAAAGTAATAAAAGGTATTACCTTGACAAAGCTAAGAAGCATGAAGCATGAGTTGGGGAGGAAGGGGTGTAGGAATACAACTTAAGGAACAAGATAATATATAAATCTGTAATCTGAGTTAAGAAGTTAGAAAGGTTGGATAAGTTTATGTCCAGATGTTGAAGATTTCACAAAAATGTATCTGTATTCTTAGGATGACGATGAACCATGTTAACACATCTGATGATAGCAATTCCTTGTTCTGAACCTAAATTTAGCTACCATAATGTTTTTCTGCATTGAAGAATATGTAAAGAAGGCATGAATAAGTCATAAACAATTTAATAACAGAGCGACGACATCCACTTAGAAATACCCAGGAGGAAAAATTTAAAATTAAGCAACTAGTACAGTACATCTTTATTTAATAAAAAATTAGCACTTTGGGGACATACCAATTGAATGGGCATACAGTGACTGCATAAAGCAAGCCTGATTTGTAGAAGGGCTGGCCTCGAAAATAAAGGAGAACTTTTTTGAAAGCCATATTCTCTTCATTTCTGCTAAGGTTGTCGACTCATCCTATGATTATCAAAACCCAGTATAGAAAGCAAGAGATCATATGTAAAGGTCATACACTCAATATTAACATGGAGGATCAATGGCTAAAGGTAGAAAACCCGAAGAAAGAGAACAGGTCAAATCAGCAAATCTTACTTCTGCAAAAGTGTTTATGAGCTCATCAATATCTAACTTGAATGGCTTCAGATCCATTAAACTTAGGATGTCTTAACTTGACTAAGCAAACGAATTCAGCTTTCAGTCCATATCAACACTTTATCTGCTAAAAAAAGTTAAAATACTGATCAATATTGCAGTTATGGTGCATTTAGATGCAGTAATATTTAATCAATTAGTCTCAGGACTTAGCTCAGAAATTCTTTTTCAGTATAACAATAGTAATCGAAAAAAGGGGGGGGTGGATGGAGGTAAAACTAGATTCATTAGTAAATTGATCTCTTATGTGGGAAAAGACAAGGAAAGAGGATAACGAATCAGAAGGTAAACTGTATTTCAAGTCAATGAATAGCCTTGCTTATCCAGAATATAATGTTCTTTGAAAGAAACCATAAAAATAAGATAGAAATAGTCATATATTTTATCCATCCAAGTGATTTAGCATAGTTAGCGAGAAGACTCATAGGCTTGGCATGACATCCACAAATTGATTTGACAACAGAAACAATGTCTGTAAATACAATTCAGCCAGAAGCTTGGCTTCATAAACGTGCAGGTAAACTTTCAAAGTGGCAGAATACTGCCAGGACACTTAGATAGGCAATTCCTCCCATTCTCAACCTAGTTATTTACTTCAGAACTTCCATTAGATTGATCAAGCTAATTATAATGGCACCTCTTAATCGAGATTAAAAATGTAAGCAACAAATATGCATATGAAATTTGAGATCAAATGATGAATGTTAACAGATTTAGCAGATGCTTTTTTCCAAAATCACACACAAGAACAGAATTAAGCAATTAACATTTACACCTTGGGGCCGTTACTTCTAACAGAAAACAATCTGAAAAAACTGGAGAAAACAAGGTTGAGTATTGAATTCTGGTATAAGGTGAATTAGGAACGTATACACGTAAAGAGTAGCATAAGAATCACAGTCTGAAACCAAAATTATTAACAAAAAAAGATTATTAACAAGAGAAGAGAAAGAACCTCATAAGGAGCTTCCAGAAAACAATTCGAATTCAATAACTCGCGAGGCCTAAACTCAAGTCGGTTTTTGTGGCCTCGCCAAGAGTAGTTCGAATAACCTTTCTTACGAAGCGATTTCTTGTTCGGAGGAGAGTTGGTTCGCCAGTTGCTGTGGTTTCGTTGGTAAACCCTTACACAACGTAGGTCGCTCGCGATGGCATTTTTAGTCTGCCAAAGTGAATCTGCAGCTATAAACGACGCCGCTTGTCCGATGGCGGCGTTATGGCGACTACTCGCTCCCTGCAAGAAGAATGGGGCTGACTCTTCAAACCGCTCTTACCCGGGAGGACTCCAGTCCTGAACACCCTATTCTTCCTTCTATCTTTTTTAAATAAATATTTGAGAAATTGGCAAATTTAGTTGCATATTTATTTATTTTGTTCGAATTTAGTCCCCATTTTTTTTCTTTCTATTCTTTTAATCCAACATCTATTATCTTTAAAAAAATTTACTTCCTACCACCTCTTCCACGACGGAGGACGTAAAAAATGCTCACGTGAGTGAGTCGTACAAGACAAATAAAACAAGGCCAAAATCATCTCTATAATTTACCCTTCCCTCTCCATTTGCGTTTTGCTCATGGAAGAAGATAGGGCTTAGTGAGCAGAGAAAAAAGCTCCAAGCTTCAAGCCAACAATGGCAACGTCAAGTCGTGTCTGCTACTGTGGGAACTACTAGTCTCGGAGGATCTATCCCAAATCCTTGCAACAATATCCAGTTCACAGAGAGACCAAATTCACATTCACATTACATTCATCTTAGAAATCAATAAGTCCTTCAATATAAATGATTTTGTTCATTTCAACAAACACGCTCCTACGATGATGTTTAACAGCAAAGTCACCTGAATTTTCACTGAAGTAATAAAATATTCCTATTATTGTGGACGAGTAGAAAAAAATTAAATACAACAAAGCAAGAGCAGGATAGAAAATATAAACAGCTTATGGGACCAAAACATCCATCTTAAAAATGTAGCACCATCAACATTTACAAAGCAACAAAAATAATGGGACTTCGTGTAGACCACAACAACACAGAAAGGTTTCCACTTGAATGAATCTCTTTAGCAAATGATAAAAGAAGGAACATTTCATTTAGTACAACTTACATGATGATGACATTACACTCTTTATTGCATCAAAAGCCTCAATATCAAACCCATTCCTTACTCTACAACAGATGGTACTAAACTATTCCTACCATGGAATTAGTTTATGAAATCAATGATACTAAAGAATATTGAAACTTAATCTATTTAGAATGGTGAATAATCAAATGAGAAGTAAAACTAACTTACCATATTATGGGGCTTTACAATCTTCTCTCGACGTCGGCTGCAATTTCATCTTGTAATCACAATGAAGCTTCATTGAAGAATAGTCGATTTTATCGAGAGAAACATTGTGGATTATGGTTGGAGTTAAACCCTATAAGAAGCTGATTTTGAGAGAGAGTGTGGGAGTCTTCAACACTTAGCTTTTGAATAGTATAAGTTTCTTTGTTTCCGTTAGAATCAAACTCACAAATTGGGTTGAAATCCACTTTGTTAGGATAGATGCTCACGGGTCAAAAACCATCTGCAACTTTGCATAGGGAAAGGTAAATTGTAGAGATGATTTTGCCCTTGTTTTATTTGTCTTGTGCGACTCATGTGAGCATTTTCACCATCCTCCATTGTGGCGGGGAATAGATATTGAATTAAAAGAATAGAAAGAAAAGATTTGGAACCAAGTCCGAACCAAATTTACCGATTTCTCTAAATATTTTTTATCTTCAAACTTCCCCAGCTGGTTCGGCATGGACTGAGAAGTTCTTTAATTAAGAAGTTGTCATGGGATAGCCATTTTTTTTTTTTTTGAGAAATTAATCAAAGAATTTCAAACCGGAAGTTAAACGTAACGACTAACAGAGCACATGAGGGAGTATTGTTTGTAGTATTGGATAACCGATTTACAAACGGAGCTTGTTGATTGTAATACACTAATTTACTCATTGTAATGCAGTTATGTATTTTTTTTAATTTTTTCTCTACATTCTCTGTAAAATGTAAACAAATTTTTAATGATTCAAAATTTTGAAGATACATTGAAGTAATATGTGATGAAATACTGTTAAACATAATAGATTTAAAGGTAAAAATACGTTTTTAACCCTTAAATTGATTTTTTTTACATTTGTGTGACTTCCCTAGTTCTTCTCATGGAGTCACCAAAAATACAAAAAACATTAATTTAAGGGTCGAAAAATACATTTTTACTTCTAAATCTCTTGTATTTCGTTGCACATTAATTTAATTCAATGCCGATTTGTGTAAACCTGAAGAAAGAAGTAGTGAAAGATAGAAAGAGTTTAAGGAGAGGTGAGGAAAATAAAAGTTAAAAATGAAATATAATTGTGATCGATAAATGTGTTTAGAGATAATGAGTAAATATAAAATGATAGAAACACAAAAGGAAGACAGAAGAATATATCCACAAGAACAACTATTTTCTTTTTTTTAAACTAAAACTAACATTCCAATTCATTAAGAATTCTTATTAACATTTTTGGTAATATATTTAATTATAATATTTTAAAGATTTATTTTTAAAAATTTAAAAGTTATCTGGTTTATTTTAAGATATATGAACAAAAACTTTTATAATTAAGAGTATTACAGAAAGTGTTACACAAAATATTATAAAGTGTGCGAAACTCATTTCAATTTCAATAATGCATTTACTTTTCCCTTTGTACATTTGTATTCCAAAATTAACAGAGTACTCAATTAACAAAGAGATTAATATTCCATTCTAATACTAATTTATCATGAATATCACAATCATAATTCATGAATCAAATACTATACGTAAGACGGTTTTACTAATATATGACGATTTGTAAATTATTTTAACGTTTTTATCTTTCAAACATTGTATAAAGTTTATAAATTTATCATATTATACTTATTTTCTTCATTTTGTAAGAATTACTATATAATGAAGTATAATAGATGATAAAGATTCATCGTTGCATTCAAATTATGTCGATATTGAGATAATATATATTAATTTAATTTTTTAAAAAGAATAAGTGAATGTAGTGTCGCGCCAAAATCTGATGCGTTTCAAGTTAGAAAATCCAACGTCCCCACTAAGAAGACATCACCCTCACATTGTTGGCGCCCAAAAAACAGAAGCTGGACACCCAACATTCAGATTGTTGGCGCTCACGTGGGGTGCCAACAATGTGAATGTTGGGTGTCCAACTTCCTTTTTTTTTAAATTTTATTTTCTTTATTTTGTTGTTTTAAATCTATAAATTATATTATTAATTTTATTTAATAGACTTTTCTTTTTACTTTAATTTACATTAGGTGCTTGACTTTTTTAGAACTTTATAATTCTTTATTATTTATTTATTTATTTATTTTAAATTATATTATATTTTTAACTTTTATTTAATATCTTTTGTATTTTTTATTTACTTATATATTTATCCTAATTAATTAATTTAATTTAATTTGTTATTATTATGTAGTCACTTATTTGTTTTACTATTTCATTAATTTATTTAATTAATTTATTTGTTTGTTTTATTTATATTTAATTTTAATTATTTATTTAATAGTTATTTATTTTAAAATATTTATATTATTTAATTATTTTATTATTATGTTAAAAAATTTATGAAATAAAACCTAAACCAAAGTTGAAGTTGAAAGTCTTATTCCAAATTTGTAATTGCCTTTTTTTTCTTTGTTTTCTAGCTGTAGAACTCTTTGCTTCTTTGTTTACTTTACCTCTTGAATAAAAAGCTCTCTTATATAAGTGTAAGAGTATATCAAATTCTAATTATACTAAATAGGATAAGGATACTAAATTCTAATTGAATTCTATCACCTATTTAATTTTTTTAAAAATTAAAAAAGAAAAATTAAATCTTTAAAATTGTATTGATTGTAATCAAAATTTAAAATTAATTTTAAATTATTATTATTAAATTATAATTTTAAATTTTAAATAATTTTTAAAAAATTAATAACAAAAATTTTTAAAAAATGTTTATTAAAAATATTTTTAATAGTATTTAAAAAAACAGAAAAAACAAAAAAGGGGAAGGGGCATCTACGGTGGTGCGCACCATCTTTTTTTATTTTTTATTTTTAATATTTTAATTTTAATTTATAAAAAGTTAAAATTATAAAAAACTATCCTGCATTAATAAAATCGTCATGTATAAAGTAATCTCCTTCATAAATTCATTCATGTTCATGTCTATTTCAAAACATAAGTCCTTTTGTTATTTTCTCTTTTATCAAAATATTTGTTTTAAAATTATTCTCATTATAAATATAATTTTTATTCTCTATTAATATTAAAATTAATTTAAAATAAATAAAAAAATTTTCTTATTTTCTTCCTTCTTAATCCATACAAAAAAACCGAAAATCTTATATTTTGTAAGTGAGAGAGTATCAATCTCTAAACTATTAACTTGTTAGATGCACGCCATAGAAGAAGCATCTTTGCGATTTTAAAATTTTGTTTCCCACGAATACCTCTTACTAAAACATGCTTGTTTGAAACTGAAACTGCATATGTATTCAAGCACCTTAGAATGTCTGAAATTCCTGGACTCAGGTCAGAGAAATTCACCAAAAACCAGCATATACACTTCCTCCGAAACTACATATAATTTCAAGCATCTTAGTATGTCTGCAAATTCTGGACTCAGGTCAGAGAAATTCACCAAAAACCAGCATATACACTTGCTACCAAAACATGTCTCGACAGGCCAATAAATATAAGCTACAAACAGAGTAAGTTAAATCCTAATGTCCATATTACATCATCTAAAGGAGCAAATATGGTACAATAAGGTTCCAAATGTCAGAAACGCAAGTGCAAGAAAATAAGCAGCTAGAAGAATGTCATATTGCTACAAACCATTCTGACCACAAAAGAGATGGGAGTAATGAAGCCTAAATAGGTACTTCCATTTTTACAAGTGCAGATGAAGTATCAACAGATTCATTCTGAAGCCAGTCTTTTGCACATATAAGGGCCTCTACTGTCTCAGGTCGCAACGAACACCTGTATCGATCCATTTCCTTGCCTACGGTATCAAAGACCGAGTCAGTAGGAACAGTACAAACTGGAATTGACAAGATATCACGAGCCATCTTTGAAAGTGTTGGATACTTCATTCTGTTTAACTTCCACCATCCTACCACATCAAATTCGTGGACCCGTGGCAGCAATGACTCCTCCAAGTACTGATCCAGTTCTGATTTTGCAAGGTGGCTGGTAGTCTCCATGATGTACACATCAAAATCCGTGAGTCCAAGTCCATTGTCAGAGAGAAGGTTTCCACCTTGGGGTTCCTCAGGCTTAGCAGTTCCATTGCTTGCTTCTTCAGTATAAGTGGGGGTAAGAGGCAGAGGAAGCGCTACATATTCCATGAACAGTTCATGAATTCCCTCATCTACGGTCTTCACATAATTGGCAGCCTCTTCACCATAGATTTTTGAAAAACTGAATTCCACGAGCTTCATCTTGAACCGGGGGTCCATAACTACAGCAATTGCTAAAATAAAGCAACAACTTCTCCAGTACTTGTCAAATTTCTCTTGCATGGATTTAGTTAGGTTGCTGATGGAAGGATCCTCACTTGCTGCTGCCCGTGCAAGTTCTAATTGAATCTTCCATGCCTCATGGAAGAATGTATTTGTGGTTGGAACAATTGGAGTTGTAAGAAGGTTAGCTGTCTCGAATAGGGGTTTCAAGTATGTGCATAGAGTCTCAATCTGCTTCCAGTCTTCCAACGATGGTCCGTCCTTGTAATCAGGGTCAGAAGTATCCAAACATGAAAATACTTCTTTCAGTTCTGATGCAGCCAACAACATTTCATATGTTGTGTTCCATTTGGTTTGGTCATCAATGGCTAGATTCTTTGTGCTAGGCACTTGAAGTTGATGCTTGAGCTCAAGAAACTTCTCTTCATGGGTTTCTGAAGTTTTCACATACTTCACACTATCCCTGACTTTCTTGACAGTTCCCTGCACAGATTTTAATGCTTCTTGGGCAATGTCACTTAAGGTACGAGCCAGACAATTTTCAAGCAACAACTGTCCATTGAGCAAAAGAGGGTTCTTAACAGAGAGCATAGCTCTTAGATTATCAATGGCACCATCACTTAAAGGCTGATTAATGGTGACAGAAAACAGCTTTCCTTCCATGCTCCAATCTGAAAGGCAACTGGCAACTGCATGGCTGAAAGCAGAATCCGAATCAGGGTATGGCTCCATTATGACATTTAGAAGTTTCCTGTGCATTTTCCACTCACTATCAATGTAGTACCCGGTTAAAAACACATATCCCACAGTTCGGCAAGAAGACCACATATCCAGTGTGAGGCAGACACGTCCCGGCATAGCTTCAATCACCTTTTGAATGGATTGCTTTTCCCTGAGGTACGTTGCCACGCAATCCCCTTGGACAGTGTTAAAGGTCACCATCTCAAATCGGGGCTGTAGGTTCTGGACAAAAGCTAAGAAACCAGGATGCTCAACAATGTGAAGGGGGTAATCGTGCATGATTATCATTCTGGAAATTTCATGCCGGCAGCGATCAGGATCAAATGAAATGTAAGGTGTGGTAGCAGTTCTGTAACGACGTCTTGGGGCATCGTTGCTGGCCCCATATCCACCAGTTTTTGATGGTGCACTATATGCACCCATCTGATTCTTCTCCTGATTACGAAGAACTACTGGACACGTTCCTTTGGCAATGTGGCGCTTGAGGTGACTGGTACCAGCAACTTTTGATCCTGTGCTGTATGCAAATGACTGCTTGCATTGTTTACAACACGCCCTTCTACAACCAGCACCAACAGTTTCAATTGTGAAGTGCTCCCAGACAATTGACTTCTTCTTTCTACGTTTGTTAGGTTGCCCCTCTGAAGTATCAACTGGCGTTGCAATATTGTTGGGCTCGGGCTCAACAGGGACTATCTCATTATTTGCAACCATAGGAGTAGTAGGAGTAAGCTCAGCCTCAGACATAGGCGTGTCTAGGACAGGGTTTTCCATCCCGAGTCTAACAGGTTCAAGTTTCCTGCAGGCAGCAGCAAAACTCTTCAAGTTACCAAAAGTTCAACTTATTAAATGCCTAAAAATGAAAGGATGATTCTGTCACGAAGTGAGATGTAGTAATTCCTATACATTAACAAAAATTAGTATGGCAACGAGACAGCTAAGAATCAACTAGGAAGCCCTTCAACTCAATATGGGAAGAAACCACCCACCTGCAATTAACACAGATTGAAATAAAACAAGTTCAGCCAAATGAAAAAGAGAAACGATAGGTATACATCAGCTTCCCGTTTAGGAGGACTGAGGTTGTAATCAATGTCAAGCAAAGAAAAGCTATGGGATATCAAGAGGGAACATTAGTATGCACAACACCATCAATTACTACCAAAGTACATGAAGCCGAGATTTGCATTTCTAGTTTGAAAATTCCTGTTATGAGAATGAAGAAAATAAATTGGTTTGTGAGAAACGATATAAACCTAAAGTGAAAAAGTAGAAAAGGTTAATGGTTTTGTATGAAAACCAATCCAAATGTACCTAGGGCAGTGGAGAGCCTTAGACAAGCAATCGACTAAGGCCCTACCTAAAAGAAGGCCTAATAATATCCTATAATATTGTTGAGTAACAAAAATTTTAATAAAAATTAAAAGAAATCTATTTATTCTATAATTTTAGGATAATAGATAGAGCTTTTCAAGGTTAAAAAAATGTGCTAATCCTGAGAAATTGCTTAAAGCACTGAAACTAAATTAAATATATTAACGATATTGTCTATGGAGAATAAAATGTTATAATATATTGATTATAAAATTAGCATAAGCTCCAAATCACTATATACCGCCCTAAATGCACCCTACTTATTTTCACTGAAAAAATAAACATATCCATATCGAGATGTCAGCTTTCGCATGGCCTTGACAACATATCCATATCAAGAAGCCCATGAAGACCCACTTACACAATTTTTATTTATCATTCACCAACCTATACTATAGCCTATAGTAAAGCTTATTCCATTAATAAACGAATATAAAAACGTGCACATCAAAGGAACTAACTCCTAATCCCTACAGGCTACAGTGAATTTTAGTTGTTAACGGATCCATCTAAACTAAACACAAAATGGGCCAGCCCAATAACTCTTTTTTTTTAAAGGACATTGCCAACCCAATACCAAAAACATAATGCTGATTGTAGCACCATATTTTATTGATTATGCAGGAAAGGACACAAGTGGTCTATCCAAAAAAATAGAAAGTTATGATTTGTTTAAATATCAGAAACGGTCACGATCTATCGTTAAAAGTGTCAATTTTTTCGCTGGGCTGACAATTTTTTTTCCCCTAAGTGTTGGGCTAACAAATCAACCACCAGACGCTAACGTGAAAACAGATCTAGAGTGTTCTGAATCGGGCCTCAACAACGACTCAAGTTGAAAAGCCCAGAAAAAAGGTAAACTGCCCTCAGAACTGATACACTGATATTTTTCAATTGTATATGTAAGCGAATAAGCATATAAATGACGTCAAAAGTAACTCTATCGTTCCTCCTGGAAACTTTTGGCACCGGAATACAAATATACAAAAATATTAAAAATAAAAGGTTTAAAATTTTGAACAAAACAAGTTTAAAACTTTGGAAAAAAATTCGGAAGGGGAATGAACAGAAGAAAGAAAAACCCAGACAAATTCTGCAAAATTACAGATAAAATAACAACCTCGATCGAGCAATCAAAACAAAGAAGAAACTTTTGAAAAAGAAACGAAAGGCAAAGAAGGCTTTCAATCAACCAATCAAAAAGAAAAAATCCCGGTAAACCAAGCTTGGGAAACAACAGAGCTTCAACTTCATCAAAAAGCCACCATAGGAAGAGCTTATACCTGCAAAAGAACCGATTTTGACGACAGCCGAGATGAAAAAACTGGATTTCCCAAAACACCCACAAAAGATGACGATCTTTTAGGGTGAATTTCCAGTTCAGTAGCTGGATTGCAGCTCTCCAGATCTAGGGTTTCTGCAGCCAGGAGGAGAGAGAGAGAGAGCCGGAGATGAGAGAGGAGAGAGAAAGAGAGAATTGGGCTTGAACCCGCAAAACCCAATTGGACCAGTTTGTGTTATTTGTTTTGGGGTTGTTGGGACTATGACGCGATAAGGTTTATTGGGGAAGAGGGGTACCAAAATTAAAGCGTATTGGATATGGACTTTGAGGTCCAATTAATTGTTATAGTGCGTGAAAACTTTGTGTGGGTTACTGTGTGTTCTCTCTTCGGAGTATAAAGGAGAAGACGTCAAACTACAAAGTACTCACAAAACTAGTGCACGTAAAATTTTATGAATTTTTTCGGACGGACCACAGCCCACTTTTAGGGTTGGGAGCGGGGTGGCGGTGGCCGATGGGGAGTAGGGGTTAGTGTGTACGTGTAGCCCACTGGAGGGTTTGTGTGGACTAGATTTATGGTGGGGGCCTACATGATATGACGAAGAACCTTCTAGAAATAGGAAAACTAGCCCATTGATTTGGGCATTTTTTTCCATAGGACAGGTACTTTAGGAGATCAGGGCCGTCCATCACTTTAGAGACGGTCCCAAGGATACTTTTGTAATTTAGTATTGATGAGCCTCGTTTGAATGAATCTGAACCAAGGCTTTTAAACCAGGAAAAGGGCTTTCGTGAAGAGTGGACAATTGACCCAAACCCAATTTGTATTTCTTTGAAGAGAAATTTTAGGCTTTCCGCCGCCTCATCTTCTCTTGCTTCCGTCTCCCTTTCGGCTCTATTAGTTCAAAATGTCAAGTCCAATGAAAGATTTTTTTTTTCTTTTGTTTTCTTTATCCTCTTTGTATTCTCATGCCCGACTAAGATTTGACCTGCATTTTTTCCCTTTTTGCTAAATAGATTTGACCTGTTCATAATTCATAGAAGCTTAGATGATTTTGTTCTCTCGATGGAACAATATTTTCCTAACAAGGAAGACACACTACATATTCTTACAAACCAAACTAGTTGGGAAATCCTTTATCATGGATCAAAGCTTGAACTCTTAAGGTTTTGTTTCGTAATCCTTGATTACTAGAGTGATTGTAGTTGAAGTTTTGAAAAGCAATGCGTATCTTCAAGGCAAGTCAATGTAGTAACAAACCCGTGTAATAACTATAATTTGGAAACAAGTCATCTAAAATAGCCATAGAAAGCATGTGGGCTAACAATTTGCATCTTTTCTTGCTATATAGCAAGGCTGCTTGTTTGCATTGGTTGATTCAAGAATCCTGAACATCAGGGCTGCATTTACGGTTAAAATTTACCATGGAACTCCTGAAACAGATTGAGATAGAAGATTTGCCTCCTTCAACCATTGCTTCATGCAAGTAGCGAGGAGTAAGAGCTTTGGACATAATATGGAGTTCATGTCTGAAGCTTACCTCACAATGCGAGCTCGGAGATTGATAAAGAGAATGAGACACCAACAACAAAGAAAGACCGCCCTCTGAAGAAAGAGTGAACAAGAAATGAGAAAGAATACTCCCTTGAAATCCTGTTAATTGCCATTTCAATGTACAAGAATATATATACAAACTAAAAGGAAGTCTTAACTCTATATAGAAATCTGTAATTGAGATAAATATGGCAATACAACATACAAAGTGATCTGATACAATTATTGAGATCAAGAATACTTTGGACGGGAAAAAATGTTGTGCAAACCGAGCTGCTTGATTAAGAAATGGAACCTAGAAGAGTCCAACGCCTTGGTAAGAATGCTAGCAGCTCAGGTGTGTGATGATATAGGTAGCGGTTTCACAGGGCCACTCGAGCTTTTTCACAATGATATGACAATCAATCTCCAAGTGTTTAGAGCGCTCATGAAATACAAGATTCACAGCAATGTAAAAGATACTTTTATTATCACAAAAAAGAGGAATGGCGGAAGATTGAGGAACATGTATATCTCTGAGGAGATTAAGAAGCCATAATATTTCGCAAGTAATAGATGCCATAGCACAATATTCAACTTTAGAAGAACTCTTAGAAATGATTGGTTCTTTCTTAGATTTTCAAGAAATGAGGGAAGACCCAAGAAACATGCAAAACCCGATGACATACAAACGAGCGTTGGGACAACCCTCCCAATCAAAATCAGAAAACGTAGTAAGCTTTAACAAAGAGGTATCTGAGATAAATAATCCTAAAGTAGGACTGCCCTTCAGATATTGCAAAATGCGACATGCTGCTTTGAGATGTAAAAGAATAGGCAGGTTGAGGAATTACCTAAGTCTTTCTACAACAAAAATAATATCTGGCGAGTGTTTGTGAGATAAATGAGCCAACCAATGAGATGTCTGTGATGGATTAAATCAGAAAGAAATGTTGAGTCTCTAAGAGTTGGGACATATGAGACATCTACTAGAGTAGAAGTGGATTATGTTCATTACTTAGCACACAAACTCTAATTGGCATTAGTTGCTACTTCTCGAGAGGTAATTCCTATTCATAATTTCTTCTCAGACTTGACTTTCATTGTTAATATCATTGGAGCATCTTGCAAACGTCATGATGAGTTACAATCTGCTCAAATAGTTGAAATTGCAAATCTATTTGCAGTTGATGAACTTGAAACTGGTAAAAGACTTAATCAAATTGGTACTGTGAAGCGAGCTTGTGATACTCGTTAGAGCTCTCATTTCGGTTCCATTTGTAGTTTGATTAGGATGTTTGCTACAACTTGTTCTGTTAGAGAATGTTATTGAAAATGGATCTAATTATTCTGTGCGTGGGGATGCAGCTACATCATATTAAAAAATTACATCTTTTGAGTTTGTTTTTAGCTTACATCTAATGAAGGAGATTATGGGGATTACAGATATTCTTTGTCAGTGCTTACAACAAAAATCCCAGAAATAGTAAATGCCATGCATTTAGTAACAAGTACAAAAATGTTGATTCAAAACTTGAGAGATGATGGTTGGCTTAACTTGATAGAACTTGTGAATTCATTTTGTGAAAAGCACAACATTGATATTCCTGATATGAATTCTCCATATGTGGTGAAACGTGGTCGTCATCAACAATCAAATCTCAATATGGAGCATCATTATCGGGTTGATATATTTAATGCTAGAATAGATTCTCAACTTCTTGAGCTAAATAGTCGATTTAATGAACAAGCAATGGGTCTTCTTACTCTTAGCTTAGCTTTGGATCCTAAGGATGGATATAAATCCTTTAACATTGATTATATTTATTGTCTTGTGAAGAAATATTATCCTCTTGATTTCACTGAGCAGGAGAAGATAAACTTGAAGTTTCAACTGCAACACTATCAAGTTAATGTTCTAAATCATCCCAAGTTATAGAATGTCTACCATTTCTAATTTATGTTAAGGATTAGCAGAGACGCAAATGAATAAGGTGTACTTTCTTATTGATAGATTGATCTGTCTTCTATTAACTCTTCCAGTTTCTACTGCAATGACAGAAAGGGCATTTTCTGCAATGAAAATTTTCAAGACAAAGCTTCGTAACAAAATGGAGTATGATTTTCTTGCTGATAATCTTGTGATTTATATTGTGAGGGAAATTGCTGATAGTTTTGATTCAGACTTTGTACTAGATGATTTTGTTTCTCTGAAAGAACATTGGGAACAATTTTAAATAAAGGTATGGATTATATTTCCTTTCTGGTATCGTTTTCTATTTTAATTTAAAGCAACAATGATCTTTATGTATGATGTAGCTATATAATGTTATTTGTTACATATTTTATATAATATATAATATGAAATACACCAAAGTTTATTTTAATGTGGCTCCTAGAACCAAAATCTTGACTTCGCCACTTGTTGTCAAGTTAGAGGTATCTAAAGTAGGTTCGCAGTTGAGCATAGAGCAGGATAAGTATAAGCAAATATTGAGAGGTCTAACAGGAAATATTGGCCCTGATGAATTCTGGCCTTGATGGGGCCTTCTGGTAATAGATTAACAACTTTATTGAAGATAATATGAGGAAGATTGCGAGAAAATTTAAAAAGGACTATCACTCTCAATGACATTCCCTACCATCCAGCTCTTAAGAAGAGACTCCTTCATTCTTTTTGTTTTAACATTTTGTCTTACAATTGAATCTGCATTAATATCTATTTACGTGAACAATATGGTAAGATTTGTTACACAAGATGATATTCTTTTTCCACAATCGACAGTGGAGGAAACTTTGGTTTTTTCTGTATTTTAAAGACTTTCAACCAATATGATAGCTGACATTAAAAGTATGAAAAGTGGACATGATTATTAAGGAATTAGGTCTTGAGAGGTTTGTATAGGAATGCAGATGACATTATTTCTTGCTTCATTCTCCCCTTCCCCATGTATCTTTAAGTCTCTTTCAATTCTTAAAAGAAATGTTTAGGAATGTGTATGTATCAACTACAATCATGCAGGTGTCATCAAACATAGATAGGAGAAGGATTTATCGAGTATTATCAGGAGGAAAGAAAAAGAACCAGTATTGCATTCATCGTCAGAAGTTTTGCATTTTTAGAGTCGTTACTAATCCCTAATGCCTTGTCCTTCAATAGTAAAGGCATTTTTCCTTTGGTGTTTGATTTTGATTACTGAATTGAATTGTAAATTAAGTATTTAATCAGTATAGTACTATACTTTTAAGAAGTATGTACAAAAAAGTTATTCATCCTTTAATGTAACATGTGTTTTGGATTGTGTTTGAAATTGATATTTCTTGTTTTGAGTTCAATTAAATTTTTGTAAGAGAAAATGTGGGACTCAAGTGTTTGATTTTAGAATTAAAATGCAATTCATATGCACATGAATAATGAAAAAAAGAGGCAAAGCAATTTGCATGTGGGTTTAGTAGAAAAAGGGAAAAAGAATAAAAGCGCTCTCTTTTTTTAAGGGTTTTGCCATGTTTGACCCTATTTATCGATGAAGGAAAATAGTCGTGTTTTAAGGTGGGCTAAATTCCTTATAAGAGAAAAAGAAAAACAATATTGTGGGCTGAAAATATCCTAAACGCATTATGCTGTGTTCATTTCATCAAGAACGCAATTCAGGATGCATCTTACTAACCAAAATTTCCGCATTCGCTAAATGATTTGCCTTTATCAAAGAACCATAAAAAACGTTCGTCGAGCTCCTCGTAAAGTCTAGGCCAAACAGGTTAAAAACCTCTTTTTCTATTCAAACATGTTGCTTAAACCCTAAACTGGAAAAGCTCCTCCACCGTCCCCTTATATTCTCCAATGACATTTACGGCGTCTTCCTAAGCTGGGATCCAAACATCGACATCAAAGATTCTAGTTTGGGAGTTGCTTGATGTGCTAATAGGACAGTTACCTCCTCATCTCGACCTTGAAAGAATCTGTATTTTCTGCACTAAAGATGCCCCAACTCAAGTATACTTTCATAGGTTTTTGTTGAAATGATTTATGGCTATTTTGTTTTTCTATGTACTTTTTGTTTTTGAAGCCGATGGTGAGATTTTTTTTTCTCTTCTTGGTAATGAAGACAGCAAAATTTTAGTATTTTGGTGCTTATGCTACCATGGGAGATGATAACAGCTTACGTTTAGATTAATTTCAAAAGGATTTTAGAGTAGAGTTTGTGCCACCATAGGGGAAGCCGGAGAAAGAGGCTAACAAAAATAAAACGGATGCCCAGGAGGAGGATTCAAAGAATTATAACCAGCTAGAAAAAAATACTTTAATTAATTTAATTTTTTTAAAAGTTTATTTTTAAATTTAACTTAATCTTTTGGAATTTAGCATCACGTTAGTTGATTCTGCGAATACTTCTCATAAGGAAAAAGAAAGAAATGGAAGTATACATTGCCTAGGCTAGCAGAACAGTGGAGCAGGAGAGCATCAGGTCGTAGTAATAGCTGAAATGAAAAACAAGGAGAGAGAAAAAGATTGGAGCCAAGAAATGTAAGAGTACATAGGAAGGGAATGGACTACAAAGTCAATGAGTCGTATAACATGTTTCTAAATTATACGATAAAAGAGAAATAGCTGGTAAATTTCCAGTAAGGATCCATTCCAATAAAGATTCGGTTCTGCATTTACTTTTTACAGCACGTGCAGGATCGAATTCTGACGTCCGGTCGTGATCGGACAGTCAGAATAAAAATTCTAAATAATTATTCATGATAAATGTTCTGACAGTCCGATCAATTCGGTCCTGCACGTGCTGCAAAAAATAAGTGCAAGACTTGATCCTTACTGACAAGTTTCGCCTAGGCATGTTAGTTGGAGCTGCCCTGCATAGAACTTGTACCCTATTTCTAAAAAAAAAAAATTCATAACTTGTGATCAACTTCCATGTACACTCCACAGAAGTTAGACTAAAAGTTCTGTAGAACATTAAGGAACTTGTATAGAATGTCTAAAATTTTAAATTTTTAAAATTTGTGCGAGTTTTTATTTTAAAATTAAAGTTATTTAATATTGATTCATTATTCATTACGGTCCAAAACTTATGACAATCAAAAATATAAAAAAATGAATGTATTTCAATATAGATTTTAGATAGGAGTGGGTGAGGCAAAAATATAGTGAGTTTTGAAAAAATATTGTAAATAGTAAATTTAAACACTACAAATAGTAATAGTATCTGAAAAGTGAAAATTTCTAATAACATTAAATTAGAAAATAAATAACTTGTGGGTCGAGATAATTACTCGTTGAAGTTTTAAGTCTCACTTCCTTTGGTCCCGCTCCACCAACCCATGGCCTAAAGCATTAGTTTATCTCTCTCTCTCGGTGCTGAAGCATCGGTCACTCAATTAGTGACCTCAAATCCATTTGAACCGTGCGTTGGTTCCTTTGCTTTCTACTGATTCTCATCCACCTAAAATAATTGATTATATTATTTAAATATTTTTAAAAATACAATTACAGCTAGCAAGAGAGAAGTAGCATGATTCTTCATTTCCAATAATAGAATTATTGAACTCTTGACATCTTTTAAACAACGAGTGAATAAGGCACCCAAGAGCATGCCGTTGAGTTGAGGTAAATATCAAAGGCAATGCGAATTAATGGGAAGAACCATCCACTATTTTTCCAGACACGAAAATACTAATAAGCCCTTGGACACTTCCTAGATCAAGCCATTTGGAGGTTTTTATTGATACTTCCTTTGGCCCATTTAAATAAAGGGGAATATTGTGCTTTTATCCTTATAGTTTATCAAAAATACAAAATGAACCTCTTTGTTCAAAGAGCTATGAATCTACCCTTCAAGCTATTTAGAAAATTTTAAATTTATCCTTTAATTCATAAATCATATAACATTTTAATTTTAACTACTAATCAACTAAAGATTGATTGATGGATATCTAATAAAAATAACCTAAAAGTTCAAAATTATTCATCTAAAATTAATAAAAGCTATTTTTCGCTATATTATACTTTTATTTTACTAAAATATCTGCTTACTTTGTCTTGTGTCTTTGTAAAAATTGATGCCAATTCACCATATTATACTTTTATCAAATAAATTTTTTTATAAAATACCATAGTATTTTAATAAATTAATATACAATATAGAAGGTAAAATAGCTTTCATGAATTTAAATGGGTCATTTTAATATTTTATGTTAATTTTATGAGAAATTTATAAGCGAATTATTAATTGATTAACAGTGAGGACTAAAATGCTATTTGATTTGTATATTAAAGGGTAAATATAATTTTTCAAACAACTTGAGGAATAAATATATAATATTTTAAACAAAGAGATTTATTTTGTAATTTGGACAAAGCTTAAGGCCAAGAGTATACTTATTCTAATAAAAAAAACACTAGCCTTTCTGAAAGATAAAAAATAAGTAGAAAACTTTTGCATCATCAAGAATCGATATGTACGCCATTTTCTTGGTGATTTTTTTAAATAGAATTGACAACTCAGGTCTCTTATTCAATAAAAATAAATTAAATCAAAATATTTAAAACATTTACTTAATAGAAATATATTTATCAATTAAATTACTACTCATCACGACCGTTCAAATTTTCTAGCAAAGCTATATATGAATTTTGCTCTTAAAGGATATGGAATAGAGACTTAAAAAGTATATAGAATAGAGACACGTTAAAGAGCAAACATCACCGATGGCCTCTATACACAATTGCCCTTCCAATTTTACAAGTTCAAACAGCAAATTTGCTAGCCCATCCTTGTAACAACTATCAATATAACAGTGAAATAAATGGTTGCAGGACAAAGTCCCATTTGACTTGTAAGATTTACTAACAATACATTTCCAGTATCTTTTGGATATAAGGAAGTGAGATGTGAATCGAATAAAAAGTTCAAAAAAATAAAAAATAAAATTATGTTAATGTTTTGAAATATGACAATTGTGTACATGAACTTCTTACAAATACATTGCATCACTATGGAAAATAGAAAAATCATGCTTTTGAGCCCTTTGTACTTTTTTCCGTTTGATTGTTAAAGTATCATAGTTGATAAACATAAAAACCCATAGAGTCATAGTTTATGACTAAAAATGGCCTTTTTTTTCTTTAATGAACACTGGAAATCGCCTAATTGAGAAAGTGATAGAATGGTCTATTTATGGAAAATAAAAAATTCTAAATGTGATTAGTTGAAGACCTCCACTTTGGCTACGGTCGTGCGCGTCCTTTTTGCAGGACGCGCAGAACCCAATATGATCCGTCAGATTATATTTGAAATATGATCCGATAGTTCATTTTTTCTGTCTCTACAAGTATTTTTTTGAAAATTTATAAATTTTTACAATCGTTGGATCAGGATCTGATCCAATGGACCAGATTTTGTCTTGCACGTGCAGTAAAAATGCCATGGAGGACTGTAACCGGACCGGAAGACCTCGGTATAGACTATTCTATAGCTTGTTGGCATTGGCGAAGCTTAATCATAAAATTGTTTAATTAATAAATTATTTTTCCTTTTAGCAATTTCTAAGTAATACTAATTTTTTGACAGGAAAATTAGCTATACATACCATTCAACTATTATGAATTTTCTCTTTTTAACCAAAGATTTTTATTTTATCTTTTTATGTATATAAACTTTTTTCAAATAACTATATTTGTCAAATTTTGAATATCGCGATGGATTTCAGCAGAAAGAGTCATGCTACAAGTATAAACCATCATTTTTAATAATAATTTTATCCATTTATGACTTTCTTTCCATTCTTTCACATTATCCAAATTATATGAGTAAAAAATCAATCACTAATAAAATAATATTTCTTTAGCTTTCAAGCAATTTTTTTCTATTCCTCCTCCTTTTAAGTCATGAATAGATAAAATTATCCTTAAAAATTATGACACGTGCTTGTAGTGTGACTCTTTCTATTAAATTCTGTCATAATATTTATAATTTGATAGATATAGTTGTTTGAAAAATATTTATGCATATAAAAAATTAAAATAAAAGTTTTTTTTGTTAAGAAGAGAAAATGAAAATAGTTGAGAGGTAGGCATAACTAATTTCTCGTTTTTGATGTTTTGATTATTAATTTACAAATGGTTATTGATAGAAGATCTTAACTATACGGGTTTGAAATTTTTAGGGACCAAATTACATTTCCTTCAAGAACTTAATAGCTAAAATCACTGCATTTTTAAAGACTAGATCGATGTGTTTTGATTTATAAAGATGAAACTAACAACATTAAACTTTTATGGACTAATTTGTTATTTTCCTTTTATAAAATATGTATTGATCTAGAAACATTCTTAAAATATAAATGTAAATATTCAATATAAAACAAAAAAGTAACAAATGTGACAATTATGTAGAAAAGCAAGTTTAGTGTTTTTATTATGCAAAATGATACTCATTTTGTTTTAAAATATAAGACTTTTTATCTTTCTTTTTTGCACATATTAAGAGAGAAGAAAATAAGAGGATATCTTTATCTAATTCTATTAATGTAATAGGGAATCATAGTATTATATTTATAATGAAAGTAATTTTAAAAAATTTTAATTTTTAAAATTTGTTAAAGATAAAATATTTTGAGAATGGAGAAAAGGAATAGAAAGCTTTACATTTTGAAACAAGGGAGTATAGACATTTGATATCAACTATCCATAATTTCAAATACAAGTTTTTATTTTAAGGAAATTTCAAATACAAGCTAAGTTCCAACGTAAACCAGAAATCTTTTTCCGAAAAACAAAAAGAAAACATAGACTTATTAGTCTCGGCTGCATTCGATTAAATCGGAGGAAAAGACTTAATGCGTCTATCTTTCGGTTCCTCTCATTATTGATGGTTATGGATATATATATAATTTAAAATTTAATTATATATAATTAAAAAATAATTATTTTTAACTCTTTCACTATAGAGAGCAGAACTCAACTGACTTTCACCCAAGAGGGTAGAAATCATGCAATCGTTATCTCCACCTGCGAGGGTAGAATTCATGGTAGTACAAAGAGAATGTAGGATTGAGAGAAAAATAAATTAAAAAATATTAAAATTTTAAATTATATATATAATAATGATGTTATTGATTGAAAAAGAAATTTCACGCAATAGATGCGGATCTCTATAATTTGCTTTGGATTATTCTAAGAGACAAATTTCAAACGAGAAAACTACAAAAGGGCAATTAAAATCGAAAAGAAATGAAATGATAGCAATCACTTTTCCCGTTTCTTTTTTCTTTCCAATGATTATAAGAATATTCAAACTCGACAGAAATTACAGATTCAATATATCTACAATATAAATAAATGGAATACTTATGAGAGAAGAGAATAAATCCGATAATATTTTAAGAGTTAAATTCGTAATACGTTGATTCAGAAGAAAATAAACTTTTTACATGGTTGAGAAGAATAGAATTTCTAATATGAATAGTGTATTTGGATGATATTTCGTAATAAATTATGAAGTTAAAAGTAAATTTTTTATTTTAAATTTTACTTATTTTTTCATAAATAATTTTTTTTTCTAAATTTAAAATAAAAAATTTCAAACTAAAACAACTCTAATCCCAACCAGTATCAACAGTTTCTATCGAACCAAGATTGATTGGTAGGAAAATCAATCAAAGAAAAAAAGGAAGAAGTTGAATCAAGAAGGTTTGTGCCATAAAAAGCAAAAGAGGGGTCCTGTGTTGGGGAAGCGAAATACTTGAAGACAAAGTTGTGGGTTAAATCAAAGCGACAGTACTTTTTTCAAATGTGTGTCTGGGCGGGCCGGGCAATGGGCATGCGTGTTGCTACTGTAGGCGGATAAATTCCTTGGTATACGTACAAAAGAGTACATGAATTTCCATGCAATTGTCTCCTAAAGGTACACGTACTCCTTAACAATTGTCTGGGCCGCAAAGTCGGCCTATTATGTTAGGTAGGTCCGAAACTCTCTCCTCTTGAATCCGGGCCGGTAATTTTAAGCGTTTTCGCAACGCTTTCCAAAACAAACTCACATTTTTGTGTTGTGTGCGTTTCAGCGTTTGTCTCTATGTGTGTTTTATAGTTTTTTAATTATTTAAAATAAGTTATTTATAATTTTTTAAAATTAAAAATTATTTTAAAATTTTAAATTTTGTATTTATTTTTAATTTTATTTTATTATTTTTGAAATATTATTTTGAGAATACTTTTTAAAATAATTTTACTTATTGAAATTATTAAAAATAAAAATTTTATTTTAATTTTAAGTATATATTTTTTACTTTTTAAAAAAAAATTCAACAATCGAGAATAAGACTTGTATTATGAATGACGGTCTTTGTCTGTGTTTTAATATTTGTTTATGAACGGCGAACAAGATATTTAGAATAATAACATAAATTGATAAATGAAATAATAATAATAAGAAAATAGAGAGAAGAAGAGAGAACATAAATAATTAAAAATAAAATTTTTTATTAATATACTTTTTTTTATAAGCTCATTGTAAAAGTTTACAGAATTCTATAAACTATATCAATGAAAGGATATGAATTCAAGGATTAGTATTTAAGAGGTTAGTATAAATTAACGTATATGCATATCCACATATAATTTATTAATTTTATAATAGTATTCTTTAAAAACAAAAACTCATGATTATTATAATTTGATTGAAATTACATATTTATTTTTATATTCAAAAGGATAATTAAGATGAAGAGAATATTCTTTTAAGTACGTGCGAACGAAAAATTCTAAACACGTACTACATAAGTTGATTAAAGTAGGAAAAATAATCCAGAAATTACGTGCATGAAGTAACTGAAATTCTAGAGGGGTATGGGGTTTTAAGTTCAAACAATATTGGCAAAGAAACGACTACTCTCCTTGTTCTTCCATTGCTTCAATAGATTGTCATTTTAGTTTAAGAGAGATTTGAGGGTCGTACGTAGGTAGATCCAAGATAAAGTGAGTTTCTAGTACCAAGGTAGATTGTCTCTAGCATTAAGGACATTTCTTTTGGCCTATCATCCAAAAAAAAAGGGGGGGGAACATTTCTTTTGGTCATGGTTTCCTACTCGGTTAATTAATTAAAGTTGTGGTTGACCTGTGAAGATGCACGGTGAAATCCATAATCTCTTTTTCTTTTCCATTTAAAGAAAAAGTTGATGCCCATTAGTAGTATTAGCTGAGAAACAAATCATTTTCAAGCAGTGACAGTAGTAATTGCGGACCATAAATCAATATCATAAACATGTGAAAGTAAATAGGTAATTCATGATATACGCGTGGAGTTGCTCATCAGCTCAGGTTGATACCGACTCCCAACCGGTAAAAGGTCAACCATCATGACTGTGTCTCCAATCCAAATACTACACGTACTATATTTTTCTATTTTTGATTTTAAATTTTATATTTTTTTCTTATAAAAATTAAAAGTATATTTCACTAAAATATAAACATCTATTTTTTTAACTTTCAATTATATAATTCTATTTAGATTGTATTTTTTTAACTAAATATACAATTTAATCATTTTTTTCTTATAAAAAATTTATTTTCACGAAATTTAAATACAAAATTTTTCTCAACTAAATACAATGTAAATACACTTTATATGTCATATTACTGTATAAAACTATAACCAAATTCAGAAAGTAATAGCATGCATTAGATCATGAATTCAAATTATATTTCAATTTCCTTATATATATATATATATATATATATATTCCCTTCCATATTTTTCTTCCTTTTCTCTTTCTTTCCACAAACCAAATATGCGGAAGCAGTGAATGTATTTCCTGAACATTTTTATTATCAAATAGTAAGTATATAAAATTAAAGCCGTACGTCAAACCGGACTTGACTGGACGGATTAGAGTGGCATCTTGCTTCGGTGGCAAACATCATCCATGTTTCCTTCTACACACTGTTTGCACATCTGTAACGGGCATTTTTCTCCGTCACACAAAAAAAAAAAGAAAAAGAAAAAGAAAAAGAAAGTGTTAGAGAAAGTTTACCAATGGTGGTTGGTCCCGAATATTTTACGCTAATCAAATCAAACGGCAAATGAGGTCCAATGCTCATGTAAAGCTTAGCTAAACTTGTGATTGCCAGCTAACTTAGACAGACACACCCACTAACCTCCACCAAAGCTTTGTATCCCGCAGAGAAGGTCTCCCCGATGTGCACCATCTGTCAATTTCAACCTCTTTTGTTCTATATGTAAAATTATTATTTAATATATATATTCAAAGTCGTTCTTGATCGGTTCATAAACAACGCGTAGTGAAGGAAAAACGTAAGAGGACAGATAAAATTACAGGTGGTAGTTTACTTAAGGGTAAGATTAGAATAATAGAGGAAGTTAGACGTTTTTTTCTTTTTTTTTTTTTGACTTTAGGAGAATGCATCGGACAGATGGAAGTGTCCATATCCGACAGCGAGACCTTAGTCCGGGAAAAACGGGGTGCATGTCATTTTAACACACGTTCCCACGGTGGGGTCACCCTCACATGCCGCCATGTGAGACCAAAACTTTCTTTTCATTTTTTACCCCTTAATTTTCCTCTAATTTTATTTAAGGTTCATTATAAATTTATAATCTCCGTTGCATTCCCAGTTTCGTCCACAAAAGCTGTGTCTCTCACCCACTCTGCTCCTCCTCCTCTTCTTTTCTGCCCATGCAAATCACATGAATTTATTCTTTTTCTTAAAGTGCATTTGGATTGACTTTTCAATTCAAAATATTTTTTTTTAAATTTTTTCACTTTAAATTTTATTTTTTTCTTATAAATAATTTACTTTTAAAATTCTTAATACAACTTAACTCAAAATAAAATTCAATCCAAATACGCCCTTAATTTTGACGTCAAACCAACAAATTTTGATAAATTGAATTATTGTATTATGTTCTGTACAAATTGATTCTTTCTTAATTTTTATTATTATCATTTGAAATATTTAAAATTTAATAATTGCGTAGAACTTACTTCACTAGCATCTTACATATATAAACTAATATGTAGTGAGATTCTCATCTAGAATACAACAAATTATCTACTATATAGTGGTAGTGTAAAATGGAAATCCCGATTCTTGAAGATCTCCTCATTGGTCTTTTCACCTATAGAACAAAGCTTCTTTGATGAAAAGATGTGGAGACAAGTACGTAGGCATAGGTACGATTCTTGGGCCAACACCAATTCAATTTGCAATGTGGCATACTGTTCAAAAAACAATGCCGATCGAGAGAGCTCGTATTGATTTGAAACTAAATTGATATGCTCATCCATCACAAGATCAACAAAATCAGGCAAGCGGATCGTGAATAGCAGCAACGAACTTCATTTTGTTTAGAAATTACATTTGCATATCCTTTAACCACCTAGAATCAAATCATATTGAAGTCATATTAAGATAAAGCTTCCTAAAATTGACAAGGATTTGCTAGGCATAACTACGGATTGGATGCGACTGATGATTGAATGAGTATGCAAGAGCTGTCAAAATCAGAAAAATCTTCAAAAATGTCAAAATTTCATTTCTTTTTAACGTAATTACCTTTTAATGGTAAGTCGTCTATGATTTGCAGATACTTAGCATCAGCAAATCTTGCCTATCTCCTAAAGGTAAAATCCGATACATAGCATGACTTGGAAAAGATCTCTAACTAAATTTGTTTCGGCAGTAAAATCTATAAATTTTACTGTACTATAACCTCGTGTACTGCAGCCTTCCACCGTCGTTTCTAATTGATTAGGTTCACGCAAGCACCTCCATCTCCATGCATGATCTGTACGTACGTTGAGTTCGTTTGGTAAAAAGTATATAATGCTGTAACATTTATTGCCCTCATTCCGGTAAAATGATGCATATTTGGACTGATTTTCTGTTTATATATTTTTTTTTTAAAAAAAATCTTATGAGCTTTGGCATTCACTATTGTGAGAGAAATGTAAGGTATATCAATTTTTTTAAAAAAAATTTACAAGCTCCAAAACCCATACCAAATGCACCATTCCAAAGGATTTTGCAAAGATCATTTTCTTTTCTCGGCCAAAAAGTAAGACAAAAATGAAAATTGAAGATTTGATGCAATTATACTAAGTTAAGATTGTCGGCTTAGGGTAAGATTAGATAATTTTTTGTTTTAACATTTTCTATCTCGAGTTTTAAAAAATAAATTTTTTTATAAAAAAAGTAAAATTCATAATGAGAAATTTACACTAAGTTTCGTAGTGTAACTCAATCCAAATATAGTATTATCTCAAACCACAGAAGAGTGCAGTTATGTCAATAAAGTAGCAATTCAGATCAGTTAATTAAAAGAATAAATTATAAGTTGGATTCACAATTTTTATAGTTAAAAAAAATGGAGAAAGTGCAGTTGTAGCGGATGCTGGGCAGCGCGTGGACATGGAAATACAACCATCGAAATGGACAGATCTAGACATGGGTCCCGCAATTGTGCCCATCACAGATGAATCGGAGCCGTCTAAGAAGCAGGTTAAATCCTAAGCTCACAAAAAATAAATGATTAATCTACTGTTGCAAGTTGCAACCCATAATTAGTATAATAATGGAGGGGGGGATAAAACGGAGTCGGATAATTAAATAAGGTACAAAAAAAGGGTCGGGAGTCAGTATCTTTTAAGGCCCCAATATTCTTCTTGGGATTGTTGGTAACAGACCTCAGTTCCCCCCCCTATAAATAAAGCCCCTCTCTTCTTCTCTAAACCTACACTTCCACTGCTACTACAACTTCTTCTTTTCTATTATCTCTCTACTCAATTGCTACTACTACTTACTATTATTGTCTCTTTCTCTCTGGTTTTTCTGCTGCAGAAAAAAAAAACCCTATTAGGGTTAGGGATGATGAAGGATCTGGTCATTGTGCCCTGGTTTGGTTTTCTGGAATTTTAGTGGTCCACTCCGTATTATTCCACAGCTTTCTTGAACTGCATCTGCCAGATCGCCTCGTGTGTGGCCGCCGCCGTTAATGGAGGCTGATGCAAATGGTTTTGCGGTTCAATAAAGCTGTGGGATGATAAGGTGAGGATCAAACAACGATCTTCCGCCTTCAATTTCTGTTTTTTACTCCATATGCTTATGGCAGTTTATTCTATGATCTGTATCGTTCTGGCGATGAATGTATATGGTATTGTAGTTTCAGATTTGAGTGGATTCTGATGAACTTTTGATACTATATATGCTTGCAGTTCCTGCGATCTACTGACGGTTAGAATTCTAGTTCACTGTTGCTTTTGCAGGGGAACCACATCGAGAATTACTGTTTGTTGTGTGTTACCTGTATTCTTCATCAGTTAATCCTTTTGCTTGGAACTGTATTCAACTGTTTTTACAAGTTCTCTATTTTAACTTATTGTCCAGAAGGACCTAATTTTGTTTTCCCAGTATTGTTTGGGTGGGAGATAATATGGCCATTGTTGTTCTTGTTCTGATGGCCGAGATGATGGGTCTCACAATGGTTTCGGAGATGGAAGGTGATCAGATTGATCAGGTAAGGTTCTGGAGATGCTGATTTTTCTTATCTAATCGTATGAAGTAGCCGAACGCTAGATGCCAGAATGAATAATCCCCAATAATCTGTCTGATTTCCTCTTCATAGCACGGACAGACACAGACAAAGGAAAGAAATGACTTTTATTTTAATCTACAATTCTTGTCCATTTTTATGTTCATGAAAAGACAACAAATAAGAAACTGTCTGTACTATTCAACCAGCTTAATTTAAATAGATTAAGCATTCTTTAGAATAGTTAAATTCATAAAAAAAACCCGATAGGTATAATTCATTTGCAGGCTATTTGTTTATTTTTGGAGCAAGATTTGCTATCTCAACAAACAAACAGGCCCCATGAGGTACAAGCCTATTCAAGCTTATAATACGCATATCAAACATGTAGATTTCTTTTCTTCTCTTTTGAAGGTTGGGAGAAATGGATGGAAAACCAACTTTAATGATGTTCATTTGTCACTATATGCTTGTGAATACTTCTTCAACTTTGATTGGATGCAAAGTTTGCTGTTATTATTGAATATTATAGATGGACCACAAGGTTTGCATTGCCTTCTCATATATGGAACCCATCCACCCACTCAATTTAGAGTCGCTTAAAGCCATTTATCTGGTTTTGGTAAAGCATGTCGTAGGAACAGTATACATACATACAGTCAGGCCAAGGCCAATTTAACCAAGCGGTGCACTGCCTTGTTTGTTGGTTTCACCTAGGAAAAGAAAACACAAGTCAAAATTTTGCAGAAGAAAACCTGCGCCAGGAAATTAGGGTTTCCCCCCCTAAGGTAAGGACAACTAGGTAGCAAGGAACATACGGCATATTGCCTTGTCTAGTTAAGGCTGACATACCTCAAGATCTGATCTCAGCATTTCTGCCTGCTTTTTGGGCATTGGTATAAGCAAAGCAAGCAAGCATTCCTCAAATATTTTTCTTGGTGCTAGAAACTGCTTCTAAACTTAGAATAATTTCCTCCATTGTCTTCCAATACAATATTAATGTGTAATAAGTTTTTTGCATGATTAATTGGGTTTAGTCGTCGAATTCGGGTCATGATGATCTTTCTAAAGCCTTATCTTCTTTCTGTGTGGCAGGATTTAGAAACTTTATCTTGTTTATGTTTTCACTTAAAGTTCGCTGATATTAACTTTTTTTTTTTTTTGCATGATGATGGAGGAAGCTCCCACATGTCCAGTGTTACTTTATGCATGTTTCTGTAATTTGCAATCTTTTGCTTCCAACTTTGGTGATCGTCTAAATGGCATTGCTTTTATTTGCTATGCTTTAGAGTGCCAAGCTTTTGGTTCATGCTAACCGTGTTGGTCCAAAGTTAAACATCTGAGTTCAAAATGTAATTAATTAAGGTTTTGAAATCCTCCCACTAACGTATGTAGGTCAAAAAGCTTGGCCGTTGAGTTTGTCTGATATTGCTACATATTAATTTATTGAGCTTTTTTGCTGTGAAGATAAGGGAAGAAAAGTTCTGATCAGACACCATTGCCATTTGTTAATTAAAACTGAAAAGCAAGCAGTAAAAGTTAGAAATCAAGAATTTTCCTAATCAACATTGCCATTTGTTAATTAAAACTGAAAAGCAAGCAGTAAAAGTTAGAAATCAAGAATTTTCCTAATCAACACTCTCTTTGCTACCTTTTGAAAATCTTTTAACTACACAATCCGATGCCCTTTAATCAAAGAAGAATTCAATGTGTCCCCGGTGGATCACGGGAAAGATAGTTTCTGGCACTTTTTATCAGGAGTTTCTTGGGACAAGTTTGAGTATGGGACTCCCCACATTTTGCATGGTAAAAATTTTATGCATTCTTCTTCTTTTCAATTCCAAAGCAAATGTTATAAAGGATATTGGAGATACTATCAGTATACTAATTGATACTAGTTGTGCAATACTTTTCCTAAGGTTTTTAGAGTCCAATATTTCATGGCGGATAATTAAAAAATGTCTCTCCTTTTTTGTGAACTAAATTTGGAGCACATACGTTGTGGTTGGAAGTCCAAGGTTGAAATTTCAAACGTCTTTTTGATAAAAATGTCAATGGTAAAGGGAAGGTTGAAATTTCAAACGTATCAACAGTGTACGGCACAGTGAGGATGCCGATAGCGACAAGTATATTCTTTTGCTCCAATATTTTTGGGACCGTTTTATTGATTGGCTTTGGATTTTTTTTCTTTCAGCTCCAAATGCTATTGTTACAAGGTTTTCCGTCGCGCTAAAAAGTCCTTACTTGCCAAATTATGGTTATTACAACTAAGTCCTCTATTTACAAGATTATTTGATTTAGCAGTTTGATCAGAAAATGTGAGGGACACATTTCGTTTATTTCCTTCACACTATTGTATAAAAGAATTTTTATGTAGTTAATAGTTTAATCGTTTTCACATAATGCTATGCATATTTACAAATCAAATCCTGCTCGCGTAATTCTCAGGGGTATCCCGGTAGCCATAAATGAAAAATTGGGACCCCTTGAGATGTGAGCATCACTGATTAATTAATCCTGTGACAAGACATGGATTATAAAACCTCAATGCATTTATCGACATTTAATCACTTTGGGAAGGTTTTCTTGTTGATTTTCTTGTGGTGAAGTTGGAAGCAAGGACGACAAATTCACTTGTTCAATAATGTCTAGTAGTAGTGGCTTTTAAGGTGGATGGTGTTGCCATGTGATGGTAGAATTAATTCCTTTACCATACTTGCAATACAGCAGGAATTGAAGAACTCTTCCAACGTCAAAACTCCCTCATAATTGCGGACCATTTCAACTACTGCTAGCAGCTGCCTAGGATTACATGTTTTCTGAGGTACAGAAGATGACTGACTAGTCATCGTTGCCTCAAACTCACGTCTAATTATTGTTTCGTGCGGGTGAACCATCATCTATCTCAGTATACTTAGCTCATCGTTCAGAACAAACTTGTACAATTCGCCTCACCCCCAACCCGAATCACTGTGCCAACGTTGTATTATAGAGCTCAATTTGCAGTTTCAGTTATACTTCTCTCCCTTTCTGTCCATATTCAAATGCTACATATGATGTTTGCATGGACCTTAACTCGAACTGTTTGTTTTGTGTTCTATTTATCGAAGAGACTCATACTCTGGAAGATTAGAGAGTTCAATCTTTGAGGAGCTAATTGGCTGCTCTTTTTCTACTAGAAATGTGATCATATTTGATTGATTTACAGGTAAACTTGAGAAAATTGAAGGGCAAACAAAGTTGAAGCTGTGCAACCAACATTAAACTAACAAGAAATGTCGTATGGAGATATTTTGTGGCGTCAATTTAGGCTTTTCTACCTTGTGACCAACCACCACCAAAAGCAAAGCCACTATGAATATTCTTCTCTGGAATGGCATTTGATACATGTACTGCACAACTAAAAGCTCAAGATTTTGTCCATGAAATGACTTCTTTCTTATAAACAAAAGTTGTTGGTTTAGTCATGTTGGTTGTCTCTCCACATTCAGTTGTCATTCCAGATCACAAAACCGCTTTAGGGCTTTTTAAGAGAACCTGATTCCAGTTTTAATTACCAGCCAGTGAAACTCGGTACACCTATGAGACTCTACCATTACAAGATCCATTACTGTCAATTTCATTTCTCTTTTGACCTATTTAGCAATGATTATTACTCCCTATAAGGTCTTTTGAATCATTTTTACATATACTAAAGGAGAAAATAATTAAGCTATATTTTTTCTTTTATATTTTTAATTAATTTTATTAATATAACAGAGAATGAGAGAAATATATTTTTGTTGAGGGTAATATTAGAAAATTCATTTTTAAAATTCGAAAAAGACCAAATATTTTGAAAAGAAAGAAAAGAGTTAAAAAAATATTATATTCTGAAATAGATAGCGTAATTATTTCTTGTTTAATCAATTCAAACGCAAGAAGAAAAAGAAAAAGAAAGTGGCAGAAGAAGAACTATAAGAGAAATTAATTACTGACCTGAAATGTTTTAGTCCCCTATATATATCGAATTAGATGCATGGGTAACTCTTTAATTCTCTTAACTGACGGAGATTTGAATATAACTCAACATAAACTCTGATGTAGCAGCTCAAAGATTTCATGTCAAAAGACAGTTTCCTCTCATACCCTCCACTCCAATATTCAAAACATCGTACGTCTATACAAAACAGAATTGAAAATCCTGGCATTAGAATTTTGAAAAATATAGAGTGAGTTATCAAGAGACAAGCGATAGTGCAATACTACTAGAATTCTGGCCTCTTTGGCGGTTTCCGGCCTCCTATTCTTGACCGAGGCGTATTATAAGCCTGAAATCTATTCTGTTAAGAATGGAGCGATTGCTGTTAGCCGGATAAACATACAAATAAATAATGAGAAAAACAGGCAGAGGCAACCTCAGCCGTTTTGTTCGGTGTTTTAATAGGAATTGCTTTCTTCAAATTGTACAGGATTGCCATGCCCCAGTGTCTGCCCTATTTAAAGTAATATCGATAGACCTACCCACAACCCACCAATCAGAACCTTTACTTTTTGCTTGACAAAGCGTATATAGATAGATATTCCAGCTACCCGTGAGCCATGACAGCACTAACACTTAGCATTTCTTTGAGCTTCATCCCATTCCCCCCAACTTCCTCTGGATGACTTCAGATCCCTATAGTTTTTTCAGAAAATTTTACCTGCAACTGAGTTTAATGAGCAAAATTTAATTGGTACGAGGGTTGGTGATTGTAATTGCTACCACATACTCAAGATTCACCAAAACTTTGCAAGGCATCAAATCAGGGCATGCAGCTCATTTTCAATGCTCAAGTTCCATCAGTTCAGGAAGGGATTTTTGCTCCACTACAAATTTGCAGAGAAAGATGTAGAAGTAAAGAATTCCCAGAATTTATGGCGTATAAAAGCTGTAGCATTAGCCATTCTTATAGTACTACTAAGAAACAAATGCAGCAGCTGCATTTCAGAGTCTGATCAACTACTTCTCTGACAGCCATGTTCAGCTGTAAAATCTAGGGACTATAGTGCATTTGTGTGAAGGATGAGTGCTGAAGTTCCTGCTTCAAAAGTGTTTGATACAAGTTCTGATCGGCACAGAGAAGGAATAGTGATATTTAATATGTGGTTGGACTTGGAGTACTACTGAGGAGTAAAACCCCAAGAGAAATTGCCTGGAGATTTTTGGTGAATGATGACACTGCTAACTTTCATAATACTACGACCTTGAGCTTGCGTTTAATGTATTTAAAGAAGCAAGAATCCAAATTCGTTTAAGTGTGTCTCTGCAGAGAGAGATGAGGGATGGGGTGGCGTGGTTGGGAGTGGTGAGGGAGGGGTGGTAAAAGATTTAAAAAAAAAAAAAAAGACCTGACTTTTGCAAGGTGACAAAGTTTAACCTTTTGTCACGGAAACGTATGAGATCATCATAGAGAAGGAAAAGAACAAAAGGCAAACCAGATGAATTACCAATTATTGATGATAAAAGAGCAAAGCCAGGGAATCTACTCTGCAACATCTTTTAGTTTTCACCACAGTGATTCTTCGCCAGTTTCACATTTCGACATTAATTTAAGAACAACCACTACAAACATTCAGAATCATCAAAATGAACATACAGTAAAGGTAAATACAGAATTCCGCCGTGCTAATTACCTTTACTGTGTGTTCATTTTGATGATTCTGAACTTACTACATGTATAAATTACTGAAATTTAGAGTTTGGTTGTTCTTTTAACAGTGTAGCAATTAACCTAATGCAATTATGCGGGCTTAATTATGAGAAATTACCATGGCCGGCTGCTGAAAAGTTGGTCTCTGGTAGATGAATCTGAGAGCAGGAAAGCTTCAAACTTGTTGTTCCTCTTCGCAGCAATGGCGAAGTCCTGAGTCGCCATGTTTTCCCACAGCTTTCTTGAACTTCTGTGCTCGCATTCGGATCTTGCAGACCTAAGCTGGAGGGATAAAAATTCAGTAGAAGTTCAAGAAAGCTGTGGAAAAGCATGACAGGACTTGCACAATTCTTCTGTTTCGAAACTTGAAATCAGATCTGATGATGAGACAAATATTTCAGTTCTTGAAGATGAGAAGAAGAAGAATTTGAAAACTCTTGTGATCTCCAGACAATATAAACAGAGAGAATTTAAAGAGAGTACTGGAACTGGAGAGAGCTGATAGGAGAAGAGTGAAGTGAATGAAGCATGCCCATACAAATTCTCTTGGACCACACTAGCATATGTAATCTGTCTAACCAGCTTTATAGAGAAGAGGGGGAGGCTAGTAGGGTTCACCTCACTCTCACAAGCCTCATTTTGCCCCCACATTGGCCTGCTTTACTGTGAGTGCGCAGTGGGGTACCTTAGCTTAACTAATTAGCTACAGATTGTTGGAAGGCCAACGCAAAACCCTCCAAAATTTTCAAATTTACATCCTTTATATGCTCTCTCACTAAATATACAATCCTACCAGAAGTAATATTAACTTAATAGTCGACTCCAACAATAATGACTAATGACTAAATTCTTGATTCTATACACATGGTTAGAAATGCGGAGAAAATGGATTTTATATATATATATATATATATATATATATATATATATATATGCAAAGAGGAAAAAATGAAAGGGGAAAAAAGAAGATTTTCTTCCCATCCCCATGATCACATGCATCCATGTGGGGATGATCTTATAGAAATTTATTTGGAACAAAAGGTATGGGGTGTTTATGGTCCCCCAAATTTGTATGTTTTTTCTAGCATCACACACAAGCACTAATATATATTATCTTTGGTAAAATAACTGTCTCCAAATCAAACCAAAGAAAGAAGAATAAATACAAGTTGCTGGAATACTTGGGATCTTCATCATGCATGTGCATGGTCGCATGGGTTTATTCTCAAGTCTCAACTACTACGTACTCATCTGTTATTACCAACACAAAAAAGAAAAAAATTCAAAAAAAAAAAGTACCACTACTACTTCTACATCAACACAACCAAGTAGCTTAGTGGAATTTTTTAATTATTTTACTTGTAGTTTAAAAAATTAATAGTCCAATCTTAAACCGTCCTTTCAAAAATATTTAAAAGACATTATTGACCTAGAAAAATTTAATTGTTCTATATAGGCCTAATTATTTGATATAGTATTTTACATGATACACAACCTCTACAATAAATCAAGAGATGCAATAAGTGAATTCGTTTAATGGACATGAATGATATTTGTGTACCATACAACAATATGGATGATATTAAATAAGGAAGAGCTTATATACATATATATATATATATATATATATATATATATATATATATACCTTACACTAGCACAATAATTAGTTAATTAACATCTCATATTTAATATAAAATAATTAGACATAATTTTTTATGTAATTAGTCAGAAAAAATAAAACATATCAAATAGTAAAAATATGTTTTTAAGTAACTGAACGATAATTTTATTATATAAAAGGGGATAAAAAAGCTTTTTTACTCTAATAGAGCACAATTAAGTAAAATACTTGAAAGTGAGTATTTTGATTAATAATTACATTGCTTTGCCTAATTAGAATACAATTGGGAAATGTTAGAAAAGTTTCGTTGCACCAAATGAAAGTGAAAATGATTTTTTCTTTCTTTTGAGAAAATAATAATACAAGTATGTATGTTCATAACGCCCGCATTTATTGCTGCGGGGGCGGCCCACCAGCTGTTAGTTGGTGGGCTGCGGGATCCACCGGAGCCCCAGAGCTAATCAGCCTGATATTTTCCTATTTTTAAAATGTTTCACAAGAGGAAAAATCCTTTCCATGGTCTGCGGCTCTCATGACCCCTTAGATATTTCAGATTTCATCTCCATCTATTTTTTTCCTTTTCTTTTTTATTAAATTCTTACTAATTTCAGATGTATTTATATTAGGTTTCGTTATACAATTTAATACAATTTTTTCACTTTAAATTAAATTCCTTCTCTCATAAGATATTTACTTTTATAAAATAAAATATAAAATCTCAAATTCAAACTCTATCAAATCCTACCCACTCTTACCAAAATAATATTGCTACTATGAATTATTGGGGCAACTTTCTTAATGATGTGGTATTACTTCTTTATTTTCTTTAGCAAGCAAGAGTATAGGCTCGCGTATTTTACGTAAATGATTAATATATGACGATTTTACTAATATAGAACGGCTTTTATATATTGATATTTCTGTCCTTTAAACATTTCATATGATTTTCAAGTTCCCTATATAATATTTATTGTATTTATTTTTTAAATTATATTTAATTATAATTATAATTTTAATTGATCTAAAACAATTATAAATGAAATATAATTCTAAATTCTAGTATAAAATTTTAAAAATAATAACAAAATTAATCAAATAATATTTATTAAAGAAGATATTATATTATTATTTTTAAAATAAAAAAGAAAACAAAAAAATAAAAATGGTATTTTTGGGTGGCATCCCGCTTGGGCACCACTTTTTTCTGTTTTTCAATAATAGTTTATTTTAAAAATTATAAAATATTAAAATTATTAAAGATCTTAAAACTTGTCAAAACAAGCTAACAATATTGAAGGTGAATTGAATTTTTTTTCATAATTTTTCAAAATAATTTGAAGAGAAGTAACATTTTTGCTTTCTGAATTAAAAATGAGAAAAATTGTTTAATTAAAAAATATCAAACTCCCAATGTATTAGTTGAAGTCGTTAAATTTTACCAGTCCAAAACTATATCAACAATAAAGAGATTCTCATATAACTAACTTTCTGATTCAAGTTTAAGGGTTTATTTGGATTGTATTTTTTTCAATCAAATATATAATTGGGCAACACTTCTTCTTTTACAAAAAATTTATTTTTACAGAATCCAAGATAAAATCTCTCACTTTCAAACAGAATCCAAATACACCTTAAATCTTAAGAAACTATTCCAACTTTTGCCATTAGAATGCCCTAATTTCAGGCAAGACGTATTGGGCCAAGCTTAGAAATCCTCTTATCACAAAACTACGGAGAATCGGTTACATGCATGAGTTCTACTGACCCAAGAAAGAGATTGGGTAAAAATCTACTAATCTCTTGTAGCATAACTACAGAGAGAGAAACAGAGACCTATGTAGCTAATTTCCTACTCCTTCTGTCTCAAAATACAGAATTTTTTTGCATTTTTGTATAAAATAAGAAAAAATAATTTTTATTATATTTTAATTAATTCATTAACATAATAAAAAATAAAAAAATTAGGATAAGGATAATTTTAAAAAAATTAAATTTTGTAAAGACTAAATATTTTGAGAAAAATAAACAAAAGGTATAATATTTTGAAATAGAATACCCATAAAATATATTTTATTTGGAAAACGAAAAGGTTGTATCATATTTTCTTCTTTTGATAGGTAAATAAAAATGCATAAATATATTATGATCATAAATAAATTAATTTTAAATTTACACATTTATCGCGTAATCTACATAATCAAGTTGCACAATAAATTAATAATTCAATTAGTTATAATTGTGCAAGGAGCCAGGTTGTGTCAGGTTTGGACTGCTGGCGCGCGGTTCTGATTGGTGATCCGAATCCGAAATGGCCAATCGAGAAGCTGTATCTGCCACGACGCCGTGGGCCGTCACATGCCATTAGCAGTAGCATCGCCGGCGCACTTTTAGCGTTTTTTGTCCTTCGACCGTACAGAACAATAAGGTTCGCGGTCCTCGGTACTCTCTAATGAAACTTTTTTTTTTTAATTTTCTGAATAAATTCATCCATTTCTTTCTTCAAGCCTTTAATTATATTTACGCAATTAATTTTAAAAAATGGAATTATATGACTGCATTAATTCGGTGCAAATGCATTTTATACTTTTTTTTTTTTGCAAAATATCGTTGAGCTTAACAGGTTTTATATGTTTTGAGTGCAATTAATTTTCCTTTAGAGTTATGCTTTTTTATTAGTTCAAACTTTTTTGACGAGTTAATAGTATTGATTCAAGCATTTAACTCATTGTTTAGGAATCAAGTTATAGTAATTAAAAAAGGAAAAAATGATAAAACATCTAATTTATGCTTTGACAAAAGAAAATAGCAAGAAATAAAAATTAAAGTTCAACAGAGTCATGCTTGTTATACAAAATAGTATTTTTCAGTTTTAAAATATAAAGTTTTTTAATCATTTTTGCATTGATTAAGAAAAAAATAAATTATTATTTCTTTTGTATCTTTAATAATTTATTAATATAATAGAAAATAAAAGAATTATATTTATAATAATAATAAATCTATAAAAATAATTTTTAAAATTCACAAAATACCAAATATTTTCGAAAAAAATTAAATGCATTTATGTTTGAATTGGAGGAGTTACTAATAGAATTAATTGTTTAACTAATAACAATTCAAGAATGAAAAGTAGAGAGATGGAAACGGTCGATAAGAATGTATTGAATATCTCAAATCTAAACTTGTAACGCTTAGGGTGAGATTATATAATATTTTATTTTGAGATTTTTTGCTTTAGATTTCAAGAGAGATATTTTTTTGAGAGAAAAATAGAACCCAATGTGAGAAATTTGTATTAAGTTCTGTAATGAAATTCAATCTAAATATACCCTAGTTCCTTTTAAAAAAAAAGAAGAAGAAAATAAGTCTTGATCAAATTTGTCGAAAAATTGAAAGATGTAGATGTTCTGTGGGGAAAAAAAAAGGAAAATCTTATCCAAAGGGAATGCGCTTTCTTTTTTCCCTTTTTTGTGTTTTTGAAGCAAAAAAAATTTTGAGTAAATGAAGGGACGGACCACATTTGTCGTATAGGCAGATTCCGGAGCTCATTCTGGGGCTTGTGTTCATCGACAAATAATTACAAAAGTGTACTAAATTAAAAGTACCCGCTAAGGCTGCCAACTACTTAACCATTTTGCTTTGATCTTCATTCAATTGTTCTTCTTTATTGCATTCAGATAAAAAGTGAAAGCCCCACCAAAATGTGATGCTTTTCCAATCTCTGTTCCAAATACACAAAATTTTAAATTTTTTAAAACCATGTCAATTTTGTACATTTTCTCTCTTATAACTCCTCGAATTTAGGAAGAGTGAAAAAGTTGATGTAAAAGAGCGAATGTCCTGTCAGAACGACTTGGCCTAATGGAAGATGAATCAAATTTCTCTGCATGAATTTGTCGCACACAATTTGCTTTCTCGTGTGATTTATATGAAACGAGCATAATTGAATAATATTTTATTTTTAAATTAAATTTAAAATTTTAAAAATAAAAATTTTTATTTTATAAATAATTTAATTTTTATAAAATTTAAAATAAAAATTATAAATAAAATGTTATTTAGTTACATATAAATTATTACACGAAACGAAATATAAATTGTGTACACCTTAGAATTTATTTAGGATGTATTTAGATTGAGTTTCGCTACGAAATCTAATACAAATTTCTTACTTAAATTTTATTTTTTTTTCACAAAATTTTTTTTCTAAAAATTAAAATAAAAAATTTCAAAATAAAATACCATCTAATTTCACCCTTAATTTCTTCCCACCCTTATTTCCCCACCCCACGCCCCTACTTTTTTCCTCTCCCTCCCCACGCCAACAATTGGAATTTGGCTGCTCTGTTATGCAAATGCGAATGGAAAAGGGTTTGGCTCTTTGTGGCCTGTGCGATCGTGTGGAGGGAAGCACGCGTGTGAAAGACTGTAGAAAAGGACAAATAAGGACAGAGGGAATGATAAGATGTTTCCGCTATCATTTTATGCCCACTGTAGGGGGTGCCGTCACACGTGGGAAAGTCTGCAGTACACTGCAACTCCAGTTCTACTCATGTATCGTCAATGGCAGCCAGCAGCATCAGCCTCCAAGCTACTCAGTACTCATACAACCCAACAATTTGATTGCTTTGCAATGCGGCTCACTTCTTCTTTTTATAATAAATTTATTTATTTATGATCGTTATTATAATTCAACTATTAAAATTTAAATTTAAATAATTATTTTTTAAATAATTATTCTCTGAATAATTATTTAGATAACAATTATTCAATAGTCTTGAACAATTATTCAAAATAATTATTACAGTCGTTGGATTAAAATCGAACGATCATAAATAAGTCCAGTACATGTTAAAAAAAAAATATGTAGTACTGGAACTAAATTGCTTTACACTATAAAATTTTAAGGCGTTATATTATGTCATTTCGTGTAAAAATTAGCTTACAATATTCAAAATAATTATTACAATCGTTAGATTAAGATCGGACAATCATAAATAAGTCCAGTACATATTACAAAAAAAAATATGCAGTACTTGAACTAAATTACTTTACAATGTAGGCTGATTTTTACACGAAATGACATAATCTAACGCCTTAAAATTTTATAATGTAAAAAAAATTTTAATAATTCCCCTCCCGAATGGAATCAAATTGTACTAACAAGCGGACGGACGGAGCGGAAGTGAAAGAACATCGTGAACGTCGTATTCTTGCATAAATGGGGCCCAATCTAATGGGCTTTCCTAGCAGAAAAACCCACTTTTCTGAGACTACACACTACAGAGCACGGAGGGCGTAGGGATGTTTCTGCAGAGGACAGATCCAATCAGACACATCATATAAATGGGCCCAGAAATTACTTCTTTTATCACCTACTATTCCGTAGTGTCACGTTTATTTTTGTTTTTAGGATTGATTTATCTTCAATACGAGAGGAAAAAGAAAACATTTTGCCAATTATTTTCTTAATATAATCTACAAATATCTTCTTAGTGTATATATTACATTTTACAAATTATTAATAAAGAATATTTACCAAAGTATAACGTAATTAATTGAACGATTACATTATCATTAATAACTACGTGTATAAAAAGAGTCTAGTAATGGTCCTGCTTGTGTTTCTAACAAGTTTGTTTGCTAACAAGTTGTCAATTTCGGGTGTTTCTTTTTGGGTGGAGGGGTGTGTGTGGATATGAGTTTGAAGGGGCACAAATTCATTTAGTCGTCAATGGATAATCTTTTCTGTACATTTGAGAAGTTTTGGCGTACGGTCAATATTGATAGGACCTTGGTAAAGGTAAATTTTGCTACTTGTATATTTGATAAATCATTCATTCTATATAAATTATTATTGAAATATTTATTTATCTTATAATACAATAAATCAGAAATTGATCCTAGGCATCAAAGAATACTCCTTTGCCTAATTTTATGTTGTGCATTTGCTAGGTTGGTACATCTAAAAATATGTAATTTTTCAAAAATAGAAATTCCATAATTTATTCACTTCAAAATACTTAATATTAACAATATAATTTTTATTTTTATATTTTTATAATATATTTTAATTTTTACATAAAATACTGCACTACATTAGCTACACTATGGTCCCTCTACTTGCACAAAGCTCTTTTCTAGTCCTTTGTTGGGTGGATATTGGAGGAGGTACTTTGGCATAAAATAACCTAAGAAATAGGAAGGCCCCTTGTGGAAAGTCATGCGGTCTTGCACTGCATTTTTTGCGCGTGCAGGACTGGACTTTAACACTTTAACAGTTAGATTAGATTTGAAATATGATCTAACAATTGTAAAAAAAGTGAGAATAATTTTTTTTAAATAAAAATAAAAAAAATATGATCTATTAAATTATTTTTAAAATTTGATCTAACAAATCAGATTTGATACAAAAAAAGACACCGTAACTATTTGGGGAAAGTCATGCATCAAGGCAAAAGTATCCCATTCAAATACACGCGACAAGATTCCTCTCTATGCTCATACGCTCGTATACTTTCTTGTTTCAAAATAGTAGTTAAGATTTATTTTGTTTAATATTAATAAAACTTTAATAAATTTTATTTTCAGTGTTACTTTTTTAAACTATATTTATAATAATTTCTTGCTAGTTCTAATATGTGTTCAAATAGTATATAAGTCTTTTTATTTTAAATTTTATAAAATTTTTAATAAATTATTAATCTTTGTAAAAATAAAACTATATTTCAAGACAAATGGAATACCATTTTCAAATTTTTTTCGCTTAAAAGTCAACAGTTGTATGAGGGGAAATTAAATTCTTTAAATTCTTTGATCTAGTAATTCTTTTTTTTTTTTTGTTCATGAGCAAGTATTGCACACAATGAACAAAACGTCATACAAAATTACCCAAATTTCATGAACAAATTATTGTACAATTACTATCAAGCATCCTTTTAGAATATCAATTATAAATAGTGAAAAAGAAGAAAAAAGAAAAAGGTTCGTCCCTCTGCTCTGCGCATCGCTGGATCTATTGCTGTTTGCCTGCCTTTCTGGCCTCTATAGTCCATTCATAATCTCCTTGAGGGCGTTATTGGGTTGGATTTCAATCTGACTCAACCTAAGATTTTTAGTTTAGTTTTACATCTTTTTTTTCAAATAATTTACTTGTGCAAAAAATATATAGAAATTCTCAAAACATATTTAGGGTGTATGTTCCACTATGGAATTAAATTTAAAATTTTTACTTTGAGTCCTACACTCATTATCACAAAGAATTTACTTTTACGAAACTTAAAATAGAAAATCTTAAATTCAAACTCTATCCAATCTTACCCTTATTATGTTGAGAACAAAAAAGAAAAGAAAAGGTATTTCATGTTTCATTTTGAAGCTTAATTATAAATTGTTACATGATTTCAACTCCACTCTTAAACAATTTTTAACAAAAACTTTACCTTTCACAAGACCTTCATATAGTAACGTCAAACAAGCCGGCCCATTACGGATTGGTCTTAAGTAGAGCAGAGCGAGTTGAGCCTGTTTTGTTGACGGATTGAAATATAGCTAATATATATCTGTCTATAGAAGGCATGTCTAGGCTTTTATATAAAATAAAATATAATTTTCTTTTTCTTACCTACTTAATATGAAATGACGTTGTTTTATGTTCTGATTAAAAAAAATTTGACAGGCTGGCATGCACCAACCAGCTCTGACCAACTATAATCTACGAGCCAAACAGAGTAGATTGATTAGGTTCTCCGTTTAAACGAGCTTGGACTAGTTAAATTCAAACCTACCTAATTCATTGGATAAATGAACTAACTCCCGGGCCACTGACACGTTTAATAGTACTATCTTTATATAAAAACTTAATATAATATTATCCTCAAATTCTATTACTACTTAAATTTTCTTCTCTCTTTTTTTAGTATAAGAGATATTTTACTATTAGTAAAAATTAATATAATCAATAAAAAAGAGTAATCTTTAGTTATAATACCTATATGTAAATCGAAACTATTCCTGTGAACAACAAATAGTAAACCCTATGCTGGATAAGAATTGAGTTAGTATAAAAAGTGTCTAACTCTTGTAACTCAAATAAAACCTGATGCGTAGACCTGAAGCATCAAAAGCGTATATGGGACGACGACACTAGCGAGTAAAGTAGTAACAACTTTATTTACCCAAAAAAAAAAAAAAAAAAAAAAAAAAAAAAAGAAAGTAGCAACTTAGAAAGAAATGAGTATGACATCCGACGTTGCTTCCAGTTAACATAAGGACATCAACTTTTTCTTCTTTCTGGTCCCTCCAAGTTCAACCTAACATCAAACAATCCCATCTTTCTCCGTAACAAATTTTTGCTATATATATATATATATACACACAAAGTTTTTTTAAAAAAGAAAGTACAATTTTTTTAAAGAAAGGGATCCTAAGCCCGGGAAAAACAATTAGTGCTTCGAACCAAAGCTATTGGATCAAAATTCAAGAATCATATATCTTCTCATTTTTCATTTGAACAATTAAAGCAAAAAACAAAATGCAAAAAGTTGCACTAATAAGCAATTTTATTTTATCACTATTGAGGATTTTATTTTTTTTAATTATTAAAATCCCATCTCTTAATTACGAATCAATAGGGTATTACCTAAAGAGGACAAAATGATAATTGACTTGGACCTTTTTTTCCCCCTTCGAGAGGAATCAAAATAAATAAAAAGTTTATTCGTTGGAGGCGTGGCAGGTGTCGTGTCAGAGTGGACAGGAGGCGTTTATGATGCCAGGCGTCTAGGGATTTCTTTACAGTTAATACAGTTTCACGCGGTTTGTGGGTTCGAGATTCGAAGAGTCCCACCAAATTACGCGTTACTTCTTCAATGCTCCCAACTCATGTGAAAACTATATTCTAATCTTCAACTAGTCTTCTCAAATCAAAGTCCAAGTCTTCTTTGTTTGTATTCGGCCGTTTCTTGTTCCTCTACCTCTTATCCTCTGTTGCATTTGCATAGTATAGTAGTACTAGAGAAGACGAAAACTATGTTGATGGGCATTTTGATCCTAGTACTTCTCTTTGTTCTTGGTCTCACGACCATAAATCTGCCTACCAAGAAGTTTTTTGTCTGGTTTCAGTCGCTGGTTACTGTGAACAATCCTTCACATGCCGTGACAGGCAGAGCAATAGCCGAGGAGAAGGAGCACAGCAGTTACAAGAGCAACAAGGATGAGCTTAAGAATGTTTTTGCTACTTTTGACAAGAATAGTGATGGGTTCATAACAAAGCAAGAGCTGCGAGATTCACTGAAGAATATTGGAATAGTCATGGCCGAGAAAGATATTGACGATATGGTCAAGAATGTTGATTCTAATGGTGATGGGCTGATAGATCTCGATGAGTTCTGCGAGTCGTTTGAGTCGTTGTTGGATAAAGAAGGAATGAACAAAGAAGAGGGAAGAGAAGGAAGTTCGGATAATGGTCAAGATGGGTATTTGAAGGAAGCCTTTGATGTCTTTGATGGAGACAAAGATGGTCGGATTACAGTGGAAGAACTGGGTTCTGTGTTGTCTTCTCTGGGGTTTAAAGAAGGGACCAAGTTAGAAGATTGCAAGGAGATGATCAGGAAGGTGGATTTAGATGGAGATGGCATGGTGAGCTTTGATGAGTTCAAGATGATGATGAGAGCTGGCCAGAGGCTTGTTCCAGTTGCTTGAGCCTCTACTTCCTTTTCTCCGTCTCCTCAATCATTAATCCTCCAGAAAACCCTTTTAGGAAAAGAGTTCGAGACTCAACTTCTTTACATTTATGCTATTTGTGTGTCACAAACCTTTTCTCTATCTAGTCTATGATGTACAGATAACGTAACTAGGTTAGATTTTCAGCCCTTATTGGATCAAATCATATACCACAACTAGTCAAGTGCTTGACTATTTTACTGCGATATGATGCAGTAAAGGTTCATGTTATTCCCTGAAGAAGTTTGGTTCTCCAAGGATTACAAACAGGAAGTATGAAGATTTTACCGGTGGAAGAGCAGAACATGTGTAGCAGTGGAAGAGCTGGACATGTTCTCCTTTCAGAAACTCAACCCGGCTGACCATATTGGCTAGCCTTTGCCAAGTATTGGCTAGCCTGTAGTTAACATCAAATATTTTGTAAATAGATATGTTATTTTTCTTTTTTTTTTGCCCTTTTGGTTCTACTTTATGTCCTTAGACTACTGAATTTAAGTCGTGGATGACAGGAAAGATATTGACATCTTGAATTTTTTTTGTGGGATGCTTTTCTTGAAATTATCTGTCTATCGTGTAAGTTTGTGAATCAGAATCTTCACTAGGCGTACTTCATCTAATTCTCAACCCATCCATGATGCCGAAGCATCTCCTTTAATCACATGAAAGAGAAAGAAAGAGACAGAATAGAATCGTCTCCGGCTGCAAAGTCTCTGCTCCTCGAGTGAGAAAACAGAGCTTGAGAAAACAAAAAGAGCAAATCCACGGAGAGATTTGAGATAGATAGGACAATGATCTTGGTCTTCTGCCATTACAACAATATAATTCTAAAGGTTGAATGTTTTATGTTCTACAGCAATAACGTCGGGATCTCGTCTGAAATGCATGTGAGAGATAACTAAAACATCTACTAGATCAAGTTCTTCACTTCCATCAAAAATCATTTAACTTTCTTGTTGGAACTTCTACTGCAAAAGGAGAGAGGAGGAAGATGGACGCAGAGGTAGGCTCACGTGGTGGGCAAAACTATACCTTCTGCAGCCACTTGAAACTGCAGACTCCTGGGGGCGGACATTGAACCTGGAAATAGCTTCCAGTCTGTACCAACACTTTACCACTAGGATCTAATACTCTCTCTGTACAAAAATGAACATCCAATTTTGGACAAAAAATTAAGTGATAACCACTTCATGCATTCAAGCTTGAATAGAAAAGCAGACGTTTAATTCTAGAAAGAGGAATTATTAGCTAAACCACATTTCATGATTATCCGGCACAACACTATCGCCTCTCTAATAAAACTGCAAGCCCAATTGGTGAGTGGGATTGGTCACGAGAAAAAACACAGGAATACAGAACACTTTCACCTGCCAACTACCATGGAATAATGAGCAATGCACAAAAGTCTTACAGCCTTCTCTTTGGCAAAGATGAGTCTAGTATTTCAATGGCCTCCGCCAAAGGATGGCGCTATCTTTTATTACAAAGCTTTATATAAAAACCTACTGTGTGCTACTACATATTGTTGCCCCTGCTATCTCTCACAAAAACACATTTTACACGGTTTCACTAAAATACATCAGGATGAAAGCGCCCCGGGACAGAGTTGTTTTGCTGAGCCTGCTTCAGGTGCATTGCAAGAGCATAGTTATTCACCTGACAGACATGAGGCCAAAAGTATTATTCTCACACTCCATAAAAGAAGATTACTACTCTAAAGTTTGCATGTCGAACTTATGAATATAGCATTTCAACTAGGGAAAAATAATAATTGCATAAAACTATATAGGTTAAAACATACTTAACAGGGATAAGAGGGACATGACTGATCTATTAATAAGGAAAATCGAAACTACCGTTTCCAGTCTCAACCTAAAAATGTAAAAGGATCTCTGTTCAAAATCTTAGAATAATACATCCCCGATTTGCTTGCCACATGAAGTCCCTAGTTTCCACAATCCTGAAGAACTAAAGTTTAAAAAGTATTCATCATAGGCCTACTTCTCCATTCTTTTCGCACGTATATTATCTATATTTCCATACATTACTCAAAACAATTCAAAGATGAACACTGTTTGAGTTGTTTGCATGCCTTTTTAACTAGCAAACATGAACCAACTTTGAACTTTACAAAAGAATTAATGAATGACTCAAACGGTGTTCAAGCAAAGCGGTAATTCTGATGTAGATCAACTCACTCTTGTGTTTCCTTTTATCTAAAGAAGAGAAAGCTAATCATGTACAGAGAAAAACCAAATCTAAGAATTTTAGCTCGGAATTTGACCTCAAGGGTTCTAAGCTGCTCCTGGTATTGAGCCACCAGCTGCTTTAGCTGATGCAACTCTTGGTTCCTGTCATCAAATTCCTTTTGGCGTTCATGTTGAATAGCAACTGCCCTCTTCAAGACATTATTTTCCTGAATCAGTGCCTGAAGCTGCTGCTTTAGTATCACATTTTCCTACAATATCACACAGATGAAACCAATAGGTTGTAACTCAGGAGCATCTGAAACCAAAGTGAACCTAAAATTTCTCTAATTATTTAGACAAGAAGCCCAAAGAAACAGAAAAATGTTAAAAGAATAGGAAAATAAAAGAGGGAGATGTGTGCTTTTTTAAGTAACAAAATGAAGCAACTGAATTCATGATCAGAACAAAGAGTGGGGGGGCAAAACAAATTAACATAAAACTATAAACCACCTGCTGAAAGTTCTGGGCTGCTTCTGAAGTCACACGTGCACTAATTGATTTTTTGAGGACTTCAAGAGCTCGTGATGCACGAGCTTTGGCATCATCTATATTGGAGGCACTCATCATTTCGCTAACAAAGAGCTCCACCCACTCTGCACTGTCCATGGAAAGATTAGTCACAGGTGGTGGCCTGTCAGCTGGTGCAGTATCATCACGGTTTGTTGCAGAATCTGCATTGAAAAGAAAATGAAAAGAGGAAGAATGGAGAATTTTAAAAAAAAGAAAAAGAATTGCAACTATCCATCTCTTCCGAGAGCGAGAGAACAAGGACAACCTTTAGATCAGGTTGCCTGTAATAACAGATGCACATAGTAAACTCAAGCCTAACAGTAGCATCAGCTCTTGTTGACCAATAAAATATCAAGATAGTTCTCAAGCAGACAGATGCTTTCCATCCTAAAGGTCCATTTCTCTACTGAACAGATTTTTTTTCCATTTTTTATTCCATTTCACCCATGTCTGTCATAATCAATTTGATTGAAAAGCAACACAAATTTGGAATTCCTTAAAATTTCAAGAGAAAGCATTGAACTAACCCCAAGAATAATTGAACAGGCAAGTTGAGATAGTATCCTCCTAAGATACATCAGTAAAGAAGTAGGACAGGTAAGAACAAGAGGTTCACCAGGGTGAACTCAATTCATCCATTTAGACAGACCACGAACATGGGATCCAGGGAACCTGGCCCAACAGCTCATTAGTAAAAGGCTTATCACAGTAAGAACATGTCCAATTTCTGAAATAAAGCTTGGACTCTTACAGTAGTTGGTAGAAGGCTTAGCTTATATTGCGAACAAACAAGTCATATACTATTCAAGCAACACATAGGGTAATCAGAATAGTAATTATGATGTTAATAGTTGTTTGTTTGCATCTACAAATTCACTGACTCAGTAAAGTACACACACCAAATCCACATACAACTTTGAGGATATAAAACCAGATATCTTGGAACGGTAATTTAGAAATTGAACTATAAAATTGGTAGCTTAATATCTTTCACCCGTTTCATACTTTATTACCCAGTGCAACTCAATAACTACAAAAATGGCAGTATCAGGAACAGATAATCATCAAGATCAGGAACTTTAGGATCATAAAACGCTAAAGACAAGCGTCCAGAAGGGTAAACAGTATATCTGGGAAAAGATTCTCTTACCCAAGAAACAGTACAGAGAAATATTTATACATAATAACAACATTGAGTCAAACCTTGATTTGAGAGTTGAACATTAGTTTCCTCAGCATCTTGGTTTGCAGCATGGCCCAAATTCTCCACAGAACTCAAGCAAAGGTTGTTCAGGCTTTTAATAGCAGAATCCAAATCATTAGAACATTCTTCAAGTGCTCGCTCGAGAAACTATGAACCAAAACCATTATTAGTTGAAATGTAGTTATCATTTTTGTGGGGGGAAGAAAGTTATTATAGCCATGCAACTAAATTTATATACCATAAACTAAATGAAACAAACGAAACGGCTGCTGACATACATAGACAGATTGAAGGGCACCAACCCCTAGATTAGGAGAAAGTTCAACATAAATTTAAGTTGAATATCCAAAATGATGAACATATATCAAGTTGCAAATCTAGGAGGGCAAAAAATTGAATACCAATAGTTTAAAACTCCCGAAATTTGCTTACATTGCTCCACTTTTAAACATTAGGAAATTAGTCGAAAATGGGAAGTTCAAAGTTAAATAAATTTAATAGTAATCCCGAAAAAACATTCGTCTAACACCAGACTGTAAGAGACCGACAAAATAAGACCACATTACTGTAGGTCATACCACTTATCTGAACAGGGCTCAGTGAAAGAAAGGATGCAATAATGATTCAACAGAAAACAGGGTATTCCAAAGAACTGTGCGGCAAAAAGAGGAGCAAGCAAAGTTGAGGAGAATGTTCCTCTCATTCTTGCAACGTGCCAAAAGATCTTATCTGGATTTGGAAACATGTGAAATAGAACTCTCCTAAAAGACCTACAATGGTCTTCACAAATTTAGTTAAAAGTTAGAAGAATGATGTTGTATGAAAAATGAATTTGAATTCACCCCAAATCTCCAACAATTCTAAAATGAATTTTGTAAAAGGAAAAAGGAAGACAAACCTTATCAGACACAGGTTGACGGTTCATCGTAAGGGTTTGAGTTAACCAGAGATTAGATTCATGTATTTGATTGAAAGACACTTCAAACTGTATATAATGGTCTCAAGCATAGACAGTAATTAGGCACCTCGTTGGATGCAGAAAAAGTATTTTCTCTGTTTATCCCATTGGGCTTTTACTCCTAGGCCCACATACTATTTAATGCATGCTGATTGGATTTATTTATTAGGAGTGATATTAATCTTCTACAAGGAGGCTTCAGAAACAAAAGTTGCAATGTCAAGATTCAAACAATTAGAAGAATGTATAGTTCCTAAATATCAAGCAAATTGACGTATGGTCTTCTTCTGGGAATCTGAAGAATTAGCCAGGTTTGATTGCTCGCTCAGTAACAACACTTGTCTGGTACAGAAGCAAAGAACCAAATTAAGGTATAACAAAGTTCTGTTTGACCTTTTTAGTGAATTGGGTTACAAATTGAGTTTTGACTTTCAACATGTCTGAACTTCACATAAAAAATATAAATGGGTTAGTTCTGCAATGAATTAAATTAAAATAAGAGAAATATAAGGTGTAGGTCCTAAAGTCGGTGAAAGAAAGGCAGGCTAAGCAATACCATCTTCATCCTAATTAAACTGAAAGCAGATTTAGACCCAAATCTAACCCCAAATGATAATATATCCCCAAATCCGAAGTTTCCTTCAATGCAGTCCCAATTTTCGTACTGAAGCTGAACAATTTTTTAAGGACATTGTTGCAAGGAAAAGATGGAACTTTCATGAGTTGTATTGTTAAAAGTATGTTACATACTACATAAACAATGTGCTCTCCAATGCATTTTAGTAATCCTCATGGTGAAACATATCTTCAAACTGATGCCCAAGCAACTGGACACAAATAGAATTAGGAGATCACAGGTGGAATCAATCTTATCTCTCATGTTCATAGAAGCTAACTGCATGAACTGTAAATTCAACCTCTTAAACAGAAGTTGAGCATTGTTCCAATGAATGATGGTTCATTGCTACACTAAAAACTTGAGCTTGAACTCCAAACAATGGCCACATTATAATAGGATATCTGGAAATCCCAGTCCAATTGCCAAAAACAAATGGCCAACCTTTGTAGCCGTCAAATATTCATGTTTGTTTCCTATGGTATTATTCTCTTTTTGTTAACTTCATGTAAATCGTGTGTGCACTACAGTAATGAGCTATTGAGATTTTTCCGACTCAGCATCAAACAGCCAATTGTTTCTTTTAATTCAGCACCTAAAAGTTTTGGTTGCTTTACTCAATTCTGCTATCGTTATGTGCACTAGATGCTCGTAGAATATCTCATAATGCAGAAGATTCGTTATAATCGATTGCTAAGCAGCATGCATCCACAGACTTTTATTTGTTAGCATCAAGAAGAAGGAACCTGAATTGCGAGGACAAATGCTTTTACGATATCTAGGAGAGGACTGGAAGGTAGTCTTTTATTAACTATTCACCCAACCTTTTGTAACCTCTTCCATGTGGAACACTTAACTTGTGCTAGGACATCTTCATTACCTCTACATTTTGAAAATGTAACCTTAAGTCAATCAAATTTTCACCATCTTTTCATCTCATCTTCTGTTACTTACACACTAACAGTTGTCAGAATATCTCGGTTAGCTCTATCTTTCAAACATGTGGATTCCAAGGCAATCAGCTTTTCACTTTCTAATCAAACAAATAAGATCTTTAATTTTGTAAGCTTTACACCAACATTAGGATAGCCACTTAACAGCACTATGCTGTATCATTGGTGACTCTTTGTATTGAATCAACTTGTTGGGACTGCATAATATTGGAATACACTTCGATTATTGATATTGATTATCATCACAGCATCATTTTCTTAGAATAAAACTTAATTTCATCCTCCAGTTCAGTTGCGACTGAAATACAATTGACTGAGAGTCTCAACTCTGACCAAATAAGTATTAAAATAAAGCTCTTATAACTCATCAAACTCATTAGCATTTATTGAGGTTTGAGTGAGATGGAAATTAAATGCTTATTTAAACCAACACCTTTTGTGCATTTAAGTTTTCCTTACAGAAAGGCTTCTGAGATTGTACGTCATAGTCATATCTACATGGGAAGCGCATGCACAGTCCCACAAATTTCTTGTTTTATTTAAGAACCACTTCCTCATATGAAAACGGAAACATTTTTCACCTTCTTTTCTTTGAAAAGGTTCACAAATAGCTGTACACCTGTAGACATGGTAACAAAATTTACAGAATTTGGTTCTCAAGCTCCACTTAGGAACTCAGTTTAGTTTCAGCAATACAAGGACAAATACAACCAAAATACTAAGTTCCTTCATTTGAAAACGTGCATTTACAGGGCCAAAATATTGGATGAATTTGCATCTGAGTATACAGTAACATATACATCTTAAGCCAAGAACCCCAATGAGTTGCTGTTCTATTCTTTTATTTTCCATCCCTGTGCAACAACAGCCATTTAAGAGAGGTAAACATACAATTTGCAGTAACATATAATTCACAATTAATAATGCATCTGTACTGTGAAAGTAATATATCTGAGCACATATAGTGCGCAATTAGAGATGCATCTGCATTTTGAATATAATGCATCTGAGCTCAACTGTGCAATTAAAGGGGGAAGAAACCACACCTCTAATCTAAGAGGGTAAAGAAGCCAAAAATAGCTTGGTTTGCAGCACCAAAAGCTCATATTGTTTCTCAGCGCATAGAGGGCCGTAAATTTCATAACATTTCTACTAGTAGCAAACTGATATCAGTAAATGCATTAACATATTTCCAAACATGTTAACTAGGTACAGGGTAGGGAAGAGAACAGGGAGATCTCAGAAAAGAGAGAGGCAAATTAGTAGATGTGTAGAAACAATACACCCGTTTTCCGACTTAAGACTATGTCAATGGCCTGCTCAATCTACCAATTCTAGATGATTCTTTTCTTTGAAATGTCACTAAACTTAAAAAGAACGAACAGAAAGAACTGGGAGCAGTGCCTACATAAGGGTATACATAAACTCTTTCAAATTGATTATAGTTACTTCAACTTGGTATAAAATTTCCAATACAAGTCAAGCACATAGTTTTTGTAATTTCCTTTCGGAAAAAGGTTCTATATCAAGGCCTAGTTAAAAGTCAAACAAAACAATGAAGAGACCCAAGCTCCCTTCATACATGACGAAAGTGTAGTCAAGTAAAAGTAATTAGTCCAGAGTGCAAATAAACATTAAAAAGAAGTGGTTTACTTTGTCTTAATCATGAAACTTTAAGAGCTTCAGAAGAAAAGAAATGGTTATCTTTCTTTCAAGCCCACTTTAATCATCAGAAAAAAAAGGTTCTACATAAGGGTATAACGAACAGAAAGAACTGGGAGCAGTGCCTACATAAGTGTATACATAAACTCTTTCAAATTGATTATAGTTACTTCAATTTGGTATAAAATTTCCAATACAAGTCAAGCACATAGTTTGTAATTTCCTTTCAGAAAAAGGTTCTATATCAAGGCCTAGTTAAAAGTCAAACAAAACAATGAAGAGACCCAAGCTCCCTTCATACATGACGAAAGTGTAGTCAAGTAAAAGTAATTAGTCCAGAGTGCAAATAAACATTAAAAAGAAGTGGTTTACTTTGTCTTAATCATGAAACTTTAAGAGGTTCAGAAGAAAAGAAAATGGTTATCTTTCTTTCAAGCCCACTTTTAATCATCAGAAAAAAAAGGGAAATTTAACTACTGGAACTTCTAAAGTTCCCAAAATTCCAAGCTGAATAGTTGTTTAAAGACAAAAGATATTAAAGTCACATCCTTCAAACCCAATCAAGCACAGCAGTTTTCAAGCAAAACCAACATATAGTTTGTTGGATGGTAATGTAACTCCCGAAGTCAATCGTTCTAGCTAGTCCTCAACAACAAAAATCCCTATCCCATCTCATGTAATCCATGTTAATATGTGAGTTGTGGCCCAAAAGGGAATTGGAGAAGAATTCAGATGAATAGACTTCTAAGTCCTATAATTACTTTAAAAAGTTCTATTTATCTAATAAATTCTAGAATCGGAAGAACAATATCTAACCATTTGAAATGCCATAAAGTACAGTAATGAACATAGGCAAAATTCCAAATTCAGGAAAAGAAAATCTTTTCACAACTGAAACAAACCGGAGCGAAATTTATGCAGAATTCTTATTAGAAAATGCTAATTCGCTTTAAACAAAAAAGAAAAAAAGCAAACCTGTTTGTCCATATCAGGGAAAAGAGCAACAAGATGATCAAGAGCCGAAGAAGTGGATGAAGAAGAACCCGGAAATAAATTAGCAGAATAGGACGAAAAAGCTCCTCCAGCAGCTGCGGGCGGAGAGAATCGGACAGGAGAGGAAGATGAGCAACGAATTCTTTTGGAAACCGGCGGCGGCGATGAAGATGAGGAGGACTGCAAATCTTCAAAAAAATTCGATCTCTTGCCGCAAACTATGGCAGACATGTTGTGCCTCCAACAAGAACTCGTCTCTCTTCTATTCCTACTCTCAATTCTGTTCCTCCTTCACCCTTTCTCTCATGCAGATCCACCACCAAATTCTCTATTTCACAATAAATATATGTTTATCAATTCTCAATTCTTTTCCAATTGCATTAGCTTACAAATTTCCCTCAATCAAATCTATGGACAGGAAATTTTGATTTCAAGAAGGGAATAGGCTACTGAAATTCATGGGCTCTCTTTGAGTGCTGACTTGAAAGGTATCGACTGCTCGACGGGGACGACGATGGTGGATTCTGAGTATGAAATTTATACATGCGAAGCGACGAGTGATTGAGTAACGGACTGTGAGGGCTGCGAAAGTTTGGGTGACGGAAGGTGGCCACGTAAGTTTGAGGGAACGGCTCCGAGTCTACGTGTTTGACAGTTATTGGGTGAGGTACGGGAGCTTGTGTGACCGTAGTGAAGAATGGATTTCGGGTAAATGATATCCTCTACGGTTGTTGAAGAAGCGTCAGAAACAAAGAAATGTGGAGGGGAAGAGAGACATAGAAGATCATCCTGGGGTCGACTTACGAGTTCTGGCTTGTCTTTGTAGCCGTTCGATTTTTCCCATCAATTGGATTGGGAACATTCTCATTCGTTGGTGAAACACGAGATACTGTTGGAAAGTTATAATTAATTATAATATGTGATAATAAAATGTGAACATGTATCTTAAAAATTTATATCAAATTTAAACATATAAATTACTAATAGGTAGAATAATTTATTAATTTTTAAAATTTAAAACAAAATATATTAATATTCTTAAAATTTTTTTAGACTAATATGATTCTTAATAAATTTTTTATTTGACTAAAACAATTTAACTATCAATCTCAACTCTAACCTCTAGTCAAAGGTAAACATGTCACCATTGTATATTAATTTTTTAAAGGTAAATTAGACGGCCTATCTTATTTTCTTCAAAAACTATTTTATTCGTCTAAATGTGATCACATCCAACCACTATCTCTCTTATTTTTCAACTTGTTTGTGGTCGGAGATCTTAGTAAAGTTTGATGTTTAAGGTGTTTTAACAAAGTGAAAATGTATTAAGGATTATAACGGCTGAAAAAAACTTTGAAGATGTTAATATATTTTACTTCAAATTTTAGGATTAAATGAGTCATTCTTTTTACTAATATATAACTGTTTTTTAAAAATTATATGCTATAATTATTAAATTTTGTAATATATAATATATTAATTTTTTAAAAACAATGCCAAGTATTTTGGAATATTTTAAAATAACAACTACGTGAAAATAAATCGGAGGGAGGGACTACTAAAGTTGTAGGGCATGTAAACGGAAATAAGAAATCAATTCCACATCCAAGTTGTTCCTCTAATGCATTGAAAAATTTAACAGAATTACATTGTAAGATTTTTATTAATCGATATACATTAGTTTCTCAAAACAATTATTGTAGAGTAATTAGCATTGTAGGTATATTAATTAATTAATAATAAGGGGTGGTAGAAAATAATAGAGAAGAAGAGTCATAAAATGACAAAATTTTCTTTGGGAAGACGCCATGTGAGGTGCAAATGGCTGAATACACTGGATTTCGCACTGAAAGTGGTTGAGTTTTAAATGACTAAAAAGTTGAGAAAAGGGTTTATAACTAAATTAATTCGAAACAAATTGTTGAGAAAAGGTTTGTCATAAAGCTTGATTAGAGCAAGACTGGAACTTTCGGTTCCATCCTACCCCATTCCATTGGGACTACTAGCCCAAATGCCGGCCAAGAACCACGGATCCATTAGGACTAGTGGACATCCTGCCTAAGCCCTACTTCTTTCGTTTTTCTTTGATAAATTAAGGGTGTATTTGGATTGAGTTACGTTACTGAATCTAATGTAAATATCTTATTTGGTTCATACTTTTTTTCTCACAAAAAAATTTCTTTTTTAAAACTCAAGACAAAAAATTTCAAAATAAAATATTATCTAATTTTACCATAAGAATGCAGACGAGTAAGTATATCCAATATGAGTTTGCTAGAGAGTACTTTTTGGGCCTATTTAGGTTAGATTTTGTAAATTAGATTTTGTTATTAAATTTAACGTAAAATTTTTTATTTTAATTAAATTTTTTATAAATAATTTATTATTACAAAATTAAAAATAAAAATTATAAATTCAAATTTTATTCCATCTGAACTTTAATTATTACTTTGTTATAAGATTAGAAAGTATACATGAGATGTATTAATTTAAATAATCTAAAAGAATGAGTTTTTTTTTTTGGTAAGAAAAATGCGAACTTTGATATATGTATTTTATTAATTATGTACACTGTTTTTTCTTTTTTTTTCATGTGACACGTCAGAATCAAGTTCAGGGACTTTCACAGAAAAAAAAGAAAGGTGAAAATGAGGCAATAATATTCTCGATGATATTTTCCAGCTGCCTATTTGTAAAGCCATAGAATGACAGAATCTCATTTCATAAATGGTTTCGAGGAAGATGATGAAGCTTACAACATATGACCGTGGGAAGCTCAAGTGGATCCTCTTCCCATTTTCATTTTGTGGATGACTGGATGCCAAAATTACTTTTTTTTAATTAAAAAAAGGAACTAAAGAAACAATATATATTAGATACCTATTTAATTATAGTTTTACTTACAACTTTTTCTTTATCGTATATATATATATATATATATATATATAAGAGAGAGAGAATAAATAAAGGGTTAGAGATTTCCTAATTAGTATAGTGTGTATGACTTGTAGCTTTACACCTCCAAAATAGAATATCCTGTTTGCCACATAATGAATTTCAGTGGGCTACGCTATATTGTGTTTCCTCCCCTACCTTCCTTCCCTTTCAAAAGTTGGGGATTGTTTTCTCATAGTCACAGAAGTAACTTTTTCTTTAGTTATTTATTGCATAAAAGATTAAGATTCCATTTAAATTAAGTTTAGATTTAAAAATTTTTATTTTAAATTTTTTTAAAAATAAAATTTAAATAAAAAAATAAGACCTAATTCTTATTACATTCAAACGAAACTCAATTCAAATGAAATCTAAAGAAAATCAAACAAACACGTATTTTAAATTACTAAATTAAATAATATGATTTTAATGAGTAAAAAGAACAAATTAAATATGTTAAAATTTGAAATATAATCGATGTTGTGTTTGATAGAGTAATAAAATTAAAGGTAAAATTAGGAAAAACTTTAACAAATGCAGTTTTTACTGTATAAAATGACAAATAATTGTAAACTGAAAAAAGTGATAGGAGTAGTTGTTCATACAAGGAAAAAGTATTTTATGTGGTGTGAGAACCTTGGCTGGTCGTACGACTTAGTGGGGGCAATGGTATCACTCCTTTCCAACAAGGCTAAGTCAAGATGCCCGCAGTGCCAAACTTGGGGGGTCAAAAGGAGGGAAAAAAAAGAAAAAGAAAAGGAATATTATCACAACCCTTTACTTCTTCATACAAAGCATCATGGAATACAAATTGTTAAATGGTGGTTGATGAAAAGACCCCTCACCAAGCTCTCTCCTTCCTTCTTGCTTCTGTCCCTCTCTTTTTTTTAACCCTTTTGAAACTGCCTCACAGAAAAGCCCACCAATGGCCTGCCATCCTCCAATTCTCCTCCATTTTTCATTACTAAAGAAACAGTCTTAAAAAAGAATCAGTGAGAGATTGGTGGGATTGTAATCAAATGTCCCCTTGACTATTTTTTTCTGTTGGTTTTGACGACAAGATAATACTATATTTACCCCTTTTTTTAAGGCAAAAGCAAATTGCCTTACTCACTATATTTAACCTCTTACTTATAGCAACTCAAACAGACCCATGTGCAGTGAATTGAATTTTATTATGTAATTCAATATAAGATTTTTATTCTGAGTTTTATTTTATTTTTTACAAAATAATTATTTTTACGAAACTTAAAATAAAAAATTTTAAATTCAAATTCTGTTTAGATGCAGGATTTGAATCGAATTAGATTTTAAAACCAACTAATAATTTTTTATTTTTAATATAGCTGTTTTAACCCTAGGAAGTTAAAATTATGTTTATTTGTGTTTCTTTCATAACAAGTGGAAGCCTATACTCATTTTTTGTACATTAGATTTAGACTAGATAATAGTTTACTAACATCATGCATTGATCAAGTGAAAAATGAGCATGTAATAGTTAGTTGCCAAGCTTTTCAGTGTGGCAAGTACAAGAGGAGTATCTATAGTAGTGAAATTATCTCAGGTTGTTATTATTATTATTATTAATTGTTTAGATTGATAAGTGAAGTTCGAGAATTAAAACTTGATTTTTTCTTCTGAAGATTTATTCAATTTATAAGAACTTGATTTGACTATAGTGTTGCTACTAATTTTTTTCTGAACACATATTAAATAAATCTCAATCGTCAAATTTTTAATTTCATGAGTGAACGTATGAGTTCTCACTATGAAATAAAAAATTTAACAATTGAAAGTTAATTAGTACATATTGATAAAAGATAGTGTAATAATATATAATCGTGATAAAAATTAAAAGACAAGTATACATTCAAAAAATAAAAGTTTCTTCTCAAGATTAGCGTTACCTCTTTTTGGTTAGACAAAACTCATAAGTACATTCATCCCTTCTCTGTTCCCGGGGAGGGGGCCGGTGAGGATGAAGAGGCGGTGTTGGCGCGTTCCGGTAGTGCTGATGGAAACAAAATACTAAGTATGGACTTTCACAAAATTGTCGCAACTTTTGTGTTGATAACAATTTGCAGTCACCCTAGAAAGCAGGCGGGCTTTCAAAATTTAACCTTGAAATTGAACAATAATTCAAATGAAAAGAGATGACAATAATGCTGGAACAAACATAATCACTAGATATGCTTCTCAGCCTCACCATGACTCAATTGCATTTGGTCCTTGGTTTCTCTCATTACCTGAGTAGCATAACTAACATCAAAATTGCCCATTTGCATGCTTTTGAATTGTCTTCAAGAAGCTGGAGTATGAGATTGTAGTAGTATTCCTGAATTGATCATTCACCACTTGAATTTTTTTTCCCCAAAAAGTGGGAATTTCTTTCAAAAAAGTAACAAATTTTCAAGTTTCTAGAGCAGATTTAGCATAGAAATCTACATGCTCACTTAGATTCTCCTTAATGACTTTATCCTCTGTGACTGCTCTCTGTGGTAATTCCATTTATAACTGCAGGTACTCTCTGAGAGGAAAGGAAGGGGAAGGGGTGGTGGGGTGGCGTGGGGGGTGGGGAGAAAGAGATTGGCATTCCCTCACAGGAAAAGTGATGGGAAAAAAGTTCTTTTTATACACACTGCGATGATGGTGATGATGATGCCTACAATCTCCCAAAGCAACAGCAATAACAATCAATTCCCTTCTCTCTCCTCTCATATCCTTACAGTCTTTTGGCTCCTGCAGTCCCTTTTTTGGGCTCTCTCTCTCCCCCACATATATGAGCATGGTGAATCTTTTCTTGCTTCGTGGTCTCTCTCACATCTCAAGTAGTTATAGTGACAGAACATGAAATGCTAAGGTTGTAAGAGAGACCATGGAGAACAAGTGTGGCTGTTGGGCTGTTCTAAGGCGCAGATTTGGAGGTTCCTGCAAGTCCTCTGATTCCAAAAACTCTGCTAATTCTATCCCTAGAACTAGTCTTGTTTATGATGCAGGTATGGACACCACTGGTCTGTGGAGAACCTTTGATCTTTAACTTAGATTGGTTGTTTGGACTCTTGCTTCTTGGTTCTTTTTCTGGGCTTCTTTTTCCTGTTTTTTGTTTGGTTATTGGACCATATATGTAGTGTTCCTACAGGTTCCTTTTCTTCTATTACTCTTTTCCTCTGTTAGTTGGGAATGCTTTCCATCTATCAGCCAAATGCTTGGGATAGGACAGGTTCCTTCTCCAAATGTTTTTTACTGTGAGTTTACTTTGCGTGTTTTTCGTTTAGTCTATGATGTTTTCTTTGTTTTACCGGTTTCCCTTCTCCTATTTCTGGCTGAACAACTCAATGAGCTCTTTTGGAGACCTCTGTTTATGCAATCATCATATTGGAACTTCAACTCCAAAGAATCAGTTCCTTCTTTGAGTTCAGCTGTTATATGATAGGAAAAACCTGTTTTGTCTGATCAAACAAGTTAAAACATCTATTAACTTTTCATGTTTGGTTAGACATCTCAGTTTGTTGCTTCGTTTATGTGCCTTTCTCTTGTACAAAAGACCTCAAAGCAAATTCTTTTGCATCTTTAGACCAGGGGTGTTTTCTCCATAAATGGAACTAAGATCCGTGTCCTTGATCCTGAAATTCTCTTGCTATTACCCCTCTGTTCCCCTTCTTTTAGGAAAGATATTTGTATTGGATTTGCATAAATCTAGTAAAAGTTACTGCCTTACTGATGGCATTCTGGTCCTGCAGCTACCGAAACACGATACCTTAATGCTAGCAATCGTGAGATGTGTGCACCAGATGAAGCACAAAACTCCTCTGATAATCCTAAACCTGATCCTCCACCCCCAGAAAACCGGGTGCCTCGTCCGCTGCTGCAGTTTAGTTTTCAAGAGTTAAAAGCAGCGACAGGAAATTTTAGACCAGACAGCATTCTTGGGGAGGGTGGATTTGGTTATGTCTTCAAGGGGTGGATAGAAGAAAATGGAACCGCGCCAGCCAAGCCAGGGTCTGGGATAACAGTTGCAGTCAAGAGTTTGAAGCCAGACGGAGTGCAAGGGCATAGAGAATGGGTGGTTAGTAGATTATCTGTTCGTGGTTAGTAGAATAATCTTCAATAGAAGAAATGAGATCGTAAAATGGCACATACATCAAATGACTCCTTGCTTAATGCAGGCTGAAGTAGGCTTCCTTGGACAGCTCCATCATCCGAATCTTGTTAAACTAATTGGATACTGCATAGAGGATGATCAACGAATGCTAGTTTATGAGTTTATGACCCGAGGAAGCCTTGAAAATCATCTTTTTAGAAGTAAGTATTAAATATCTCTTGCTTTCTGTTCCCACTAATCATCCTACGTGCACTATCACTGATAGTTATTCTGCTTATGCTCTCTTTTTTGCATAGTTGTTCTACTTCGGAAGTCCTTTTGTATATTTTACACCATTGAAATGCACAATGGCAATGGTTTAATGTTAAAGAATGAAAAAGTCCATTTGAAATAAGTTGTTTCGAAGAGTATGGTCAACTAAGGTGTTGTCTTACTAAGATAATTATTACTATTCAAGCAATATAATAAAAAGTTAGCAGGAACTAGTGCCTGAATGTCTATAAGAAATGTTTTAAAATATTGGATAAATGAAGTATGGATGAACAGTATACATAATCAGTTCGAAGAAAGATTCATCAACTTTACAAATTCTCCTATCTTGGGTTGAAGGACTCTCTATTTCTGTTTGTGTTTTCCAGTAATGCCCGGTTGAAGGTATGCTGAAAGCATATTTTAAGATAAATCTTCTTTATTTTATCCCTCTACATCACCCACTACACCATTCTCTCTTGTTTGCTCTCTATTCAATTTATGAAAAGATTATTGTTGATCTTACTTACTGATGCTGATTTGGTCATCAAACAAATGCTGTTGCTAAACTATTGAAGGGACCATACCTCTCCCATGGTCCAACAGAATCAAGATAGCACTTGGTGCTGCAAAAGGACTGGCCTTTCTCCACGGAGGCCCTGAACCTGTCATATATAGGGATTTTAAGACATCTAATATTTTGCTCGACTCGGTAAGTTATCTGAAATTTTAATGGGGTATGATTGGTCAGATGTTTAACGTAGAATTTTGACAATTGATATGATAATGCAGGAATATAACGCAAAGCTATCAGACTTTGGTCTGGCAAAAGCCGGTCCCCAAGGAGATAAAACACATGTTTCCACCAGGGTAGTTGGGACATATGGCTATGCTGCACCAGAGTATGTAATGACAGGTATCATCTTTTCCCTACTCTGAGTGCTGCATGCGTGTGTGTTTTTCTACATGCATGCATAATAAAGGTGGAAGAGGAGGGGTCCCTTGGAGTCTACTGGAAATTTTTAGTGCATTTTCAATTGTTTGAATTAAGTAAAATGGTCTCGGACATTTTGACTAGAAACAAGAATTCCAATATCGAATATTTAGAAGGCATGGTCTTGGTATGGTTAACTGAGTAGCCATTGAATTTCATTCCTAAGGTTAACCAAATATGCTTACAGGATTTGTTCAATGATAAACAGCGTTTAGATTGGCAAACGTGTTTAGCTGGATTTTCGCCATTCAACTTCACAGTAATCTTTAACTTGATTTGTAGTGTAACTGATTGACAGAATGAGCCAAATTGTACCTTACTCTATCTGATACACGGAAGTTATGAAATTTAACAAGAAATGCCTTTTGGCCTTGATCTACATTAGGACACTTGACTTCAAAGAGTGACGTCTATAGCTTTGGTGTTGTGCTCTTGGAGGTTTTGACTGGTCGGAGGTCCATGGACAAAAAACGTCCTAGTGGAGAACAAAATCTTGTAACATGGGCTCGGCCATATTTAGCTGACAAGCGGAAGGTATACCAATTGGTTGATCCCCGTCTGGAACTCAATTACTCCCTCAAAGGAGTGCAAAAGGTCTCTCAGCTAGCTTGTAACTGTCTAAGCAGAGATCCTAAATCCCGTCCTTCAATGGATGAAGTTGTAAAAGTTCTTACTCCAATCCAAGATCTCAATGATCTTGCCATATTATCTTATCACTCTCGTTTCTCTCAGCCAGGGAAGCGTAAGAAAAGAACTGATGGAATTCATCAACTCAGCTATAGCCAGTCAAAGAGCATTAGGGATTCTCCATTAAATTCTGGTAAGCAGCAATGTAAATAATAAGAGTAGGTTGTCAACCAGCTAAGCGAAATTGATTGATGGTATGAATTCTGTAGTAGCATTGTATGAAGGCCATAGTTGTATGTGGAGGAGGCTTTTGAGTATTTGAAATATGACAATGGTATGAGGCTAATGTAAAAGGGGAGTTTTGGCTTTTAGAGTTGATTAGCATTGAGATCTAACTGTTGGTTTGCAGACTGTCTTCTTGATTTTTATGCACAGCAGAAAGTTACATTTGTCACTATAGACCTGGCTTCTCTTGAATTGGTCCCCTCCCCTCAATCTATTCATTCCTCCTGGCTTACGTTATATTCTTTTTTGTCATGGCTGTTCAGTAGTGCTGGTATCTAAATTATGATGTCCCTCAGCAGCATATAAATTGGTCAAGCCAGTTTCAGAACAAAGGGTATCTAACACAGAAGTATTCTATAGCATTGCTTCTGAAGTAGCCAACCCCAGCGTAGCCTTTCCAATACCTTTACCATGTTTAGGACCAAAGAGCAAAATGTTTTTATCAAAATCAGCAGCCACGTACAAAGCAAATATATGCTTCAATAGCTTAAAGAAAACACAGCATTCTATCATGGAGTGAATACATCAGCATCTACCAAAATTTTGTCTTAGTAAAAGATTCTATTATGCCTGTCAAGTTCAAGCAAGAATCAAAGGTCAATTAAAGAGATTCTCAAGAAGTTCTTGTATACTTAAAAAAGTAACCTAATCATATATTCTTAGTGAGATTGCCATACAACTAATGTAAATATCTTCTTCTAAGTGCTGGCCAATGTCACTCAAAACTGTAGTCCCCAGTCTTCAAAGTTCCTTTTGGAATGAAGAATTTGAGTATAATGGATCAATTCCAACTTTTTTGGACCAATTACGAATCGCCAAAATGTTCCAACTTCTCCGTGTTCCAAGAGTATCTATGAATTTTGTTCTATGAATGAAAGCAGGGTTATCCGAGCTCCACTCCCCTAAGCCCAGACCCGTCTAGAGTATGTTCCTCCAAATACTTTTCTTCTCCAAGACCATACTTTGGATCAAACTGAAGCTACCAATTACTCTTCAAATCCCTTCTCTCTTCAATCAGATGCCCGAATCCAAATATGGCCTCAGAAACGTCAAATCGATCAAAAAGGTCATGGCGTGGCCTAGTTGAATTCTCATTCAGTGCGCCTACTATTTTCAACTTTCATCAAATATGAAACCACATCTTGATTTTTCATAAATGGGTACCACAATCAAAATATGCAGGTAGCTAGGACTCCATTTGGGCACACAAGCAGTAGAAAGCCACTACTGAAACACGTGTCCTCTGTCTGCAAGTACAGCAGAAAAAGGAAAATGAAAATCTGTACTGATCAATCAAACAAACTAGCCCAAAACCTCGTGAAATGCCAAAACAAGGATATTTTATGCTCGCTGATTAGCCTCCTCCCGACAGGCAGAAACGGAGGAACTAGGAAGCATCATAGCGAAGGACTAGCCAGTATATCTAGGCTTCATTTTCTTGAAACCTTAAGAGAGTGTCTGGACCTGCATTTTGCATCTTTTTTTGACCAACATTTCTTCTCAAGGTTTTGAACATTAATTAGTTAATTAAGCCTTGCTGCAGAAACATTTCAGTACTAGCTAGTTTCCGATTTGTAACGTAGGTAAAATCTGGTTCTGGTGATCTAAAAAAGACAAAGCAGCAGAAAGGGAGAATAAGGTATCAATTTATGGTGACGTTTGAAGAGAACCCATTAACGTCCTATGTTCAAGAGAACAAGAACTAGCATTCACCATTAAGAACAAAATAATTCACTGGAAAATATCAACTCTTCAGTCTTCTCAATCAAGTAGAAGGGTAATCAGCAGACACTTTAAGAACATTAGCCTCTTTACTTCATTTTCATCAGCACCTTTTGGTTAACTCATTCCTTGCAGTTCTGCTTAATCAGAATCTTTTAAACTCATTTTTCACCATTCTCTCCGGACGAAGAAGAACTATAACAATACGAAAAACGGAACTAAACAAGAATCAGACATTGTGAAGAGCATATATTAAATGTAGTAAAATGATTAGGCTACTTACGAATCCCCATGCGAAAATTGAGCAGTCGCTTTCGAAATGTTTGATGAAATTTCCACAGAAGACGTACTGAAGGCAAAGACAAGGAGATTGCATTATTGTGTTTGTGGCGGTTATTTTTGTACAGCAACAAATATTTGTATTTATGAAGCAATTTGGGTTCGTATATGACTTCATGAAGCCCCACGTGATCTACAGCTATAGTTAGACTTAGGGCAGATTAACCACTTAACGAAATTATCTTTTTAGCTTAGTTAGTTATTCAGCAAAAAAAAAAAATCTTTTAAGAGGAAAAAGAAGTTCACCTATTGGCTCTTTTTTTCTTTAGGTTTTTCTAACCTGTGCTCTCATCATATATTAATTTGGATTAGATAAATTATATATAATAGTTTAAATCTATCATAAATCATACAAAAAAAATTATTGCTTACAAAAGAATTAAGAGAACTTAAAAGGAAAAAACTTAATCGACCATATATAGTATACTTACTTCTAGGATTGTCAATTGGGCTGGGTTAATCCGAGTCCGGCCCGTTCGACTAGCTTAATTACGGGTTCGGGCCGATCTTTTCAGTCTTAATAATGTTTCGAGTTGAGCTCGGGCTAAGGTATGCTCAGTCCGATTTCAGTCCGACCAGTAAAAAAAAAGTATATATATATATATATATATGTATATATATATATATATATTTATATAATAATAATATTATTATATTATTAAAAATATTATTATTATATAAATTTTTTTTAAAATCAGGTTAAAGTTGAGTCGGGCTCACATTTCTCTAGACCAATGTCAATCGGGCTGAGTTCGGGCTTAACAAAGCCCGACTCAGTTAGCCCGATTGATAGTCCTACTTACTTCCTATTAACATGTGTCTCTAGGGCATAAGTTAGAAAAAATCCTTTTTCTTTTCCTAATCCTAATGTATTCAATAATTAGATTACCTAAATTCATAAATTTTAATAATAAGATTTAGGGTGTATTCAAGTTGGATTTCTACTTGAAAATTTTTATCGTAAATTAAATTTAGCAAATGGTAAATTGCTATTGAGAGAAATGTGAGACCCAAAGTAAAAATATTATATTAAGTTTCAAAATAAAAAAAATTAAAAGTATTTGGATCGATGTTCCGAACGAATATTTTACACATCCAATGAATTATGCTAACTATTGTAAGAAAACATGTGGATTTGAAAGTTAAAGTTTAAAGAAGAATAATAATATCTTTGGTTTGAAAACCGATCCGAGTATAATAATTTACTACAGCAACATAATATATTATTTACGAATATAAAAATATAATTTATATGTATCGCAATAATTATAATACTAATAATTTACTTCATTCATTTCAAAAAATAAAGTCTTTTAATCTATTTTTGGATAGATTAAGAAAAAAATTAAGGATATTTTTTATTATATATATTCTTAACTAATTATACTAATATAATAGATAATAAAATAATTATATTTCTAGTAAGAGTAATTTTAAAAAAAAATAATTTTTAAAATTTGAAAAAAAATTAAATATTTTGAGAAGGATGAAAATGGTAAAAAAAATGTCAAATAGCTATATTGCGAAAAACTTAGCAACGAATTTACAACGAATTGTCATATATTTAAAATTTAAAAAATAAAAAATCGTCGCTAATTTGACTCAAATTTTCAATGGATTTAGTTTTAGAAATTATTTTTCATGAAATATCCATCACAAATTAACGACGAATTGTAAAAAATTATAAATAAAAATAAAAAATTATTTGTGAGTCGGACCTACCCCACCAACCGTATTTATTAGGAACCAATAATGCTCTTAAATTCTTCATTTTGATAGAAGTGGTATTCGAACCCAGGTTATTGCAAAGTTGGAGGATGACTTTCACTACTGGGCTAAGTCATTTCTTATATTTTACTTGACCATATAATATATTTATATTATTAGCTAGTTGTTATATATTATTATGCTAATAATTTACTTATATTATGGCATAATTATACTATTATTACATCTAATTTTCAAATTAGTATGCATTTTTTATTTTAATCTAGGTGGTCATCGCTAATTCGTCGCAATTAGCGATGACCACATGTAAAAAAATTAAAATTAAGAAGTCATTACTAATCCATCGCTAAGTTGCGACTGCTTGGATAAAAATAAAAATTACATACTAATTCAAAAATTAAGCAGTCGTCGCTAATGTCTCTCAAATTTGCGAGAGATTAGTGAAGGTCACGTTCAAAAAAATTAAAAAAATATGTGCTAATTTACTTATTTTAACCCTTAATTTGTGATAGGTTGTTAAGCACAACCCTTTTTAATTGATTTTTACTTATATTCTAAAGTATCTAACTCTAATATATACCGTTATTCAATCATTGTTAAGTTATGAATATCAGTGTTAGATATCTTGTTCGAATCATAATCACGTACACATATAAAGCTATTTAAATTATGAACTATGGATATTCGATATTAAACAAGCAAATAATGTAACCTATGTTTAATCAAAATGAATATTTATTATACATAGATATAATACAGAAAAAAATATTGATTATTTATAGATGTACATCACCCACGTAACATGAGATAAAAAAACAGAAACCTATAAAATTAGCAACGAATTCCAACAAAAAAATTTAGAATATTTTAATTTTTAAATTAATTTTCTAGTGCTAATCCCTCTTAAATTTACAAGAGATTAGCAACATAACTATAAAAAATAAAAAGATATTTTAATTTTTAAATTTATTATTTTTTCACTAATCCCTCTCTAATTTTCTAGGGTTTAGCAACAGATTCCAACTAAAAATTAAAAAATATTTAATTTTAATTAAATTTTTATCACTAATTCTTCATAAATTTACCAAGAATTAGTTACAGAATCTCAAAAATTAAAAAATAATTTTTAAATTTACTATTCCGTTGCTAATTTACAAGGGATTAGCGACGGTTTTCTAGCTTTGGTCAAAATATTGAATCGATTGTTAATCATTTGCTACATCATTGTGATGGAATTGTATATCTCTAATCGCATATTTTTTTGTAGTGAAAGATGCCGAAATGATGATGATTCAAAAAGCCTCCCGTCATAAGGCGGAATACATAAGAGAGGCTCCACTTCTCTCCATAGATGGCATTCAAGATTTTGCTTGATGAAGATATCCACACTATATTTGTTATTTACGTACCCTAGTAATGTCAAAATATAGTCTTATTTCACTAATCTACTATAGATCGAATACTTCAATCTTATTTGAGATAAGGATGAAAAATGATATATGAGTATGTGTTTAAATATTTATTATCAATTTGAGATATCTATTTTGAAATAGCAACATTGTCAGAAGTCGCACGTTTGGACTCACAAACACAAGACGTGACACATATTTACTAAAATTATATCTTGGTATCTTATACATTATTGTGTATTTGAATTGAAAGAGAAACTTGACTCTTTTTTATCATCTAGTTGCATATATATTTATTCTATTTTGGAAGGCAGAAACAAAGAAAATATAAAAAAAATAGAGTTGTTCCGCAAACTTTAATTGGGGATTTGACATGAGAGGTAGCGGATGAATAATTAACAAAGAAAGTAGTAAAAAACTTCTGCACTTACATTAAGGTGAGTTTGGATTGAGTTTTTATTTAAGTTGAATTATATTAAGAATTATAAAAGTAAATTATTTATGAGAAAAAAATAGGATAAAAAAAAGTGAGAATTTTTTGGGGTTTAAAACCCAATCCAATTGGCGCTAAAATTATGAGTCCAAATGCTCAATAACAAGTTTGATTCGAAGTACCATAAGGAACACAATATGGTGTTGACCAGTAAATTTAATAAATTTGATCCTAGGCAATTCTTCTTTTTATGGTAAAAATGGTACTAAATAATTTGATAAAAGACTAGCAAATAAACAATAAAAGTCAAAAACATTGTGGATTTGTTTTTTTTAAATACATGTGGATTGGATGATAACTTAATTGATAATAATGGTAAGTTTCAATGAAGAAATGTTAAATCTCAAAACTACATAAAAATGATAACTTCAACAAAAATACCATTCATCAAATAAAAATAAAAATAAAAATACCGTTCTCTTGTTGGAATTGACAATTTTAAATTTATTACCATTCACAAAAAATACTATTCAGAAAAGCAACCTTAACATACTACAATATCTTCCTCGTATGCAACACCAACTGCATTGCAACCATTTACCTGCAAAAATAATTCCAACTCCGAAAAGAAATACAATTTTAGAACTCCAGGATGGATCAATTAGTTAAGAAGCAACATATATACCTTCAAAAAAATAATTAAGAACTACTATATATGTAATGTAGTATTATAAGTTTTATTTCTTATTCTTTTTTTTTTTGTCATTCATCAAAGAATTTTGATAAATTCTTCAAAATTACGTGCGCGTATACACCGTGAATATGGTAACATGTAAATGCTAATTTCTAAGCTCTTTTTGCAAGCAAATGATTTGCATATAATTTCAAACAGAAGGGAATATAGAAAATCCTGGCTATTAACATTGCTTTTTCTTTTCTTCCTTTTTCCATTTCTCTCGGAACTTTGACTTGATCCATCAACTACAGTAGAGCTGCTAGAGCAGGCAGCTATATTAGAAAGAGTAGAACCGAAAAATAAAAAAAGAAAAGAAAAGAGAGAGAGGAAGAAGAAAGAAATTAAAAGAAGGACAAGCTGTATTACTTAAGAAAATCTGGCTCTTCGGCTCCTTGGCCTCTTCCGGTAGTGGTAGAAGAAGATGGGAATTCATAACATTTGAGCAGGCAAAGACATGCAAATTTAAAGTTACCTTCTTAGACAGCGCTCGTTTCTTACATATATATGTATGCCCCTATTCATAGATGCAAATGAAACCTAGACTGTCATTAATTAGCCAAGGTAAGTGTCTAACGAAATTATGCATTCTTGATAGGAAAAGCATGATCGTGAAATCATATTCATTCATCAATGTAATATCCGTAGATAGCATGCTTGGATTGACAGTCAATACATAGTCAGGCATGTGATGCTTATGGTACGAGATTTTGATTCAAATAAATTTCGAGCGAAGGAGAAGAAGGTGCTAATATATGGTCTACCTTATTATGCCAGAGTTGCATATAAAGAACATGGAGTACAATGCAGAATAATACAAATGATTTGAGAGTGATATTGGCGCGGCTCAATCTGAGATCGTCGTTTACGGCTGCCGAGTGTAAATCCGTCTTCGGATTGAACCTCACCAATATCGCTGTCTCAATTTATTGCTTTCCCATCAAACACCCAACTCAGCTTACGTACACTTAGTTTTCATCAATACCAAATGAATATCACCTGTATATAGAAAGACACACATGCCAAAAGGAAGAATTGATTTGAAAGGAAAGCTCACACGGTCGCATCAACGCGACCATGGTCTTTCTAGCTAGGGTATGAATGAATAAATAAGTGGGGACGATCAAAGATACTGAGCACAATGGAACGAAGTAAAAAGATGTAGGCAAAGGTATATATATACATATATAGGGATGTTGGTGGTTGGTGGAGGCAAGGGGTTAAGGTGGGATCATCAAAATCATCACCATTTTTTCTTCCAAAGTAAATTCTTATTTCTAGAAGCAATATTTACTTTATATCTGAAGCCATAGGATGCAAAACTTATAGATTTCAGAAGATTGATGGGAAGAAACCAGCAACAGTGCTGATAATACTATACTTCTGTTCCATTGAAATACCATATATTCATGCAGAAACGGAGTTTGAGAAACATTTGTTGGTCTGAAATTGACAGGAAAACAGGAAGACTAGTAAAACTGAGGTTTACTGGAGTACCCTAGTGGTCTGTCCAAGGAGAAAACCTGATCAAAGCATCTTTCTATTGTGAATCATTCAGGAAAGGAACCTTGAGAAAGTTGAAAACCAACTAAGAATGTTGCATTGACCTTAAAAACTTGCAACTCTTTGAATTGACAAACGTCCTGTGAGGTATATATGAAGTACAGAAACTTGTGTGAAAGGTACTGATTACTGAACCAGAGCCAGAAGAGAAGAGACGAAGGTGAGGTGAGTGAGGAGGCAAAGAGGGTGGGGAGGAAGAGGGGAATGTATAATGGTAGCGTTTGCCTCGGGATGAGAAGGAGTAGAAGGTGAGGGGAATGATGTCAAGGGGAGCAGCTTACTTTAGGGTTCGTCATGCTTAGTATGCACTCAAATAAAAATCCAACACTTTGTTTTGCGCATGCACCTGCTCAAAAAATATTATCCACCAAATAACCCAAACAACCCCTTTCCATTGTACCCCTCACTTTCTGTCCTTCGTTATTTTTAAGTCTTTTTACCTTCCTTTTTAGGCCATGCTCAAGCTTAATTAATCATATTGTTCTCAGATAATAAGATAGTTACATTGGCTTATTTGTATGCTTGAATGATTGCCCGTAGCCATATGCATGTATAATACACCCTCCTGCATGTAAAGAAATTCCTTTTTCAGCATGCAAAATTAATACACTCTTAATGAAGCGTAATCTTTTTTCATGAATGTTCTTTTTCTAAAATTGATTAGGATCTAAAAGATAAAAACGATCAAGTCCCATTTAATTTAATAGTAAAAGTTATAATTATAAATGATTTAGGTCATAGTGTTAACTAAATTAATGTCCGATGCAGGTATTTCAAATGCCAGCAAGAATCCCATATGAAAGAGAAGGAAAATCTTGGAAACAGGAGTGCAGAATGTCAGCGAAGGATTGTCTAGAAAGAGGTTTCGGAAGCTGTACAAATATACTATAACTACAAAGTTGAGTGTAGTACTAGAATCGAGTGTGAGAGAGAAAGAGATCTTTTTCTTTCATCACACAACACAGAGTCAGTCACTCTCCGGGAGTTGCATGGTTGAAGGTATAAGGGCAAAGCGGGGACACCGGCGCTAAAGAAGCATTGCCTTGGGCCTGCACCGGGGGACAATCATCTTGATTTGGCTTCCCTTTTGGCCTTTTCATTCATCCCTCACTCGGCAGCAGTGGTGAGTAGGCCTCATCTTCCACCTTTTTCCCAAGGGCTCATCTCCTCTCATCCTCTTTTTATTTCCATTATTGATGATTTTGGGGAAACCCAAAAGCCTCTTTTGTACATATTCTAAAACCTCTCTTACCCCTCCGTCCCCCCATCGCGCCCCAAAGTATTTCTCTCTCACTAATTTTCATACTTAGTAGTAGTAGAAGTAATATGTGTTTCTCTCTTTCTCATGATTTTGGTAGATAACTTCGCGTGCCATTGACCAAAGAGATTCCCCCACGCCTTAAGCCCATTGCAGTTGCACCTCACTTGGTTTTCTACCTTCATCAACTTCACCCGATCCAAGGACACAAATACACATATAATAATATATAACCACTCTCTCTTTGTGTACAAAGACTAAGGAGTGAAAAAGATGGTCAAAAGTTACCTTTGCTTCTTTTGCATTTGAATATTATTAGTAGTACTTGATTGTTTTCTTTCTCATTGTCTCATTCAAGTTGGAAACATATGACCAATTTACCAAATTTTGATACTTGATGATCAGTCTTCTTAATTTAAAGGGGATGGACAAGAAAGTCGACATCCATGTTTTTCTCAACCAAACACTAATGGACTACACATCTAGTGCTAGCTTATTATATTCATTATCAATTATTTTTTCTGATTTTATTTGAAATTATAGTTTTCTATTAAAATCATATTGTTTTTCTGATATGGCCACTTAAAAACACTTTGAAAGTCTCAATTAGCATATATCTTACAAATTTGTTCGCAAACACACAAAAGACATGAATCAAACTACTCAATTCTTAATTCTTCTTGTAGAAATGAGGAAAAAGTGTGAGCATTGGACTTTGGGGATAGAATAGTATTTGGGGCAAAATTTTGGGTTGATCATGGATTACTAGGGCCATTAAGCACACAGAGAAATTTTCTTTCTCAGGAGAAAGAAATGCATATATAGAAGTAAACAGGAAGATTCTCTAAGGTGGGAGATAGGTGGGGTTATGTTTCAGTCTTGCATGGCAATTAGGGCAATTTCACTTGTCAGTTTGTGAAGACACAAAAGCCACAACGCCCCACGAACTCGAGTTGCTGCACCTTTCCCTCACACACTGAAAGATTTCACTGTAAAACTGTCCACAAATGCAGGCATGTTTAGCGCCTAGAAGAGCCCGAAAGCATTTTTATTTTGGCTTAACGTTGGCAAAAGCCCTTCACTTTGTAAAAGGACTGGGATACAAGTGGGACACCATTTTATACTTTCCTTTCGGTTATTGCGGTTGCCATTGGCAGTTAGATTACTGGCAAAGCTTCCAAGAGACGAAGATATTGTGCCAAAAAATTCATTTTTAGTTCTCAGAACTCTCAAACTTAAGTATCTTCAAGTATCGATTATAAAATCTCTTAATTTAATGAAAAGTGTAATACTAAGTAAATAACTATCTTTGTATCTGTAATATAAACTTCAAATAGTTAGGTGAAAAATCCTCTAACTATTGGAAATGAAGGATAAACTTGGGCTACCTTGAGCAGCTGCCCCAACATGGTCAAATTTTCTCTGGCCAAAGCTCATTTTCATGAAACCATGCGTGCACACGACGGGCAAAATTGCAGACTTTTCAAAGATTATTTCCACGATACTTTGTTTATCAAAAAAGCCTGCTCTGCACTTTTCATCAGCTATTATACAATGGCAACTTTTAGTTACAAAATTGAAAACAAAATGATTCTTCCCTTTGTGTATTTGTCATTGCAGTAGAGAAGTCAGGGGAGCGAGAGCACTATATATATATATATATATAGCAAATACCAACGTAATATAGCTTGACAACAAAATTGAACAATCCAAGTACATGAGGTGCTAGGCTGCTAATTATATGACAGAAACAATAATCAAAGATGTAATGAAAAAAACTCATGTTTTGATATTGTATTGGCTATTTTGGATTGGTGGCTTACGGGCTTGCAATAGAATTGGAGTCAAGTTGGGAGAAGTGCGCACAAAAATAAGTAAAAATATAGACAAAAAACAGGAAGGTAAAAGAAAACATACTTATATTTTAATTTTTTAATTTTCTTATTTTAAAAAAATAAAAAATTATTACCGTTTTATTAAAAAAAGAATTATCTTATCGCTCCTTTTTTAGTTTTAACGTTACAATATTCTAAAAAAATAGTTCTCTCATTTTTTTCTTTATGTACTCAGTTATTTTAAGACAGTATATATTTTAGTTGATATTTGTTAAAGTTTTAAATTCTTTTAGACTACCCAAAAAAATTAGTAGGATTAAAATGAGTATACCATATGCTCAAAACATGAAATATATCAGCACATTTTCTTTCCAGTGGGGGCTTCGCCACTGTGTTGTTGTCCACTATGCTGGTGATAGTAGATTACAAACTCCTGCTTTTCGTTCTACCTCCAATCTCTTGGATGAGAAAAGCTATCATGTATCATCTATCTTTCTCCAACAATCTTCAACCTTCCTGTCTCCTATCAACAGCATCATGAGATTCCCTGACCTTCCGACCATTCAATGAACTGTAAGCCTGGTCAAGATCAGAATCTCAAAACTGCATTTTACAAGGTAAATGAACTTTAGGAAATCCATAATTTTCACGTATACCAGGGAATTTTCAAGAATTTTGAAACCTGAATCATGAAAAAGAAGAATCTTGTGCTTAAGTACTACTATTGTAGTTTCTGAAATTGAAACTTGAAAATGAAGTCACCAGTAGAGGAGTTTAAGCTATATGAAAAACTGAAATTGAACAGAGATCAGAGCTGTGTAAAAGAAACAGAAACCAGTGAAAATGTCACCAGACAAATCCATTTCTCAGAAGGCCTCCATAATATTTTATCAAATCAGGATTTGAGTATGAGAAACCAATCGATTCTGAAATATCGTTAAAGTAGTTAGAAACCACAAGATGACAAGAAACATTAGTTCTTTTATTATCTTGCCATCTGGTTCAGGGGAAGTAATGAATTAATCTTACCATGCAATTATATGTCCTCTCTATATTATCTGAGTGAGATCAACCAACAGAACTGAACTCTGCAACCAACTGGGCACTTACATCATATTATCTAGTTGTTTGCTCTTCTAACGCACCTCATCTTCAAATTCTAGTTTCAAATATGTTTCAATAATCAATATTTAATCAAGTACCATCAAGTGCAACTGCTAAGATAAGAACAAAGATATACAACACGCCAAGAGGGTACAACATATTCTCTCTTGTTAGTTTCAACACCCAAAAACATGTTCTTATGCACCACAAGATCACCTGACAGCAATTTCAAAAATAGAAGCCAGCAAATCCTGCAGATAGGAAAGCTTACATTTATTTTAAGGCTTCTTTCCAGGAAAAGGTTGACAAAACACACTTGAGTTGAAGAGTAAAGTGAGAAAATATGGGAAAAAGATATCGTTAAAATGGCTACGTGAAGAAGTGTGGAATGATTACTACAGGAAATGGTTTCTCTGAAATGCATAATAGCATAACAAAAAGATTCGTTGCTTTCAATTTTCGCTGGAAGGGTGATAGCAGCATATTAGAACAAAAGAAGATATCAGATGGCAACATCCAAATATTGACTTATATATCCATCAGTAATCCCACTTGACAAAGTAACTAGAGTATAAGAGTAACCTAAAGAAGCTGATTTTTAATATGAATAAGCAGGTCATGCAACTTTTAAATTTCACCAGAAGCCATAGGTTTATTCTTCAAGGACTAAGGAAGCGCCTCAAAACCAGGAAATTATATGTAAATGAAATGCTCTGCAACTTCTTGGCTATCTTTAGAGAATGTTCACACCTAACAGGATTCGTTCACATAGTTTTACTGCAAAATCATTGGTTAAACGGGGTAAAAATGAGAAAATATCTTTACATTCAGCGACTCTGCACCTACCATCTTATGAGGTCAAATCTAATAAAATCAATGTTTCTTTTATTTAAGAGAAATTCTTTTATTTTTATCCAAAAACCATTTCATAAACCATGTAATGATCTATGGCAATATCATTTATTTATAAAACAAAATAGGAACAGAATGTTAAGATAAATTTTTTCAACACCATAAAATAATATCTATTGATGTAAGAGAGCTGAATCTAGCACAAAGCAATGGAGGTTAAAGCTACATAGCTGAGTGACAAGAAGAAAGAATATCTAAACTGTCTTCCATTTGGTTTTTGCTTTTTCAAGATCTACTACACCTACATCATGTGGGCAACACCTGTTCTTGTAAGGAACCATACAAGCAAAATCCAAAGGGACTAGCTTTGAATGGAAATACACTTGGAAAAGATTGAAAGGAAATTGAAAAATATGGCATAAATATTTGCAAAGTGCCAAAAAGAATATACAGAGCAAATATGAAGTGTTAATGGTTCAAGAATTTCTTTATTCAATTTCGTTTAGGTCATTTATCTACTACTCAATATATTTACTCGAGGTGAATCTTTCTTCCAATAATCCTCCACATTGACACGAACCTCCCCCCTGGCACCCAAAAAAAAAAAGAGTTGCACAAGATAATCAATTAATCCCCTTAACTAAACAATTATCCTCTGCAAGTTAATCCATTAGTCCAATCTATTGATTGTTCAGCATCAATTCAGCTAGCTGCTTGAAGAATATGAATTACACTCTGCAAAGTTACGAGAAAAGTTTTGACCACCATCAAGCCCGTTATGGACATCAGAGGATGGTTCCAACACAAAATGAAATTCAGTTCCTGGACCAAAGAGAAGCAGCAGAAAATTTCCAGGCCACTATTGCTGAAGATCAATTGAGACTACATTGACGGATTTGTAAATTACCTGTAAAATAATTTTCTGCATAATCGTGTATAATCATCTAAAACAGGAGAGAAAATGTTCCGACATGTAAATATAATTCCTTAGAAAAGAAAATTTCCGTACATTGTTCAACAAATGCTATAAATTCTGCTCTGCTGAAAATTGAAGAGGCAAGTTCAAAACAGAAATTACAGCATCATATGGTAGCATAATAGACATGGGTCTGCGCTGTAATAATTTTCATGGAAATGAACAGGGGCGCCAAATGTAAGAAAAATAATTCTGAAAGACAGCTTTCTGTTTTCTTAAATTCCCAGATTCAAGATTCAACAAGAGAGTGAGAGATTAAATTGAGCATTTGTAATTGCAGAAATCAACAGCTTAACAGTCCGAAATTAATTAATAGTCCCTCAAGCCCTACCCAGAACAAGAAACAAGGATGGCGGAGAAGAAAGCAAACGCATGCAGCACCCAGCAGAAAATAAAGAACGAAACATAGAAAAAGATCACATCACTTTCGGCGTTTGAGCTCATTAAGCATGCGCCCGGTACATGTCGTTCTTGATTCTAGTTTCCAGTCTCTGACCTGTTCAGTTAATTCTTCCCTGCTAATCCTCCTCCGAAGGAGATGGGAAAAAAGAAAGAAAAGGGACCCTCAAAAGTCAAAAGACGAATCCACGGATAAATTATCAAGATCTAACTTTGCAGCAGCCATGCACCATGCAAAGGCATGCTTTGCTGAGACCAACTCCTAAAAGGCAGAAGGCATGGGTTGGCGAGATTTTTGAACGCCGTCTGATATTGCATTGGTTTGAACTGCATGGCTTCTCACTTCTACTTCTGCCTCAAGAGGGAGACTCGTAAACTTGGGCCTTGACCTCTTTTTTCGGCGTCACGGATTCGGATTCATTATCAAAGGATGGCCCATTGGATCCACGTTTGTGCTCATTCTCTTGATTGGAAAATTCTTAGGTGAACCCTGGCTCCACCTATGTACCGGATTCACCACAATAAGTCATGTCTCTCATTTCACTTAGCGACTTGCTATTCTTTTCTCATCTTCGCGATCTCACTCCTACCATCCTCACTTTCCTTCACCACCATCTTCAACCTCGCTATCTTATCTCTTCTTTATCTTTAATGATAGAAGACGAAGGAAACTCCGCTAAAACTTTGATGAAGATTTCAATTCTTTTCTTTTTTCCCCATTCCAATTTTCAACTTTCCTTCTCCTCCCATCTTCACCCTCTGTGGCAGCCACCGTGAGAGGACAAAACTCATAGTCGTCTTTACCAATCTTGAAGACGACAATAGAGAAGACATGGGTGGGCGGCAGATCTAAAAGAGAAGAGAGAAGACATGATTCGGTAGCTGCAATGTTTCTAGCAACTATATATGTTTTGATGAAAGATTGACAGTGTTCCTTGGTTGATGAGTCCATGAGTACAAGAGCATGGGTTGCAGATTTCAGATTGACCATGTGATTCTTAAAAATCCTCATGAACTTAAAAATCCCCTCCTTCCATCAATGAATTTCTCACCAATTCAGTAGCTTCTCTTTCCTTTTTTTTTTTTTTTGAAAGGAAACTTCCATTGCTTTTTAGAAGATCTATTTCAAATTTCAACCCAGTTGAATTAGTATTTCACTAAGCGAAGGAATGAAATTTGTCATCCCATAAGATGCTGTTTACAATAATTTAATTGGATTACCAATGATCTGATGTTCCCTTGGCTATTGAACAGATGAAAGATGAAAATTCTCCGCCACAAAAGAGTTAGAGATTTGTTGGCGAGAGAAAAGCAAGGTTAAAGAGGAGAAAGGATACAACAAGTTAACATGTAGAAGGGACACTTGGCTTCTTAAGAATGAAGCTAGTCCATAGGTGGTGCCATAGATCATCATGTTCATCTAAAAGTTTTCCCCTATACAACCAGAGGCGATGCTTTTAAACTTTTTCACAATAATAGAAGGTCCACAGATGCTATTCATCCAAAAAAGTGTATTCAAGTAAAGTGCAAGAGTCTGTTAGGATGCCTCAGCTGCATACCTGCACTCCCACTTGACACCTAATGATAAACGGCTCGTCTCGCCGTGACCTTTTCTTGAATTCTCAAAACTTCTATCGCTCTATTCTCGCAGGGGCATAGAATCCGTCGCTATCTCAGCTGTTTGCTCCAGAGAAGTCCGAATAGGAGAGCACTCATCTTGGGATGGACTTACTACTTAGATGCTTTTAGCAGTTATCCGCTCTGCACTTGGTTACATAACGTTTATCGTAGGCACGATAACTGGTACACCAGATGTGCGTCCTTCCCGGTCTCTTTTTTTTTTTTTTGTTGACAAGAGAACCTGCAGCTACCATCCGAAGGCGTGCATTGGGTAAACTCCGCCCTACGTAGTAGCCCGTAAACCACGCAGAGAAATAAGCCACACTAGGCAAGCCCTGTGTGACGGGCTCATGTCTGAAGAGAGGTTTAAACCCTCGCCAATGGTAGGGGATTTCACCCCACCACCAGCTCGGCCAACTCCTCGGACTCAGAGGCGCCTTCATTGTGAAAATATTAATAGTAGACCGGTCGAGTAATCCTGAACTCATAACACTGGTCTAACTCTGAATTTTCCATGAATTGCAACTCAAATTTTTTATTCTTTTTAACTTTTTCAATTTTAATGAGAGTTTATATTTGACTTTTATGAAAATAATATAAAATTCGAAACTAACTATTTTGAAAAAATATATTTTATTAAGTTGCCATCAAGATGCATCTTTAATAAGTTCAATATACTTTAAAATACAATACTTACATTTCAAATGAAAATGCAAAATTTAACATCTCATTGCATTATGAACTAACATTTATCTAGGCATACAAATGAAAATTCAAAATTTAGAAATCAATATTGATTCACAGTTTCCATTCATCTAGATAAACATGTAGCCTGCCCCAAGTACTCATCCATCTTAATTGATTTTAGGAGGTTGCATTAGCAAGTTCCTCAATGGAGCCTAACACATATCCATCGAAAGGGGAATCAAGCTTAGTACCTTGAGGACTAGTCTATTTATCAGTATAAATAGATGGGTTCGGACATAGTTTGTCTGGGCTTGTTTAAATACGAGCCTATTTAGCTCGCGGGTCAGAGATATAATTTAATGTAATTCTAATTAAAATTAACTTTTAATATAGTATCTTTATTAAAATTAACTTTTAGTTTAGTATTTTAAATTTTTTACTTTAACTTAAATATTCAATATAATTTTAACTATGTAAAGATTTTAACATTAAGTTAAAGATGTAATTTTTTAAGTTAAAATTAAAAAATTTAATGAAGTTTTGATAGAAATATTTTTAGATGTTTGGAAATATATTAAAAATGAAAAGTATATATAAGATTAGGGTTGATCAACTGAATTTTATAAATTAATTATTGTGTTATTTTAGATATTTTTTATATAAATTAATATATATATATAATGATTATTTTATAATTTAAACGTTTTATTAATTAGATAAATATTATTTTTATTTCAATGATAAATTTAGATAATTTTAAATATGATAAAAAATTTAAAAATTAAAAATAATATTTTTTTAAAAAAAATTGATGTACAAATTAACCTGTTTAGCCTGCAAGTCACTAAAATGAATATAAATTGAGAGTTTTTTAATCTGTAAAAAAATAAACTTAACCTGCTTTATTTTATTAAGACCAATCCGTCGTGACTCGAGCCGATGAGAGTGGGCCAGCCTGTTTGACCACACCAATCAAGCTGCAGACAGGTTAGCTAAAAACGCAATGCCGTAAACCAATAATCAGTCAACTGCAACATAAACCGCGGACGCGTATACACTCCGCGGTGCCTCCACGTCACCCGGTTCTGCTCATTTTCTGTAGGCTGCTGCAGTCTCTTTCCTCACTCCGTCCGTTCCTGCCTTTGTATCGAAGTTACCAAAGTTACAAATACGCACACATTTTTGAGTATCTTTTTTTCGCTTTCTCTTTCTAGCGCGGACACAAAAGCACGCAAACGCAGTCAAAACCAACATTTCGCGGCGATGCATGACACGGAGCTCTACGATCTCTCCGATGACGCTGATTATGCCGCCTCTGTGCAACAGGTGCGCATTTGTTTCTTATCATTCTATCGCTTTTCCGTAATATCAATTCTGGATTGTTCTCTAGTTAATTAAGTTTGATTTAGGTTGTGCGTTAAATTTACTGCCTTGTGAACTGTTTTTGTTTTAAGTTTTAGAGGATTTTTTGTGACTTGTGCATTTAATTCGGACTATATTCTGCGTGTGGTGCATTAATTAGGGTTCGACCAGCACCATCAGAAGTGATAATAGTAGAAGAAGCTCATCGAGTGAGCCGGAGGGTGCTGAAATCGTGTATTTGAAGGATAATGTGACGATTCATCCATCTCAGTATGCAGCTGAGAGGATCAGCGGCCGGTTGAAGTTGATTAAGCAAGGGAGTTCTCTCTTTCTGGTAAATAATTTGTCATTTGCTCAAAGATCATTTTGTGATTTTATGTTAAAAAAGGAAAATATGTTGCTTAATTTTGTTTTTCTCTTGGTGCATTGTTTTCTACCAATGTCCATTTCTTTGCGGTTGGGAAATTTTCCAATTTTGTTTAGCTGTTTTTGTTCATCTGTCAAAGTTGTCAATGACTATATGCAGCTAATGCTTTAATCAATGGGTAGAGGTCACTTTGGAGGGGTTAAAGTGATCATGGTGCAGTGGTTTCTTTCCAAGATTGTAATATTTTGGTTTTTATGCTTGACTTTTATGTTAAAAGGGAAGCGTGATAACGAAAACCAGTTCATTGCTGTTTATCTACTTTTGGTTTTCTGTAGCATTTGCCATTTAGGGCTTTAGAATTAGGAGCATAAATCTCTTTTTGCAAATTTAAAATCTTTCCTAAATTGTGTTTTTTAGAGCCCAAATCCAATGCACAATACAGAAACATTTCCAAAATTTAGTGAAGTGGAGATGTTTAACTATATCAAAGTCATAAAATGTAGCAAAACAATTCATGTATAGTGTACCTTGCATCTATAACTTTTTGTTATCACCTTGTAGAAGGTAATTGATTTATTTCCTGTTTGCTTATTTCGTGTTAGACGTGGATTCCTTACAAAGGACAAAGCACAAGTACAAGATTAACGGAGACAGGTTCAGTTGATATTTTTGAATATTTATATTTGTGGATATGTAGATTGAGTATGATATGCTTGGCGGGTGTAATGATTACTTCTAATGAAGGGATATGCTGCTGCAGATAAGAATCTTTATACTATAAGAGCCGTACCTTTCTCTGATATTAAGTCAATTCGTAGGCACAATCCTACGCTCGGGTGGCAGTACGTCATTATAGTTTTATCTTCAGGTATGCTTGTGGAGATCTACAACATCATTCTCTGGAACTTATTCTAATGCGTATTTTATTTGTCTTGGGCTTAAAGCATAAATGGGCATGTGGGAAACTTGCTCCGAATAATCATCCAGCATTCTTTTAGTAGGCAAACCTCCATAACTCCCTCTATCTTTAGGCTTCTGCCAAATACGCTAGGTCATGGCTTCCTACCTCTTTTTTTTTAACTTACTTTGAATTGACTTGCTGGTTGTCTGTCATCTTTATTAGCATTTATTAATTACTTTTGCGATACAAAAATATTAGGGGAAGGACAAAATAGGCCAGAATGTAGGAGTGGCTGATCCCCACGAGTCTTTATTCCCTGCCTTATGACAAGCAATGTCTTTTGTGGCCTATTAACTTCACTTAAGATGTTTCCACCTGTAAGTTCTGCATTTGACCGCTCTCAACTTCATGTAGACATATGGTGTACCTACCGCTTTCACCTGACACTTTATATTCTTGGTTCCCATTCAACATAATGATTCTAGCTTCTCCTTTAAGAAGGAAGGGACATGAGATCTGCATCGCTGGTGCTTTCCAGTGTGGCTCCTCAATTTCTCTTCTTTTGGGTCGACAAAACTTTTAGTTGTGTGGCATTTGAATTTTGTAATTGCATTTTCTGACTATGTGAGCTGGTCATCATACATATTAATGATTTGAGCAATGTATTGGTATTCAGTTATTTACATCATGTGGGATCCTTTCTGCAACACTGTCATTATTAATTGATATTGAAATTGTATGCCTTATTTTTATTGCTCGCAGGATTAGCATTTCCCCCATTGTACTTCTATAATGGTGGTGTCAAAGAGTTTCTTGCAACAATTAAGCAACATGCTTTTCTTGCGAGGTTGTTGCTCTTTCATTATAAGAAGTCTTCTATATTTATCTCAATGTAGCACTTCTTTTCTTCATTCATTGCTATACTCCTACTTATGGAAACTGAAGTGTTAGGTATTGAAAATTGAACTTGAACTTTTGTTAAATGGATACTCTAATTCCTAGGGCAGTTTTGCGTGTTTCCATTTGCTTTTTATTTTCCCTCTCCCAGAAAATTCAGCAATGCAAATGTGCTGGTCACTCTTTTCAATCGCCTTACAGAGGCCTTCCAAGAATGGCCTTCCAAGAAAATATGCTGGTCACTCTTTTCAATAGCCTTACAGAGACCGTGCAAGAAGCATCATTTATCATAAATAACGTATCTGATTTTATAAGTCTATCAAGAATTTCCAAAATTTGGACATTTTCTTCTGATTAACATCTTTCTTCATGTTGGATCGTTTTTTTCTTGATTGTGCCATTTTCAACCGTGTCTCTCGCTGCATATTGAGGTTCTCATAAAAGTCTGAGATGTGTTTGACATAGCTTTCTATTGTATTTCTTTATTTGTAAATATCGGCATGGTAAAAAAAGTGTATTATATACAAAATAAGATGGTTTTAGAACGCATGCTTATTCAGGAGATGGAACTGACATGTTTTCTTATTGTCCTCTTTGAGTCTTTCTTGAAAGTAATACTCCCTTCTGCATTTTGCTAGTCTAGTGGGGCAACTTGTTTGGGTATTACAGGCTCCTGCTAATCTTGGGAGCTCATGGTGGGTTATGGGAAAAATCAGTCCCATTATTCCTTAAAACTATTTTTATATCGATACTTGTGCTTAAATTGTTCTTTGATCTTTCCTATTCCTGAAGTTATTTTGAAATTGCCAATTTAATGCTTAAGAGCACACCCGAGGTAGTCCCTAGCCAAAGTTCATCATACGTATCTGACATCACAAAATTCATTGGGGCACTTTGGTTTGAAAATTCTTTTTCCTCAAATTATATGGTCAAATTGGAAAATTTTGGAGGGGAAGAAATTGTTTGGACAAAAATAGACCATCATAAACCAGATAAGGAAGAAAAACTTTGGCCAGAAACCATCATACGTGTGGTTATGAGGAGTAGATTGACATATAGAAGTTAGTCTTGGGGCTGAAAGCTTTGAAAAATTACTTCTAACAATAAGCATGATAGAGAAAACTAATTTTAGGATTAATTGAGCTTATCTCCTGGAAACATATTAGTTCTCTTTTTTGGGGTTGTCACATCATTGATGATTAGAACTGTTGATTACTTAGGGTCCTTCTGTTATTCTATGTTTCAGCAATTGCTTAGTATAATGACGATTCAATTTACCTCTTTGGGTTTATAAATTGTTGTGTATGCTCATTTGACATATCTTTTCCAGGTCGGCAGAGGATGCCAATGTATTTGTTGTCAATGATTTCCAAGACCCCCTCCAGGTGCATCTTCTTTTAATAACATGTTATAAAGATATCTACCCTCATAACTGGTAGATATCCTGAGATTTTTAAAATTTTACCATTTCTTATATATTTAAGCAAGTTATATTTAGTTGCTTGTAATTTATTTGCCTTTTCTTTTTTTCCCTTGGGGGCGGGGGGACGGGACGGGACTTCAAATTCATGTTTGCAGAGAACTTTGTCTTCCTTGGAGCTTCCTAGGGCCGTTTCTGTCATGAATAGTCCATCTCCCTCTATTGGGCCTAATGAATCGCCGACTAGTGAAAATCAGGAAAAGACCGGTGGCCATTCCTTTGATGGAAGTTCTGTTAGTTTTCTACACAGTGGAAAGCAGCGGACCAAGTATAATGATCCCACAAGAGATCTGTCAATTCAAGTCTTGGAAAAGTTCTCTCTTGTTACCCGGTTTGCCCGTGAGACGACATCCCAGCTATTTCGTGAAGCTCAAATGGATGGCTTTGTTGCTAATGAAAGGAGGAAGCATGATAAACCCTCAGTTGACCATCCGCAGATTATGGCATCTGATAATGCTCAAGAGGTTCCTGATAAAGTTCCTGTACCCGCAGATCCCCTGGAAGTAATTTCTTTGATCTCTCTATTTTTCCTAATTTAATTTTCAATCTTTTTCTGCTGAGAATATTATTTATTCTGGAACGAACTTGCTAACAGGGATGCTTATCGTGGAACGTTTATGTGGGTTATTGCTGCATGCTTCCAGTAATAGAATAAACTGTCTTTCTCTGTTGCATGTCATTGCCAATGTGAAATAAGTTTGTTGCAACTTAGGTCTAGAAAAATTGAACTCCCAACCCAGGTGTCTGATGTAGGCCTCTGTGCTTGTTAAGCAGAAACCTTCACGTAGTAAAGAAAATCATGATGAAGAAGCTGCCACCAATGTCGGTACTTCTGAGCATATCAGTTTTAAGGAGGTATAATAAGAACTTTGTTTTCTGGAAATTTGTGCATTCTTTTCCTTGTCAGTTGCCTCTAGAATGCAGTTCGGTGGAAGTATTTTAATCATTCTTTTGCTGTTATTATATGGAGAATCTGTTTTTTTCCCCTTCTATTTCAAACATATGTTGTAATCTAGATGATAACATGGAGGTTCAATTTAGCCCATAAAAAAGAACAGCACAGTTGTAAAGGTTTCAGCTGCGACAGGTTCTTGAGAGTTCAAACATAGAGGTCCAGTAATCAGTTTGGATCTGTGAAAAGTTTGGACCACTTTTATGTCTAGCAAGAAAACACGATGTCATTCTTGAATTTAACGTATCTGTTTATTGGTCAATAACCATTAGTTGCCATTTAAATTTCGACTTAATTGCTAAATTTTCTCTCTTTCTCTTTAAGATGGGTTTTTGTGTGAATCCTGATGTTGATTAATCAGATCTTGCCCTAAATACTTGGCCATTGTGTATCTTGTATTGCATTTTGTGAAACTTGAAGTATGGGTAAGGTTTATCACGCTTATCAACATTTGAGAATATCAACTAGAATAATCTCTGGGGAACTGTAATGCTATATCCTTCTGTGTAACTATTTGATTCCAAAAGTCTAGAATACTTTGTCACATACTCTGTTAATATTAAAATATCTTTTCTGTTTCCTTTGGCAGTTTGATCAGTTGTCACTAATATGGGGAAAGCCACGCCAACCTCCTCTGGGGCCTGAAGAGGTATGGTTCTCTTTATTTATGCATCTGTCAACTTTTTGCTGCAAATTTTAGCTCTTTACCATAAATTGTATCTATTTGTCAATTCCATCTCAAATCCTTTGTCCTCCATACAGTTGCTGCATTCTTATATCTTGATTATCACTTAAATGTGTACCTTATAGTTTACTGCATTAGCTGAGAGCATAATTAATACCCCTTTTCCCCGAATTGGCTCCATTAACTTCCCTCTTTCACTCTGGACCATTTTAAGATGTTTATTTGCTGTGGGCCAGAAGGCCTATCGCCTGAATTTAGGGAAATATCGCCCTGATAGTGGTTAATTGTTTCTCAACTTGCTTACAGGGTTCCTTTTTGGCTAAATTAGATTGTTTGTCTGCATTCATATGGAAATTTTACTATTGTAAAGATTATCTGACTGAAATCACCAATTAGTGTCATGTTATGCTGTCTAATTGTTGAAGTGTACTTTGTAGTGGGCCACCTTCCTGGATTCTGAAGGTAGAGTGATGGATCCAGAAGCATTCAAGAAGCGAATTTTTTACGGCGGACTGGAACATAGTTTGCGGAAAGAGGTGCTTATATTTGCAGTGACTTTTTTACAATCCAAATCTGAATTTATAAATTATGCATTCAAAAGCACTTACAGAAAACAAGAGGAAAGATTTCATTTTATCCCTTTTATGTTTTCAGGTCTGGCCATTCTTGTTGGGATACCATGCATATGATTCTACATTTGCAGAGAGAGAATATCTTGTGTCTATTAAGAGGACAGAGTATGTAAATGTGAAAACCCAATGGCAGGTTTGTGATGAAGTTTAGTTAACATGCCAGTTCATTCAACAGCCTTCTCTGGATATGTTTTAGTTACTGCCATACAGTTGCTGTAAGATAGGTTCATATCTGAACCATTGTCCTTCATTATCATATAAAAATTTAATTTCATACAAATTGAAAAAATGGCTTCTTGAAGTTTGGAATTATCTTATGACCGTTTCTAGAATTTTGATTGAACCAAACATCTAAATTAGTTGTCCCAGGAACCAGTTCAGGAACTGTTACAGTCAAGGGAAAATCTACGTATATGTTTCCTCTTGTTGAATTCATATATTTTTGTTTATGATAAATTTTGTTTTATTACTTGCTTTCCTATCTACATTCTATATAGGGAAGATTACTTGGTAGAAACAATGACAACATACAGTATATCATAATGCATGTTCAAAAATTGGTCACGAATTGCTTTTACTGCTGGAGGTAAGAAAGGAGGATTGTTTTTGTGTTTGTGGGTTGTCTATCTGCTATTTGTTTTGCACACTGAACTAACCAGGTTAAAACTTGCTCAACTTTTGAGATTGCACACCGATGAATTTTCTATGAAATTCTGCTTTAGGGGTTCCAAATGAGAATCTATTATTTAAGTTCTGATGTTTGTACAAAATTATCCTTTGTAGAGCATCTCATCCGAGCAGGCAAAAAGATTTACGAAATTCAGGGAGAGGAAAGGCCTTATTGAGAAAGATGTGGTATGCCTTCTTTTCAGTATAATTTATTATTATGGGGTTCAGTTCTTATATGGTACACCTTACCATTGACATCTTTATAGGTGAGGACTGACAGGTCACTTTCATTCTATGATGGGGATGACAATCCAAATGTTAAACTTCTACATGATATATTGCTCACTTACTCGTTCTACAACTTCGATCTTGGGTATTGTCAGGTAGTTCTATGATGCAAACTAATGTTTTATGAAACACTTGAGTATTTGGTGCTCTAGATTTTGCAAAAAATCTAATCCTGATTTTTGGATTTAATTTGTTATACTGTACTTCTCTCAAGATCAAGAGAAATGGAACTTGTTTTTCCTACAACAAATCGGAAATTTATAGGAGGATCATGCCTTTGGCCAATAGTCACTCAAGTGCCTTTTTCATTGGTCAATTGCGATAAGTTGTTGTCTGCATGATTGAATCTGCATAGACCGTGTTTACAAAAGATTTTGTTTTATCTGTTTCTCTGATGATGAGATCAAAATATATCATGGCAACTCGATCTCCAATTCCTAGTCACAACTAATAATTCTTCTCTGAACAAAGAGGTCATGTGAATCCTGTGATTAGCTAATTTGTTATTAGCATGTTGTAATTCTGTGGAAGTGGTTTCCCATGTTGGAAATGGTGGTGAAGCTTAGAGTTCCTTGATCATGTTTCTGTTGATTGTTAGAAGTTTCATTGTCTCTCTTTTACTTGCAGGGTATGAGTGATCTTCTCTCTCCAATATTATATGTAATGAGAGATGAAGCAGAATCGTTCTGGTGTTTTGTTTCACTGATGGGACATCTTGGACCAAATTTCAACCGAGATCAGAATGGGATGCATTCTCAACTTTTTGCATTGTCAAAGGTTCTCTCTAACTTTTCTAGCTCAATGGCATGAATGCAGGCTTGCGTTAGAAGAGTGACTACTTGTTTACTCACCCAAGTTTATGCTTGTACTTTTTGATTGATTAGTTTTTGTTACATGCTGCAACTTTCCGAACTACAAAGCAATAAGATTTGCAGGTCATGTAAAACATTCAGATCAAGGAAAAATGAGCACATTATAGCCTAGTAATCCTCTTATATCAAATGTACCATGTGATGTACATCAAACTTTATTTTGCATGCTACAAATCTAGGCTGGCTATCATCTTTTGGCTCCAAGTTGACAGCTTATTGTTTACGGCTCATTTTAGCATCTCTCTCATAGTGTGGTGAGAGAGAACAGTTTGTGTTTAAGCCTATATAGTATTGCTTATCTTTTACTGATAATCAAAGTGGCTTAAAAATGCTTGTTCAATGAGTTGCTATGTAAGGTTGCTGCTTCTTATGTCTAATTGAGGTTTTGAATTGGTTCACAAAATACAAGGACTATATTTGTATGAAACTATTAATTGAAGCAGCATTAATCAGAAAGAGTCAGGGACTCCTGTGGAGAGGCATTGTCATGTTGTATGTTTGGATGGAAACAGGTTTTTAAGCCATTTGAATGAGCTTGTGCTCGGGCTATGCAATTGATTAACTAAACTTCGAACTTTCACAGATCAGTTCTCTTTTCGGGGCCGATGTTTGAGCCAACCTCAATTTACTATCTAGTGGAAGTCATTTTTGTCACAAATATAATGAAAATGGAGGTGTTTTTTGTTTCTTATTATGATTATGCAAATATGGATCAATACTCTCCTCTAAATATGTGACTGACTTATGTTGGCAGTTGGTGGAGATGCTTGACAGCCCGTTGCATAATTACTTCAATCAGAATGACTGCTTAAATTACTTCTTTTGTTTCCGTTGGATACTTATACAATTTAAAAGGCAAGTTGGACTTCCTATCCTTGTTTTGGTTTGTGTTTTACTTTTTAAGTTTGCAATTTCCTGTTTCTGTTGGATCAAATTAGGTTGATATACAGTGTCATTTGCTATAAGCATAATACATTATACTCTGAGACTCTATTGGTTCTATAAGGCCATGTTTTATCTCATTTCCCAGAATTGGGTGATGGATTTAGTTTGTTGCGGTTAACCATTGAGGATTCTAAGTTTCAAGTTCCTAGTAACTCTGAACACTTTAAGCTGTATCAAAATGGCAAAAAGTAATCAACTTATCGGGTACATGTAATTTACTTGAGACAAATTGCATATGCAATGTTCACTTGTAAGAGTATCTTGTCATTACTAAAGTTTAAATTTGTTTTGCTTTCCTGTCCTTATTGCATGGAATCAACACCTATGTTGATCTGAACATTTCATTTAGGTTCTTAGATAGTTAATTTAATCATTCGGATTTCCTTCTATTAGTTGAACTTGCCATCTGGACTTTAGTAGATGCAATCATGAATATACATAATTTAACAGAGGGTAGGGATGTAAAATGAACATAAGAAGTTATCCTTCTGCTAGTCACCCTCGCCAGGGGTGGGGAGTAAAAACTTGTAATCTGTAGAGGGTGTCAATGCTATCATGAATAAAACAGTAGTTATGCTTTTTAAGTACGTACACTTGCTGCACTTTGGTCATCATGTTTTAGGATGTGCTTATGCTTCATGCCATTCTTTAAGAGTACTATTAATGGACTCAAGAGATTTGACCTAGGAGTGGAGAAGTTTGGGTGTTTGTGGCAGTTGTCCTTTCAAATTCTTACGTAAATCTCAGGTACAGAATTTGTTCATGCAGCTAAGGTTATTTCTATGGATGGACTTTAAGTTTCTGGTCATAGAACCTTGTGACATGCTGTCCCAACTAAATGAGAGTGATGAAATGAGGGATATCTTTTCTTCTTTCTAAAATGTTCAGGCATGTCTTTGGACTTAGTCTGTCTGAGCACTGATGTCAGTAGATCCTGGGACTACCAATAGGGCTGTCAACCGGGCTCACTGAGCCGGGCTTTGCCAAGCCCGAGCTTGGCCCGATTGACAGCGGGCCGAAAAAACATGAATCTGGGTTCGGGTCGGTCTTAACCCGATTTTTTATTTTTATATAATAAATAATATTTTTTAATAATATAATAATATTATTATAATATAAAAATATATATACATATAAAAAAATATATAAATATATATAATTTTTGGGTCGGGTTAAAATCGGGCTGAACTTATCTCAGCCCGAGCCTGCCCGAAAATTATTCGGGTTGAATTTTTCGGTCCGAGCCCAGGCTCATGTCAGGTTGTCCGGGCCGGGCTCGGTCCAGCCCGGCCCAGTTGACAGTCCTAACTACCAATAATGTGTTGTTGCTTCAGCTGGTCCAAATTAATTGTTCAAATTTTCAATACCTTATTTGTTAGCTAATGTAAGCGTTGATTTACAATGCATCTGAAATCCTTTGTTGTTTCCAGGGAATTTGAATATGAGAGAACAATGCGATTATGGGAGGTTCTATGGACCCACTATTTGAGCGAGCACTTGCATCTCTATGTTTGTGTTGCAATTCTGAAAAGATACCGCAGCAAGATCATGGGAGAACAGATGGATTTTGATACACTTCTAAAATTTATCAATGAGCTCAGCGGCCATATTGACCTTGATGCCACTCTCAGGGATGCAGAAGCTTTGTGTATACATGCTGGTGAAAATGGTGCTGCTTGCATTCCTCCTGGAACTCCGCCTTCTTTGCCACTTGAGGATGCGTCAGTGTATCCGCAACAGGAAGATGATGTACTGTAAAGCTGATGTGCTTTGAACGTTCAGCTCCTTACATGTGGTCTTTAAAAGTGTAAATATGAAGCTTGTCCTAGTTACTGGCTCGTGTTGCTTTATCAAAAATCTCATGGCATTTATACGTGAATGTCCCCAATGTTCCTGTGGTTTTAGCGTTGGCCTTCATAGAGTGCTCCATTTAATTCGGAAGAGGGGGGAAAAAAAAAGACCGGGGAGTCTCCTGGGGGGCTAGGTGGAGAACTGGAACCCTGAATGATGTGCAAAATGGCTACTGTGATTAGGTTCGACTTCTCCCAGCAGATGTATAAAAGGGCATATTTGGATAGAGGAATTTGATGCAAAATTTTAGATTTGGTAGTGTATTTTCTCTCATAAAAAATTTAACGTAGAAATTTTAAAATTAAATTCTATACAAAAAAATTCAATGTAGAAATTTTGAAGTTAAATTTTATTCAATTCCATGTAAGTGTACATTAAGTGCAGTAGTGAGTACTGACTAAAAAAAAGGTGCAGTAGTAAGTAATAGTTTTTAGTAAAATCCAAATAAATATTGGTTTGTAACTTTCTTCCTAAGCTGACAGGCAGAAGTTGGAAAATAATTTGGGGTTTATAATACTAATGTTTTATTGCAGTGATTGATAATATATGGTACATTCCAGCTTGATGGTCTACTTGCTCTGCTCGAAGGAGACGTACAAGCAAAGATACTACATCCTACATATGCTGGCAATAGTCAGGAGCAGTTTGCTGCGCCTGTAGATTGAGCAGAGAAACTGCTTCCCCCAATCACTGCACTTAGTAGTACACAAGCAAAATAAGGTTACATGAGCAAGAAAGATTGGAATCTATCATCGCCAAATGCTTCGCCATTACAGTTTCCAATTGGATGAAAGGCAACGTTTTCTGCGGTGAGCGAGAACGTTCCCTCATCACAAATATCCTGGAAAGAGAGCGATTTCACGTGGTAATTCTCGCTTTCTGTGTCTTCCTCCATCAATGTACTAGTTTTGCAGACTTCCTCAGAACTGGGTAGATGGGGTTTCGGGGATTCAACCTGCTGCTGCTGCTTTGTTTTGTCTCCGGAGAGCACCTTATGCAAATGGGTATTCCAATAGTTTTTCACTTCGTTATCGGTTCGACCGGGGAGTCTACCCGCGATCAATGACCATCTAGTCCCGCAATCATCATTCAAGTACATCGTATATATAATTCATTAGAGAGAATAAAGAATATTATTTGAGACTTTAATGCCCATATTATTAGGAGAGAGATTAAACTTTAAAGTACGCACCGGTTGCCCAAAAGCTTATGCAATCTGATGATTAGGTCCTTCTCTTGTTCGGAAATTTCACCCCGTTTGATGTTTGGTCTAAGGTAGTTCTTCCATCTAAGCCTGCAACTTCGACCACCCCTCTTCAGACCTGCATAGTACTACCATTCTAACATGCCTTGGGAGTAAAAATCGTTCCACATGTAATTTGCAATCAATATATTTTAACCTGTGGATACCATACCAAAGATTCCGAATTAGTAATTTACCTGACTTCTCAGAGACTGTTCTCCATTTACCTTCACCGTGAATCTCCACATATTTCTTCAATATCAGGTCCTCTTCTGGCTTCCAGAACCCCTTCTTCAGTTTTGGCTTTGCTTTTTCGGCCTCCATTGGCTGCCCACTGTATCTCTCGGTCCTGGTCGTTTATACATATATAGTGAAAAGCTCACGTTCTTTTGGATGGTCATAACTCATTACAGGCAGAGAGATGCATATGAGATGTCTCTGTATCGAGTTGTGACTGTTGACTCGTTTGTCGTGCTAAGTCTGAACTATATTTTCTTTTTTAGTCATGTTGTCAATTGATGAATTTTTTTAAAGCAGTTAAAAAATGTGTTTTTAAAAAAATTATACTTAATAAAGTTTTTATTTTTAATAATTTGAATAAGTAGAAGTTGTTTTAAAAAGTATCTCAATAGCTTCTTAAAAATAAATTTTTTAATTTATTAAAATTAAAATTAAAAGTGAATAAATAGTCAAAAACAACTCAAAAATAATTTTTACCTTAAAAAATTATAAATAACTTATTTAAAACAATTGAGAAAAACCCCTAGTATAATACATGTGAACTATACTTTGGTCCCATATAGTATGTTCTTTTACATTTTCTTTCTCTTGATATATATGGTACTCAATCTATATGCGTGTTTCTATAATCGATTAATCGTGCAAATCTGTCTTCCACTTTGCAGTCTGCCCAAATGCAGACTACAGTGGATAAGGAAAAGTTTTCTCCATTTTATGTTTCAGGAATTCAATTCATGAAAATTCCTGCAATATTCAACTGACTTGGATACTCAATTCCTAAAATATTACTTTGATAGCAGGACGAAAAACAGGAAAAAAACGGAAAAAAAAATGTTGTAGGATGACAATAGAAATTGATCATTGCAGAAAATGAAAAAGGATTTAAAATACAGGCCTAACCGATCCTTGCCAAAGATTTTAGATTCTATAATCACTTCTCGTTGTCATTGTTTTTCTCTAGGTAAAAATGCGGATTTCTTCAACATTAAGGGAGAAGGGGAAAAAAGGAACAAAAGGTCCTACATTTTGAAAGAGAGAGAGTAAAATTTTAGTTACCACCAAAAGATTTACAGCCCTACGGCTTTTACAAAGGAAAAAACCCTATGATATTAATGGAATTTCAGAGTCAAGTTTTTGTGAGCCAAATCACTGTATGCATGTTCTAACTCAAATAGGCCAACCAAGTGCGCGGGCAGAGGGAAAGGGATCTATGCAGCCTGGTTGCGTGACTGTCCAATCTGTTGTAAGAGCAGGTACATTCTCTACTTAATGAAATATACCCTTTCTTTCTCTTCAAATAATAAAGAGCGGACAAAGGTATATCTGCAAAGTTAGGTACCAAAATCGTCCGCCACACATATTAGAGATGTTAATCGTGAAAGTTTATATGAAAATTTTATTCTTTTAATACATTTTAGATTTGTCACTTAATTAAAAAGTACTTTTCATCAAACAAATTAGACTACTACTATCTTATCATAATCAAAATATATTTATTAAAAACAACTAGAGTTCACCATATATAAAAAAATTTTAAAAAGAAATGTGGATGATTGAATATTTAATTTGGAAAGTAATACATATCGAAATCCCACATCAAATGTTACTCTAAAAAATTTTCGCTTATAAAGTTTAGACAATCCTCTTTTTTTAAAGTTTTTTTAGTAGAGTTAGGTATAAACCTATCGGTGAGTTTTCATCTAATTTTAACAAGGTTTTGTCTCGATTTTGTCCTATTCAAAATCTAAAAGAAAAATTATACACAAGGGACAGTTGTGACAATCACAGATAAATGAGTGGCTTAGCTGTTAGGTATGGCCTCTTGTTAATTAGAAGGAACAATGAGGACAAAAGAGTGGTCGGTCCCAAGGCCTCCGTTGCAACTCTTTTTCTTTCTTCCTCCATAATGAATTCTGTAGAAAGAGATTTTCAGTCTCAGATTATTATTATGAACAATGGGGACATTGTTGTTTGAAGTTTTCTGTATAATTCAATCTCATCCTTTGATTTTAGGCCGCTAAATGTGAAGTAAAACAGATTGTTCTAATTAGCATTTATTCTATTGTCCCCAATACGTCCTTCTGTTTCTGATTTCTTTTGTCTGGACTTCAAGTACTGCTTTGGGGGACTTCTCGGTATTGTTTAAAAAATATTAACGTTAGACTTCTATTTTCATATATTTTTATAATTTTACTTGCACAAGTAGTAATATTGAACAAAAAATCAATAGCCTCTGCAGGACTAGAACCCCAAGTTACCCCTATTTGGGATGACCGCAATAGCATATGTAAACCAAATATTATGGTCTTTGCTAATGAATTTGATTCCAAGATACTTGCTCCGTTTCAAAATAAATAATTTTTTTATACAAAAATTAAGATTTTGATAAATTTTATAGAAAAAATTTATTAAATATCTAAAATATCCATATTTAAAAATTTTTAATTATTGTGTCAAATTTAAATTTAAAATTATAAATTAGTATTTAGAGTGGTTGGTTGGAAAGTTAATAATTTTTTTAAAATAAAAATATTTAAATAGTTGATTGGATATAAGAATGTAAAATTGAAAATAAATTAATAAATAAAATTTTTATATAAAAAATTACTTATATTTTAAAATAAATAAAAGTAAAAAATATGATATATATTTTAAAAATGAATAAGTATTTATCACGAGTTGAGAAATTCTGGTTTTAATACAACAGACAACGCTATTTTGTTGTGACCAAAGAGTGCATATTATAAGAATGGAATAAGATCTTCATTTTCCCTCCCATCCCCCTTTTTTTTTTCAGATGCGAAGAAGGAACAGACAAAAAGATTTGTCTCGAAACTTGAAAGTGAGTGAGTGAGTGACTGAGTGAGTTGGGGTTGGGAGTGCTCCATCATTAGCGCATTATGGGTCTTATGTCCAATCCATTGTGGCTTTTATCAGTCACTTTAATTATAAAGCAGATGATAAAGATACTGCATGGATTTCCTCTATCCTCCGACACGTTTTCTTCTTTTGTTTTTGGTTATGGGGAAGGCCGCAGGCAAGATGAAAAGCCTCAACAATTTACTGCCAAAGTCAGGTCTGTGGCAATACAATTACAGTGGGGTTTTCTGCAGTTTGCTCATCTTTGAGGCTTGCAATATTATTTCCTTAATTTGCATTCTGGATTGATGTGTCTGTTGTTGAGTCAACAGTGTAAATGCGCCGAATATAATGCATTCCTTAGTTTTTAAATTTTGAAAGATTGATTGTAATAATACATTCCTCCCCCGCACTTGTCTTGAGATTAGAATTGGAGATCGTTTAACCAAATTTAGTTTATATTAAGTTTCGGAATGAAATATAATATAAATACATTCTAAGAGTTCCATAATGTAAATAAAGAGAGATTAATCCTCTTAGTTGAGTGAGATTTGACACATGAATTTATTACTCATAGAAGCTTGATATAATTTAATGATTCCATTTAGCAAAAAAAAAAAAAAGAAGAAGAAGAAGTTTGATTTAATGGTAGGGGCATAAGCCATTGACAAATGAAATGAAACTAATATTCCTTTTGTTTTAAAATATAGTCGTTTTAGCTATTTTATACAAATTAAAAGTTGTAAGTATTATGAAATATTTATAATAAAATACATTTTATAATTTTAATAAATAGGAAGACATAGAAAGAAAAAAGGGGATAAAATTTAAAATATATATAATAAACACTAAAATTATAAAATAATTTATATTATGAAACAATTGCATCCTTCAAAACTATTTATATTTTGAAAGAAATAGAGTAATTATCGAAAAAAAAAATTTGTCTATAAAATGGGTACAGAGAAAGCTTTGAGAAATCAGTTTGCTCGTCTGAATCCAGAAAGAAAAGCAGACCACTTCCGACAGAGGTTTAATGGGCTCTCCATACTAGCCCTGACGCTCCCTTTGGACTACAAACCACAACTTTGTCTGGGCTTTAATTGGGAAACTGGGTATTCAAGTGTTGTTTGATCCAAAAGCCCCTCCAATTAAAGCCCATATTGCCACTGTCAAAAATTGTAGGCCATCCATAAATGAGACCTAAACCTGTAAGCTGCAACCATGAAAGAAAAACGCACTTATTATATACCGCTTTTTTAAAATTATATACTATAAAAAATTAATTATTTTCAAAAACAATCTTTTTATCCTCCATCTCTCCTCTCTCTTTCTCAATTTCATAATAGACTATCAATTCAATTAATAACGCCTAAAATTAGTCAAAACAACACAATTAGTAGACGAAGAACTCGTTTAAATTTAAAATAAAAATTTACTAAAATTCTTATGTAATATGCAAATTTATTATTTTTTATATTTTCTATCCCACATGCACCAAGTTTTGGAGCAACTTTGTTGGCGCAAGTTGCACCAACTAGTGGCTGCAACTATGCAGCAAGTTGTGCCATTTTCTAGCGCAACTTTGCTGCAACTTGCGCCAAAAAGTGACGCAACTTGTGTCCAATAGAAATTGTTTCTAGTGAAATTGGTTAGACATTTGGTTTATTAGAAATGGAATCAAAGTTGTCAATCAAGAATAATATTGGAAACGATCAATGCCATGTAAGTAAAAGAAAATCTAAACCAGCGACACCCAAAATTTTGTATATCTGTAGCACTCAACCAAACAGATATCATTTTAAAGCTGAACTCTTTGTATAACTAGAATTATGTATACAGATATAGTTGTTTTAATCACACCAACAATTTGACGGAGGGTATTCTTTCTTTCTCTATTTCTACAAACAATGGTAAATAACAACCATGTTTTTATTTTCAAGAACCAATACACCTTTTAAAAAAGGTAAAAAAATTTTGAATATTACTTATTTACTTATGTAATTACGATTTTTTATTAAATGCAATTGTAAAATTGAAGTTGTAGTAATTGTCTTAATCATTTGTATTAGTAATCTATTTAATTTTGATAATATTGCAAGTATAAGTAAGACATATTTAACAAAACATGATATATAAATTGTAAGAGCACAAAAAAGGCTGCAAAATAAAATTTTATCGAGCTTTTTATAGGAATAGTCAAGATCCGTCATCCTCAGAAGATTCATTTGAAGAATTCCTAGATTAAGTGATGTATTTTGCCATCTCTTAGAAAGATCAACCATCTGTTATATATAAACAAATGTCTTTAGTTTTCTAAATTTTAAAAAAAAAACTTCTTGACATTTAATCTAAAAATTTTAAATATTACACTAATAATAACATAATAATTTATTTATCTAAATAAAAATAAATATAAAAATAACGATATATCAAAATAATAAACATCCCAGGACATTTAATCTTAAAAAAGTTACAAAAAACTTGATATTTAATTTATGTTAAAACACTAAACTAATTTCATTATTTAGTTTTCTAAATAAAAAATTTGCAAAAGAACTCGACTTTTAACCTAAAAATTTTAAAATTTTATATTATTAATACCATAATACTCGATGATAATAGTGATTAATAATATCATAATAATACCGTAATAATGACAAATTCTACTCCAAATAAAAGTAAATATAAAATAACAATATATCTAATTAATAAATATCACACGACATTTAATCAAAAAAACTTACAAAAAACTTGACATTTAATCTAAATTAAAAATAAAACTTACAAAAAAAACAAAACTAAAACTTGAAATTTAGTTTTCTAAATTAAAAAAAATCCCATGACAAATATATATACGATATATCTAATTAATAAACATCTTACGAGATATCTATTTACTATTATAAATAAATTTAAACATAATTATATTGATCGACAATCAACGTTTAACTAATTATAATAAATTATAGTGTTTATTTGTGAAATTAAATCAAACGCATAAATTGAATACGATATTTTTAAAAAAGTAGATGGTTTTTCTTCAAAATTAACCATTTTAAGACTGATTTTGAAGATGCATATATGTAAAAGTATTTAAATTAGATATAATTTGAGAAATTAATTTTCTTTTGCTCAAATTCAGAGTAATTTTTGATAGATTTAAGTTTTCTTATTTCGTAGACTTGAGATAAACTTTAGAAATCTAAAAGTTTAATATTAAATAATAATTTTTTTAACTGTATATAGTCTTAAAAATTATATATAACACAAAAAAGAGTGAACAATATTTTCTTTAAAAAAATTTTGCAACTTAAATAAGTAAGTATTAAAATAAAAAGAAAATAACAAGTGAACTGAGTCAGATTTAGAATGTTATTATATTACATAAAAAATAAAAACTTGTGTTCCCAATTACGTTTTCACTTTCCTCGTATGCTTTTTTCATTTTCCCCTTTGGGTTGAAGGTTTCTTTCTGATTAAAATTTTATATACAATAAATAATTATTTATTATATAATAAAATTGTATTTATTAATTAATAATTATTTAAATTTAAATAATTTAGTGTTTCACATCGTCGTAACAAAATCTACCGAACTCAGGCGTTGGATACAGCAGCATTACAACTATGGCTTTGTCTAAGAAATGAGCAGCATGGACCTCTCCGCCACACTGCTTGCTCTGCACCATTAATCTTTTGAAGTCAAAAGTTATTTCAATAAGTAAACTTTGAGAAAAAGTTTCCAACATTGCAAATTGAAGCGTGATTTTTTTTTTTTTTTTCCGTTTGGCATTCCCTTCTCCGTAAGACTTCTTTTAGGCATAAAGTCATAAGGTCAATAACTTTTAACTTTAAGCTCCTTGATTTGTGTGGTGGGGAGAGAGACAAAGGAGCACCACACATAAACATGCAACCATGCCCCCAAAGGAATTATAGGGACCTCTTTGAAACGGGGACCTGTTCGAAGAATTCCAAAACCAAGACTTTTGACGAATTCCCACCCTCTGAAAATTACATGGACGCACCAAAACCATTCAATTTTCTACCAAAAAAAGGAAAAAAAAGTACGTGACGGAATAAAATTGGATAGTATTTTGTTTTAAAATTTTTTATTTTAAATTTTTTATAAAAAAATTATGAAAAAAATAAAATTTAATGTGAGAAATTTATATTAATTCTGTAACAGAATATAATCTAAATATAAGGAGTGGATAGATTTTTCCTATGAAATCTCAACATCTCTGCCAACCAAATCCGACTACGTACAAATCAAACCACTATATTATTCCGAGACAAAATCCAATCTTAGGACCATTTTTGCAAGCTCATTTAGCACCTAAAATGGTCCAACTTAGTATAATGGCATTTTTTGTGGTCAATTCTTTTGGGGAAATTTAATTATAATTAAAACTTACACGTGGGCTCGATTTATATGTCTTGAAATTATTGGTTTGTTGGAATAAATGTGGCGTCTTTATGTATTCGCGGCCGTGTGCGGTTGATGGAGTTATCATTTTCAAGCCACGTGAGTGCTGTTCCCTCCTCGATGGTCTTGGGTTCCATTTGGGTTTGAAGGGGACAACGTTGCCAAGACAATATTTTTCCTTGTGTTTTAAGCCATGAATTCGGAATAATATGATTATTCAAGGTGGGAACCAAACATGTACTGCACTAAGCAAATTAGCATCGTTGGGACACGTAGGTTCTTGATATTAGTCTTTTTATCATCATACTTATCTTGGTTTTAGATCTGCGTTCTGGTATGATGAGTTTGATTGATTGCTCTTTTTTATTTTTATTTTTTTTGTAATAAAAAGAGAGAGAGAATGAGTCGAATTACGTAAAAAGAATCTTATCTATACATTATTACAGGAACATTTTCTTACTATATGTGAGCAATGTGACTGTAAAAGGAAACAAGTATTTCAATGTAGAATTTAAATAATTCTTCATATCCTCCAAAGCCCAAGTGCTCATCCACTAATGCATAAGCATGTTTAATTTATGTCTAAATTTAAACTCGTGATCTTTCTATGTACTTTTTTTATTTTAAAATATAATTTTTTATTTCTTTTTATATAAATTAAAGAAAAAATAAGAATATTTTTATTATATTTTATTAAATAATTCTACTAACTGATAAATAATTAAAAATTATATTTATAAGTAAAAATAACTTTTAAAAAATAATTTTTAAAATTAATAAAAAGTTAGATATTTTTTAAAAAACTAAACACGCTACATTTTGAAAGGGAAGGAGTGTAAAAGTCAATTAGTTGTTGGGCTAACTGTTGAATAAAAAAATATGGGGGAACTCTAGTTCGATTTTGATTCTAAATCATGCATGTTAAAAAACAAAGAAATTAATAAAAGAAAAAAGATAAAAATATTTTTAGTCTAAATATCTTCACATATTATTGAATGCAATTCAAAACTTTTGTTTGATACTCCTCCGTCTATAATTGAATGTTCAATTTTCACTTAGCATGAATTAATGAGAATTATTTGATTATAGACAAATTATTATAATAACTTTATTAATTAAAAAAATTGATAGTAAGACATGTATATTTGTAAAGTTTAAATTTCTTAAATCAAGATAATTAAAGAGGTAAGTGGCGAGCTCTTATATTAGTAAAGATTATTTATATTAAATGAAAAAGAATATAAAAAATATATAACTATTTTAATAAAATAAACATTTAATCGTGGATATTTTTAAAAAGAAATATGAATATTCAACTGTAAAGAGAGAAAGTATACAGATTGAGTTAATATTATGATCATTCGTAATTAAATATAATTCAAATATGATTTTCTAAATAGAATATTGTACTGTTAGCCACCAAATGTCCAGGCCCTGAAACATATTGTTGATTATAGTTGCAGATGCAAAAATGAATTTGCTGTTTAGGTTGTCTAACAGTGGACGCTAACTGAATCGAAAAGAACAAAAGGCAGGGAGACAATCTTAAATCTCAAAACTAAACAAATCCCAGCAGTATGTTTTATGTTTGTGGGTCATTTGTAGTGCCGTGTTCAAAGAATCGCATGGACTCTTTTACAAAAACGTGGGGAGAACCCATGCCATGCACACGACAACACCATAAAATATTGCTTAGGTCTGCGATTTTGGTACAAATCTACAGAGTCGTTGGCTAAAACTATGGTCCGCTTAGCCCAAAGAAAAAACGAAAACAATGTTTAAGGGAATAAGGAGTTCATTGAATGTACTCAGCCAAAAAAAGAGAGTCGTTCACTGAGTGCTGTACAGGACTCGCAGTCCGAAAGCAGACATTGAAGCGGATCGGAGGACCGTCTCTGGGTCTGGGCTGCTTAGGTTTGACGGTTGGTCTACAGCCCCGGCCGAGGAATCACAGCACAAGGTCCGCAAATTTATCTGTCAGAACTCTATCACGCTCTCTCGAAAGCGTTTCAACTCCACTCTCCTTCTCCTAGATCTTTTTGTATTTGTTTCCTTTTTTCAATATAAAAACTATTTTATTTTTATTTAATTTTTTTATTTTAAATCTCACGTTTTCTTTTATAAAAATTAGATATATACCTCAAGAAAACTCTAAAAGTTTTATATTTTTATACTATTAAGTTATAACTTTGATGGTAGCCTAGGAAGTTAAAATCTAAACTTGCACAAAATATTTTTCTAATAAGGACTTTCTTTATACGTTAGTTATTTTCAGTAAGTAAGCAAAGAGATATCTTTTAATGTAGAGAAAATATGATGATAAAATAAAAACTTTTATTGCTTCACATTGAAGTTATTGAGATCGTTACATATTGAACAAAATTAGCCTCTTTTTTTCATGTATAAATGGGAGTAGATAGAATTTGATTTTGATAATTTTATTTTAAATTTTATAAAAATTAAATTATTTATAAAAATATATAAGTCTCATATTTAAAATTTTATTTTATATTTCAGATCAAGATGAGGTCTAAGCCTTTTTAGCATGACTCCATATTAGACAATTGCAAGAGTGAACCTTTAAATTTTTTTGTTATTTTATGTTTTAACTAAAAAGTACAAGAAAATAAATGATATTATGCATGAAGGCCAACAAGCCATTCTAGATTAACACAATTTTTCCTAAACACTTTTTCCTTTTCTATTAAGCAATATGTACAAATTTCACCCAAGAATGTATACTAGTTTAAAATAGAATTTCAAAAAATCAAAATAAATTTAAGATGTACATTTTAGATGTAAAAGAATCTCAATCATCAACCTATATTGTCTATCTAGTATAAATTCAGCAATTTCAATAAATAAAATGAAAGTTAAATTATTCATTTAAAATATAGACACATGTTATATTTTACGTAAATTATTTATCAATTTTAATATTTAGTACAAAAAAACAAAAAACTTATCCCGCAATTAAAGCCGGTCTTTCCATCCAAGTAATATCCAAGAAAAGTGACAGCATTCAAGTCTACACGGGGAAACATGCCGGGATAAATTTGGGTAAAATCTTTCTTTCCTTTAAAGTGTATAGCGCTTCTTTTTGTTCTATGGAAAAAGGGGAAAAAAAAGGAAAATCAGTGTATACAGTACGCAAATGGAGTGCGCTTAGAAGAAGCACGGGAGTGAAAAGAAGGCGGCCCAGTGTCGGCTCCGAAAAGGATTTAGCGATGGGAACATCAGAGCAATTGGGTCGGCTAAAAGACTAGCAATGATAAGGACAAACTTCAACAAAATGCCTGTCCCCTATTGTCCACTACCGCCTTCCCGCCCGCTTCCCTCTGTCCCCCCAACCCCCGATTTCCCTTCGATCTCTCTCTCTCTCTGTTATATCTCTTTCTCTTCAAACTCCCTTCTATAAATGCTTCAATGGGCTCAGACCAAGGGAAATTTGTCGAATACAAACTACTATTAGAACCCAAGACTCGACAAATTTTGGTATTGGATTCCACACTGTTGCTTTTTGCACAGAAAGAAAAAGGGACATTCTGTTGTTCTCTATTTGTTTGGTTCTGCTTTGCGGTACTGCTCGGGTGGCATGGATCTTCAGTTAGGACTTGCAGTTTCGAGAAGTTCAGCAAAAGGGTTCGACCTAAATTGCTCCGAAGTTGATTTTAAGGAGCAATGTACGTCAGGAAACGTAGTTTTGATGAAGCATTTGAAGAGAAGATTGCCGATAACAGTTGTGTGCCTGATCAAACTTTGCCTTTGTTGTTATGGAATGACCAGCGTAACCGAGGGGAAGATGAAGAAGGCCTGGACAAGTCCTCTATGGTTATCAACAAGTAATGTCTAATTTTCTGTCTCTCCAGCGAATGCAAATGCAAATGCAAAATTTTGTTGAATGTTTTTTAGATTAATTAACATTTCCATGTGTTTGTGCTTGATTGAATAGAGCTGAGAGAAATGGCAATGGTTCAGTGGGATGGCCTCCGCTTAATCCTTGGAGGAAAAGGATTTGCCACCAGAACCGCCGTGTGAGCTTTAACATAAACTGTGTGACCGTAGAGAATGGTGGCAACGGCACAGCAACGGCAAATAGAGGGAATAACTCCTTGTATGTGAAGGTGAAAATGGAGGGTGTTGGAATTGCTAGAAAAGTAGACCTCTGTCTCCACCATTCTCATGATTCGCTCCACAATACCTTAATCGCCATGTTTGGAAAATGTAAGCCCAAATCTGCCACATATGTTATAATATTTATTCTGGTTTTTTGGCTTAATCTGTGAAGCAGAACTTGTACTGGCATGTTGTTGATTTTGTCTATGTTGTCGGACACAGGTCAGGAAAGTTTCCATTCTTACCTGCTTACATTTCAAGACAAGGAAGGTGATTGGCAAGCAGTTGATGATGTACCTTGGAGGTACCTTTTCTTTTTCCCTTTTTTTTTTTTTTTTGCCCTTTTGATTGATTAATCACATTAATTTATCTTAAGACTGAAACTAGGGCTTAAATGCAAACTCGGTTCTTGAATTTGCAGAGTTTTCATTATGTCAGTGCAGCGCTTGAAATTGCAGAGGAAAAACGACTGAAGGGGAAGTTCTGTTACACTTATTCAAAAAAAAAAAAAAAAGAAGAAGGGGTAGTTCTGTTGTTAATGCTAATGCTACAAGCTCATAGAGCATCAACCGTGCAATTTTTGGCTGAGATCCAAAGAGATGCTTCTTGTCAAATACTATAAAGTTGTATTTTGTAGCAAATTTTCTATAGATTTTCTAGAATAGTATGGCTTGTAGTACTGTTTCCTTATATAGTTGCTCCTCGCATGAGAAGAAGAGTTGTAGCTTGTGAAATGGCAACCTCTCTCACAATTTTAGAACTTAAAAGCAAGTAGAGCAAGAAAAATCGCAGCCCAGTTTTTTTTTTTTTTCCTGAATAACTAGCAATCGCAGCACAGTTTACTTGAATCAATTATGACTCTACTGCTCACCCAAAGAGCAACCAAGGACCCCAGGCATGAACACCTCCACACCTCCCGCCCCCGCCGCCAAAACCCAAAGATGAACCCAATCGGAATGGCAAGGATAACAAGCCAGGGTTGATCTAAATTTGGCAAAGAGGTACGCTGTTGGGATAGACTAAAGAAAGCTATCCGGCCTTGGTGGGGCTATCTTCTAAGTTAATGGTTCTTATCCCACTTCAATCTGACTGGGCTTGCCCGTAAGAGATACTATCAAAGATATTGTGCAGTACTTTGCATTCTTTCACCGTTGATTATGCTTGATTACTGTTTTTTTCTTTTTCATTTATCCTCCGTTTAGATAGTAGTGGAAAAATTCTGTTCTAAACGGAAGCGTTTTAGACCATAAGCTATAAGACGTCTATATATATATATATATTTGAAAATATTTTTACTATCTTCCCTCCTCTTAAAACTTTCAACACTCAAAATCATACTTTCTAGAGTTTTAATTTTTAAAATTAATTTAAAAATTTTTGATTGGTTTAGAAAATTTTTATCTAATAAATTAATTAAAAATTAATTCATGTCTTATCTTCTTTTACCCTCGTAATTTAATTATAACTACACGTCTATTCCAATTCTATAATTACTCTTTCATCTTTTTATTACTTTAATTAAACAATCACAATCTTGATATTTTTATTTCTTTCTTTTTCTTTTTTACTGTAAATTGTATTCTTTTTTATTATTTTTCTCTTTTACGACAAATTTTATTTTTTATTATTTATATAGTATTTTTTCTAATTATAAGTTTGATTGAGCCTTAATGCCTTACTGTTCGCTAACAAAAGAATGAATGCATATGAAAGAAGACTTCTGATTTTTTTTTCTTTTACTTTACCTATTGAAATCTGAATTTTTATAAATAGTGTTAAAGATTTCGTTTTCTAGTTTTTCTGTTCAAGGTCGTTTTTATTTTCTTGAGAAACATTTTAGGTCTTCTCCGTCTTCACGAGACCACTGCCACCTTCTGCCACCTTGAAGGTAACCACGCATCCCCTTGCAAACTCTAGCCAATCCCCTTCTCTCTACCTCCTTATTGTATTTCTTTTCTGCAAAAAGTGCCACGCAACCACAGATCATTACCATAAAACCGCCATCACCAACATACACCTATCAATACACAAACCAACTCCAGTCATCTCTGTTTGTTGGGATTGGCATTATAAATAACAAAAAATAGAGAGAGAGGAGGAGGAGGAAGTGAGATTTTTTTTTTTAAAGATTCGAATGGAGGAACAATCCCCAAAATTGACTGCCCATGAAAAAAAGAAGGAATATGGGGGGAAGAAACACTCAGCAATGCTAGGAAATTACCCAAGCATTAGATGGGCATAAGATGGGAAGCAGAAATTGTTGAAGGGAGTCGGTAGGAGGGAAAGGAGATGGCAATTAGAGGAGGCAGAAAAGAGAGGAAGGAGCGGCAAAAAGTGGGAAGTTGATAGCGATTGTGTTGCGGCAAAAAGAGGGAAAGGTAGAGAAGGTGGTGAGCAGCGGAGGAGAGAGAATCGGCGGCAACCACAAAAAAAAAAAAAAAAGGACATAGAGAAAGCCGGTCGTAAGTAGGCCTGTCAATTGGGCTCTACGAGCCGAGCCGATCTAAGCTTGGGCTCAGCCCGAGTAACATCATATTGAGTCCGAGCTCGGGCTCAGCCCGAACGAGCTCACAAATGTTGAGCCCGATCTCGGCTCTTATAAGTTCGGGCCGAGCTCGGGCTGAGCCCGAAATATGCAAATTCATTTTTTATTGTTCTCACAAATTATCCTCTCACTACAAATTATGATTGCCTTCACAAATTAATGTCTTAATACTTGTCTAACAATGACTTTCAACTAATTTGCATATATTATTAAACAATATCTCTAGAAACTAAGCAAACGTCTATCTGAAAATCATCAAAAACAAACTACCATAGCAAAATAAAGTATTGTAGCAATATCTCAACCACATTAAATTCCAACCAAGACAAATCAACAAAAGTGGAGCACCAAACTACCAGAGTCTGAGAATTTATTGATCAAGAACCCTTCAAATGGATATTTAAACAGATATATATAATGCATTAAAATCTAATAATCTGGTATGTCGTGCTTCAATATGAAGTAACCGGAAAAGAAGAAGAATGATCCTATAGGCTATAACTCCAGAAATCAGTGAATTTCCAACGATGAAACTAGGCACCAAAGCACTAAAATACACCACCACTGTGTTTGCTGTATAGTAATCAGTTTAATATTTTGAATGCATATTAAGTTATTAATACACAAAAAACAATCTTCTAATGTGCCCTAATAATATATTGATTTTTTAAAAAGATATTGGGCTAATACTAAAGTTTACTAATCACTTTACTAATCACCTTATATGTTATATAATATAAGTATTAATCATTAAGTAATTGATAATTTTTTCTCTTCTCTTTCTAAATTTATGTTGAGAAGTGAAAAAAATTATATTTTGTGAAATTAGTTAAATATATTAATTACGAAAGTGAATATGTAGAATATATTATTTTATAAAACTAAATATTTACTTTGGAATATTCTAAATTACAAGTGCAAAAATTAATTGGAAGACTATGCTAAGATCTTATCTTCTTCTTTCATATGATTTATATTTCTCGTGTTAGTAAATGTAATAATATTCATACCTACGCATTTACTGTGTTAATACTTAATATCCTTAGAATTATGATAAACTCAATAAGTAGTTACAATCTCATAAATAGACTCTATGATTGAATAACATGCATATTGTTGCCAAATCTGCTAAGAATTAAAACTATTAAACCATATTACTTTTCTAAAATATAATTTTAAAGTGTTGGAAGTGAAAACTTTACACACTAAATTTTTTTGAAAGTGAAATATAAACAAATTTATTTATATCAAAACGCATAAAATTTTAATGTATATAGTTATGATGACATTAATATAGTATTATACACAAAAATTTTCTATTATATCAAGAAATTATAATATATAATTATAAATTATTATTAGATATATGATCGGGCCGAGCTTAAGCAAGCTCGAGCTCGGCCCGATTCACAAACGGGCCGAAAATTCAGGCTCTAACCCGGCTCAACTCTAGCCCAAAAAAAGCTCAGTCTTCAAAAAACGGGTCGAGCCGGGCTGAGCTCGGGCTAACTCGGCCCAATTGACAGTCCTAGTCGTAAGGGTGTGAGAAGAAGAAGCAATTGGGATTTGCAAAAATATATATACTATTTATCTAAATAATAAATTGGTCCCTTAATCAGTTAATTGTGATAAAATACAGTTGAGTTTGATTTAAAAAGACCTTTGCACCCTTGTGACGTATGTGGCTAAGAGTTTTCCGGCCAAAGTAATTTCGCCACGGCTCTTTGGCACGAGAGGTAACTAAAATAGGACAAAATTGACAAATGGCACTTCGGATTTCAGAGAAGAAAATGATGAAAGTTTATCAAAAGTGCTTTTGAGCTTCGGAAGTAACTTTTTTAACCTTTGAGGTCCAGTGCAATGGTAATTAGATATCAAATATATTGTTTATTAAATATATTATAAAATAACTGTAATTAGAACTAAAAAAAATACCCTTGCAAAACAATGGCTTTTTGGGCTAGTTATATCATATGTATTATATGTTACACATGTCATTTTTATTTGCCTAAAATCACCAAAGCACACAGATTAAAGAAGCTCTAAATACTAAATAAACAATATTAAAGAATATTTATGTCATTGCATTGATTTTAAGAGAGTAAGTGTATTTGGATTGGATTATGCTACGCAACCCAATATAAATTTTTCACTTTGATCTCACATTTCTTTCAAACTCTATATAAGTTATTTTTTTCTCTTATGATTAATGAATGAAGGTAAACTTGAAAGTTAATTGCAATAAAAATATTCTTGAATTCATAAAATTACAAGTACAAATGATCAAAAGAAAGGTCATTTAACTCATTGTTTGACAAATCAAAACGGCGGGAGGGATAAAAATCAAATTCCGTTACGAGCCTATTTACAAGCCTACATCAGTAAAAGAAAATAGTTTAGGAGTGTGATTGGATAGGGTTTGATTTTGAAATTTTTGTTTTGGGTTTCGTAAAAGTTAAATTGTTTGTGAAAGGAGATATATGTCACACATTTAAAATTTTGGATTCGAATTTGATTTTGAAACTAAACTTGTTCAAGTATAGCCCTAGCAATACCACATCTTCCGGTTTTACTTGTCTTGTGAGTTAAAGAGACTTCCAAACCACAGCTACAACTACATTTTTTTCCACTTAAGAGTGACATTTATATCATAATACCCAAACCTTCTTTACCAATGCCAGATCCACTATTCACCCGGATTTTTTGAATCAGTTTAGATTGAATTTTTACATAAATTAAAAATGTTATTGAAAAGATTAAATTATAAAGTAAAAAATAATTTTACCTTAATGTAACATAAAAAATTAGTTAATACAGCTTAGTATTCCCTCTGTTCCATAATTACTTCATTATTTATTAAATTAGATATTTTATTTGAAATGGCAACTCCTGCCGCTCAATACCGCAAGTCTCAGATGCAGACAACCCGCTTAATTACAATCAAACCCCCTAACACATCGTTATGGACTCATGGGCGAGGCAGTAGAATTCTCTACATCCCGAACAACCATGCTCGCCGTACATCTGCCTATGAAAATTCATTAGCTATTCACATCCCCCTTAAAATTTTTGTGA